>CM041634.1:48110033-48167925 GCA_023333625.1 Bothriochloa decipiens
TGTCACGGGCTCGCCGTCGACGAGTATACGCTTTGCCCCACATGACACCATCTAAAGTTCTAAACCCTAGTATTCTTTTACATTCTTCATGGCTCTTGTCCTCAAAAAAAAAATGATACTCAGATATGCATGGTTTTTCAAACACAAATTCACCTCCTTCATTTACAGGCTTCAATTGTGATCGTTGCACTGCTAACAACAAATTATTTTTTAGATCTCATGCTGCTAAGTTCTGATATGACCATACACATCTCTTATGCATGCAGGATTTGGAGAAATCGAAGCCTGTCATACTAACCGGTGACCTTAATTGTGCTCACCAGGAGATTGATATACATGACCCTGCTGTGAGTAACCATCTGTTTGAATTCTTTTATGCTCAATGTATTGTAAACTTGTAGTCTTACACTTTGTGTCCTATATTTGGCTATTTGTTTTATGCTACAAACACCATGATGCTTGTAATAATAAATTAGAATTACAGAGAAATTTAGCCTTGGTTTTAGACCCTTATTGTTAGATCTGAGAGTTCCTATCTGGTTTAATTAGAAAGCTTGAAGAGTGAAGCACATTATTGCCCCAAGTTGTGAGAAACAGATACCTTACATTGTATTGTCATGGTGCTGTTTTTTGAGCAACCTGTACTCCCTGTTGCTCATATATATTTATGTATATGTATAATATGCTTGGTGCCCTCCATCGGATTGGAATATGTGACAAATGTTACTACTTACCAGTTTTGCTTTAGCTGCTTCACTTATATTTTCTACATGATCTTAAGCCATTTTTAATACCTTTTTTTCCAGGGAAATCTTAAAAGTGCAGGCTTCACAAACGAGGAAAGAGAATCATTTGAGACCAATTTTCTGTCCAAAGGGTTTGTTGATACGTTTCGGAAACAGCATCCTGGTGTTGTTGCCTATAGTTATTGGGGGTACAGGCATAATGCCCGGAAGACAAACAAAGGTATGTACAATGTACGGGATGATATGGGCATTGCCACCTGTTATTGTGTGTTTATGACTTCCTTTGCTGTTTCAGTCACATCCTTGAGATTATGTGCCACTAATGAACATACCTAGGATTTTAACAATTTTTGCCACAATGCATGGAAGCCTCTGTAATTTAGCATGGTTTCTGAGCAATCTTACATCCATCATGCACAGGCCCTATGTCAAAATTGGTATATTCATTTGTTGTTCCAACATAACTGAAGACCATGCTCACCATTTCACTTGCTGTTTTGATTTGTTCATTGGATTGAAGGTTGGCGCCTGGATTACTTTCTTGTGTCGGAGTCAATCGCGAAAAAAGTGCATGATTCATATATTCTTCCGGACATCTCTGCCAGTGATCACAGCCCCCTTGGCCTCGTACTGAGGCTGTAGGCTGTATCACAGGCTATGCCAAACATTCAGTATGAAACCTATTAGTGAAACAATTAGGCTTTGTTAGACAGTTTTTGAGGGTTTTGGTTCGTGCTAATCCGTGGTAGGATCAGCGACTTTTGTATCAGACTACTAGTGAAACAATTAGGCTTTGTAACACTGAGCAATATTTGAATATCCATCAGGCATCATCAGTAGTCTAGTGGACGACTACTGCTAGTGATGTTGCGTCTTTGTAATGTAAATATGCGGCCGATCGATCATATCTGCAGTTGTGCAGCTCAGCATGAGCAGCAGGGAAAGCTCATCATCTGGTTATGAAATTACGACACGAACCTTAACCTATTGAGCGCATTAAGCTATCCTGTCATATGTTGTGCCATTCAGTTTCACGCATGGCCGAATCAGAGAAATTAAGGTTTTTTTTTTCGCGTTACATAAGAAGAATAATTAAGTAGCATTTTTTTTAACACGGGTCCACCAAACAGACAAATCAGAGTATGCAGCTAAGCGACATGGCATTGAGGCGTACTGTTGTTGAACAGATACCAAAGAGTACTTAGCCACCAAGGTATCTCGGCTCTTAACCGATTGTCAGTTATTAAAAAATTAATAAAAAATAAAAACTTGAGTCGGTTCCGGTCCGGGCCTCCGGCGAAAGAGACGCGCCGAGACCGGGACCTACAAATATCCGGAGAGCGTTATTAAGCGTTATTAAGCCCCTGCCTGCGGGTTTTATACAAAACCAGAAAGAAATCGCCTGCTCGACGGCATCATCGGCAAGGCGGCGGGCCTCTGTACCAATCTGTTCGCCTGTGCGTCTCTCTCTCTCTCTCTCCTCTCTCTCGATGCGATTGCTTGCTTGCTTGCTTCCCAAGTTCCTCGAATTCTAGATTGGAAACGATGGCGATGGATTTTCTTCGTAGCCTGGTAGGAGTACCTATATAGAGCCCGATCGATCGGCTGTGCTAGTTGCCTCGCCCGTCCCCGGTCACCCTGCCTCCCGCCGCCGCCCGCCGCTCGCCACCCTGCGCGCGCGAACACCCGCCGCCGTACTCTCGCGCGCAGACGCCCGCCGTAGAACTCGATCGCGCCTGTGCCCGCAACCATGGCCGTGCACGCCACAGGCCTGCTGCGCATGTTCCGTGGCAGCCATCTCGCCGCGCGGCCCTGTCAGCAACGTCTACGCAGCGGCGCCGCCTTTGCCCGCGGCCTCGCCACTGGCGCCTATGGACGGTTGGGGTTCTATCTATGGGATTGTATTTGCTCAATGGGGAACATGGGGAACCGGGTAGTAGATGCACACTTTGTTCTGTTTATGATGAAGTTTGCCTTTCGCTTCGGGATCCTTATTCTTAGATAGAATCACTTGATGTCAGATTTAGAATGTTTCCTAATCAACAACTGTCACCTACATTCTTTCGTTTTTACCTGTGTGCCTTGTTAATTCCAATATTCCTGAACTGCTTCCTATTTCTGCAGTCGTGTCCCCCTGGTTCCTGAAATCAAGCGCTTCGCGGCGAGCATGAGCTCCGCATCTTCTCAGCGTGGTTACTCTTTTGCCCGGAGGTTTGTGCCTAGGATGAGCTCTTCATCTTCTCAGCGTGGTGGTTACCCTGCCCAGAGGTCTGCGCCGAGCGTGGGCTCCACATCTTTTCAGCGTGGCCGCAATTCTGAGCCCTGGACTATCCTTTCCCACAAGGAGAGGCGGCCACGATGGTTTGCTTACAATCCAAGGACAATGAGGCCTGCGCCACTTGACGCTGATACCAATTCTATGAAGATCCTGTCCTGGAACGTTAATGGGCTGCAAACTGTTGTGGATTCAGGGTTTTCTGCAGATGAGCTGGTTGGCAGAGAGAACTTTGACGTCTTGTGCCTTCAGGAGACGCACTTGCAGGTAAAGTTGTTTTGGTGTTGTGTTTCCATTGCTACTCCTTCTTGTGTACAGCTTTGTCCTGGGCAGTGGGTTGCTTTGATTTAAATACATGGGGTTTCTCCATAATCCAATATACCATGATATGCTGATCTTTCATTATTTTGCACATATCAGTGTCATGACCAGGTTTTCATTCTCTTTTCAGGAGCACAATGCTGGCCTTGTTAAGAACCTGGTACCTGGATATGATCACACCTATTGGTCATGCAGTGTCACAAGGCTTAATTATTCAGGAACTGCTGTGATATCACGGGTATGAGATTCTTGCTGTGACTAAAAAGTCAGTGGGAAGCACCATTGCAATAAATCTTCTGATCCCAATACCATCAGTTGATACATAGTATATATTTAACCTCACTATATATTTGTTCTTCCATGTGCATTAACAGGTAAAACCAATCTCAGTCCAATACGGGCTTGGCGTAGAAGAGCATGATCAGGAAGGCAGGCTTATTACCTTGGAGTTCGATGATTTTTACTTGGTCAATGCTTATATCCCAAATTCTGGCCGTGGTTTAAAAAGACTGGTAAAAGACATCCTTCCTTTATATTGTTAGTGTTCATTTATGTTGTACTACAATTTCTTAGCAATCTAATTTTGTTTTGTTACTTCTTGGTCTTCAGAATTACAGGGTCAATGAGTGGGATCCATGCTTTAGCGACTTCGTAAAGGTGCATCCACTTAACTTTCCAATGTCCTTATTTAGTATGGCTTATTGTTATTTTTTATGTCAATTGAGGAAGTGTACTGTGTGCTTTTTATTCTTATTGTGTTGTTCTACACCATGGCTTTAACTCCAACTTCACAGTTTGTCCGTTGAAATATAAATTTGCAAAGTGCAACTGATATGCGCTTTTGGTCTGCAGAAACTGGAATGTTCCAAACCAGTAATTGTTGCTGGGGATCTAAACTGTGCTCGCGAAAGTATTGACATTCACAATCCTCAAGTAAGTGTATTTTGCTCACCCTTTCCTTAGAAACATTGTCCAAACGTCATAGAAGACCAAGTGGAATATTTTTGGGGATCTGTCATATATGAAATTTTTTTAAAGGGAATTGCAGACTGTATTTTTTTCCTTTTTGATTTTTAGTAGATATGCCTCCTGTGTTTTTTCAGTACATACTTTCACCTGAGAGTAGAACATGATAGGCAGGTATACCATGTTGTAGTTAGAAACAAGTTTTTGTTTCGGATGTTCTGCTGTGTCATGTCTAAATATTGTTCTCTACGAAAAGAACAATTAGATATGAAACATAATTGCCTTTTAAGTCGTTGTGAGCATTGTTCTCTTTTTTGTCCTCTGACATGTATGGTTCCTCATTTTGAGAAAATTTAAGAGTAAACTAAAAGATGTTTATTGGCATCTTCCCTTGTTAAGGTTACAATATATAACTTTTCTAATGTGCTAGAGATACTTTTTTATATCTGTGCTACTTTGAGGTCTGTCCATGAGCATGCCTGTACCACCTCCAAGGTACACAAATCTTTTTGAGCAAAGACAAAATAAAAAACACATAACAGAAATCGCTGAAAGATGTACTACAAAACAGGCATATCCGGAACCTGACATCAAAATATAGCCTTTGCACTTGTCAGTTCTTGATATTGAATATTGAATATTGAATATGCACTGTTGCTAAAGATTAAACAAAGAAGGCTCCTGTTTGCTCTAGGATAATATCTGCGCATAAAACATTCTATTTGAGTTCCCAATTACTTTCCGTTTTGCTTTCTTGTTGCACCAGTCTCTTGCTGGTGGATAACTCATTTCAAATCTTTTTCTTTCAGGCAAAAACCGAGGCCGCAGGTTTCACAATTGAAGAGAGGGAGTCATTTGAGGAGAACTTCTCTAGCAGGGGCCTCGTTGATACATTCCGTAAACAACACCCGAATGCTGTGGCCTTCACTTTCTTTGGTGAAAACCAGCAACTTACCAACAAAGGTATAACTTCTCAAATTTGGTTGTCTTCCTTTGTTTTTTGAGATTAAATTACAACGACGGAGCAGTCCCTAGGCCTCATTATTTTGGGGTGGCACTATCAATCGTAGTTATTATTATTATTTTGAACAGCCTGCTACTAGTAGTAATAGAACTATCTTCTCTTCACGTAGACTTTTTTGTTCTTTGCTGGAATGTAGACTGATCTGTTTTCACCTTTTGTTGTAAATTTAACAGGCTGGAGATTGGATTACTTTCTTGCGTCAGAGTCTATTGCCAACAAGGTCCATGATTCTTACACTCTGCCAGATGTATCGCTCAGCGATCATATTCCAATTGGCCTTGTGCTGAAGTTGTAGGCACTGATGCATCGCTCAGCTATTTGACAACTGAAGCATGAAGTTGAAGCGTCGTCCTAAATAAAAAAGACTTGTAGAAAGATTTTTCTTATGTAGGCTGAACTATTCAAACTCAGGTGGGTGGTACTTCGCGTGCTCTCCTGTGGTCCTGTGGAGGTAGGATCGCCTATTCACGTTGTGTTCGTGAAGTTAAAAGACAGCCTAGAGCAGTTAGCTGATGTTCTTATACCTCGTGGTGAATGCATCCAATGGAATAACAGATCGTTTTACATTCACAATTTGGCATATTGAATATAGAGTGTTTTGTGAACTATGCGTTCTGTGCATATATGTCCAGCTTGCATTTTACCCGTATTCAGGACCACCAGACGAAGGGTCTGCGTAGTCCGCATAACTGATAATTCCGCATGGCGTTGCTAAAAAAACGTTTTCTGGCCGCTGTATATAATAACATCATAAAGACAAACGAGTGCATAGCGTATCTTAGTTCCATGCACTGAACAGTTTAATCCAAAACTTTAAGCTAGTATTAAAAAAAACTGGCATAATCCAAAACGACTAATTTATTGGTTGGTATAGTTGGCATTATAAGCAAGCATAGCATGTGTGCCAAACCAAGGGACACGGCATCTCAATTGAACACGACTCTCTCAGCTTCTCAATTGAACTACACAATCTGCAGGCGTTGAACATGGCCGTTTCTTCAGAACAGAACCACAGGAAATAGGTACAAGGAGAAAATCACAATACAGAAAGCAATGTAGCCATGTAAAGGACATAAGCTTCTACTCGTGCCATTTCGACACCAACATACAAATCAGTCAAAACATTTTGTTCTTATAACCATAGAAGATGTAAATTAAAGTAGCACCATCCTTATTCTCACTGCTGCAACACTGAAGCTGCCAAGTAGCCAGTAAACCAAAACTACAGATATCGAAACAGATATATACACACAAAAACAACGGCCACCAATGGCTAAACAAAACAATCATTAGGCTGATAATTAGTACTATCTACAGCAGCTTAAGGGAGACTAGGGGTAGGGAGAACATAATCTACAGATGATATACTGGTAGGGGGAACATAACCTACAGATGATCTACTAACTCTACTCTACCTCATCTGAAGATGTCCACTAGTACTATTGTTGGTGTAAAACTACTGACACCTCCAAAGCGTAGTGGGCGGCAGAGAGGGGAACTTTGCCGTCTTCTCTCAATGCCATTAGCCCCTTAGCTTCTTACTCACATAGTCCCCTAGCTTCTTACTCACATGGCTAGTGACTGCTTGGTATAATCAGCCTGCTCATAGGAGTAATAATGCATATCATTCTTTACTCGGCAGTTCCTCCAACCATTGTTTGCACCATTGTGTTCATCCGTTTGGTACTTTGATTTCATTGGCTTTGAGCTGATGGGGCCTCCTCTATTCCTGGTGTTTCTTCTACCCAAGTCATTGTTTCGCCTCCTCCAGTGAGTCCAGTGGCCATATGACACAACCTGGCTGTCAGGCACCTCATAGCTCCCTTGATGATTGTCCCATGGATCAGTCTGAATAGCTGCAGGACCCCAGCCATAATCATGCTTCCAAGCATCCTGGGAGCCATCCCTCATGGTCCAGTTGGTAATGCAAGGATTCGTCTGCTCCCCCCGGCTGCTGGTCTGATCCTGCTGTTCCTCATACACTTCCCAGTTCCCTGAGTTTTGCTGAGCAATTGTTTGAGCAGGTTGCTTGACAGAATAATCCCAATTTGTCGTTGCTTCAACTGAGTGTTTCAACTGATTGTCCCAGTTTACAGAGAGCTGCTGGCCATGAGTGAAGCTGGTCTCCGTGTCACCCCATCCTGTAACTGGAACTGGCTGGTCAGAGAACATAAAAGAGTCCCAGACATCAGGAACACCATTATCTTTTCTGGGAGCACGACGACGTGACTTCTCCAGATCAGCCACCAATTCAGGATCGACATATTCATCTGGGTTGACTATATCGATAAACATGTTCGGATCAGGCAAAGGGATATCATAATGTTGACCATGATATACTGCATAGAAGCGTGCCTTTGCATCATTGAAAGCTTCTAATGCAGCCAAGTCATCCCAATCAACCACGCTTTTGTACAGAGACATCAATCTCTTGGTCTCACACAGTTTAGCCCAGGGGATAGAACAAGCATCAGTGCAAAATTTCTTTTCCCACAATGGAACGGAGAAATTTTCACTGCCTGAAATAACACATAAACCGTACTTAGTGAATACATAAAACCAATATAAAGGGCGTACCCAGTGCCGTAGGCTCCCGCGCTGTGCGGGGTCTGGGGAAGGGATTTCTGCGCCAAGCCATACCCGCACATAATGTGCGGAGGCCGGGGCTCGAACCCTGGACCTTCCGGTAACAGACGGTAAGACACTACCGCTGCACCAGGGCCGCCCTTCACATAAAACCAATATATGCGGAAAAAAAAAACCTATGTTTGCTCCTAGATTTATATCACCACAATATTGGCGGTTTTGCTCTGTATGAATGCCAATCAGAATTCAGAAGAAACACTACAGCAAGAATACTGATAAGACGAAACACTACAATAGGAATGGGGCAACAGCAGATAACAGAACAAAATAAGTAGCTGTCAGAGAAAGAGGTAGCAGTAATTTGTCTGCAAAATTGGAAAAAATCAAGCGATACTTTGCTTAAAACCTAGCAAAATATTGAAAAAGACAAATTTATGCTGTTCCTATATTTGTAAAGCATCAAGTAGGGATTTCAGGTTATATGGAAACTGAGTACAGGTTCAGCTTAGGTCAGTCCTAGCTATCAAAGTAAGCAAAGAAACTTTTACCGATTAATTTGGTTCAGAAGTGTGTTCTATGTGGTAATAACTATCATGGTCCCATATTTCCATAGATGTGTAAAAAAAATCATAACACATCAAACTTAAGGGGGGACAGGGGGGCATAGGGGTACAGATGACCGTAGATCATTGTCCTGTTTAAATACTCAGGAAGCTGTTGCAATGGCATGTCATTCACAAAATGGTATCCAAAATTACTATTAAAGTGTGCTATTATGTCATAAGCATTCTTGCTAAAATGGAATAGGTTCTCCTTTACAAAAGATGTAATAATCAAGGGCATATACTGATCAGGATTACTACCAGGTAATTAGGAAAATATATCATTCGTACACGAAAAGGAATACAGGTTATTTTTTTTCTGGGTTGAAGGCGGTGCAGGTGACACACGTAAATGGAATGACTCCGTGCTTTCGAGTTTCGATGTGAGTTCCCTGAAGACAGGGATACCTTGCACGTCATTTTCAAGAGAGAGAAGTAGCAAGCCGCAAGTGCCACCCACAGGAACGCATTAACCAGAAACGGCATCAAATACTGACACCGTGACACGACGACTGCCGCTGCTCGCCAGCATTGGCATTTCGGGCAGGAACATTTCGTCGGATCAAAACAAAGAAGGGGATTTCGGTTTCGCTACTACCCAACCCGGAATTCCGGGCACATTTTACATGTGAAACCTTAAAAATCCAGGATAAACCACTCGGCAAAATCAGGAGCCGAGGAACGGCGCAACCAATTTATTCTAACCCAGCCCAAACCAAAACGCATATATGCCAAACAGGACGGGCAGCGATCGAGGAACGTACCCTGAGACTGAGAGCGCGGCGGCCGCCGAGGCTTGCCGGGCTCCCTGTAGATCGGCGGCCTCTCCGCCATGGACGGCCGCGGCAGACCTCCCTCCTCTCTTCCCTCAGCCCCCAACCCTCGGCGGAACCCGCGAGAAAAGGCGCCCGGACTCCCTCCTCCCCTCCGCTCCACCCCCAGCGCGCGCGGACGCGGCCCGAAAGGCGCAGGCTGCCGCCCACCGGATACGCCGGTTAAGTCGGCGTGGAGTGGGGACGCGAACCAGTCAGGCGAGCGGCGGAAGGCACGCGGCGGGAGGACGGGGAGCGGAGGAGGCGGTTTGCCGGTTTGGGTGGCGTCGTTGGTTTCGCTCGCGGCCGGCGCCGCGGGGGGAGATTAAAAAGAGCAGGAAAAAGGTGGGATTTTTATCGTGCGTCCGCACGTTTTTGCCGGAACAGGCGTGTACCGCCGCCGATAGCTCTGCCGCTGGGATTTGCTCCATGTGCTGCCGCCGCCGTCCGCCTCCGTGAATTGACGGTTCTGCTTTGACGTCTTCTTTAGATCATGTTTCAACCACTAACTACTACTCATAATACTGCTACTATTCCAAATTATAAATATATTTTAGCTTTACCTATATTTTTTTATTGTATTTAGACATGTATAATTTTTTAGCAAAAGGTAGGAACCGAAAAAACTAAAATATATTATAATTTAGAATGGAGGAAGCAGCTAATATTAGGCCTCATTAGGCATAGTTTTATTTAAGTAGTGAAGAAATATTTAGCTCGGTAGAAAAAAATCATGTAAAATATACTATGGCCTCGTTTAGATGCCGAAATTTCTAACCTGAAAAGTACTGTAGCATTTCGTTTGTATTTGACAAATATTGTCCAATCATAACCTAATTAGGATCAAAAGATTCGTCTCGTGATTTACAACTAATCTATGTAATTAGTTATTTATTTTATCAACATTTAATGTTCCATGTATAAAACATAATATTTGATGTGACGAAGAGACAGTGAAATTTATAGCTTTTTGAGACACCTAAACAAGGCTTATCTAAATTTATTTAAAACTTATAGGATTTTATACATAAACCTTGTTGTCAACAAAAAAAAACTTGATACATAAACCTCAAATCAATCAAACAAATAATAGTACTAGATGCTACGGGACAGGCCACGTCCATAAGTATTTGTCAGTAACAAAGCAGGCAGAGGTACCACAAATGTACAGTTGCTATGCGCTACCAACAGATAATAAACAATGTGGGTCCATGTGTTTCGTACAACTAATATATCTACGAGTACTGGATAAGATTGGAGGTCCGCAACTTTGCATCATGTGTTCTCTGCTAGTAGTAGGATTCATATTGAACGTACTCGTACTTTCTAAAATAAATATTTATATGTTTATATATTTTATTAAAGTTGAATATTGTTTTTTTAGAAAGTAAGAATGGCACTGTCTGTATCTCTGTGAGAATGACTGGTTTGTTGACACGATGAGAACTGCTCAAGCAGTCAAGCCAAAGAAAATAGGGGCTTTTCATTTGTCCACGACAAGTACTCGAAGAGAACTAATGCATCACAGTGTGACGAACTAACCTCATTTAAATTTTATAAATACTAATAAAAATAAAACAAGACGCAGTCCCTGGAACCGGAAGTCAAAAATCTTTTTTTTTTCCAACGGAAGTCAAAAATCTTTGAGGGAAGGAAAACCAGAAGCCGTGATAGTACTCGCGTGCGCGCCACCCGATAAAGCTCGCGATGTCGACAGTGAGCGACAGCGATAGGACTCGGTACTTTGCCCGACTGCTGTAGCTGTAGTACGAGTACTCCGTACATGCCTCGAAGAGAGGGGAGCGGCAGCCTTTGCTGCCAGCCGACGCTCTGCGCCGGCAATTGCTTCCGATTTCCGAAAGCTGTGGGTGTCCACCGTCGCCGATCCTCTCGCCGTGCCGTAGACCGAAAATGGCCACATGGCACTGGAGTTCACCGTGCACGTCGTCAGTTGGCAGCGGGTTCAGTGAGACTGTACAACTAATTTGTATAATTAGTTAATTTTTTATTTATATTTAATATTTTATATATATATTTTTAATATAAATAAAAAAATAATTAATTATATAAATTAGTTATACATCACGAGATAAATTTTTTAAGACCAGTTAGACTATAATTAAATAATATTTATTAAATATAAAAAATACTATATTAGTCTAGATTAAAAAAATTACAATCTAAACATAGCCCAAGGCAAACCCTGTGTGGTTCAGCTGATGCGACCAAGAGGCAACAGTGAAGCTTTATTATTGAAGGATTGATGGATCGACCAAGCTTGAGATGAGTACGAGTACTGTGCTCGCTCAGTCGCGCGCTACAACGCAGAGAGGTCTTGCTGAATCGTGCAACAGCGGCGCTACCAGTTTACTCGTAGCACTACCATGAATAGAGTAAGCAGCCCTTTCTCCCCCAAAGGGCCGGTACTCCTAGGCCTTATCGCCGGATTTGGTGCATATCGAACCAATATAGCACACTGTTGAACACTGTTATATTTTGTTTTTATTTAATAATAATTATCTAAATATTAATTAATTAGGTTTAAAACATTTGTCTCGTAAAGTATAACTAAACTGTGTAATCAGTTTTTTATTTTATCTATATTTAGTACTTCGTATATGTGCTGTCATTTTAATGTGATGAAAAATCTTCTTTTGATATAGTAAATTTACACGTAAATTTGGAAAACTAAACATGATTCTACTAGGATAGTGGTTTTTTTTTCCTTTTTAAAAGGGGATCGTACCTGGACAGACGTGACTACGCTTGGCACGAATTTGCCCACACGGCTACACGGCTAGTAGGATATAGGTTGTGGGTGTGGGCGTTTAAAAGTGGCTAGTACAGGAGTAGGTACAGGGGACAGGGAGGGGTTGTGTGATTCTGCACTTTTTTTTTTTTTGCACACTTAATAAAATGTGTGAGGCCGCGGCCCAGACTATCCACCCAAATCGTGGGATTAGGCCCGCTAATATAGGTCCCAGTTACACGGGCAAGAGCGATCTCTTGCCCGTGTATCAATCACACGCTGATCTTTTGTTTTTCAGCATTTCAGGTGCCAACTCGATAACTGTCAGTTGTCACGCAATTTTATGTAACGGGCACCGTATATGCTAATACGCAAACAAAAAGCATGACAGAAACTTTCCCAAAAAGAACATATATAAAAAACTATCTTAATATAGGAGTATGCAGTATTGCAGAGTTACTGACGTCGATCCATGGCTTCATGCTTTAATATGACGCACTCATATGTGCAAATGCTACCAATCATCGCGGATCAAACAATTCGATGAATCCTACAAGTAATATATAGCTCGTGCGCAATAAACCAGATCGAAAACAAATAATTTTTTTCTTTACAAAAAAAAGCAATGGGTCCTTAATCCATGCAGCGTGGTGTTCATCTAGGAGGAAGAAGCCGCCGTGAAGTCGCGTGGTACACCTCGGTCATGTCTCTAGTAGGTATGGTACTATGGTTCTGAACACGTACTTTCATGAAATGTGTGAGCCAGTGCCTAGATTAGCCGCCTTACACAAGCAAGAGCGAAACGGTTCGCCCGTGGGCCATGTATCACACACAACACAAATAAAAAACGGAACAAACGTTGCCATGGAGAGAACCGATGCGCTATGCAGTGCAATGGGCGGTTGATCTAGCACATGATCTGTGTTAGGCTTTCATGATTTACATTCATGTATGCTAATGATCTGTGGTTTTTTATGTTTTCTTTTTTTTATAAACATGTGTAGTACATGTTAATTCTATTCTATTCTTAATTTATTTATGTTTAGGTTGTTTATGTCGGTCATTGTCATCAAATGCTCCTCTAGAATCTCTCTATACACAATAAGCAGGTTTCATTGTTTGTTGTTGAGCGCTTAGGTTTAGACCGTTATTGGCTGCAAACCCGACTTGTTGTTGCTAAAGGCGTCCATGATTTGGACAATATTAGATTAGGTGCTTGAATCATCAGGCATTATCTTAGGGTTATCTTTGTCCACAACACAACGGGGGATCTCTTGTTCTTCGTCCTCCCACCTCTCCTCCCCTCCTTCCTCCTCAAAATTGTAAAAGGGGCTCCATAGTATTTCCAGTTAGGGGGGCTCCATAGCATTTTCAGCGTTAGGAGGGGCTTAAGGACACCCCCCCCCCCCCCCCACAACCCCGCTGGATCACTGTTTGTAATCGAGTAGCACATGTATTAGCAAAGCAAGTCATCACAAAAAAAAAGTTTATCCATGCATAGATATATAAAAAAGCTATATTAATAATATACATGCAGTGTATATTATTCCATACGTGGCACCAATCATCGCGATCTAGGCATTCGATGAATCCTACTGGTACTAGCTGCGACTAATCATCTCCTAATATAGCTCGTGCACAATAAAGCAGATCGATGTCGATGCGATAGTAAATAAATTTTTAAAAATGCCAATGCGTCCTTAATCCATGCAGCGTGTACTAGATCGCTGTTCGTCTACGAGGCAGATGCGGCCGTGAAGTCGACGTGGTACACCTCGGTCATGTCCGGCTGGAACAGACCGAAGTGCTGCTCCACGCCCTCGGGCTTCTGGTTCTCGTTGAACATGGCGAAGACGAAGGCCTCCACGGCCTTGCCGGGCCGCCGCGGCGTGCCGCGCCCGCTCCCGACGTGGCGCACCACGTTGTTCACGTACGCCGCCGCGTTCCCCACGCTAGCGCCCGCGCCGCCGCCACCCGACGGCCACCCGGTCTCCGACACCACCACGTCTAAGCCCGGCGTGCCGGCCCTCTCCAGCGCCGCGTGCACGGCGTCCACGATCGCGTCGAACATGTTGCCGTACGACGCGCCGCCGTCCGTCACGGTCACGGCGGTCCCGCCGCCCGAGGCCGAGGCGGACTGCAGCAGCGCGTAGTCGAGCGGCACCGACGACGGGTCGGCGGAGTAGGCGAAGTACGGGTACACGTTGGCGAGCAGCGGCGTGGACCTGGACGCCAGGAACGACGCGATGGGCGCCATCGTCGGCAGCGCCGCCTCCGAGAAGGCGCCCTGCGACGGCGGGTACGAGGACCCCAGCACGGACGTCGACACGGCCGTGGTCATCCGCACGCCGCCGAGCCCTGCGTCGCGGAGCGCGGACTCGAGGTTCTGAATGGCCGGGAGGACGTAGGAGGCGAGGTCCCCCGGGACGACCTCGTTGCCCGCGGCCACGTAGCGGAAGCGGACGGCGCCGGCGAAGGGCTGCACGTAGGCCTGTACCCACGACGCGGCGAACGAGGGGTCGGAGGCCAGGCGGGCGAGGTCCTCGTTCAGGGTGCCCAGGACGACGCCCAGGCCCGAGCCCTGGAGCGCCGTGAGGACGGCCGTGTCCGGGTGGAAGAGCCGGACGTCGGTGATGCCCCTGGCCTTGCACAGCGCGATCACCTTGTCGGGGGACGGCAGGTTGTTGGCGATCATGCCATAGTTCACGCCGATGCCTTGGACTCCTGCACGACACAGAGCTCTCCATCATCAGTAAGCAGAGAACGAGTGAACGACTGATCAAAGCATGGACAGAGTAACCTTCGAGCTGCTAAAACTCACTTCACAAAAAGGCAATTCAATCTACCACTAGTTTATCTTGTTGAATGGTACAATACAACCAATTTGTTGGGAGGTTGCTTACAAACTAGGTTGGGGAAAATTAAAACTCCTTTGAATTCCTTGACTTCCTCTGACTGAGGAGCAATAGATTTCAAATTGCAAGTGCACAGGCTGAAATATAAATTGTACTTTTGGACCGCTCAATTGTAGCTATCGCCAATTAAGGCGTGCATTCCAGTGCTACTGCTCTTCATGAGGGGCTATGTATACTCTGTTAATGTTTCATTATCATAATTGAACACATAACTTCAGATTTACAGACGAACGAACATGGCAACAAGAACACGTACAGAAATTAAACCAACCAAAACCATGGCTAGCTGATCCATGGAAGAGACTATCTGTCGACCATGCATTAACGTGAAGTCGTGAAGAACAGAACCGTGAAAGCAACCCTCCAGCAGCAGCTTATAACAAACAAAATAAAGGTTGCTATTTACTGCGTAAATGATTTTTCGTCGGGGATACAAAACAGAGGAGATATACAGGTAGAAGCTCGAGCCTGACCAGGCTGTAATGGCTAACAATCCACGCTAAAAGGTTATCCAAAGAATAAGAACTCTCGTGAAACGGAAAGGTACAGGCGAAAGTAAACACTAATCTTTAATGCCTCGGCAGAACTCCTGCCGCTTCTGTTCATAAAGAAAAGATAATATAACAGAAACCAAACAGCGACAATATCTGACATTTGCAAGAATCAATTACTCGTTGAAATCAAAAGAAAAAAAAACATGTTCCTACAAAGAAGCAATGCATGTAGTACTAACTACGACACTGTTTACTCAAGACACATCGCAACACCTTAGAATAGATTAGATGGACATACATTAAGAACGAAATTGACCTCATACATAACCATATTTATACGTGAACGAAAGTAAACCGAAACCAGCAGCTAGCAGCAGCCAAGCGATGGGCTCATCACCTGAGAAGGAGAGCAGCAGCAGCAAGCTGCAGGCGGCGATCCACAAAGCGGCCATCCTCATCATCATCGCGGTTTCCGTCAGGCTTGGAATTGGAGCAGCACAGGCAGTTGTTTTTTCTGCAACCCTTTGATCCTTCTGAATTCTGATCCTTCCACCTCCGGCACGGCTCGCTATATATATAAAGGGCGGGCCCTGGAACCACCGGTTGGCCACGACCACGAGCCCACGACCCAATATGCCCACCGAGACGCACGGGCTGAACGTCTACGTGAGTCCGCGATGCGGTTGATGCAATGACAGCCTAGACTTCCCGTGCCCTGGCCTGCCTCCACATTCAGCATTACGGTCAACAACAATTTTTTGGGATGCAATCAGCTCAAAGGGAAAAAAAAAATCACCCCTTCTTTTCATGTGTGTTCCTTATTTGGGATGCAGCAAGTCTCCACACATAGAATAGCCACTTGACTTGCAGATCGTGGTCCGATGTTAAATATTACACAAAAACAGTTGCTGCCAGAAGAAATGAAAGCATGTACATCTTTGTTGGCAAACAAATTAAACGCGCCCCAAAGATGGGCCGATGCTCTTTCATTTTTCCCAACGAAAACAATTACGAAAATTCAATTTATACCTTTAATAGGAAAAAACAGATTTTTAGACTTCCGAACTCTTTGAGACAGGAATACAGATTTTTAGACCTCCCAACTCTTGAGACCGTCCGGTTCACACCTCACCACGACACGAACTTTCTTACGTGACATCACGAAAGCCACTCTTGCAATAGTTCAGGATCAAATAGATTTTATCAAAGAAACATTTTTTTTTAAAAAAACCCAAATACTATTTCTGCAAAATATGCATTTTAAAATACTTGAAAAAATAATCTAAGAACATCCATAGAAATTTTGTTTTAACTCAGAATAAATACCTTCTCAGATTTCACTAATGTTACAACAACAATTACACCGTGCATTGTGGAGTCACTCCATGCTTTTTTTTTTTGAACTTACTCCATGCTTCTTGAGGTGATGCATCATGAGTTCATTCCATAAATTTTAGTGGAATCAACATCAACCCTCCTCGTACATATATTAATTATTAGCCTGTGAGGAATGGTGGATCAATTCATTCCATTCCACAGACTAAATATAAAAAGTGAGGAGTGAGAAGAAGATGAACCACCTCATTCCTCAAACCAAACACTCCCATAGTAACTCACAAGATCGTCTAGTTCTAACCAATAAGGGCAAGAAAATAACTTCTAGGTTTTCACGTCTTTTGGTTGACCAAGAAGAGATGGTCGGTAGAGTGAATGGCCTTGTGCCATCTCAATTCTTTCACGTGGATCACACATTGTCTCATCTCTTATAGCCTGAAGGATTGAATCAGCAGGATGGTCCCTGTGCATATATGTAGACAGACAAACTCAGTCAAATATCAGAAAAACATAGTTCACTGAATTCCTTATTTCCAAACTATTGAAACATAAAGTACAATAGCTGGCACACAGGCAGGGGCAGAAGGAACCATGGCAATCAAGCTATCAGTATGCTTGGGTTAGTAGTATAGGTTATTGATATAGTAATCCAATGCAAATGGTCTTAGGTCCTAACCTTGTGATCAAAATTCTATGTAGTGCTTTTAGGATGGGGCACATCTCAACCGGCGCAACAGATCTGTTGGCTTCTGGATGCATGACACTTAAGCTATCCTGACTAAGAAGCTCATAAAACGCATCAACTGCAGAGACACCCTGAAATGAAATGGTAACAGTATAATTCGTTACATGAACCATTTAGGCATATTCATGCAATCAGAATTACGTACAAGGGCATACCTGAATTGTTCCTTTTCCTTTAATGCTGTCACCCATTTCTAATGTCAATTCGCCTTTAGCTAACTTCTGCCCATACCATGCATTACGACCTTTCAACAATGTGACATAAGTGTCAGCTAATAATGGTCCAGCAAGTTTTTCAGGTTCTTCTTCCAGAAGGTGTGTGATGTAGATCATCTCAGATGTGCAAAGTGCAAAGTAAACGGATTTGCTGGTTGCACTCTCGTTAGTTAGTGCAGCTACCATGCCTGCAAGATATCAGAATGTTTAGCAAATTGATGAAACCATAGGTTACTTGGGGGTGTCACTGAGCGCCAAGCTATGTGCATAGAATAAAGTTCACTGCACCATGCATTTCTCATCGCTTATTAACTACTGAATCTTTCTTAGGTGACATCAGTAATTAAGATGCTATGACTCACAGTTTTTTTGTTTCCTTTAAGTCAACACATTCGTAGGAAGCAGGGCATCAGAAAATTCTATGAAGCGATGCATTGTTTCAAGAACATTAGTTCAAGTTGGGAGGAAACAATGAAAAATGTGGTGGGGTGGCATGTATGGTGTTGCAAGGGTTTCTAACCCCTCTTTTTCTTCTTAATATAATGATATATGTAGGTCTCCTGCATGTTTGAGAAAAAAAGGAAACAGTGAAAAAGAGAGAGAGAAATTACCAGCACCAATAGCATAGACATTTTTTAATCCACCCATGACTTCATGGGTGATGAGATCACTGTTATCCCACACAATAAAATGAGGCTGCCTCAAAAACTTTGCAAGAGGTTTTCTCCATTTGTCAGCTCCACAAATACGTGCATTTGCATATTCTTTGTTGTAAATTTCAGAAGCAATATTAGGTCCACCAAGATAAAGAATGTTCTCCATTGGAACTCCAGCTGCATTATACCAACAGTCCATAATAAATCATACAAAGTTAAAGAGGGGAAAACAAATATTAGAAGGAAGCATGAAACAAATATATATCTGATTTGATATGGATAAACATGTATGAAACACTACAATGTTTTGTATGCTAAGACAGGAAACTAGAATATGAGTCAAGGCAGCTCCTGGTGAAGCACTACCAATTACAGGACTGCTAAAGCAATAGAAAACTTAAATGGGCCTAAATGCAGGATGATTGGACAAACAATTGGTTTCATCAATTGTCTTTCTCAAATTGTTGACGAAACTTATCAAGAATATCATGTGAAGTCTTGTGAAGACCTACAATTCCAATTGCAATACAGTAGTTCTAATGAAATGTGAAGCGAAGACCTACAGTTCCAATTGAATATTGAGGTACCAGACTGAAGAAGCTAAGGGCAGAGGTCCAAATTCAATTCGATATAACCGAGGAGAGCCACAAATAAGAACAGAGCCGGTTTGAATGAATTCAGTAAACAAATAGCACGATGACTTAATAATGGTTAGTTAGACGAAAGGTCGAGGAACCTCACTTGCATTGCTAATCATCTGCGTGGGAGTTATGATCCGTGGCAGCGGATCCAGCGACGCCTCAATTCCCTTGGCGAGGGAGATGATGATGGGGGCCGTGATCCTCTCCTTCCAGTACCTCCCAATCTCCCCGAACACCTCCCTGGTGTCGGTGGACGGCACGCCGTTGACAACAATGTCGGCGTCCCAGACGGCCTCCTGCAGGTTGGTGACGACCTTGAGCGGGCAGAGCGGCGTGTCGACCATGTTGAGGCAGAACCCGTCTCGGAGTATCTCGTCGGCGTAGAGCGTGCGGTCGCCGAGGCGCGCCTCGACGTACTTGAGGTAGGCGCAGCGGCGGATGAGGCGGCGCAGCACGTCCTCGCGCGCGTTGATGACGTCGAAGAGGCGCTGCGCGGTGGCGCGGTCGACGACGCGCCCGGCCGGCGCCAGATGCGGACCTGCGCCTTGTCGCGGAGGTGGCCGTACGCGTCCTGCAGCAGCGCGCAGAAGACGCTGCCCCAGGCGCCCGCCCCGACGCCGACGATCCGGAGCGGGTCGCCGTCTGCCTTCCCCAGCTGCCGCCGCAGCGCGTCCAGCTTCTCCTCCACCACCGACCCGTTCGCGTGGCCGTCCGCCTGGACCAGCGCCTCCGCCCCGCCCATTGCCTTGACCTCCTCCTCCGCCGCCGCCTTCTCCACTCTCGCCTCTCGCGGCAAGCAAGGCAGGAGAGAAGAGACGGGGAAGGCTGGATCACGCGACGGAAGCAAAGCTAGAATAATAACCAACTCCGGGAGAGGGAAAGGAGCGGACGGCTTTTCTATTTTTTAGCAGATAACGAAACGAGCTCGGATCGACGCGAATTCGGGTAGGTTTTGGCCGCCGAATCGCTGCGAGGTGGCGCAAACAAAGCGACGGCCGGAGAGCCCGGGGGAGGGAGGCGGGGCTTGCTGCCGGCCCCGGCCGCCTCTGTCGCGGTTGCCCAACGGGTTGGTGCGCCGGTACACGTTGCGTCGGGGCTTTCGGCTCGGCCAGATTTGGCGCCTGCCTTCCCAGTGCGCAGCGCACGGGGACGAGGCAGAGAACCGTGACCTCGGTCGTGCCCGTGCGAAAGCGAGGTGGTTTTACGGCGACCGGCGAGGTGGCACTGTGGCAGGTCCGTCCGCAGGTAGGTGAGCACTGAGCAGGGGGCGGGGGAACGGGTGGGGGTTGGTGGTGTAGGCCGGTCCGAGGATTTTTGAATTTTTGATCGATGATGACGATGGATCATCGCATCACCATGGGTGGGTGACGGCGGCAGATTGGGAGCTTCTGCCAGGCCAGGGCACCAGCGCCACCGCCAAGCAGCCCAGCTTGGCGCGGGCGCGTCGGGCGTGTAGCGTGTGGCCATCGGACGTCACAGCAAATGAACCATCAGCCAAACCGCCCGAATATCACGGCACATGGAGCTGCATATGCTTATTCAGTATTCACCAACGTCGCTAGACAAAATTGGCGGACCGACTCTACAGCCAAGAACCAAGTTCCAAGAGTGGCGGATAGTGATTGCACCTGATGTATTCCATTGCAACTACACACAAGAGACACCGGATGTCCCGTTTCAGTAAACCAGAGATTTTCCAATTTCCTAGTCAGTTTAAAAAAAAACATGAAATTAATTTTAAGTTGAGAGTATGCCCGTGAAGCTGAAACAACACAGAACAATATTTTACACCAAGCTATTCACTGACGACACAAGAAAATAAATCTCGAGCTTCAGCTCATGAGAAAATGTCTATATGCAAAGTATTTTGCCTTGCAGCTTCAGCAACGAAGCGCCTGGCTTGGAAATGATGCTCGGCAATGTATAGAGATGGGAGAAACACCAACAGTACAAAAGATAATTATTCAACTGCCTAAATGTGGGAAAACAATCCTTGTTATAAAATACCATATTCATCAACATCAAACCATCTACTGTGCTGCGAAAACACAGGACCAGTTCTGGCGGTTCCAAACTACTTCACAGTTCCAGCTTCAGCCTCCTGGAGAACGTCAAAAGACAGTTGAGAAAAATTGCATTTTGACAAACTGAGGTAGTCAGTGTCACTTGTATGGTGCAATTATCCTCCTTCGCCGTTTTGGAGTCTCCCGCTTAACATACATCTTCTCCATATCATTTAGTGGACGGCTTGATCCATCAGGCAAGCTCATGAACTTCCAGCCCCCTCCTGCACCACGCTTTCCCTGAGAACCAAGCTTTTCGACCATGTAGCTCCATCCATTGTCTGGCCGGCGCCGACTGTACTTGTGGCACTTAACCTCCCCTGCCACCTGCAGTCCAAATATGATTTGTCTCATCTTACCATTCAAAATTAATTATAAAGTGGTACATGTAATCCACAACAGAGAGACAGTTTCAGCTACGGTTTTTTTGTGGCCATGACATAGATAAATAATAAGATCCAGGAGTGTGGCATTAACACACATTTGCACTGAACTATAACAGATCAGATTGCTCATCAGAAACGTAAAGCTGGTCCTATACATGATGGAGATCAAAAGTGATTACCTTCTTCTTGTTGAATTCCAAGCGCTGAACAAATTCCTCATACAACATTTGATCTTCCTTCACTGAGATTTCATATAGAACCTCATCAGGATCTCGTGTTGTGCCATCCCAGCCTTCAGGCATCACTTTGAAATCAGGTTTATATGGAAGGGTTGCTACATGAAATTCCCTGTCATGATAATTGAAGAACCTGCAAGGGAGAAAGAAAAGAAGGTTCAGAAATTGCATACTGTTGACATTCAGAAAAACAATTACTTCCTCAGGTCAAAAGGCATGTTGTTCAGAACAAGATATAGTCAAACGATAAAAACAAGAAACATCAATAACTTTATTTTTTTAGTTTGTAGACATGCATGATATAGAAGGGCGGCCCTGGTGCAAGCGGTAGAGCTTTACCGCCTGTGACCAAGAGGTCCAGGGTTCAAGCCCCAGCCTCTGCATATTTGTGCAGGGATGGCTGCTGGCTATTTTCCCTTCCCCAGACCCCGCAGTGCGGGAGCCTACGGCACTGGGTACGCCTTTTTTTTTTAAGACATGCATGATATATGTGTATATTTGTATGAAAAAACACTTGCAAAATCTCATAAATCTGGAGGATTTTAAGAACACATTCTAGAAGATATTAGCAGTCAGATATGCATTGAAGATTGTGCAAAGTCAAACATGTATAACAAGAGGTAGTATAGCAAACAACACTGTACACATTAAGGTCTGTTTGGATAGATAGATGTCCTCGGATGCCTGGCCATAAATTGGTTAATGACCGTAGGCAGGATAAGAGTTTTGATCCCAGCCATGTTTTGGCTTGCTCAGCACCGCATGGCCAATGTGCAGTTCACTTTGCAGCTGACGCGTGGCCCGATTCAGGCACCAAAATTTGGCTAGCCAACAAATAGTTAGGGCACAGAACAGCAGCAACCAAACACGCCCAATTGCATATGTTGATATCATTTAGAATAAAAAATACAAGGAAAGATACTGGTGGCACATCAATCAGCTGCAATTACTTATGCACAATCTTAATATCTCAAATGACTATGGTTAGAAAATGCAGATTTATCTTCCACAATGAATCAATGATATATTGACTTTTTTTTTTTGACAAATTTGATATATTGACTTTCACTTCTCAGTTTCTCATTAGAGAAATACAAAGACTAAATATACTGGAGTTATCTGTCAAGCACTAATGAGAAAACTTACAAGCATATCACATGACAAATGAAACGCTGCAGAAATCCAATACTTCCATTAATAACTCCACAATATGATCAGATATGTACAGTTTGTACAGAAACATCTTAAAAATTAATTTGACGAGTTGAACTCATCAAGTTTTTATATATGTCAACTATCTAACTGAGTGCACCTCATACCCTGAAAAGAATTTGTCAATCACTTCATTCTTTGACTACACATCTAATAATATATTCATTCAAGACAGAGCGCCAAACTACATCATCCATTTCGAAATAGATACAGGTTTGTTTTCCTTCATTAGTTAGAAGTTCTAACCTAAGCCTTGCAAGTGTTATGATTTGGAGCAGTTGATAGTTCCATCGATGGAAGTTTGCATGGTGCAACAACTCAGTGTCCTTACTCTCTTTGCATTTCTAACAAATTGGCGTCATTAACCAATACCCATGAGTTTTATGTATGTTTCTAGCATATTTAACACTTTCAGTGCCTACTTAAACAGGCCTAAACTATAAGAACCTGGACTATATATATAAAACAGTAATCCAACTCAAACGAACTATTTGACGTACTCTGGGCAGCTGTCGAGCAGGATTTCGATGGAGTCGTCGAGCGGCTCGCCCCTCTTCCTCTCCTCTTCCTCCTCCATCTCCTTGAGCCAGAGGATGGCGTGCACGCGCTGTCGCATGACGCGGAAGTCCTTGGCGAGCCGCTCCACGGTGTAAGTGGCCGGGTCCTCCTTGTGCAGCCGATACATCTCCTGCTTCTCCGAGTCCTTGAGGTACGAGCCCCGAGCGCCCGGCTCCCGCACCTGCTTCAGCAGCGCACAGGTCTCCCGAAACCTGTCGTCCCATGAATCCACGAACGCCTTCGCCTCGACGTTGCTTTGCTCCAGATCCCGGATCATCTCGTCCCACTCGTCCATGGAGCGAACGGCCAGCCGCTCACGGGAGACGGGCTCGGACTGAGAAGGGTCCGGGTGGCCGTCGGAGGGCGATTGGACCGGCCGGCCGACGGAGGGCGAGGATCCGTCGAAGTGGTCCTTGGTGAGGCCGGTGGACCAGGTGGAGCCCCATTCGTCCCCACCCCCACCCTCGCCGCTGCCGCTGCCGCCGCCTCCGGTAAAGGAGGAAGCGCCCCAGTCGTCCCCACCTCCGCTGCCCACAGAAAAAGAGGCGGAGGGGAGGAGGCGGAGGAGGGAGGAGATCCGAGAGGGGACGGCCGCGGCGGCGGCGGCGGCCGGCGGCGCAGGGAGGTGACCGTGGAGGAGGGTTTTCCGGAGGACGAACATTTTGGGGCTCCGCTGGCTCGAGTGGGCTATTGCTCTTCGGCAGTTTCAACTTTCAATAGTAGGCGAGTTGCCTGAGCAGAGCGAATCAGTAGGCAGAGGCCTGGGCGGCCCAGCTAATTTGGCCCACATCAAAATTGCCCTCTTCCCCGAATAAAAACTTGGTAGAACTGAAAATTCAAGCTTTTCTTTCTCCCGCACTACAAAATAGTTCATGTTATATGATCCGTATCTCTATCTGTATCTGCATACATTACTAATTTTTTATCGAACTATTATTTTCAAGATTTCTACAAAAATAACAACTATTTGGATTGTTAACAATTAAAATTGTCCAAAAAATATTTTCTACCTGAGAGCATGGAGGGTGCTGCCATTTTGCATGTAACTTTATACACAGACTGCATACAAAAGTAAAATGGGATTATTTTTAAGAAATATTTTTACAAACCATATCATGTGATATTATACATATAACATAATATGGATAAGCCGTTTTTAATGAAAATAGAGGAGTCGGAGCCATTTTGAAGGAGCCACAAATTACAAGTGGCTCATGCAAAATGGCTCTGGCTGCTACATAGTCCTACCAAGACTTTATTTGTACGTATCTTTGGTACAAACTTTAAACCACTAAATTTTAGACCAGACCATCTAAACAGGATAGAAAGAGAGTTTATTTGGACTTGAGATAATTTGGAAAAGGAAAATAATGTTACATGAACATTAGTACTTACAAAGTTCCTGCCGCACTGTTGAGGTTAACATTTGTCGAAGATATTTTATTAGTCAACTTGCTCGAATGCTAGCTGAACTGAATCCACCGGGCCAAATGTTGCGGACCAAAATGAATAGGGAAGAGAATAGTGTCGCAAACTAGGATGCGCTCACTTTCTATCCTCTCCGCCGCACCCGATCCGATAACGTCACTCTCCTAGCCTCGCCGCTCCCTTGTTCTCTGTTCCTGAGGTTCTCTGCTCTGTTCCCACCGAGATTCCGAAAAAAAGAACCAAGGCGAGCCAACGACCAACGCCAAGCATAAAAGATTGGCCCAGAGGCGAGAGGAGACGGAACCAAAAGTGAAACCAGCAAGAGGATGCCTTCGCAAGTAACAGTGTAACAGCTTGCCGCTCCCTACACCAAGATGAGATTTTGATGCGGTTCGGCAGACTGGGTATTTCTCGGCTTCTTCAAACAAGTTCATTCTTGTGGTTTAATCTGTTATATATCAGATAATATTGATCCGGATGCTGATCAGTGATCACTTCTGCAGGAGGTTTTTGTCCTGGTTGGGATATTGTCAGGTTCCGCTATTTAGTGCCTAGAGTTGTCCATATGTTCATGCTCCTGGCCACCATGGATATTTGGTACTTGCATGTTCTCTTGGCTATTCAATCATTAACCAGTAATCTAGGGGTTACTTTATTTTTGCAGCTACCTAAAAAGCTCAAAATTTTTCGATTTTGTTCGAACTTAGAGTTCTTGAGCTGTTGCTTTGGCACCTCTGTTCAACTTGCCCAGTTAACCATAGACGAAGAACTTTACTGGCACCTTTTGTCACAAAAAATGGACGACGGAGTAGACCTTCCAAGCCACCTTCTGTTATCACACCCTGCGGCTGCGATCTCTCATGGCCATGGATTCGACGATTTCCCCAAGAGTACAGCTGCATGTACTCACATACACACTTGCAATCCGCCGGGTCCATCGGCTGCTACGTATACCCACACATGCCTCCACACGCACATGCAATTCACAGCCTCCGGCGAAGAGCTGAGGACGCCACGAAAACCTCTCGGAAACAGAGAGGCTGTGCGCAAGTACAGGGAGAAGAAGAAAGCGCACGCGGCCTTCCTAGAGGATGAGGTCAAGAAGCTGCGCGCCACCAACCAGCAGCTGCTGAGGAGGCTGCAGAGGCATGCGGCACTTGAGGATGAGGTGGTGAGGCTAAGAGGCCTCTTGTTTGATGTCCAAGGCAAGATCGATGCAGAGATCGGCGCCTTCCTCCCGTTCCAAAAGCATCGGAGCTTTGATTCTGTTATCTGCACAGATCCTACTCTTTGCTTTGTTAATGGTGATGATGCAGAGGTTGCAGCCCGGGAGGAGAGCTCCGGACCAACAAATTTTGATTTTGAGATCGATGAAAGTGGCAGTATTTCACGTGAACTCGATATTCCTGAGGTGGTTAATTCCATGGATGCTGCTGCAAGCTTGGTGAACTCAGCCTGATTGGCTGAATGACTTTGGCCAAGTTGCTTTTGACCATTTTCAGATACATCCCAGCTTGGTTTGCTGCTGTTTGTTACCTTGTTGGTATAACTTTGTTGCTTATTGGGTAGTTTCTATGAAGTTGATGTACCCTGTCTAGAAGCCTGCTGGCTGTAAGTTCTAATTGTACTTGTAGCAGCTCAGTGTGTACTGTGCTTTTCTGATAGTATGGAAGAAGTTCTATTCTGTGTTCTGCAGAATTGCACTGTTAATGCAGTATTGGCACAAAATGTTTCCTGATCTGAGACACTTGGTGTATGTAGATATTGTCTTACTGACAGCAACACTTTTTTTCACACGGGCTCATTGGATCCGTGTTTCATTAAGACGAAATGACAGCAACACTTCACTGTTACTGTAAAATATATCTGACTGCTGCAAGGAGATGACGATGAACATTTCAGCATCGTTTTTCAAATTGTAGTTTTCTTCGAATGCTACCATAGTTTGCTTAAATAAAGCACAATATAACACTGTTTGTCAGAGTGTTTGCTGTTTCTATAAATTTAAGTGATTTCAGTGCCGCTACACTTTGTATTTACTTTCCCTATCTCTCTGTCCAGTTAATACTCGGTACATTATGGAGCTGCAAAACATGTATTTGTGGATGGCACTTGTTCATCTTATCTCTGCATGATGGAAGCATGACATGGTGCACCGAGTATCTGTATATTTCATCGACTAATCATCTGACGTTTTAGCATAGCATCAACAATTCTTTCAGGAGATACCCTTTTCAGTCTTGGCCAGTGCAGGTTGGTGAGGCCAGTAGATATCTTTCAGCCTCAGGAGGTAGTGAGCACAAGAGACGTTCGATTGCCTGGTTTAGCATCAACAGTCCGTTCTGTTGCTTGGTTTCGTTGGCACGACCGCAGGAGCTTTGCACGTAGCTTTTTTAGCTAAGGCAACAGCAGTAGCATATGCCTATCAATTACTTGTGGAAATGACAGTACCAATAATATGTTTGTTTCCTGAAAATTTTCCTAGAATTTTAACTACGTATACATATTTTTTTTAGTTGTTTTTTAGTCTAGATGCTAAAAGACACAATGTGTACATCCAATGATCACCATTACAATCTGGAAGGTGTGATCGATTCCGTTAACGAAAAAAATTCCAAAGTTGCAACAAGAGCCGCCGGGTGTCAGTGTGTCACACACACACTTTCGTGCAGCGTAGGCCCCCATCAGGCCGGCATGCGGCCCTGCCCCAGCAAACGTGCCGACGGACGGTCATCTCATCTCACGGATCCACCCCCACCATCCCGAGCCCATAGCGGCGCTTGCCCGGGCCGTGCGGCGCGGGAGGCGCCACGCCGCCTCCTGGAAGCTTCCGGGTTCGGGCACGCGACAACCCCAACGGCGCGCGGGCCCCGGTGCGCGCGCGCACGCCGAGCGGCGCGCTGCCCACTCCTCCGGGTTAGCAATAGCAATAGCAGCACACGCATTTTGCCGCAAGATTGCGGGAGGGGATTATATGAGAGCGAGAGATGAGCGGCCGTTATACTCCCCGCGCCCGATCGGGCGCACTGCACGTGTGGTGGTGTGTCACGCCCCCCCGGCCCCTCGTCATCACTCACCCGCAACCCCATCGTCTCCCACTCTCCCTCCCGACGGCGGGCGCTCCTGCCACCAAGGTACTCACTGACCTACCCCCGATGCTCTCGTCCCTTGGTTCTTCCTCGGTGGATTGATGCGTGCGCTGGATTGACTGATCGGTCGCCCTTCCGTCTCCGATTGCTAGCGATTGAATTGGATCGCTGTGGAATTGGGTTATGGCCTTATGGGTGGATGCGTGGTTTGGTAGATCCATCCATGGCCGTTCCCCTATCTATCCTCGTAGCAGTAGTTTTCTCCGCTCTTTTAGAGTCGAGGGAGACGCTCAAGAAATGTGTGTCAGTTGTGATTCCGGACTGAGTTCTGGGTTCCCTGGCCGTTTCTACTGCGCTAGGAGGAACGTTTCCTTCCGGGATTGTTTGCTTTACTCTTTCCCTTCTTTTATTTATTTTATAATATATGCGAGATTATTTGTTATTAGATAACTGCGTTTGCTAGATGCTACAAGAAACCTATTTCCATTTAGCTTCCAGTAAAGTCCAGTCGATTCACGTAGGATCAGCAGTCGATTACCTGGTACATCCACCTCCTGCTTTGTGCCAACATAGGAAACTCGAGCATGAGTTACCTCTATGAGTGAAGTTGCAAGTTCAATTGGAAAGATCCATGTCGGTGGTTCTGGAGTCCAACTTGTTGCTGAAGGTAACTGCAGACTGCGGTTTAGAATGAGATGAAATATTTTTGGTAGGAATTTCAAGAGCCAATCGTCAATCTTTGGGAGATAATCAAAGCCTGACTCAAGTTTGTCCAAAAACTGGATTCACTTTGATTCTATTGTTTACACGGGGTATCTTTGGATCCCCCGGCCTTTTCAGTTTACTCCTATACTGGGAGAACACCATGAACTAATCTCTATTTAGTGCCAACAATGAAAATTTTGATCCGTTGCTGATAAATGAACCATGATAAAACTAAATCCGAAAGTATATTATATATTACCAATTCCAGGGGTTGTTATTTTGAACTGTCCAGTTCCAGGTGATAGTCCACCTCAAAATAAATATTAAATAGTAGTAATGAGCACCACACTGCATTAAGTTTTGTAAACCTTAAGCGCAATAAAGTTTAGTCAGAAATCTGTGTTGAGCCTAACCTCGTTTTTACCACTGAGAAAATGGACCTCTATAATGTCGTTGAAGTATTAAGGCCTGTTTGATTTGCGGAGTCAGGCCATTCTGGTCAACTCAGTTCTGTACATGGTGGCAAGGCGCTTCTCCCAAGAGTGAGTTGGTCTAGCTCTGGCGAAATGAACTGCACTGCAGTGTTGGGCCCTGTTTGGTTTCTTTACTCGCCGCTTGCTTCGCCTTGCTGAGTGAGGTTAAGAATTTGGTAGTGTTTGAGAAAGCTCACATTGCTTAGCTCAACAAGGATTTCCTTGCCTATGGAGGAGAGCCGATCATGAGTAAGGTCTTGCTCACTCGTGTTTACGTCTCTGCGCGCTCCGATCTGCCCTCTGACTTTTCTTGCCAGCCATCGCCCATCGGATTGAGACATGCAGGTGAAATGAGTCATAGCACCAGCCAAGCTGAGGATGCATAGGATAATCAAGTTTTGATGCAGCCAAATAGAGGCCGAGCGGCCATTGGTATTTGGTCGTGCAGGGGTGATGATCATGGAAATTTTATCAATGGGACTCCGGCTATTTTTCCTAAACACTGTGCCAAAGGGCTAGGTTCCGTAAAGAAAATGGAATTCGATTCGGGGAAGGGAATGAAGATTAGTGAAGTAAATCGAGAAAATCACACTGACAAGTGGGAAATTTGTATAAGATAAGATTTCTTGCTGCAAAGGGTGGTAGGTGCCGTTGATGGATCAATTTCAGTAGGTGGGTCTCAACTCGGATCGAGACATTCGGATTTGCCGATGAAGAGTACTGCCTTGAATGGAAGCCCCAGTAAACGGCGGCAGTAACTCTAACTGTCCTAAGGTAGCAAAATTCCTTGTCGCATAAGTAGCGACCTGCACTAATGGTGTAACGACTGCCCCGCTGTCTCAGGCTGGAGCAGTGTAGATAGTAGGAAGTCTGGTGAGTGAGGGAAGTCACTCCATTAAAGCATTCCCGCTGGAGGCCCCAAGTAGGTGGGTCTCAACTCGGATCGAGACATTCGGATTTGCCGATGAAGAGTACTGCCTTGGAGGGGTAGGGGTTGAGCACGTGTATGTAGTCTGCGCTGGTGAATGGAAGCCCCCGCCGCAAAAAAGAAGCGGCTTTTCCCACGGCTCTGTATAAAGCAGTATTCTGATTTCAGAGTTGGAGCCCATATTCCTTCGAGAAAAGGAAGACCTATACCCCGAAATGCTCCCAGCATAGGAGCCTATGGTTCCATTCTTGTTATTGCTCTTCGGAATACCCCAGACGGGGATTTCGCTCTATTCCCCCCAATCTTCACTTTACGCCACGCCGACTCTCCGTCGTGGAATTAGACCAAGGGTCGAAAGACCCCTAACGTCAGGGGCTGACCACTGAGCTCACTCAGGCCTCCACCCCCTTCGTTTGTTGTGGGTCGTGTCTCACCGCAGGCACTTAATGAATGAGTGAAGATCTTCCTTCCCCCCTGTGTAGTAGGTGGGTCTCAACTCGGATCGAGACATTCGGATTTGCCAATGAAGAGTACTGCCTTGGAGGGGTAGAGGAGCAGGGGGCAATTGCTCAGAATCAAAGAGAAAGAGCAATTCGTGTGGACAGAGGCTCACCAAAAGGTGTTTAATTCAATCAAACAGTACCAGACGAAACCTCCTGTGTTGATGCCGCCGAACACTACGAACCCAATGGATAGGGTCTACTCCAGTTGAGACTGATAACATGGATTCAAAACATTTTCCAAGTTGAACCGAGGGTGTCACAATCCTTGTTCGGAAGGAGTCAAAGAACCTTTGATTCGAGAAAGGAAGAGCAGTCATACTTGACCTTAGGCCCACCACTTCACCTTTTCACTTTCACTTAGGCCTGGGCCAAGTCAGTGGGGGGACCCTATGCGCTTTACCCATCTCTACTGAACAAACCCACTACACATCGCTGGCAAAACCTACACCGAGTGGCAGGGTATGTGTGGGGAAGCTCCCCCCATATCGCACTTTCCACCAAATCCCGGACCGCCTGTGGTCCCTCAAACGCCCAATCCCCTACTATGCGGGGCGGAGTGAGGACTATCATGAGGAGGAAAAGGGTACTATTCGTGGTATCGCTCGGTGGACTAGAATGAGGAGGGTGTACCCTTTTGCCCTTTACGGACCGCTACCTGGGTTTCCAGTCGTTTCGGCGCTGGTCCTATGGGTCCAATAGAAGTAAGTAGATGGAGAGATCAGCCACAAACGATTTGATTTCTAGTTTTGGCCCCGGGACGGGAGTGGGGGACGGCCCTACGCAGACAGCAGCAGCACCGGCTCACCACACTGCCTCAAATCGCCTGCTAATTCTCAGGTTCAGCCTACTCCCGATCTAGATCAATCTTCGCGTGGTTCCATCTCGCCTTGAATCAACCTCGTCTCCTCTGGAATCAACCTCTTGTCAAATAGAATCAGCTTGGTAGGATTTAAATCGAGCTTGCTGCTGTTGTATCAAGGGCCTCTGTCCCAATCGTGCTTGTCGGTGCTGGTGTCGGACTCTCCCATGTATGAGCTCATGGTATGTGGGGAGAAGGGAGGGGCTGACAAAGGTTCCAAATATGCCCCTAATTACGGAGGATGGAACCCAAATAAAATGGTAGGGTCTGATTTAGGACCGGATCACTCTGGAATCACTCTGTGCCACAATCCAAACATTCTGTTAATCTACCACTGCTGAAGGTAATACTATCTTAGACCCTAATCAAGAGTAGAGGCTTAGGCATTTGAAAAACACACACAAAATAAGTAGAATTACACCGTTCTAATTGGACAGCTCCACGTATTGCTAATATACCTTGTTGGCCAAACAATCTATTGCTTTTCTATCTGTAGCAAGTTCAAAATATTAGACTCCTTTCTGAGATGTATTAGTACCAAGACTCCATCATAGTGTGCACACGAGGCTAGAAAACATAATGACATAGATTGGTTGGGATAGCAGGAAGAAATAACCTCTGGAGGCTCTGACTATTTTTCTTCTTGCTTGTACTAATGACTGCTCTGCCTCTGTTTATATAGAGGTGACACCTAAAAGACTAACAACCTGATAACATCCTAACTACCCCTAATTTAATTGATAGCTGACCCTAACAACTTGGGGACTTCCTCCTTATTTGGAGGTACGTCCATAACATTAATGTATCATAAGTTGGTATACCATTTGAAGCAGATATGCACTGGCTTCACCTCATGAGATGCATAATACTTATAAACGTGCTTGCAAGTTTATTGGGTTCATGGTGGTAGAAGCACTTTGTTTTATAATTATTGTCCCTAGTGCTTTGTTTATGGAAATTTTCTGCTATGCTGAATGCTTAATTTGTTACAGGAACAAGATGTCCAATAGGGCCACACATTGGTGTTATGCCTGTCGGCAGCCAATTCGTCTCCATGGGCAGGATATAATATGCCCCAACTGCAATGACGGTTTTATCCAGGAAATCAGTGAGATGGGTGGCCTATTGAACACTTATGGGCTAATTGAACCGGACTTTGAAGAGCGTCGAGCTAGAAGATTTGGAATGGTGGATGCCATGTCTTCCCTTATGCGGCAACGGTTGGCAGAAATGGGAGGAGATAGTCTGTTTGATATTCATGGTAGACAAGGGACACGTACTGAATATGGAAGGAGGCCAACTGCTGTTCCTACTCTGGTATTTGGCGGCATCCCTTCTCCTGGAGTTGATAGCACTGATGTTAATGTTGTCCTCAGGGGAGGCCGCAGAGTTGGTGCTGTCCATCCAAATTTCAGTAGTTTAGTTGTTGGTCCCAGTCTGGAAGCTCTATTTGAGCAGCTGCTCATCCAGAACAACCGTCAAGGCCCAGCACCTGCTCCACAGTCAGCTATTGATTCCATGCCTGTGGTGAAGATAAATCGCAGGCACCTTGACGACGATCCACAGTGCGCAGTTTGCAAAGACAAATTCGAGCTTGGGGCAGAGGCACGGGAGATGCCATGCAAGCACTTGTACCATACTGACTGCATCATCCCCTGGCTGGTTCAGCACAACTCTTGCCCTGTTTGCCGCCATCCACTGCCATCGCAGCGATCAGGCAGTACAAGCAGCGCCCGTGTGCCTTCAGCCTACTACAACGAAGCCGCTGATGCTCCTGGGGTCACCAGAGCAGATCTTGAACTAGCTCCAAGAAACGCCCATGTGCCTTCAGCTTACTACAACGAAGCTGCTGATCCTCCTGGGGTAACCAGAGCAGATCTTGAACTAGCTCCAAGAAACAGCGGCAGCGAAAGCCAGGAAAGATACAGCTCCTTCTCGTTTCTCTGGCCATTTGGCACGTCGAGTCCCAATTCCAGTTCTTACCAGTATGATGAAAATGTTGATGAGCCTGCTGTCTACGATCCAAACCAGATAGCGTATTCTGAGTGGCACTATGATCACTGACTGAAACCCTGCACGAAGTCCAAGCTATCAACAATTCGTGCCTCGAACCTTCAGCTTTGGTGAGGCATTCATCAGCTGTAATGGCTGCTTGCGTAGAAAAAATGGTCTTGTGTTGTTCAGCTTTCCTGTTGTCTTGTGTTCAGCGCATACCCTTGCTCCGCATGTCCATTGTGGAGCTGTCAGCTGTGTATAGAACTGGGCGCAATGAACTCTGCTGTAATGCCCGTATATATTCCAGTTTGGTATATCAAGTCTAAAGCTACAGTACATATCCCTTATGTGCAGTAATAAGAGAGCTGAAAGCATCCAGAATATCATGTCATGGTAAACTTGATTATAATTACATGTTTGTCCTTTTGGTGTCCTGTAGCTGATCTCAAGCTATCTGCCCACAATTGCAAATTGTTGCTTATAATACTTTGATACCTCAGTTGATACCATCTCTGAAAGTCTATTAGAAGCCAAATCCCTCATACTGTGATTATTAACCATTTGTCAGTTTACCTGTTAGAAAACGAGAAACATATGCTGTTGAATAGACCAACCGGATAAATTGGACTAGAAAACGAGAAACAGATGGTGAGGTCGGTCCAACCACGCTTGTCCTTACACGGGGGATAAGGCGCAACATCTCGCGTCCAATTCTGCCTGCGCTCAGCAGACGGACAACTCCACCAAAACCCCCAGCAAAACTTTCCAAATTCCAAACACATGGCGATGACAACTTGACAAGGAACGCGACCAAAAACCAGAGCAAACGCTCGGAGCCGTCGTCACATCCCACTGCAAAATTATCCGACTCCAAAGCAGGCGAACTACCCGTCTAATCCCCGGGCAGCCGCGGCAGCAGCAGCCATGGCTTGCTCCGCGCACCTTCTGTCCCAGCAGCCATGGTTACCGGCTGGGCCCAGTAGCCTCCACTCCCAGGGCCGACCGTCGGCACGGGCGTCTCCCGCTGCGAGGCCCGGCTTGAGGGCCAGGGGCTGCCGGGGCGTCAGCCTGAGGGTCGCCGCGTCGTTCGAGGAGGGGAGGAGGCAGGTGGAGGTAAGCGCCTTTCTTCTAAGCTCTCAATTATGAACGGGAACGGGGAATTTGGTAAGGACTGTTCGGATTGCGGGAGGAAATGAAGGAGCCAAAGGATTCGGCCGCGCTATTCGTCTGTTATGCGCTTTGTGAATGCACGAAATGGGAAACGGGCTTACAGGTCCTTCGGTTTTTCTAGGCTCCGTATTCCTGTAGTGCATCCAAAATGTTTCCTATGTTTAGGCTTCACATTTCGTCTCAACTATGCTTAATATATATTCATGAAAAATCCGTAATATGCAACCTTCAATGGAAATGGCATCAACCGTGTTTTTCTCTCACAACAAATCAGCATCAACCGGATTATCAGCCGAAAAACGATCAGCCAAATAGGGCATTTTATTCCACCACTTATTTCAAAGGGGTTGATTGATTATTTAGTTACTTTCTTTCTTTTGTTTCTATTTTTACTTTTCCTAAATTCTTCCATGCTTGTTTTTCCCCCATAGAGTTCGGGTAATTCTTTTGTTGGCTAGGGAAATCTAGAGCATCTATTGCTACTTTCTTATATTATTGTAATGGTGTATGTTTTAGGTCTCTTATGACCCACAAGCAAGGTTTAACCAGATAGCAGACCAAATTGACAAGGATGCTGGGATGACACGGCTTAACCTATTTTCACCTTGCAAAGTATGTTACTATCTTCCTTCTGATGATTGATAAGTATTGAAAACGTCTTTGGTTGCTTCTTTTGTGCTTCGTTTCAAGACTTGTGCATATGTTTGCAATGCAGATTAATGTGTTCTTGAGGATAACGGGTAAGAGACCAGATGGGTTCCATGACCTGGCTTCTCTATTTCATGTGAGTTTGTGCCTGTTCTTTTTTTTCCTGCATGAGTGTCATTTAAAAAAAGTTTTTTTTTGTCAATTTATATGGCATCCAGCTTTATCAATGGAGTCTTACCAGCTAGGACAAAAAAACATCGAGACCTTTCAGGAAAAAAAAAATCATGTTTATTATGTTGGAACAGTGGAATAGATTTTGTGTGCAGGAATATACATGTGATTTAAAAGGACATAAGTTAAAACATACATAGCACCATTATAAACAGCAAAGAAAACACCATTTCAATAATATACCTAATTGCTCTTCAAATGAAGTTGTTATGTTTGTGGATGCTTGAGTCCACTAAATTTCCATGAACCTCTTATTCTTCTCTTTGCAATGCTATTGATCAAGGAAAATATGTTTTGATGTTTGGGCTAACTGGCTAAGGTTAACTTCCATTTAGACATATTGCTCTAAATACCAATTTGCATGATTGACTATTGTCTGACCGATATCAAGTCTTACTTAAAAGAAACTACACATGCTTTGGACACCCAAGAATTATCATCTGTACTCACTAGTTCCAATAATAAACTTCCAGGTGATAAGTTTGGGTGATACGATCAAATTTTCATTGTCACCAAGTAAAAGCAGAGATCGCCTGTCAACCAATGTTCCAGATGTCCCAGTTGACGAAAGCAATTTGGTATGTTGGCTCTATATATGTTGACATAAATGTACAAATAGCTGCACACTTGTTATTCTCAACTTCCCTAACTTAACTATTCTGTCTCATGAGCTTGCAGATCATCAAGGCACTCAACCTTTACCGACAAAAAACTGGGACTAATAACTTTTTTTGGGTACTGTCAATTGCATAAGCCTTTTTATCTTGAGAAGTTGCTCATTCTTTTGAGATTAAAGTGATTCATTTTTTTTTTGTTATTTATTAAGTGTCAAGGTTTGTGCCATTTCCATTCAAATGTAGATACATCTTGATAAGAAGGTCCCAACTGGTGCTGGTCTCGGTGGTGGAAGCAGTAATGCTGCAACTGCACTATGGGCTGCTAACCAGTTTGCTGGCTGTATAGCTTCAGAGAAGGATCTTCAAGAGTGGTCTGGTGAAATTGGATCAGATATCCCCTTTTTCTTTTCACGAGGAGCAGCATATTGTACTGGTAGAGGAGAGGTATGTTTCCCGTTGTTTCTAGTTCACAAATATTGATCACTAACTCACTATATATACTTCATTTATTCTTCTTACAGCAAGAAGTATTTTATTTTTTCCAAATCAGCTGATAGTTTTCCAAAATTAAATACATGTGCATCTATAATCGTATACCGTACTTTACCAGGGTGAAGAGTATTTATGCTACCCCAGTTTAGCTGGCCCAGTTTTCTTGTTTATTTTTTGTACAAGTTACCTTATCTGAACTTTAACAGTGCTCTTCAAAAGAAATTGACAAGCTACCTCTTTCATTTAACTACGAACTAGATGGTGACATGTATTATTATCCATGTGCAGCTTTTAGTTTTGTGCAGCAGTGTCTTATCATAATCTATAGCTTGAACTGAAATGTAGATTGTCCAAGATATCCCAAATCTCTTGCCGGGAAATTTACCCATGGTTCTTATAAAGCCGCCTGAAGCATGCTCAACTGCTGAAGTTTACAAGGTAACTAGTAAACACTAGCTTTCTTAATCTAAAATTCATGTGTTTTGCTCATAAGCTTCGTGTGCTGCAGCGATTCAGGTTGGAACAAACAAGTCGAGCTGATCCCTTGACCTTGCTCAAGGAAATAACTCAAAATGGAATATCACAAGATGTTTGTGTTAATGACCTAGGTATGCATATCTCCAAATAATTTATTTTGTTTCAGCATATTCTGTTTCATAACTTAAGTTTAAACAGTGTTTGTGCTTTTTTTTCCCATAGAGCCTCCAGCTTTTGAGGTGTTGCCTTCACTTAAGAGGTTGAAGAAACGAATTATTGCAGCTGGCCGGGATGATTATAGTGCTGTTTTTATGTCAGGAAGGTAAGGAGGAATATTTCTATCAAGCTTTTTGAGAATCTGTTTGTCTACACGTGCACTGTACATATGTTCTCAAAGACAGCACAATTGGTGCTGATTCCTGTAATTAGCACAAAGGGAGTTTATGGAGGGATCCATTTATGAATTTGAACCGTAGAGTTGTCCACATAGGAATATGCCATATTTGATGAGTGGTACCGTACGCTGTGTGCCAACTATAGCGACCTAGGGGGAACAGATCTCTCTGTGAGTCTGTGTGCTTCTTTTCTCTTCATTTGTAACTGTACATGTTTCAATATTGTTTCATTCTGATGTTGATTGCAGTGGAACATACATGTTTTCCGTGCGTCTGGAACCATACATCTACTAACCATTGTATATCTCTTGTAGTGGAAGCACAATTGTTGGGATTGGTTCCCCAGATCCTCCTGCATTCGTGTATGACGATGAAGACTACAAGGATGTTTTCTGGTCAGGTATGCTTGATTGTTCTACTGCACATCATTTCCATTTCGGTGCAGTCAAGAAGGATTCATGGTTGATTTTCCGACCACACAACACAAGCTGAAGTGCTTAGAACGCAGTTGTGATCTTATTATCTTAACAAGTTGGAAGTTTGGAACCGTCATTCTGAATGGTTGATATCTTTCTGTGCAGAGGCTTGTTTGCTCACTCGCGATGAGAACGAATGGTACAGGGAACCAATCTCATCAAATGCCACGTCTAGCAAAGATGGTTTGGAAGCCTCAGTCGCTGACTGATTAAGTCAGGTTCTGTATCAGTTTTGTAATTATACTGATACGGGCTTTGATCAGCACGCCGACATGTTAGGAAAGAATTCTACGGTATTATTGGCAATTGGTCATAAGACAATCTGGTTCTGAATTGGACCATTCTCAGTATAGCTATTTGACCAACAGTCAGATTAATGGCTCCAGGAGAAGTTTACTCTGTAGATGTATTAGGATCAAATGAACAAGGGAAATACTATACTGCCTCAGTCGGAATAAAATGAAGGTCTGTGAGGACCTCTACATCTGTTTAGACGTTGTTCATCACTGTTTGGTCACTCTACTTTTAGGGACTCGCCATGGTTGTGCTGTCGTATGGGCCCTGGGCCTTGAGCCCATTCCAAAGTTTGCTGAGATGGAGTCTACAAAAGTAGAAGGGTTGGACCTGAGAAGGGGGATTGGAAAAAAAGATTATTATACATACAGAGAACTGCTCCGGTACTCCCTTTTCTAAAATAGCACAAATCTCAAAGCAGCCAATTAATCTATACCCTATTAATAAAAGGCCAAAATTTCAATCCGCCAAAAATTCTTCCGCTCGGTGCCGCGTCGGTGGGAAGTCGGAGCCTCGGCTCCGTACAGCCTGGCTTGCCTCGGGAAAAATCGGAGTCGGACGGTTAGATGGTAAGTTGACGTTGCCAAAAAAAAGACAAGTTACTTCAAGATCTTTATAATAATACTAATTACTTAACATAAATATTTATATATTATAATATATAATTGCCGATAGGTTAAAAATATGGACTCCTCAGCAACGAGAATTGCATATTTATTGGGACGAAGGGAGTAGTTTTTGAAATAGATTGAGATTCCTGATACAAAATGCTAGAAATCTCGCAAAATTCACTAAAAATAATAGACAAATCAGAAAAATACCAAACCAGTTTTATTTGTTTCATAAAAATATGATCTATTCATGCATGCTATGATTCTTGTTAGATTATGCTTTGTCTATCGATGTGATAAATCATTCTTACATATGTTACATGCATATAGGTTCGAATACGCAGAGAATGTGTTCCCCAAACCTTCACTAACTTTTTGTTGTCCGTTCCTGCCTAAGACAAGGCTTAATGCATAACCCCTGCATTATGTTTTGTGGAAAAAGATTTACACCATCTATATAGTTTTAATAAAAACTTATTTATATTAAAATATAGATTAATCAATTGTAAAACTAATTATTTTACAAACCAGAATGTTTGACAGTATGTAATCCTTGGCAAGAGTTGTCATATGAGAAAAAAGAGAGATCTCCTGTCATAATCATCGACAGATAGACCAATCCTAATGGCTAATGCATCGATAAAAAGTTAAGAAAGTTGATATGCCTGTTCACTTGATAGTTTCTATGATTGAGAAGTCGGCTGGTGTTGTTTTGCCGAGAGAAAAATATTTTATTGGTTGATAAGCTGGGCTGATAAATTTAAGCGAACATGGCTACAAAAGTCGATATTGAGTTATAGAAATATATGAGCAGTATGAAAAAGTTATAAAGTTATAATATATTTATTTATATCTAAATAATTTTATGCTTTTCAACGGAAGAAAAATTATACCAAAGTATATTTTAATTTGATACATGTTCAATAAGACATTGTTATTTATTATAAGCATTAAGTTATACTATGGATGTGATAGTTATCTTAAAATAAATCATAAAAGCATAAAACATAAGTTACTATTCATGTTATCGTCATTTTTGTAGTTTTTTCCCCGTTGCAATATATGGACATATTTGATAGTAAAAAAATAATTACTTTCTACTTCATTTTGTTGGGTGGGTCGTGGACTCACGGTTGGGCTTAGGCTGTCCAACCCAGCCCGTCCGTTTTGCTTCCGTTAATTCACGGCTTCACGCGGACGGAGTCGCGAGCCGCGGCAGCTGGGCGGAGGCTCTCCGTGGGCCGCCGGACGTGCTGTGCCCGTCATGCCCGTCAAGCAAGTGCTGTGGCGGCATCTACGTCTCCACGTACCGGGCCATTTCTGAAGACGACACCGGCGAGTTTGGCAGCGCCGAATACCAGCACTGCAGCTGGAATGCGCCGAGGAAGAGCATTACAGGCCTCGTCAACAAGTCTACCGCTGCCAATGTCCGGCACGTGGACCTCGACCTGCTGGCCGAGAATCTGGTGCGGGGATGCAGACTGCTCTGCCGCGCCTCCTCAGTTCCCAGGCGGCCTGCCCGAACTTCATTCACTGACGTGTGACGTCTTCACGGCGCTTGCGGCGGTCGTGAACGCCAGGCTCCCACGTTGGTTGGATATGCAAACACCGTACCGAACACCTTCATCGGCCATGCGCATTCCGGCGCCGGCCCCTTAGTTTGCAGCAGCGCTGGCCAAACAGCACCATGGCATCATAGGAGCGCAGACCTCCATCCGAGAGGACGCCGGCGCCCCGCTGGATTATTGAGGCTCGGAGATCGGATGCGGGGGTGGGGCCGGGAGTGAGACGGTCGGGAGCAGGACGAGGACGGGAGCGGCGGTGGCGTGCTTGGTCTGGTCGGGCAGAGGAGACCGCTGGGGAGTGCCCCTGCGAGTCGCGACGCCGCCTCAGAGAATTAACGGACTCGCGGGGCTGAGAACCAAGCCTAGCTCGTGTGGCAAGCGCTGCAGGTGTGCAGGCTGCCGGCGTGAGTTCCATTTCTGGGATCGACTCCATTTTCTCACCGGGACAAGTCCCTAAAAATAATTTTGTGGAACCTCTCGCGCGTGAAACTATAATGAGATCGCGACGTGTCCGTCGTACAATGGGATCGCGACGTGTTCGTCGTCTACGGAGTATTCCGGTGATCTTAAGAACGACGCGATTTCAGTTCTGAGTATAGTCATAGGTTTATTTATACACGGATGGTGTGAGCAGTGTGCGTGTGTTAAATAGGCGACGTACGTGTATATAAACAGATACACAGCTGTATCCAGATGAGAGGCGTCGACACAGCTGTACCCAGACGAGAGACGTCGAAAACGGACTCGCGGGGCTGGATTGCTGGGTTGGAGAGACCGAACGTGACCCACGCAATAAATCAAATAAAAATTAATTAATTCTTCAATTTGACTGCTTTAAGATTTGTGCCGTTTTTAGAAAAAAGGAGTACTGGAGCAATTTCCATAAAAAAAACAGAGAGAGAGGGAACGCCTCACGAAAATCGGAACTATTACACATTTACACGGTCTGTTTCCGTGAAAGCCTTAATATTTCCACAGTATAGCACTATAGCAACCATGATTTCTGTGTAACAGACGGTTACTTGTTTCTGTCAACGAGCTAAATAGCTCCAGGTGAAGTTTCTTGGTCACGAGTGATAGCATGAGCATGAAATGGACAGAATGGACTGCATTTCTCAACTGTTAACAATGTAAATACAAGTAGTGATAATTGCTTATCTGTGAGCTATTACTAGACCACTACTACTAATTGACAGCAGAGCAGGCAACTTCCGTGGCTGGTCAAACCAAGGCATCACAATTCGCCTGGAGCTGGCCATCACCCTCGCCGTCGAGTAATTGCGAGCTCTCGTTTCTGGCCTCCGTCCCAAGAGCCGACGCCACGGGGACCTCGTCGTCCGCCTCCGTCTTACCGTCCGCGTCAGCTTCGTCTTCGTGCCCCGCAGGCTTCAGATCTACTAGGCCCGCGAGCTCGGCTTCCCCTGGCGGGTTGAAGGACCCGAACTTGGGCGTGGTCTCCAGCCCCACGAAGCCGCCCCGCGCGTGCTGGAACGAGAAGGACGCGCCGTCCCCGTCCCCGTCCCCGCCGCAGCCCGAGCCAGGCGAGTCGGCTTCCTTTTCGGCCACCGAGCTGGGGACGCGGTCGAGCGCGGTGACGCACGCGCGGCGCCGCTTCGGCTCGGGCAGCCGCCGTCGCTCCTCCTCCGCCGCCGCGCCGTCGTCGTTCCCCGGGATCGGGAGCCCGCGCTTCTCCGGGGAAGCGGAAGAGCTCCCGTGCGCCAGGGGCGGAGGGGGCAGCGCGGGACCCTCGGCCTGAGCCTCCGCCGCCATTTTTCGGGCAGAGAATAGCGAGAGGATCGGGGACGGACGGATGGTGGACTGGAGGGTGGGCGGGTGGAAGGCGATTTTTCTATTCCGGCCGATCTGCCGGCACCCAGCAGCAGCGGCTCGCCTTGGGCTTTGGCAGTGATTTTTTGGTGATGGCAACATGTCAGTAGACAGTCAGCTTTGTGTACACGCGGCCAGACGAGGATGACACGACACCGCACGCCGCCGCCGGGACGCGCTGGAACTCTCGCTTGCCGTCGCGGTGACTTTGCGGTCTTGCAGCCTTGCAGGCGCTGTCGGGCGTCGGCCGTCGGCCAAGTGGGAAAGCTGTGGCTTGGAGCATGGTACGCTTTACCTTGTGATCGTATGTGCGCGTGACGGGGAGCCACGAAATCAACAGAACCAGGGCGTGGCTCGCTAGTAGAAGGATCGCAAATGCGATGAAATGCTATGTTTCTTCTGGAATATGAGCGCGTCAACATTGATCTAGAGCTGACAAACACACTCCAACAAGTTTCTTCAAAGTTCAACTAAATTTAAAAAAATAAGTAGAAACCATCTTTCTTCCTCTCATGTCGTTTTTTTGTCTCATCGCTCCATACTGAAATTTTTTTTTCTACTCCCTCCGTCTCAAATTATAAGTTATTTCAAGAATCTTGAGAATCCGAAGCATTTTAAGTTTGACCAAGATTATAGATGGAATTACAAAGATTTATGACATCAAATAGGTATCTTATAAAAATATAGTTAACAAAAAATTTAATAACACTTAGTTAGCATTCTAAATGTTATTACCTTATTATATAAATTTGATTAAAATTAAAATAGTTTGACTCTCCAAGATTTTTAGAATGACTTATAATTTAAGACGCAGATGCTCCACTCCTCCGCATACTTGATGCTCCATCGCCAGTAACGTACTCCGTATGCTCAATACTCCGTACAGTAGGTGGTTTGCTTTTGTCGATAGATAAGCTATCGACGCTTCTGTAGCGTCTCTGACCGAGTTTTGACAGTTTCTTGCACCTTAACGATGGCATGAAAACAGAGCCGCGAGCCTCCACCGTTACCGTAGATTCCGTCATCTCGCAGGTCATGCTCCAGTGCTCCACTTCTCCGAAGCTTACACCTGTACTCCCCTCCGCCTAGGCATGCTCAGCCAAGAAGAAATGCAGAATCGATCTAGTATGTTTGTTAGATATAAAGCGATTCTTTCACACATCGAAGCGGGTTTCTCTAGAGAAGAACCTGCATCTATTCTATCTATCCAAATGTTAAAATGGCCAATAGAGCTAGGAGCCCCTGCCAAGATGTATTCCTGCAAAAAAAAAAAAATGATACTGTAATTTTTTTCCCACCTTGCGCGTTGCATTCCTCGTGCGCTTTTCCATATTTGCGTGCGTTATCGTTGTCTAACGTGTCCACGCGCGAGTGGCAGAAAATGCAACATTAGGCACTTTCCACATCACCCTCGTCTCGATCTACGTCAGGGACGGAGCACAAGCGAGAAGATCGAAAAGCGCAGCACGATGGCAAAATTCTGAACTGAACGATCCGAGTCGCCGTCGAGGGCCAGTCGGCTCCAAAACGAGGCGGGCACGTACTACGTGTAGTACCCACCAAACAACCGCACGAGCTCTCCAGGGAGCCGACACGTGTTCCCTGATTCCCTCAGCCGGCGAGATATTTTGGCGCCACGGGAGCAGGGCGGGACGATGCGTCACGTGTCGCTCTCCGCGGGATCCGGCAGCACCACGGGCAAGCAAAAGAACAGGTGACGATCAAATCAAAACTTGCTGCAACGCGCGGATGAGACGTTTTGAAAAAGGCCGTTCTTGGATGGTCGACACGCGTCGTCCAGGTGTACACGCGTCGGGCCTTGAGACCCCGGCAGGACACGCGTGCACCGAGAACGGCCTGGTTTCCCGGCACGTGTCCCGCTGCGGCTACTCGTCCTCCCTGCTCTTGCAGCTCGCTGAGGGGCGGCAGTATGGCTCGATTTGGAAAGGTAGGCAAACAATGCGGCGAGCCTGATTGATAGCGTAGAGCCGTAGAGCCGTCGAGCGATGTGACTCCGTAAAATAACATCTGGCGCGTTATAGAAATGGCAATGGCACGCCAGATCTTGTGTCAGGTAGCGCCCAACAGTACCCCCGCTTTGGGTGTACGGAGAGAGTAGTATTATAGTCGTAGTAGGTTAGCTGATGTCTGTGATTGAGATGCCGCATCGCGGCACATCAGCTGAGATCCATCCTTACGTGAATTGGCTGTTATTTGTTTTTAGCAATCGAGCAGATATTTTTTGGGCGATCGAGGAGGAACGGGAGGGAGACCATTGACAGGATGGTTCTCGCGTTGGTCGCACCTGCAATCCAGCTAAGCCCACGACTAATTATTGGCACTCGAGGCTGCCCGAGTGGCCATTTGTCAAGCCGCCCTGGCCGGTCGCGCCCTGCCCCGACACCCACGCCTTTCGGGGAGCACGCCGGCTCGCCGGCTTCGCGTCGCGACCGTGCTAGTATATATCTTCTCCATCCCCCCGGCACTGGCACTGCCCTCTGCACGCTCCTAGCACGTTCTTCGGGCACTTCCCTGACCTGTGTTGGCAAACGAGTCGGTTCGCGATTTCTAGCCGCCAGGAACTACGAACTGCGGCTGTGCATTGCAGCACGGTTGTAGAAGAGTAGAAGCCCACAACCCCCACGGGATTGCACGATTGCCGAGCGATGAGTGAGGGCGAACGGAACACGCGGCGGTTCTTCGGCGCGTCGAGCAGCGGCGCGGGCGGGAGCGGGAGCGCCGCCAGCTACCGGAGCGGCGGCGGCATTGTCGCGGCGGCGCGGAGCAACGACGTGAACACGGGGATCCTGGATGAGAACGTCCTGACGCTGGTGTTCCGGTCCCTCAACTACGACCCCAAGGCGCTGTGCACGCTCTCCTGCGTCAGCCGGCGGCTGCGCGCCGTCGCGGAGCGCGTGCTGTGGCGGGAGCTCTGCATCTCCCGCGCGCCGCGGATGGTGGCCTCCCTCGCATGTGTCGCCGCCGCCGCAGGAGGCGTGCCCCCGGTCCCGGGGCGCGTGGTGGGCGGGTGGCCGGCGCTGGCGAAGCTGCTGCTCTTCTGCTGCGGCGCGGCGGCGGCGGCCGTGCGGGGACACTTCACGGGCGTGTCCCGCTTCTCCAAGACGTCCGGGCGGAGCTTCCTGTCGCGGCGGTGCCGGGGCGACCTGCTGTACGTCTCCGACCCCTGCGAGCACGCCGTCCCGGGCGCCGACGACGACGTGGGCGCGTACCGCGGCGTGTTCCGCGGGTTCATGCGGTCCCGGACCCGGGCGTGCCTGGTGGGGCGGCAGGCCCCGCTGGAGACGCGCGTGCGCTGCCCCTACTGCGGCGCGCGCGTCTGGAGCATGGTGGCGGCCGGGATGGCGCCCCGCAGCGCGTGCCGCAGGCTCGGCGCGCACGAGGGCCGGCTCGAGTACTACGTCTGCGTCAGCGGACACCTCCACGGCAACTGCTGGCTCGCGCGCCTCACCTCCAGCGACGACGATCACGACGGCGGCGACGACTCCGAGGACGACGACGACGCGTCCACGGAAGGAGGCAGCGATGACGGGCCCGTCGCGCCGTGAACTCTGACATGGCGACATGTCACCAATCTGCCATGTGCTCGATGGACTTTGTGCGTAATTGCGTACTGTACAAGCAGTGTACCATCAGCAGCACTGTGTCACAGCACAGACTCGGTGCCCATGACTAGCCGGCGTCCTTTGTCTAGCCATGTGAGCCCGTAGGAGCTGTAGATGGTAGTGGCAGCATGTGGCATGCGTGCTCTGCTTTGTCTGGTCTGCGGCTAGATATGGCACGATGTTTACCGTTTTCAGCGAGCTGTGCGCGCGGCTGAATGGAGCCTTTTGTGATGTGATCTGACCTCGTTCTCGTTCGTGACTGCTTCTGTCTGTCTGGGTGTGTCACTCTCCTCTGTTTTTCGCTCTCAATCGACTGTTGCTGTGTGTGTTGACTTGAACGAAGAGTTGAAAAAGACGCTCCGCTCGTATAGTAGTAGTAGTGTGCTTGCCGTCGACTGACCAGGATTTCCATCTCGGCTTGCTTGGTCGCTTCGTCCAGTCAGTCGCCGACTCACCAGTCACCAGTCCCATGGGCCGCATCTGCGGCCCAGACACGACCCTTTGTGGCTCGGGCCGGCCCGCCGGCAGTAACTAAAATTGTCACAAGCAGCGACATACTAACAGCCTGTTCGTTTGAACTTATCAGCCAAATCAGCCAGCCATTCAATAGTATTTTTCTCTTATAAAAAATCAGCAGCAGCCAGAATCAGCCAGCCAGAACGACCAAGCGAACAGGCTTATTCCCGAGTATATATACTGGAACGGACCAGATTCTCAGTCAGATGCACTAATTCTGCAAAACCAGTGAAAACATCTATAATTATAAATTACTCTACGAGTTAACCGTACATGGAATTCAACATTCATAGTTGTAGTACTTATCAGCGTACATGAAACAAGTTAAACCACAGCCAGGGTGTTTGACACACTAGGTCCACGAATTTACCACAGCGGACTATTTGGCTTTACCGCAGCGGGCCGCAGCGTCCGCTGCCGCTACCACGCCACGGTAAATGTGGGTGGCACGGCAGCGGGCGTCGCTCGCTGTGGTAAATGTCGTTTACCGCAGCGGGGCCATTAGAATGCCCGCTGTAGTAAAGATTTTAAAAAAATAAAAGAGAGAGAGAAAAAAAGCCCATACGGGCTTCGATCTGGGCCAAGATGGACCCAGATCTCGCCGCCGCCGCTCCAGTCGATCCGCCGTCGTCGCCGTCGCCGCCCTCATCGGGGCCGGATCCAGACTCGCCATCACCGGATCCGCCCTTGTCGGGGCCAGATCCGGCCTCGACGTCGCCGGAGAACGCGATCGCGCCGCCGTGCCTTGCTCCTCGCATGCGCCGCTGAACGCCGGGAGGAGAGAGGTAGAGCCGCCGCCGGATCTGGGAGCCACTCAGTTGCCAATGAAGAAGAGGAGAGGTAGATCCACCGCCGGAACTAGGATCCCTCAGTCATCGGTGAGGGAGGGAGAGGGAGCCCGCCGCTGCTAGGGTTGGAGGAGCCCGTCGCCGCTGCTCCGTGGTGGTGCGCGCCACCCCATGCCGGAGCTCGCCGTCGCTCCTCCGCCGCGCCACTTAGCGCCGCACTTCCTCCATGCACCGCCACCGCGCACCTCGCGCCGTCGTCGGAGAGGCCGTCCCCGCCCGCGCGGGTGGCTGCTGGAGAGGGAGGAGGCGGCGGCGTGCAAGGCCTCCGCCGCTGCCACGCCGTGAGAGGAGAGGAGGGCCATTGTCGGGAGGGAGTGGCGTCGGGCTAGGAGAGAAGTGAGCGGCGAAGGCGCTGTGGGAAGGAAGTGAGAGAAGTGAGGGAGAGGTTGTGTTGACTTGGGTGGAGGCCGACGCTACGGGTGCGGTGTGAGCTGTGAGGCTGAAAACCCTAAGGGCGCAATATATACAGGTACTCGGGAATTGGGCTTTTGGGCTTCGCCTGACCTGAAGACTGGGCCGGCCTTTACCGCAGCGGGCCTTATTGCATGCCCGCTGCGGTAAATTGATTTACCGCAGCGGACACGTTAAGATGCCCGTTGTGGTAAATCGATTTACCGCAGCGGGCAAAATTGTCTTTACCGCAGCGGACACGTTAAGATGCCCGTTGTGGTAAATCGATTTACCGCAGCGGGTAAAATTGTCCGCTACGGTAATTAAAAGGTATTCGCTGCAGTAAATCGTGGCGATTTATCGCAGCGGGCAGCAAAGACGTCCGTTGCAAGCGCCAAAACACAACACCGCAGCGGGCAACAAAGACGTCCGCTGCGAGCGCCAAAACGTAACGCTGCGGTAATTTGTTTTTCACACAGTGACACCTGAACGCATGTGCTACCCGTGATTGTGAGTTCATAAACTGCTCGTGTCGTGATTCATAAAAAAAAGTTAATATAGATTCAGCGTGTACGGATACTTGTTGTTATCCTGAACAGGTACGAGTACACCTTTATCTAAAAAAGGTACGAGTACACCGCTCCTCATTTCTTCTCTCGTGCAATATGTTCAAATCAAAAGAAAAGCAAGACACGGCCCATCTCGTCATCGTACCTGCTCAGCAAAGTCAATGATGCTCTACGAATGCACCTTCCTGCAGCCTTCTGCCCAAACCGTAGCCGTAGTTACGGTTGCCGGCCGCCGCAGTGACGACTCCGTGGCTTGGTCGCGTCGGGCAACCGTGCAAGCGCTCGTAGCCTCCTAGCAAACAACCAAACACGACTGCGCGCGCAGCGTCTTCTGACTCGTCAAAAAAAAAAAGTTCGGGCAGCGCATGCGCGTCCCGTACGGCGCCAGTCACTTCCATATGCAAATTTTTCTGCGTGTATATGTTTGCCAACGATTCTTTTCTTCAATCAAATTTGAGGTTCGCACTACAACTCGAATTTCTTATCTTGGAAATATTTCGTACAAACCTTACCCGGTGAGAAAAGCATACGTAGGTTTTTATAAAAGAATTAAAACACGCACAGTGCATTTATGGACATACATTTTCTCAAAATTCGAGATTCAAAATCAATCTAGAAAAACTCATGTAAATATAACAAATTTCAGGTGGATATCATTCCTAAAAAGAATACATGTAATTAATTAAGCTAGTAGTAAGCTACGGTCTACTGCTAGCTATAGCACACGGCCGGTTATCAATCTTATTGATTTTTGGTAGCATAATATCATCAGCAACATTTCCCTTTCACCGTTGCGCGTCCATCTGAGTTGTGTAACCACCAATATAATCCATGTGCCTTTTTTTTCGAGAATTATATAATCCATGTGCCTAAGCCGCTTGAGGTTTTGCACATGCATGCGATGGGGCCCTTTTCTTAATCAATCAAGTCTTGAACTGAGCTTCATTTTTTTTGTCTTGGTGAATTTCTGAAATCTTAAACTGACTTTTTTTGTTTATAACATTATCTAAAAAATGCCTTTTTGTTTATAACATTATCTAAAAAATGCATTTTTGTTTATAAAACCTATCTGCTAATGCAGGTAGCATTGGACAGGTCATCAATGAAACCATTTCCTTTTTGAATCATCTTTCTAGGACTGCTGATCAATACTGAAATTGTTTCTAGAATTTGACTATAAATATTTATAGCCTCCTGTTTTTCTTTTCTTTTCTGTTTAAAAAAACTGCACTCCTCCATAGATTAGTCGACTCTAGACTATAAAAGTGATATATTATATTATCTACAGCTGTGATGGAGTAGATGTTTTACCTCAAGAGTAATGACCCTATCTCATGTGCCCTCAACAACACATTTTACCTCAGATCTTATGATACAAAAAAGGTTCCCATGTGCCAACCTCTGATGTAAGAACAATAAGCTAAGAACAGTATTGGTGGTTTTATAGTCATTTGTGTTTTTTTCCTTTTTTCAGAATTTTATTTTAGTTTTTTGTTAGTTAATTCTATGTAGGGACACTATACTAGAGTAACTTTGAATGTTTTAGTTGAATTATGTCTGTACATATTAAATAAGGTCAACACTCATGATGAAAAATTATTGCAATGGTAACTGAGTACTTAATAGATGGTTTCTTACTGATCTTTTCTTCAAATTTAACAAGTTCCATTCTTAATACTTCTTTTGTTACTGATGTCCCTATTAATCATCTGATCTTGACATTTAGATTGCACGAGAAGCTATTGAGGGATTTTTTTCAGCAATGCACGCCACCTGCTTATGCCTTATGGGGAAATCCATGTCAGAAACAAGAGAGGAGGGCCATACGAAAGATGGGATCTTGAGCACTTAGCCTCTGAGTCTTCTCTTATTATGTTCGCGAAGGAAAGTTTCCAAAAAGCAAACTAACTTGGTTATAACCAAAAGAGAGGAGATGGTGCAAGGTGTGACCGTCCATTCAATCTTGGTACCTCTTGCACATCCTAGTTTCAAATAGGAGACTTGAAGAAACTGAAGAAAAAGAAGAAACCGAGTGGAATAGATACGAGGCCATTTCATTCACTTCCACTTGTTCAAGGATGGCCGATACCACTACAGCCTTACATAGTTGCTCAAATGCAACAGCCAGGTCTTTCATTAAACTTGGATGGCATTGGGAGGGCTCCTCTACATCAACTGCCAAACTTCAGCATCCCAGGGCCATCACTAAATCAAATGTATGCTCCAAGAGGCATTCCCTCTACCAATCTGCAGAACCGCATTTCCCGATCTCCTTTCACTCTTGAAGCAACCTTGGTATCAGCAGAGAAGTATCGCTGGTCTCCCAGGACATGATGTCTTTTTCTTACTTCGAATGCCAAAGGTGTCTGCAGAGGGAGTCTGAAGTGTTGTGGACAAGTATGATGCCAGTAGCAGCTGGCTTGAGCTATTTTTCAGCATCCTAGGAAGAATGACAGCAGGTCTTTGTTCAAAGGCCCCAAATATGTCTGCAGAACCAGTGTGAAGTGCAGACTAAAGTTATGATTCCTGGAGTAGCCGGCTTGAGCTACTTATCTATCGAATGCTAACAACACTAGAAGGGAAGGAATGTTTATTTCACTATTTGTGTAGATGCAATCTTCTGCCTTCTTGGAACAACAACACCGGGGTTCTGTTCAGAGCCACTTATCTATCGAAAGCTGACAACACCAGAAGGGAAGGAATGTTTATTTCACTATCTGTGTAGATGAAACCATCGGCTCGAGTCTATGTTTTGTTCAAAGTTGCTGCCTATTTATTGTAGGTATCTCTTTTGTGCATGCTATGGCGGTGCCGTGGTGGTAAATGTGAACAAGGAATTGTCGACGCAATTGCTTCTACTTCCATGGCCACACAAGTTCACGGAGGAGCTTAGCCCAAGCACGCCTCCAAACTAACGTTTAGCAGAGGACAGCGGAACATCAGGCTAGTCCATTTCATCTAGCCGCAACTCATCGCACAACCAGAAACAAACACACCATTTACCAAGAGCAGCATTTAGAACAAAATTCAATTCAGTAAGTAGAGTACAACACTAGGACTTGACAGTGGTACTAGAGCATTCAAACTTTAAAACTAAAGAAACAAAATAACATTCTCTACCTTCCTCTTTAGGACTTGACAGTGTTACTCGAGCATTCAAACTTAAAACTAAAGAAACAAAATAACAGTCTCCACTTTCCTCATTAGGACTTGATAGTGTTACTCGAGCATTCAAACTTAAAACTAAAGAAACATAACGCCTCCACCACTCCAAAACGCTCTGCTCTGGCCTCTTCAATTGATTCCTCTTCTAGTTGTCAGTTCTGTTGTTGACCTACACCCCAAATTGAGAAAACCAATCAGTGTCACAAATGGAAATTCGGATTGATGGAAAGTACAAATTGAAGAAACCAAGCATGTCACAAATGCAACTTTGGATTGATGGAAATTACAAAAAGAGAGGGAGGGGGGTTTTACCTAGAACATTCAAGGCAGCAAACCAACTTTACGATGATACCCAGTCTGGTAAATGTAACACCTCTGGTGTTATATTAACTAAAACCTGCCATGTCATCATATGCACTGCAAAGCATCCATGTTTAGGTCAACCTTAATGTGCATTAACTAAAACAAGTTTATATTTCATAGGTTGATTGAGTTTTTGGGATGACTTGTCACATGAAATGATAAAATTCTATTTTAGAATGTCATTGCAAATACTTAGTTTATACTCTATGTACTTGAGATGTAAACTGTGTTTACACTAGTATCAAGCATAGTGTATAAATCTAAGTCCAACCCTAAAAAAATGATTTCCATATTTGAAATTTAATTTGGATTCCAAAGCTTATCTATAAGCCTGGTAATTCAAATTTAAAGTCAGATTGGAAATGCTATAAAAGGTTTTTCAAAAGTCAACTTGGTCAACCAAGGGTGTCATTGGGTCAATGACCTAAAAATGTCCTTGGATGATGTTTGTGCTCACTAATAACCAACCAATTAAGTTAGAAACCAAATTGAGTTTAAACTCCATTTCAAAAACCCTTTATTTCCAACCCTAGTTTTATCCCCTTTTCTCTAATTCAAATTCTATAAGGAATTTGGAGATACTCTAAAAAGATAGTTTGTAGATCTTGACAAGAGCTACAAAGTTGGTATAGAAAGTTTTCCAAGTTTCCAAAAGGAATTTCAAATTAATTTGAAAATACAGTTTCCAGCAATTATCCCCTTTTGATTTTAAAACCATAATTCAAAAATTATGCATAATTTGAGAAAACTTTGTACATGAAAAATGTTTGGTTTGACAAACTCAACATTTAATAGTTTTGAAGATTTTCAAGTTTTATTGAAAAATCAAAAGTAATTTCAAATACTTATTTCTAGGGTTTTATCCCCTTTTCAAATCTGAATTCAAATTTCAAAATCTAAACAGAATTTGAAGATGCCCATTAAAGGAAAAATGTAGCTCTTGAAAAGTTATGCAAATGATATTTTTGGAGATTTTCAAGTTCTTATACAAATTTTGGAGTAATTTGTATTTTAAACCGAGTGGCAATTCTATAAATACCCTGAACAGCACCCAACCCTATCGGCGCCCGCCATGGCCGGCTTCACATTGCGCGCCGCCGTCCACCGCCGTGCCTTCTCGGCCGCCCACGCGCTCACAGACGCGCGAAGGTTCACCGTCGCCGTGTCAGCTGCTCATTCATCATCTTCTTGCTATAAATAGCAGTCGGCCGACGCCGTTTCTCCTTCTTCTTCCTCCCGCCGCCGTCGCCGACGACCTTCCTCCGCCGCTGAAATTCGCCGTCGACACTCCACCTCTGTCCAATTGCCCTCGCTCAAAGCTCTGCCACTTCCTCACGGTCAGTTTGAACCAGTTCATGCCTGCTCTCCTCGCGTGAGTTGCCCGCACCCTGCCTTCTTCTCCGCGGCCGGTCAGTTGCGCCGCCGCCGCCATCTCCGCCGTTTGCCGTCGCCGGAGGTGAAAATATTTTACCTTCGACTTCATAATCGTGTTCTCCATGTTATCCTGCGTCTGATGCGCACCTTGGTCTGGGCAGTGCATTGCTGGTGACCGCCGTGACGCCGTCGTGCCATCGGAGCGCCGCCGCCGCCATCACCGCCGTCGACTGCCGCTCAACCCAGCCACTCCGGACCTCCATTAACGTGCGCATCCGCACCATGGTGAGCTCTTGCATCTATCCGTGCCATCAATTGCATCAATCCCGTACTGTAGCCGCCGGTAGCCGTAGCTCGTCGCCGGCGCAGTGCTGCCGCTCCGCCGCGCGCGATGCCATCCTGCCCAGAGACCCCGACCGACCTTCATGTAGTAACCAAATTGGTCCGTTTAGGTGCCCTGCGCATTCCAGTGACCTCACCGTCGCCGGAAATCGCTCCGGTGAGCAACGCCGCCGCGCCCGAGCTCCGCCGCCCCGCCATGGCCGCCGGCGTGGGTGCCGCCGCCGCTCCTGCGCGCCGTTAGCTAGCTTGTTGGACTCCCCGTGCTGTGCTGAGTCTGATGGACCAACCCATGTCGCCGGAGACCTCACCGACGGCGAGGAATCGGCGGTCAACCGCCGCGCGGCCGTCGGTCAGCGCGGGGTTACTGTGCCGATTTTCTTTTTCCATTTTCAGAAAATGATTTAAATGCTATTTTCTTTGAAAATTCATAGTAAATCATTTATAGCTCCAAAAATTCTGAAAATTTTTGTGAATGTTCTTTATGATGTCCTCTACATAGGAAAAATATGAAATATCAAATTTAAGTACTTTTTGCATATGTTAAAATTATCCCTTTTAATTGAAAAATAGACCTTCAATGATTTTTAATAATTAAAATAATTGGCTTTTAATTCTAAAATTTGTTTTGCCATCTAATTAGGCTAAGCGCTTTCTAAAATAAAATTTTGGGCTTAATTTGACAACTTCAATTTTTATGCCTTTATTTAATGCTTTTAAATAATTAAATAACCCCTTTTAGTTAACTTAATCATTATAGGAGTTGTTTGACTTTAGGATTGATTGATGACCTTAGGTCATTAACCCTAATGACCTTTGGCACTTTGATTAATTGTTTGCGCTTATATTAATCATGTCATTAGGGCTTAATTAACGTTATTTTATGTGTTTAATTAATTATAAAAATGGCGTAATTAACCCTAATCAGTTATTTAAGCAAAGTCTTGTTAGCTTGCAACTTTATCGTGAAGAAAAGTTATACTCGATCCTTTAATTTGACCATGCATCCATCAAGCATCATGTTTACTATTCCATCATGTAAAGCATATTAATTATCGAATAGTTTCCGTTAACGGAGAGTTAACGTATCACTCAGACCTGAAAGACGAGCAGATTCAAGAATCGGGAGTTGATCCAGATTTCGAGACTGTCTACCCCGAACATCAAGGCAAGCCCCGGATACATTTAAACACTATTCTATTTATAAAATTTTTATCGCTTCAGCTCTAATATGTTGCATTAAGTGATAGGAGTTGAGTGAAAACCCACAAATTGCATTACCTGTCTTATTTCCTTAATCCTTGTTACCTACTTGGAAGATGAGTAGTAATGCTTAGCCCTGCTTATTTATTTAATTGTCCAAAGGAAAAAGAATGAAAAAGATGAGATTGGCTTTATTGTTGGAATCTTGATAATAGTAATAAATCGAGCCCGGACGGTGAACTTGCACTGGGAATGGAGTCCCTCTGTAGTGTTCTCGTCTGTTGATGCCCTAGGTCCCGTCCGATGGTGACCTGTCGATAATCGAGAAATTTAGAAATCCACATGCATGAAGTGGTATACGGATGGTTGGAGCCGTGTATGCCATGGAGTGACCTAGCGTGGGGTCAGAGAATCCCATCTTCTGTCATAGTGTGTTTTACTGTGGGGTTTAAGTTTCCATGTATCTCGGTACGCTGGGCCGCAGAGCTCACGTGTATCATGTGGTGATATACGGCTGAGGTTGTTATCCCGGTATATCGGTGCACCTGGGGTGCTTCGGAGTTAAAGTCTCCGGTATGCTCAGTCACCTAGGTCCCAGCTGGGTATGAAAATGGATTCGAATCGCCGTTGCTTCTCGGAGAAGAAGACTCGATCACTGATCATCATCGTAGTAACAACTTGAATAACAATTAAGGTCAATAATGAAGTTGAATGATAATGGGAGATAGTCCCAGCAACTTTTCTTTTTGTAAAGCTTTTCTGCAAAAATTTCTTATCTCTTACAAGACTTACCTTGTCCCTCTAGCCTGCATCTCTTGAGTCTCTACCCTTCTCTTTCGTCGGGTCAGTCTTGTTGAGTACTGTTGTACTCAGGGTTTGTTGAACCCCTGTTGCAGGTGAGCTTCATGGGCAGGAGTGTTATGCATCCTGCTGCATGACAGTCGTCGAGGAGAGCGACGACGAATAAAGATGTTAAGCTCTTGGGCAGAGCTTTTGTCTAATATTGTAATCTACTGCTACTCCACTACTATTATGGTTTGTATAACTTAAACCTATCATTGTAAATATTTTGAAACTCAGAGTTTTGTAAATGTATGTTATTGTAAGTCTTCCGCTGTTTTACTCCGTGGTATTTTATTTATATGAAACTGTTGTAATACTGCAATGTCTCTCTGCAATGATTGATCCTGCTCGGAGAATCGTGGATGATTCGGGATCTACCCGACAGACTTTTTAAGTCGTATGGAACGCAGTCATGGTTATTTGGAGTCTGTTTAGACAATAATCATGCGTGTGGGCCATATGATTTAGGAGGTTCTGCCACAGCTGGTATCGGAGCTGGATCGTTGTTGAAAAGAGTTATTGTAGTATTCTCTTATGAAACCTCAAAAGTTTTGAGTCAAATAATTTTAACTTGACTATTTTGGGTCCCAATTGCTTATTTCTTATCTATGATTCTTTCTATCGACCCTTATTCTAATTTAATAAAGTGTGGTGGAGAAATAGCATATTATATTGCCCTATGTTATATATGTAAGTATTGCATTACAAATCTTTTACGATTGGATCGTAAGTTCGTTCATGCATCATGCTTAATTAATTTATTTAATTACTTTCCCCTTAAAAATGGTTTGGGTTAGGTAGTATCAATCCTTTTCATGCTAACCATTAGAATTCTTCTCATCTATCCTATCTTGCTTCAGGATGGCCATTACCAAGCAAACACCTCGCAAGAGTACTGCGCCAAAAGGAGTACCTCGGCATCAGTTAGCTTCTAAATATGAGATCGGAGAAAGCAGCAGCAATCCGCATCAAGATCCACAGGTTGAGATAGCAAGGCTTAGATCCGAGTTGGAAAGGGCTGAAACCGACAGGATGTTAGAGGCCGCCGAAATCACTTCATTGAGGCGATCCCGGAAGTATATGAAGCACCAAAGGAATGATGCTTGGGCAAGAGAAGATGCAGCAAATGTTCGTATCCAAGAACTTGAAGATTATGTGGAAGATTTGGAGGAATATGCGGAGGAGGCCGATGATGAATGTGTGAGGTTGAATAACTTATTGGATCCTGACTATCAAAGACAGGCAGCCCAGGATGACCTTGGTCTTGTAATGGGACAGGACGAGGAAGAGGAAGATCCTGAAGAACTAGAATCCGTTGATGAGGACGTTATTGATGAAGAAGAGGAAAATCAGATGAATATAGAGAATGAAGGTGGAGAAGAAGATATTATGGAAGAAGAAGATCCTGAGATAGTAGAAGAGGAGCCTGAAGAGGAGGAGGATCCTGAGGAAGATGAGTAAAGAGTTTGGGAAATAAGATGTGTAATATATCCCTTCTTTGCTTTCTAAAGCCTACTAGGTATGGGAAGTCTTGCCGGAGTGCAGACTGATGTAATAGAATAATGTAACATAAGTATGTTACGCTCTTGTAAGATATCCTTATGAAATCCCATAAGGCTTTGTGAATAAAGTGAAGTTTGTGTTTCAACAGATGCCTGCTCACACCCGTTCCCGTGATGCTGCTGGTCCATCTCAGGATGGAGGTGATATCCCTAATCCTCCACCAGTTCCGCCCACTCTGGCTGATGCAGTTGCAGCATTGGTCACTGCCACAACTATGATGGCTCAAAATCAGAATCAGAATACCCGACAAGGAAGTCATGGGCGGAACCATCGAGATGAAACCACATATGTGGATTTCACAGACACTAGACCTCCGGTTTTCAGCAGAGTAGATGAACCTATGGAGGCTGATGATTGGCTCCGCAGTATGGAGCAGAAGTTTGGATTGATCGAATGCACAGAGCATCAAAAGCCCATGTTTGCCGCCCAGCAGTTGAGAGGTACTGCAGGAGCTTGGTGGGTAAATTTCGTTGCTGCTCAGCCCGAAGGCCATCGTATTACTTGGACTGAGTTTCGAGAAGCTTTCAGAGCACATTTTATTCCCGAGGGGATAATGACCATAAAGCTCGAAGAATTTCTTTCGTTGAGGCAAGGTGATATGTCTGTCATGCAATATTTTGGCAAATTTAATCACTTGTCTCAATACGCGTCAGACTATGTTAGTACTGACCGTAAAAAGAAAGAGTGTTTTCTGAGAGGTCTGAATAGTAAAATTCAGAGAATGATGACGGGAAATCCAAATGCCACTTTCCATGAAGCGGTGAATATCGCTATCT
>CM041634.1:48199081-48209210 GCA_023333625.1 Bothriochloa decipiens
CTGCATATCAGTAACCTAGGTCCCAGCTGGGTATGAAAATGGATTCGAATCGCCGTGCTTCTCGGAGAAGAAGACTCGATCGGTGTTCATCGTCGTAGTAACAACTTGAATAATGAGCAAGGTTTAAGAAGAATGTTGGTTGGAAAATTTTGATTTTAAGTAAGACAGCTTTTCTTTCTTTCAAGCTTTTCTGCAAAATTCCTTATCTCCTGCAAGCCTTACCTTGTCCCTCTAGCCTGCATTTCCTGAGTCTTCACCCCTCTTTTTCGTCGGGTCAGTCTTGTTGAGTACTTTTGTACTCAGGGTTTGTTGAACCCTTGTTGCAGGTGAGCCTCATGGGCAGGAATGCTTCGCATCCTGCTGCATGACCGTCGTCGAGGAGAGTGACGACGAATAGGATATCTCGCTCTTGGGTAGAGCATATAATCAAGGTGGATGTAATAAGTTATATTGTTATTCCACTGCTATATAGTTTGTAATAATCTGACTTATGGTTTGTAAACTTATGTTATTGTAATCCTTCTACTCTTTTACTCTGATGTATATTATTTATATAAAACTGTTGTAATACTGTAATATCTCTTTGTAATGATTGATCCTGCTCGGAGAATCGTGGATGATTCGGGATTTACCCGACATACCTTTTAAGTTTTATGGAACACATTCATGGTTATTTGGAGTCTGTTTAGACAATAACCATATGTGTGGGCCATAGGATTTAGGAGGTTCTACCACAACTGGTATCAGAGCCGGATCGTTATTAAAAAGAGTTGTTGTAGTATTCTTTTGCGAAAATTTTAACAGTTTTGAGTCAAATAATTTTAACTTAACTATTTTGGGTCCAAATTGCTTAATTCCTTATCTATGATTCTTTCTATCGATCCTTATTCTGATTTCTACAAGTGTGGTGGTAGAATAGCATATTATATTGCCCTATGTTATAAAAGTTACCTTATTGTATGTGTTACCTTAAAACTCTTTTACGTTTAGATCGTAAGTTCGATTCATGCATCATGTTTAATTAACTTATTTAATTACCTTTTCCCTTTAAAGTTGTTTGGGTTAAGTAGTATCAATCCTTTTTATGCTAACTTTTAGAGTCCTACCTATCTATCCTCATTCTTTATGACTTACCTTTCTTCAGGATGGCCCTTACCAAGCAAACTCCTCGTAAGAGTACTGCACCAAAGGGGGTACCTCGACATCAACTAGCCCCCAGATATGAGATTGGCGAAAGTAGTAACAATCCGCATTCAGATCCGCAAGCTGAAATAGCAAGACTTAGGGCTGAGTTGGAGAGGACTGAAGCAGATAGGATCGAAGAGGCCACTGAGATTACCCAGTTAAGACGATCTCAGAGATATATGAAGCATCAAAGGAATGATGCTTGGGCACGAGAAGATGCAGCGAATGTTCATGTGCAAGAACTTGAGGATTTCGTGGAAGAGTTGGAAGAATATGCTGAGGAAGCCGATGATGAGTGTGTAAGGCTAAATAACATGTTGGATCCTGAATATCAACGACAGGCAGCCCAAGATGATCTTGGTCTTGTGATGGGTCAAGATGAGGAAGAGGAAGACCTTGAAGAAATAGAGTCCATTGATGATGATGTCATCGACGAGGAAGAAGAAAACCAGATGGGTGTAGCAAATGAAAATGAAGAGGATCTTAATGAAAAAGAAGATCCTGAGATAGTAGAAGAAGAACCTGAAGAGGAAGAGGATCCCGAAGAGGAGGAGTTAATCTCGGTGGAAGATAGTGAGCAGGAGTAAAAAGTTTGGAAAGTGAGATGTGTAATAGATCTTTTCCCTGCTTTCTGAAACCTAGTAGATGTGGGAAGTCTTGCCGGAGTGCAGACGGTTGTAACAAAAATAATGTATTATAAGTGTGTTGCACGTCTGTAATATCTGCTTGTGAAATCCAATAAGGTTTTGTGAGTAAAGTATAGTTTGTTTATCAACAGATGCCTGCTCACACGCTCCCGTGATGCTGCTGGTCCATCTCATGATGGAGGTGATGTCCCAAATCCTCCACCAGTTCCACCAACCCTGACCGATGCAGTTGTAGCCTTGGTCAATGCAACCACCCTAATGGCACAGAATCAGAATCAAAGTGCACATCAGGGGAATCGTGGTCAAAATAACAGAAATGAGACCACCTATGTGGATTTTACCGATACACGTCCTCCTGTCTTTACCAGAGTGGATGAACCAATGGAGGCAGATGATTGGCTCCGTACTTTGGAGCAAAAGTTTGGACTAATTGAGTGGACCGAATATCAGAAGCCCATGTTTGCAGCTCAGCAGTTGAGAGGCACTGCAGGAGCTTGGTGGGTTAACTTTGTCGCTGCTCAGCCTGAAGGTCACCGTATTACTTGGACTGAGTTTTGTGAAGCTTTTCGTGCACATTTTATTCCTAAGGGAATCATGACCATAAAGCTTGAAGAGTTTCTTTCCCTGCGACAAGGTGACATATCAGTGATGCAATATTTTAGCAAATTTAATCACTTGTCCCAATATGCATCTGACCATGTTAGTACTGACCGTAAGAAGAAGGAGTGTTTCCTCAGGGGTCTAAATAGCAAGATTCAGAGAATGATGACTGGGAACCCAAATGCTACCTTCCATGAGACGGTAAATATTGCTATATCTTATGAAGAAAAGAACCGTCAGCACATGGAAGCTAAGAAGAGAAAACGGTAACCTTGGGATTTTCTGAAGGCAATCAAAAGCGCCAGAAGATAATCTATCATCCCCAAAATCATTTATGTCCTTCTTACCGTCCACCACAATACCAAGCCTAGCAACAGACATTTGTTCGTCCTACTGCTGCTCTTCCTTATCCATGACAGCCGAATGCCCCTGGTATTCGTAACCCAACTTCTCAGCCACAAAGTTACCCATGTTACAATTGTGGGAAGACTGGTCATTTTGCAAGATACTGCCCGCATCCGAGGCAGTACAATTCCTATGTTCCCAGGACCTTTGCACCACAACAGCCCCAGACTCAAAATAAGGCTAGTAATCAAAATGTGCAGAAGGAAAAGAATGAGAAGAAGAAGAAGGTTGGTAAGGTGTTCTACACTCAGGTTGGAGAAATTCTAGAAGGAGAACCGGTTATGATGGGTACGTTTCCTGTTGCTGATCATCCTGTAATTCTGCTTTTCGATTCTGGTGCATCGCATACATTCATCAATGGTACATTTGTTAAGACACATGACATCCCAACAATGGGGACAAAAGAACAATTCTTTATACAATCGCCTGGGGGGCGTATGTGTACTAAAGAAATGGTACACGATGTGCCTATAAGTTTGGGTGGGTATATTTTCCCCACTGATATGATAATATTAAAGGATCAAGATATAGATGTGATCCTAGGTATGAGTTGGATGAAACGGCATGGCGCTGTGATAGACATCCTGAATAGAACTGTGAGAGTGAACATACCTAATTGCAAATCTCAACTTCTTCTCCAACTTCCAACTCTTAAGAGGACTGTTAAAAAGGTATGTGCTATTTTTGTGAAAGAGATCGAAGATATACCCATGGTCTGTGAGTTTCCGGATGTGTTTCCTGATGAGTTACCGGGTTTACCTCCTGATAAAAAAGTGGAGTTTAGAATTGATTTGAAACCTGGTACTGCTCCAATATCCAGAAGAGCTTATCGGATGACACCACCTGAGTTAGCAGAACTCAAAACTCAATTACAAGAGTTACTGGATAAAGGTTTTATCCGACCTAGCTCGTTACCTTGGGGGTGTCCTGCCCTATTTGTGAAAAAGAAAGATAAAAGCTTGAGGTTATGTGTGGATTATCATCCCTTGAATGAAGTAACCATTAAGAATAAGTACCCTCTACCCCGCATTGATCTGCTTTTTGATCAATTAGCGGAGGCGAAGGTGTTTTCCAAAATTGATCTTCGATCCGGGTATCATCAAATTAAGATTCGCCCGGAAGACATTCCAAAGACTGCCTTTACCACTCGATATAGTCTGTATGAGTATTTGGTTATGTCTTTTGGACTTACTAATGCACCAGCCTATTTCATGTATTTGATGAATTCAGTGTTCATGCCAGAACTTGATAAGTTCGTGGTAGTCTTCATTGATGATATTTTAATATATTCTAAGAGTGAAGAAGAACATGCTGAACACCTCAGAATTGTCCTGCAACGTCTGTGAGAACATCAACTATATGCCAAGTTTAGCAAATGTGAGTTTTGGTTAAAGGAAGTGAAATTTCTTAGACATGTTTTATCAGATAAAGGTATTGCTGTTGACCCCAGAAAGGTACAAGATATACTTGATTGGGAACCACCGAAAATAGTACATCAAGTTCGAAGTTTTCTGGGAATGGCAGGTTATTACCGTCGTTTCATACCGGATTTCTCAAAAATATCCAAGCCCATAACCGAGTTGTTAAAGAATGATGTCAAGTTTGTTTGGTCACCTGAATATGAAAAGGCATTTCAGAAATTGAAGGAGCTAATGACCACTGCCCCAATATTAGCACAACCAAATATTGAGAAACCTTTTGATGTTTATTGTCATGCTTCTAGCATTGGTATTGGATGTGTGTTGATGCAAGAAGGGAGAGTTGTTGCTTATGCTTCTCGATAGTTGAAGAAACATGAGGAACATTATCCAACACATGATTTGGAATTAGCAGTTGTTGTCCATGCATTGAAAATCTGGCGACATTATCTGTGGGGTAATAAATGTAATATCTATAGTGATCACAAGAGTTTGAAATACATTTTTACTCAAGATGAGTTGAATATGAGACAGAGGAGGTGGTTAGAACTAATCAATGATTATGATTTGGAAATATATTATCATCCTGGTAAAGCAAATATAGTTGCTGATGCTCTTAGTTGAAAGAGTCATTGCCATTGTTTGACAGTAAAACCTCTAGACATTTCTCTATGTCATGAAATAGAAAAGTTGGGTATATTAATGGTGCAACATGGTAGTTTGTCCAACATTACTTTGAATCAACACTCAAAGATCAAATTATTGCTGCTCAGAGAAGTAATAAGGGAATTAAGCATATCAAAAAGAAAGTTAGAAAAGAGAAGGTTTCTTGTTTTACAATTGATGAAGCAGATATCCTATGGTATAAGAATCGTCTGGTCATACCAAAAGTTCCTGAGTTACGTCAAAGGATCCTTGATGAAGCACATCTTTCAAAATTTTCTATTCATCCAGGAAGTAATAAGATGTATCATGATTTGAAACAGAAATTTTGGTGGACTAAGATGAAGATAGAAATTGCTAAGTATGTGGCTCAATGTGATACCTATCAGAAAGTTAAGGCTGTACATTTGAAATCAGCAGGAGAGCTTCAGCCATTGCCTATTCCAGCTTGGAAGTGGGAAGATATTAGTATGGACTTTATAGTGGGTCTACCTAGGACAGCAAGAGGTTTCGATTTCATTTGGGTTATAGTGGATCGACTCACAAAGTCCACACATTTCCTTCCAGTTCGAAGTACAAATTCAGCCTCCCAATATGCCAAATTATATTTTGAGCGTATCATTAATCTTCATGGTGTACCAAAGACTATTGTGTCGGACTGAGGCACGTAGTTCATCAATAAATTCTAAAAATGATTGCATAATTCATTAGGTACTGATCTTTTGCACAGTACAGCTTACCATCCACAAACAGGAGGTCAGACTGAAAGAGTGAACCAAATACTTGAAGATATGTTGAGAGCATGTGTTCTTAATTTTTCAGAAAAGTGGGATGAATGTTTGCCATTAGTAGAGTTTTCTTATAACAATAGTTATCAAGAAAGTATCAAAATGGCACCATTTGAAGCGTTATATGGACGCAGATGTAGAACTCCGTTAAGTTGGTCTGAACCTGGAGAAAGAAGATTCTTCGAAGTTGATCTGATGAAAGAAACAGAAGAAAGGGTTAAACAGATACAACAAAACTTGAAAGTGGCACAGTCTCGTCAAAAGAGTTATGCCGACAAAAGGCGTCAACCATTGTGTTTCAATAAAGGAGATTATGTGTATCTAAAGGTGTCACCCATGAAAGGAGTTACTCGATTTGGAGTTAAAGGCAAATTAGCACCTCGATACATTAGACCATTTCAGATTTTGGCATAAATTGGGAAGGTATCATATCGTCTATAACTGCCTGAACAGTTATCGGCTGTACACAATGTGTTCCATGTGTCCCAACTTAAGAGGTGTCTTCGAGTGCCGGATAAGGTTGTTGATGTGGAAGGAATTAAACTTGAACCTGATTTGACTTACTCTGAGTATCCAATTCGAGTATCGGATTAGAAAGACCGTGTCACAAGAAGCAGAACAATTAAGTGGTACAAGATACAGTGGGATCAACATTCAGAAGAAGAAGCTACGTGGGAATCGAAAGATTACCTGTTGGAGAACTTCCTGGAATTCTATGCTTCTATCTAAGTTATAATTCCCTCTATGAGTTGTAACTTCATTAGTGTAAGTTGTAAAGACCCTTTTCTTTTATGTACTTATTTGAAGTGTGTTTTCCTGACACATTTGCCTTTCCATTACTTTACCTACATCTTTAAATCTCGGGACGAGATTTCTTTAAGGGGGAAAGGCTGTAACACCTCTGGTGTTATATTAACTAAAACCTGTCATGTCATCATATGCACTACAAAGTATTCATGATTAGGTCAACTTTGATGTGCATTAACTAAAACAAGTTTACATCTCATAGGTTGATTGTGTTTCTGAAATGTGTTGTCACATGAAATAATAAAACTCTACTTTCGAATGTCATCTCAAATGCTTAGTTTATATTCTATGTACTTGAGGTGTAAACCGTGTTTACACTAGTGCCAAGCATAGTGTATAAATCTAAGTCCAACCCTAAAAATGATTTCCATATTTGAAGTTGAATTTGGATTTCAAAGCTTATTCCCAAGTCTTGTAATTCAAATTTAAATTCAAATTGGAAAGCTATAAAATGGTTTTTCAAAAGTCAACTTGGTCAACCAAGGGTGTCATTGGGTCATTGACCTAAAAATGTCCTTGGATGATGTATGTGATCACTAATAACAAACCAATTAAATTAGAAACTAAACCAAGTTTGAATTCGGTTTCAAAAACCCTTTATTTCAAAACCTAGTTTTATCCCCTTTTTTATAATTTAAAATCTATAAGGAATTTGGGGATACTCTAAAAATATAGTTTGTAGATCTTGATAAGAGATACAAAGTTGGTATTCAAAGTTTTTCAAGTTTCCAAAAATAATTTTAAATAAATTTGAAAATACAGTTTTCTAGCATTTATCCCTTTTTGATTTTAAAATCATAATTCAAAAATTATGCATAATTTGGAAAAACCTTGTATATGAAAAAGGTTTGGTTTGAAGATTTAAACATTTCATAGTTTTGAATATTTTCAAGTTTTATTGAAGAATCAAAAGTAATTTCAAATGTTTATTTCTAGGGTTTATTCCCCTTTTGAATTTGAATTCATATTTCAAAAAGTATGCAGAATTTGAAAATATTTGTTAAATAAAAAGTGTAGCTCTTGAAAAGTTATGCAAATAATATTTTTAGAGATTTTCAAGTTCTTATATAAATTTTGAAGTACTTTGTAATTTCAAACGAGTGGCAATTCTATAATTCTCTTGAACAACACCGAGACCTATCGTCGGCCGCCATCGCCGGCTTCTCAAGCCGCGCCGCCGTCCACCGCCGCACATGCATGGCCGCCAGCGTGCTCCAGGACGCGTGAAGCTTCATCGTCGTCGTGTCGCCTGTCCATACCTCGTCCCTGCCCTATAAATAGGTCGGCCGTGGCTGACTTCTTCTTCTTCTTTCTCCTGCCGCCGTCGCGGACGACCGCGCTCCGCCACCCAAATTTGCTGCCGTCGCTTCACCTCTGCCCGCTTCATCTTGCCTGAAGCTCCGCTTTGACCTTGCGCTTCGATTGAGCTAGCTCGTGCTCGCTCTCCCCGCCCGAGCCGCCTGCACGACGTCGTCTTCCTCGCGACCGGTCGCCGAGCCGCCGCGAGCTTCCTCGCCGTCCACCGTCGCCAAGGTGGAAAATATTTTACCTTTAACCCTCTCGTCATGTTCTTCGTGTTTCGCTGCCCCTTATGCGCATCTTGGTCGGTCTGATGGTGCACAGGAAGCGCTGGAACGCCGTCCTTGCCACCGGAGCGCCGCCGCCGCCATCAGCGCCGCCGTTCACAGCTCGACTCAGCAACTCCGAACCTTCATTAGCGTGCGCACCGCGCCCGTCGTGAGCTCCTGCATCTGTCGATGCCTTCAATTTCTTCTATACCATACCATAGACGCCGATCACCGTAGCTCGTCACCGGCGTGACCTTGCCGCTCCGTCGCGCGCGTAGCCGTTTGAGCTAGAGGCCAAAACTGGTTTGATTTTCTGTCCCAGCGTGTTCGCGTTGACGTCCTGCACCTGCTTGTGTCCTTGCCGTCGCCGAAAATCACTCCGGTGAGCCCTGCCGCCGCCCCCGAGCTCCGCCGCGCCGCCATGGCCGCCGGCGTGGGTGCCGCCGTCGCTCCGCCGCCACGTTAACTAGCCCAGGTTGCTCGTCGTGCCGAGGTGAGCCTGTAGGACCAAACCTCATCGCCGGAGACCTCACCATCGGCGAGTAATCGACGGCCAACCGCCGGCGGACCGTCGGTCAGCGCGGGAGCACTGTGCTCCTTTTTCTTTTTCTATTTTTAGAAAATGATTTAAATGCTATTTTCTTTGAAAAATCATAGTAATTCATATATAGCTCCAAAAATTTTGAAAATTTTTGTGTGTGTTCTTTATGATGTCATCTACCTAGAGAAATATGAAATGACAAATTGGAGTAATTTTTGCATAAGTTAAAATTATCTCTTTTAATTAAAAAATGGACATTCAATGATTTTTAATAAATAAAATAATTGGCTTTTAATTCTAAAATTTGTTTTGCCATCTTATTAGGCCAAGAGCTTTCTAAAATATAATTTTGAGCTCAATTAGACAACTTTAATTTTTATGCCTTTATTTTATGCTTTTAAAAAATTAATTAACCCCTTTAGTTAAGTTTAATCATTATAGGAATTGTTTGACTTTGGGATTGATTGATGACCTTAGGTCATTAACCCTAATGACCTTTGGCACTTTAATTAATTATTTGCGCTTACCTGGATCATGTCATTGGGGCTTAATTAACGTTATTTCATGTGTTTGATAACTTTCTTAAATAATGTAGTTAACCCTAATGAACTTAGTAAGTATGCTTTGGTTGGCTTGCAACTTTATCATGAAGGAAAGTTGCACTCAAGCCATTAATCTGATCATGTATCCATCGAGCATCATGTTTACTATTTAATCATGTTGAAGCATATCATTGTATCGTATAGTTTCCGATAACGGAGAGTTTAACGTTGTCGCCCAGATCCGAAGGAAGAGCAGACTCCGGAGGTTGGAATTGATCCAGAACTTGAGACTATCTACCCCGACCATCAAGGCAAGCCCCGGATGCATTCAAACCCTATTCTATTTTATAAAAGTTTTATTGCTGCAGTTATGATATGTTGCATTAAGTAATAGGAGTTGAGTGAAAACCCACCAACTGCATTACCTGTCTTACATCCATAATTCCTTGTTACCTGTTCTAAAATATGCGTAGTAATGCTTAGCCCTGCTTAATTAATTAAGTGTTCTGAGGTAAAAGAATGAAAAAGATGAGTTTGGTTTTATCTGTTGAAATCATGCTTTTAGTTAATAAATCGAGTCCGGACGGCTAACTTGCATTGGAAACGGAGTCCCTCTGTAGTGTTTCCGTCTGTTGATGCCTTAGGTCCCGTGTCGATGGTGAACTAGTGACATCGAGAAATTAGAAAATTCACATGCATGAAGTGATGTACTAATAGTTGGAGCCTGGTATATCATGGAGTAACTTATAGTGGGCCAGAGTCCCCACATAAGTCATAGTGTGTTACACTATGGGTTTAAGTTCCCACGTATCTCGGTACACTGGGTCGAAGTGCTCACGTGTATCATGTGGTGATATATGGCTGCGGTTGTTATCCCGGTATATCGGTTCACCTGCTATGCTTAGGAGTTAGAGTCTCCTGCATATCAGTAACCTAGGTCCCAGCTGGGTATGAAAATGGATTCG
>CM041634.1:48209310-48230869 GCA_023333625.1 Bothriochloa decipiens
TGGAGAATTGGCCCAAGTCCAACCTTATTGCCATTTCCAGTTTGCTACAGCTACAGAAAATCCTTTTGGCGTCATTTCCCGATTTCAGTCAAAGCACGGGGCTAATCCAATCCAGCTAACCAGCATCAGTCGCAAGGCAACAAGCCAATCCACTTCGCCATGGAATTCTCCTCCCCTGCTTTCGAACTCGTCGTCCTGCTCCTCGCTCTGATCCCTCTTCTCTCCTTGCTCTACCCGCGCCAGGACGCCAAGCGGCAGCCGCGCGCCGCAGGGCTCAGGGTCTACCCGCTGCTGGGCACTCTCCCTCACTACCTCAAGAACCACCACCGCTTCCTCGAGTGGACCACGGACGTCATGGCGCGGGACCCTACGCACACCATGTCCGTCAAGGCCCTCGGCCTCACCGGCGTCGCCATCACCGCCAGCCCGGCCAATGTCGAGCACATGGTCAAGGCCAACTTCGCCAACTACCCCAAGGGCGAGCTCGCGGTGTCCAGGCTCGAGGACTTCCTCGGCCACGGCATCTTCAACTCCGACGGCGACCAGTGGCTGCGGCAGCGCAGGGCTGCCAGCTACGAGTTCAGCAGGCGCTCCCTCAGGACCCTGGTCGTGGACGCCGCCAGCCTCGAGGTCACGGAGCGGCTGCTGCCGCTGCTCGACCGGGCGTGCCGCGACGGCCGGACGCTGGACCTGCAGGACGTGCTCGAGCGCTTCGCGTTCGACAGCATCTGCCGCGTGGCGTTCGGCGACGACCCGGCGTGCCTCGCCGTCGCCGAGGACGGCATGGCCGCGCCCCGGAGCGCCGAGTTCATGCGCGCCTTCAACGACGCGCAGAAGGCCGTCATGGCCCGATTCATGTCTCCGTTCAATTCGCTGTGGCGAATCAAGAGGCTGCTCAACGTGGAGCCCGAGAGGCGGATGCGCTCGGCGCTCCGCACCATCCACGGCTACGCCGGCAGGATCGTCCGTGAGCGCAGGGAGAGGAGAACCGAGGACGGCGGCATGGCGTGCAGGGACGACTTCCTGTCGCGATTCGCCGCGGTCGGCGAGCACAGCGAGGAGAGCCTCCGGGACGTGGTCACCAACTTCCTCCTGGCCGGGCGCGACACGACGTCGTCGGCGCTGTCCTGGTTCTTCTGGCTGGTCTCCACGCGGCCCGACGTGGAGGATAGGATCGTGCACGAGGTCCGCGCGGTGCGCGCCTCCAGCCATCAGGGGAGCGTCACGACTGGCGCGGCGACGTTCAGCGTCGACGAGCTGCGCGACATGCACTACGTCCACGCCGCCATCACCGAGTCCATGCGGCTGTACCCGCCGGTGCCCATGGACACGCACGGCTGCAGGGAGGACGACTTCCTACCGGACGGCACCTTCGTCGGGAAAGGTTGGCTGATAAGCTACTCAGCGTACGCCATGGCGCGGATGGAGGACGTATGGGGGAAGGACTGCGAGCTGTTCAAGCCGGAGCGGTGGCTCGGCGAGGACGGCGCGTTCCGGCCGGAGAGCCCGTTCAAGTACCCGATCTTCCACGCTGGGCCGCGGATGTGCCTCGGCAAGGAGATGGCTTACATCCAGATGAAGTCCGTCATCGCGTGCGTGCTGAAGAGGTTCAGCTTCCGGTTCGTCGGCGGCGAGCGGCGGCCGGGGCTCGTGCTTTCGCTGACACTGCGGATGGAAGGTGGCTTGTCGATGCAAGTGAACAGGAGGAGCTAGACAATCATCAGTCATGGCCATTGAGACATGTACTGTTTGGTGCCATTATTGATGTTTCATGTTAGGTACTACTTCGTACTAGTTAGCAGGAGTAGAATAGAATGGATATGTCACTCAAACATTCTGGAGTTTCTCTCTTTCCAAATCCCCCGGCCCATCAAAAAGAAGATGGAGTTGAAACCGCGGCGGTCTGCCTGTCGAGCGTCTTCCTTGTCTACCATTGCATGAAGGGTCTTTCCACCGTCGGCACTTGATCCTGCAGGTTATATATCCGGAGGCATCTTTGCCAAACCTCGCGAGAGTAGACACATCCGATGAGGATGTGGTCTATAGTTTCATCTTGCTGGTCACGTACCACACAGGTAGCATCGTCCTGGAGGCCATGACGCCACCGCCTATGTGCCGTCCAACATTTCCCGTGCATCGCTAGCCAAAAGAAAAACTTCACCTTCTGTGGCGCCGAGGTCTTCCATAGTTGTCATGCCCCAAGCGGCAGAGAGCAACCCAAGAACATTGCCCCATACGCCGAAGAAGTCGAGTATTCGTTGTTCTCGGTTAGGCACCAAGCGAACGTGTCCGGAGTCCCAGGCACCAGCTCCACCCGCTGCAGGCGCTCAGACAGAGCTATGAACTCGACGATAAGTCTCCACGAGTGAGCGCCCGCGAAGTGGTGCACCCAGGCGGAACCGTTGAGTGCGTCGGCCATGGTGGTGTGTCGGCGCCTGCGTGGCACCGTGGCAAAGACCGTTGGAGCAATGTGTCTGATGCTCCTCCCATCTAGCCACGCATCAATCCAGAACAGTGTGGATGCTGTGGAAGCAAGGAAGAGGGCGTGCAACACCCTTTCGTCTTCGTTCGGCAGCCCTTGCCATGCCCTGGCCTGGTCGACGCACCGCAACCATGGCCACCTCAGCCACAGTGCCAGGCCTATCCTTCTCAAGTTGATGATGCCGAGCCCACCCAGGTGTTTGGGCAAGTAGATGATTTTCCATGCAAGCTTGCATTTACCTCCCGCCACCGTAGTGTCCCCGGACTAGATGAATCCTCGACGTAGCTTGTCAATCCGCTTGACCGCCTAGGCGGACAGACATAGCGCGGTGGCAATGTGCACTGGATCGCCGAGAGCGTTGACTTGGCCGACGTAGTGCGCCCCGCCATGTTGAGCAAGCTGCCCTTCCATTTCAGAATGCGAGCAGCTATGGAGTCGAGAAAGGTACACTGACCACAAAAAAAGAATTATAGTAAGGCCACACACGTAATTCATCATGGAAGTGACAACCTAAGAGTCACACGAACAACCAAAGAGGGAACAACAGAAATATTAAGACAACAACATGATAATTCATCATGGAAGTGACAACCTAAGAGTATATAAGTATATAAAACACGACAACTGATCAAAACACAGCCTAACCTTAAAAGATGACTTAACTTTATTCCAGTGACTTGATACAGAATATAGATTACAAACTACAACCTGCTTGATCAATTGCTATCTCTCCTTTAAGTAAATCAAACCCCATGTTAATATTACGCTGGGCCCATATTCCTAGAAGTGTTGAATTGTGCGGAGTAGCCCCAAACACCGGCGGAGCCTCTTGGAGGCGAAACTGTGCGAACTTTTTTCCTTTCACACACCTTACCCACAACTAATACGATTCGTTTGCTATCTGATCCCCAACAAATATCCATATATTATTGTCGCAGTCTCGCCTCACACTTGACCTCTAAATTTAGGATGTGTTTGGTTGCTTCTCTAACACCTAAGGGGGGCCGCGGCTAGTTTTGGGGTGCGGTCACACATTCACGTAAAAAAAATAAAAAGAATATAATCAAAACTTCATCATATATACATGACATTTTTTGCACCTCCACAAGACATGCACACCTCCTCATATTTGATCTAGCTCCACTCGCCCTTAGAAAGTTATAACATATCCAAGGATTTGTCGAGTTGTCGGTTTGAGTTTTCATGTCGCAATACCAGCTAGCGCATTATTTCTCTTATTAATAACCGCGACGGCGGGAGCCATCGTGGTTATAGCAGTGCTTGGCGACATTGTTGAGCATGACCCACTGGGTGGGGAGGAAGCGGGGGTCGGCATGGGGTTCGGCGGTGGCGGAGCGCCGCCAGTGCTGGCAGACGGCGCGCATGCCCATGTACGCGTCGATGTCATTGCTGGCCAGGAGGCGATCGCCGACGAGGTTGAGCAGGTCCGACAGAAGCGAGGACCAGCCCTGCGCCGCCGCCACCGTAGCTTGGGCGTCGATCCGCCCCTACTTCCTATTCGTGTTGATTCAATGTTGAGCAGTTAGCCGAAGAGGGAGAAATGAGATCGACGGCCAGGGCAGAGGAAGGCGGCTAGGGAGGACGGCATGTACGGCGTGTGAACGTGGCGGCGGCTGCACTTCGGCATTCGGCTCTCCCTACTGTAGGCGCCCACCGCATGGCCGGACGGCGGAGGCGCGGTGCAGAGCAGTGGACAATGAATGGAATTTGGGCAAAAACTCAACTCCAATGGAGCCCCTAGATGGGCTCTCATTTTGCATGCTCCCTCAAATTAGTCTGAAGTCCCTAGATACAAGACCCCTATCCCGTGGGTCCCACCCAATTTCCTCTCCCCACCGTACGCAAGCCCGGAGATCGAGCGCTGCGCAGATTCCTCGACCGCCGGCCGGAAGCCAACCACCGGCTGCCCGCCGAGCTGTAGGCCCGATGTGGCGCTGCCCCGCGACCCTTCATGGCCATGCTCCACCAGTTCGCCATCGGCTGGTGCGCCAAGGAGCTGGCAGTGCCAGCCAGCGGCTGCCCTCTTCCTAGTCCGCCACGCGCTCTGGGCTCTGTCCCCTGCTAGCTTGCTCTGTCGCGCCGTCGCCGCCCGGCGAGAGCGACGTGGAAGGCACCGGCCGCCGCGCCTGCCGACGATCGCCGTCGCTCTGCTTCCCCGCGTGGCCCGCCCCACCACCGGCGACGCATGGGCGCAGTCCTCTGGGCAAATGCGTCCGTGGCTGCCCTCCCCTCCCCTTCCCTCCGTGCTTCAGCGAGCGGCGGGTGGCCGCCCTCCTCGACTTATGGTGGCGCGGTGGCCAGATCCGCACGGGCGAGCACCGTAGCAAGAAGGTAGAGAGCATGACGAGTGGGACTATTCGTCAGTGTCAGTGTGAAGAGGATGGGGGAAGAAAAGGTTTTCTCCATGACACACGGGTCCCACTGTAGGATAGGGTGTTGGGCTGGAGTTGGAAGCAAATTTGGGTACCTATTTTTTACAGGCCAGTATGCAAATAGAAAAATAGGGGCCCAATTTGTATGCTGGGATGGAGTTGCTCTTAGGCACTAGGCTGGGCTTTTTTTTTTGAGGGGGATTAGGCTGGACCTTTTGCACATCCGATTTTTGACCTGCTGTTACTTTTATTTTGAAATTTGACATGTTGTTACTGGGCTTAGAATGGAAGAGGGGTTACTACCGTACTAGTGCTCTTTGGGCTGGACCCGAGCCCTGGGAATGCCTCTTGGTTTGGATTCTTGAATTCGTATACACAATATAGTTTAGGTGGTTGAAGGTATATTCTGCTCAAAAAAAAAAGGTGGTTGAAGGTATATTTCCTCGATTCACAAAAAAAAGGCATATTTCCTAAAAAAAAAGGTGGTTGAAGGTATTTCACAAATCACAACCATTATCTTCCCCGTTTAAATCTCCTAAGAATTATGAGAACGACGGGGGGCTGTTCTGTTGGCCGTATCAACATAGGTAGCAATTAGCAACGCTGTCTAAAGTTTGGCAAAATAGTTATTTTAGCCCCTCAACTATCATACAAACCTTAATTTAGCCCCTGAAGTATCAAAACGTCCAATTTAGCCCTCAAACTTCTGATTTCCAATTCAATCTGGTCCATGGTCCTTGATTTCTCGACACATGGACACCTCCACGTGGAAAATGACTCGTCTGCCCCTTCCTAATGCTTTACCAGCACGTCTGTGTCCAGAATCTACTACTGATATTCTTTACATGGCAATGTCGTTTTGGAGTATTCTGCTTAACAAGGAGGACAAAGATCGTGTGCTGCAAATGAAGGATCAAGCGGTGGCGTGGCTGAAGACTTTTTAGACCTAGTCCTTTAATTATATTCTACTGATGTAATAGAGATTTGAACTTGAACTTTGTTGGTTCTCGTTGTTTTATCCTTTCTTTGTAGCTGGTAACCCCAGTTGATGATGTATTGTTCGTGGCTTTCTAAAAAGCTAAGGAACTCCTTTTTTTAAAAGTAAGAAAACGGTGGACACGAAAAGGTCATGACCGGCCACTCCAGGTAAAGAATTAGGGAGGGGTAGGAGAGTCATTTTCCACCTAGAACTGTCCACGTGTCGAGAAATCAAGGACTATGGACCGGATTGAGTTGAAAATTAGAAGTTTGATGACCAAATTGGACGTTTTGATAGTTCAGGGTCAAATTGAGCCTTGCACGATAGTTGAGGGGCCAAAATGACTATTTCTGCCTAAAGTTTCATCAATGTTCACTGGCAAAGTATAATTTAGCCTTAACATTATACTATGTGGTTCACATGCTAGTTCAACATTACTATGTGGGACAAAAACTTGTTCATCCCATTCCCATCCATTTTACTATTTTATTCCATTTCCAATGCATCTGCAATCGAGAAGAATTCCGTAGATAATACTCACTCCAACAGTACATGGCAGCAGGAGCTCATCGCTACTAATCCATCTTGGCATTTCCCATGGGGTTGCCAACTTGCCATCGAAGCGGCCGATCCGGAAGAAGCCGAGGTCGAGGCCGGCCTCTGCCGCCGTCTGGGAGTCGCCATCAATGGCCATCTCCGCCAGGATCTTCCCCACGGCCGGGCCCATCTTGAATCCATGCCACGAGAACCCGACCCCGACCACGACGTCCCGCCCGAGCTGCCCGCCGAGGAAGTCCATGACGAAGTCGCCGTCGGGGGTCATGGAGCACATGCATGACTGCCGGACGACCGGCCAGCCCGCGGCGTCCACGTGGTCCCGCATGGCCTCCTGGATCCACCTGGCCACGCGGTCCGTGACCTCCGCGTCGCCGGCCAGCCAGTCGCGGGCGTCCGGGTCGCACGGCGGGCCGCCGTGCAGCTGATCTTGATGAGCCCCGGGACCACCAGCGACGGTGTGCCGTACACCGGCGGGTCGCCGTAGCTGGAGAAGGTCGGGAACCCGGAGCTCGCCGTGAGGCTCTGCTCGCGCCCGGGCTTCACGCGCCAGTAGAGGTGGAGCGTGTGCAGCGGCCTGATGGGGAGGTCCACGCCGGAGACGGAGCCTATCAGCTTGGCCGCCCACGCGCCCATCGTGACGATGCACTTGGCGCCGCGGAACGCCTCGCCGTCGCGGGTCTTCACCACGACGCCTCCGCCGTCGGGTTCGGGCGCCTTTTCGATGGCGACGACCTCGGTGTTGTCCCTGACCACGGCGCCTTTGGCGGCGGCGAGCGACTGGAACATGGCCACGGCCTTGGTGGCGCTGAGCACGCCGCCGTGGTCGCTGAGCGCGGTGAGCCGGTGACCCACCCGTCGTCGCCGAGGCCCGGGGGTACGGTGAAGGCGAAGGCGCCGCCCCACCTGCTTTCGAGGTCGTCGGGCACCACCTCCTCGGCGCCGATGTTGGCGAGGGCGGCGGCGAGCGAGGCGCTGGAGCGCGGGCCCATGGAGAGGTGCGGCGTCGGGGTGAGGACGCGGTAGCCGGCCTCGGCCTCGGCGGCGGCGCGCGAGGCGCACCATGCGGACGTACCGCGGCTGCGCGTAGGCGTCGCGGATGATGCGGGAGTCGCCGTGCGAGGAGCCCAGCGAGTGGAGCAGGTCGAAGCGCTCCAGCAGCAGCACGCGGGCGCCCCGGGACGCCGCCGCGTGCGCCGTGCAGCTGCCCATGATGCCCGCGCCCACCACGATGACGTCGAAGCCGGCGGCAGGGGGAGCTGCGGGTGCACCGGCGCCGGGCATGGCAGATCGCGAGCGCTGTGGAGGCTGGAAGGAACGTACGGCGGGAGGGGGAAAAGATAGGCTTCGCCGCTTCGGGGAGTGAGTCCAGTGGAGGACGTGGGTCGTGACTGACTGACTGGTGAGTGGTGACCGTGACCCGTCCGGAAAACAACAATTGCTGATTGTTTGCTTGGGATGCTCTGATCACCTGTTGGCTGCTGTGTCCAGTAAACCATTTGCCAGTCGTTCCCAAAAAAAGGTAACCATTTGCCAAACCAAACTGTACAAGCCAAAATAGTAGGCAGGCCAGCAGACCAACATGTTCGCTGTGGATCAGTGAGCTGAGACTGAAGAGAATGGATTCGTGTTGCTCTGCAGTGTTTACAGTTTACACCAGTATGCGCACGGCGCACACGAGACCGTGGGCAACACCGGGCCATCACACCTCTACGCTAGCCTTACTGAAACAACTGAATCGGTAGCCTCCTGCCCCAGAACAACAATACAAGGAGAGACGTCTCTGAATAGGCTGCGCTAGGCTAGGAACTCTCCATTGAACTTAACCCTATTCACAACAGCAAACAAGGACATGAATGAATAAGATAACAACATCCATCAGTGGATCAGCAAGTAATGCTTTAACATGCTTCTGAATCTTTGGTCAGCGTTTTAGTTCCTCCCAGTATTAGGGCGACGAAGGAGCAGAGGCCCCAAATGTGCCTTCTCTTTATATATGCACACATCATCTCCCCAGTTCCATGTAGGAGTAATTTTTGAAGCCATGTTACACAGATGAACAAAGAGAGCTCTCCATTACGGTTGTTGCCGTTCTTTACAATCTGCTCTCTCATTGTATAGTATCAAAAACTCTACAAATGTAATTATTACCAAACTATATTCTACTGGTTTTCCTAAGCCACATGCACATATTGCTAGACAATAACACGCAACATGAAGGGCCACAGTCAGGACGACTATTTCTTCAGGTCGTCAAAAATAGGCATACATGCATTTGCGCCTCCTGCATCGTTCTACCAAAAACGCGCAGAATTCTGGATGCCTCACTGAATTTGTTGTTCCTGGTTCAGTCAGAAGCCCCCGTCTACGCAGTGCTGGCATGGACCACCTCCTCTGAAGAACCATCCGGCTCCACTGCAGCTGATCTCAGCTGGTCTTGATGTCTCCTGTGGTTAGCCATGCGTCGGTTGCTCTCCATCCAAATGAGGAGAACTGCCATGTCTGCTGGGCTCACACCGCCAATTCTGCTAGCTTGACCTACTGTTTGCGGGCGCACCTACAAATGAATCACAGGGTATAGTTTAAATAAGATGAGACCACAAAATTGGCTCCCAATTTACATTTTTACAATGGAATAACATGTGGTTGCAGTAATGTCACATTATCATGTTTTCTCCTAATATGGTCTACTTTGACCTTGTGCTTGCACATGACACCAAGTTTCAGAAAAGATGTTGCCTAGTAGTTGAAATTCATAGGAACTGATATCTTTATAATTCAACATAAAAAATGTTCATAGTAAATGGACAGCTAGAGAATGCTTGGTTCACCTAAAATGTTGCAGGTGATCTTTCAGAAGGTTCCTTGTACATATCCCGAACTTACCTTGGAAAGTTTCTCACGAGCTTCAAGTGACAGATTTGTCATTGAGTGGTAATCCAAATCTTCAGGAAGTTTCCTGTGTTCTTGGTTTACAATCTTAAAGGGCGTACCCAGTGCCGTAGGCTCCCGCACTGCGGGGTCTGGGGAAGGAAAAATAGTCAGCAGCCATCCCTGCACAAATGTGTAGAGGCTGGGGCTTGAACCCTGGACCTCTTGGTCACAGGCGGTAAAGCTCTACCGCTTACACCAGGGCCGCCCTTCTCTTGGTTTACAATCTTAACAGAGAGAAAAACAACAACAAAGAGTTAGCTACCTTTTCAATTAAATCAACAAAACAATGAACTAAAGCATACTATGTTACTGTTGGACATCTTGAATGATTATGTACCATTGTTCTAGCAGTTCAAGTTCCCTCATAAATCTACTCCAGAACAAAATCGCATAACCATAAGCAATTACCTGATGTAATTGACTCTGTTGTCGTGCGATGAAACCTTCATACTTGATATCAATCTCTACACATTCCTTCTCAATTCGAGACAAATTTTCGTTTCCACATCCATGCTTATCAAGGAGTTTATATTGTACATGTGGCTTCTTTAGTATGGCTTCAAGCGTAGATGAATCCTTTACAGGTTGGTTCGATACTGAAGTAACTTCAGCAGCAAATTCACCTCCTGATAACAAAACAATGGAGATACATCGCGTGAACTGTGTTCACATGCTAAGTGCTAGCAGCATTTTATATACTGACTACAGTCAAAACATATGATTGTCTAGTCTGGTTGGATACTGCAGTAACTTCAGCAGCAAATTCACCTCCTGATAACAAAACAATGGAGATACATCGTGTGAACTGTATTCACATGCTAAGTGCTAGCAGCATTTTATATACTGACTACAGTCAAAACACATGATTGTCTAGTCCATGTGCAGTGAACCTTTTAAAACATCGGCCACTAATGTATAAAAAATCATGTTGCCTCCCCCGTTTCTTACTTGTTAATTAAAAAAAAAACTTGACCTGCGGAGGTAAGACAGATTACTTGTTAATTAAGACATCAACTTTTTTTCAATAAATTTATATGAACATTTATGTTTCTACTTATGTGTTACCAAAACTCTTAAATGTGTTATACGAACATTTATCTTTCTACTTACATGTTACCAAAACTCTTAAATGTGATTACATATCTATTTATGTAATTTCATGATAAAGTCAAAATCCAAAAGTTCGAATGCATGCATTCTAGTACATGTAACAATATGAATGGTGCAGTATGTCAAAGGTATGTCATTATTCATTAGCTAAGAAAATACATGATGCTCACCTGGAACTTTTGTAGATTTCAACCGTTCTTTTTCTTGCTTGATGCGGGCTTGCTTTGACTGATAAAGCTCCCAGCGTCTATCATCTATCAAACCAATATCTTGTCCCAAAGGGGTCAAACGACTATCAGCATTATCTGCTCGAAGCAATAGCCGGTGTTCTGAACGGCTGGATGTCCATAAATACCCCAGCAAAAACAAATAAAAAGGGGAAAAAGTTAAGAAATTTATGGACAAGAAGTCATATTCAATTAGACAGCCTAAAATTCAAAGAACTCAGCATGTAATTTTGTGTTACCAAAATAAAACCATGTGTATCTGTAGCCCACAGGAATTCACAACCACTAACATTATCCCATTCCTCGGATCCAAGTGGCCCAAAGTTGAGGTGGGAGTTCTCTTATCCCCTCTTGGACTGATTTAGGCCTAACTGGATCTAGTCGAGTTAAAAGGTGGACAAGAGGATGGGGGATTCCCACCTCTCACTTGGACCATTCATATTGGATCTGAGGGATGAGACTGAGTTTATGCATATGTGCACTAACATACTCTTGTCCAGTTGTGCACCTAATACTTCCTCTTAAAAGATAAACTCAACTATTAACTAAAGAACACAAATATTACATAACACTTATCAGGCTTACTATATATTGTAGGATAAGTGTAAAACTAATTATCAGCATCAGTTATTTAAGCATCAAAAGGGGCGTACCCAGTGCCGTAGGCTCCCGCACTGCGGGTCTAGGGAAGAGAAAATAGCCAGCAGCCATCCCTGCACAAATGTGCAGAGGCTGGGGCTTGAACCCTGGACCTCTTGGTCACAGACGGTAAAGCTCTACCGCTTGCACCAGGGCCGCCCTTCCGGTTATTTAAGCATCAATTATAAAAATGTTTATACTGAAATTCCATACCTTGTTAGCATGCGATAGGGCTCTCTAAGATCTTTTGTAACAAGATCATCAATAAGAGTTCCTATATAACTGCTTTCCCTCTCAAGAATAATTAATGATTTCCCATCAGAATGCCCAGCTGCATTGATTCCAGATATTATACCCTATATACAGAAATTAGCAAGCTTAGGATCCAGCAAATCTAGTCCAACCAACCATACAAGCTGCAATTAACTCATGAAGAACAGAGCAAGAACAATGAATAAACCTGAGCTGCAGCTTCTTCATATCCCGTTGTTCCATTTATCTGGCCAGAGAAGAATAAACCCTCAAACTTCTTTGTCATAAGTGATCTTGAGCATTGATATGCAGGTAAATAATCATATTCAACTGCATATGCAGGCCTTAGCATTAGACAGTTCTCCAGCCCTGGTATAGTTCGCACAAGGAACAATTGCAGTCTCTCAGGAAGCCCAGTAGAAAAGCCCTACTAAAGATGTATAAACGATCATAAGTAGTAGGTTTCTCATCTAAAAAAGAAGGGTTTGGTTGAGCAATAGTACACAGACATTAATTTCACCCTCAGATGGGGACAAACAGAAAAGAAGCACAACATATGCCAATGTTGACCAAAGAAGAAGGGGGGAATCGTGAATGGAGATAGGGAAGGAGGAACATACCTGTAGATATAGTTCAGGAACATTTCTACCCTCAGGTTCAAGAAAGATCTGATGAGACTCTTTATCTTTGAACCTTACAATCTGCAACAAAGACCTTGGTAAGTGGGTACATCAGTCGTTGTAGGTGTACTTAATTGTTTTTCAAGAAAATTACAAGTTTTACAATCCAGTAATCAAAATAAAATAAGATTGCCATGTAACAAACCAACAAGGTCCACTATACAGTACCTTATCTTCAATTGCCGGGCAGCTTGGTCCCTTTGCTTCAACCCAGCCACCATAAGTCGGTGTTTCATCTAAGTTGTCTATAACAATTTGGTGCGTCTCTTTTGTAGTTCGTGTTATATAGCAGCACATCTGTTCTTTCTCGACGTGAAATTCAGGATCAAAACTAAACCAACCTACCTGTTGCAAGAGGAACCATCATTTTATCCCCCAAAAAAAGTGTAACACAAAAGCAACTTGAATTTCAAGCTTAACCATCCTGACAAGCCGTACATTCTAAAAGTGAAACTGATTTCCTTTACCATATGGGTAGAAACCTGCAAGGTTTACAGCATATAATAGATGCAAGAAATGTCATAAAACTCCTGTGGGAGAATACACCTCCATGTTATCGAAAGGGTGGGATCAGCTAGTGAGCATATGTAAATTATTCTCTGCCAGTGTACTGAATTCAAGGCTTCTTTTTGCGTGTGTAGTTCATAAATCTTATAAGAATGCCATGAACTGAGTGTTCAGTATTGCTATATCTAGCTGCTCCCTCCAGCTTCATAAGTCTAGTCAGTTTGGACAATATCGAGGTCAAAATTTTAGAACTTTGACTATCAATAACTTTTCAAATATTTAGTTTGAAGATACTAAGACAACATATATAGATTACTCTTGTAAAGTACTTTAAGAAACTGACATATTTGCTATTTTGCTGTATATGCTGTAATAATTAAAAATCATAGTCAAAGTTATATTTTGTAGAGCATGTCAATGTCCAAAGCAACAAGAACTATTGAACCAGAGGGAATACCTGATGATACAGAATTGCAGCATTTAATTTGAAAGTACTGATCTTGTTCTTTGCTTTAACATGCAAATATGCAATGCAAAACAAAACGAATAAAAAAAAGACAGTAATAAAAAGCTATTGCATTATTGAATCTGCATTTCTCGGTACAAGTGGGAAAATTCTGTTGTGTACTACTCTTCATCACCACGCTGGGGTTCCAATCCAGAAAAATCAACTGTCCTGCTATCAATTCGTGGTGGTGTACCAGTTTTTAAGCGGTCAGTTTCAAAACCCAGAAGCTGCAAGTTTTCAGTAAGTCCATGAGAAGCTGACTCTCCAGCTCGCCCAGCAGGCATTGATGCCCTACCAACCCAAATCTTACCACTCATGGATGTTCCAGTGGTAAGTACAACAGATGGTGCATAAAAGTCCATGCCGAAGAAAGTGCGAACACCCTCAACACTGTCATTTTTTCCAATAATAACTTCTGTAGCCATTGCTTCTAATGAAAAGATTTTCGCATAGTACATGGAATAGTCAATAAGCAATGTGAAATCTATCACAATAAATTGCATGTGATCAACAACAGTAAATATCGGCATAGCATGACAAAACTTGGCGATTAAGCGACGCCAAAGCGACGCCTTAAAAACATTGGACAAAAGTAAAACTCTATTCACTTATTTGGTAGGCAGGACAAAAAATACTAAACTCTTATCTCAGAAGATTAAAATATGTACCTGTTGATGCAAAATTCTTATCTGCAAACACACCGGGCTAATACCCAAATTCGATATCCGAAGCGTGCCAGTCAATTTGACCTGTTAATCGACAAGGACGATAATTTGAATAAAATCCGAACGAGACGACAGCGATACGCCCGGACGTCAAGGCTCAGAATGTATTCGATAACTGTTGAACAGATCAGACGAGACGACAGCGATACGCCCGACAGTCAAAGCCTGAATCGTGCTCGGTAGAAGCGGAACCTGCAAGGTCGCCGGAGATCAAGTTGATGCAGCCCGTCGATTCTTGAGAGAACTCGTTGAAAAAGAAAATACTTGACGAGGTCGTCGAAAAGTAAAGTACTGGTAGAAGTAAATTGCGATAAAAAGTAGATTTGTTTATTGATGCTTGGATGTCCATTACAATGCCCTTCGGCATATATTTATACTCTGCTAATCGAAGAGTCCTAATTTAACACGCAAGGCTCAAATATAGAAGAAATAAACTAATTCCTTATACGAACTCTATCTCTTTAAGGAAAGAAATAAAACTCGTATAGGAGTTGGACTTAAACTATAATACAAAAATCATAAGCTCCGTGTCGCCGATCCTCTGTCCGCTTCCGTCATGATGAAGTTATCTCTTCATCGGCACATCCCTGGCATCGGCAACAACCTTCTAGTCTTCCTGCCTATCTTATCGGCAATAGCTTTTCCGTTTCATCGGCAACGATCTTCTAATAGCTTTTCAGCTTCGTCGGCAACGATCCCCTAGCTCTCTATCACTCTCATCGGCAACAGCTCTTTAGCTTCATCAACAATGTACGGAGAGTAGACGGCCGAGAGTATACTGTGCTCGAGGGTCGCCTATTTGCTCGAGGGAATTTCCGTCCTCGAGGGGTCAATGACTCGAGGGGTCGTATTCGAGGGTTGGCTCAAGTGCATCAGCAACACGTCTTCAGCCCAATCGGCAATAATCCAGATCAACCTGTCCTTCATCGGCAACTACTCATCGACAACATTAGAAGCAATACCGAAGAAAAAACCATCCTCCTTGCCGATTAGTCCAGTCTCCGATCCTTATTGACATGTGTCGAAAAACGGTGTCAACAGTACCTCTACCTTGAGAGTTTTTTTCTTCACTACAAATATTTATCTCTACCTTGAGAGTTCTTTTTTTTTACTACAGTGAGGACTTAAGACTAGTTATGCAGAACCATGGTCTTAATCTGGTAACAACAATATCATATGCCAAATTTGTCAAGGTGTCATGTTTGATATAGTTTAAACTAAATAAGATCACAATTTTGTGAGTGCAACCTAAGAAGCTCTGAAATGGTGATCAAGTTAACATAAGTAAGGTCAGCAAAATGAAGCATATTCAAAATTTATGTAGCATAAACTACTTTTGGAGGTGCAAGACAATATTACAAATCCAAGTAAAGTTAGCAACTTAGTATACACTGACCTCTCCACAACATTCTTCATCTCTATTGCATACTCTCTCTTATCAGTCTGAGCACGCAGTGCACTTACAGCAGGGCCTTTTGAGCTGTTCAGTACACGCTTTTGCAGGTAGCACCTATTAGAAGAAGATGCAATGAGTATACTAAGATACCTTTGTTGTCTAACTAGTAATCGAAGTCCGATCTCTCAGCTGTTTGAACTTGTATTGAAATTCATTCTCCAGACAACAAGACATTTGAACCTGCACCTATCAGCAATTTTTCCAATTTCACCACCAAGGGCATCTACCTCGTGGACAAGTTGAGACTTTGCAGGCCCACCAACAGGGCAGAAAATGAGTTAAGAAGCAGAATCGCACTTCTAATATTGAAGTGTACATGCAATTCATTGACATAGGATGTTTCCTTATAGTTAGAGCATACTAAGATAGGCATATACTCATAAAAATTTGAACAGAATTTGTGCCCTATAAACATACTATCATAGGAGCGATTTCGCATTGCTCAATTCCTAAGCTACAGGGTTGATGGGTGAATTCTTCATATAAGAGTCTTGATTCTTAGTGTATGGTATCCAGAGTCCATGCTCAAATAATCTCAGACATGGAACTTGACTAGAATATTTACCATCAAGAATCAAGAAGCATGACTTGTTGATGCAAAGGCCTAAGTTATTGCCAAATGCCAACGAACAATAGAAATGTACTTTAACACTGAAAACTAATTCAGCCCAGACCTGCCACGCAATCCGGTCAATGCTGAGCGTAAGAAGGAGGGTGCGCGCGCCGAGGCGAGCCGAAGCAAGGGCGGCCTCGCAGCCGGCATGGCCGCCTCCGACCACAATGACGTCGTACTGCTCTTGGCGCGGATCCAACAGGCCGCTCGAACCTAGCGCAACAGCAGAAATTTGGCAGTAAGCACCTCTTCTCCATTTGTCGCCAGCATCAATCATAGCTGTGAAGAAGAGCTAGCTTTACCCTTGGCGGCGGCGGCGGCGGAGAGGCGTCGGCGCGGAGGGGGGCGCCAGCGCGGCAAGGGGATGAGGCGGCGGAAGGAAGTGGAGGGGAGAAAGGACGAGAGGGTTGCGGCCGCCGCGGTGCACGGATGCGGCGGTGGGCGGAGGCGGAGCATGGCCGCCGATGCCGACGAGGAAGGCAGCTGAGAGAGGAGGAGCTATCTCTTCTTCTCAAAACTCCAGAAAGGCAGAAACCCGATGCTTGCTTTAAAAAAAAAAGAAAAAAAAAAGAAAAGCCCTTGTCCACCCAGCACTGCTACTGACGCCTACGGCGCACGGGAAAGCAAGGAAACGTCAAACGAGCGAACGGCTGCATTCGTGTCCGATCCCGTAAAATATGTCATGAAGATGCGTCATTCCCGTAAAATCTAGTATCAAGGAAGAAGAGAATGGGGGTACGATAGGAAATGGTAAGAATATGCAGCTTTGAAAAGCTTTAGTAGCTTTGGCTGTCAACAAAACGGGAATTTTTTTTTGACATGGCAATTTTAAGAACTCAGCGTACCGTAGGAAAGGAAAGGTGGGTGATTGGCAGAGAATCACACGAGCGAAGAGATAGGGAGAAAGTTAGATTGCATTGTGAAAGAGAAACTTAAAGAATCTGGCCTAACCTTGTAGGCTGTAGTATGTTGTATCTTGATTCTCGTATATGGAGTATCTTCTTTTAAGCTTGTCTACATCACAATTGCATGTTTGAATGAATAAACAAAACTGACTTGTTTTTATCGGAGATTCCTGCCTCTAGAGAGGGTTGAGGAAACGCGTTATGGTCTTGATTGAAGCATACAAAAACTAGCATCGTGGTTGGGTGGCATGTAGAACCTACGCACAGGAGTTTATGAAATCAGCACATACAATTAAATAGACAAATTATATAATTGGTTGTTTATTTAACTGTCTATAAGCTAGTGATGCTTCCATATTGTCATGATTATGAATATGGCTAATTGATACAAAACAAATCATGCATAATTAAGTTAAGTATTGTTATAATATTTTTTAGAATAGTAATTTTAGCTTCATGGTCAGACACAAATATTATAGAAAAGCAGTCAATGAAAAATAGTATATCAAGTATTTATATAAAAAAGACACACTAATATGAGTAACAAACTTTTTCTATAAAATATAGTCGAGGTGTAACATATGTTTTATCACTTCTAGAATATAGTTGGGATCAAAAGGAACCAAGACCTTGTTTAGATCGCGAAAAATTAGAATTTTTTTTAACTGTAGCACTTTCGTTTGTATTTAACAATTAGTGTTCAATCATAGACTAACTAGGTTCAAAAGATTTGTCTCATGATTTATAACTAAACCGCGTAATTAGTTATTGTTTTAATCTATATTTAATGTTTTGAGCATACAGTTAAAAATTGATATGATGGAGAGAGAGTGAAAAATTTTTAACTTTTTGCTTGCATCTAAACAAGGCCTAAATTAATTTTGAATCATGATTTTGGATTAAAATAGATTTTATAATGCTAGGCCGATATGCACGTTCAGAAGCTACTCCCTCGTCCCTCCGTGAGGACTCAGGGTAGTACACGTCGCTCGTCTCCTTGTCTCCCAGGGCGCTCGGGCACGCCTCACAAGGCAAACACGTCGCGGCGACGCGCGCGCTTGCCCACGGCCCCACTCGCCGGCCCGTCGCGTCCCGGCCGTTGGCCACATGTCGCCGATGCCCGGAAGAACAAGGACCGCTCCGCCACGCCCACAGGGCCACACAAACACGCTCCACACACACACGGTGCACCGGAGCCCTGTTTTGGCCTGTTTCTTCGATCGCCGCGACGCATTTGATGCCGCTCCGCGAAGAGCTGGCTCGGCGGCATATCCAGCTAACCAAACACGCCTCTCATTTTGCCGTCCCCCGTCACGTGCCGCCCCTCCGCGGCGCGGCTCCTGTCGCTGCTGCTCCGCGCCCCGGCGCCACGTGCTGCCGACAGACCGCCCCGCCGCTGGGTCCTGTCCCGGTGCTGCCACTGCGGAGGAGGGAGGCGCTGGTGCTGGCGGCGGCGCGGCCGCACGCGCGGGGGATCGCGGCGGCGTGGGTGGACGAGCCTGGGACTTGGCCTTGGCCTGGGCAGGGACGGGGGCAGGAGGGACGCGGCGAGGTGTGCGGCGGCGGGGCAGGTCGCGGGGAGCACGCGGGCGTCGGGAGGAGTGCCGGGATTGACGTGGCCGTCGCATGGCCACGGGGAACCGCATCCTCTACAAGCTCGCGCTCGTGCCGCTCCGCCACCGCCACTACCCCTTCTTCCTGGCGCAGTTCGCCATGTTCGGGTGCGCCCTCCTATCTCTGATTACCTCTCTCCTCGCTTCGTGCCCAGATAGACCTCATGAGCTGCAGAGCTGGCCTCTTATCATGTCAAACGGGATAAACAAAGAATATAAATAGGCTACAAAAATAGCATCAGAAACTACTACTGTGTTCTTGTTGATATGCACCAGTCAGGTAGCACAGAGCACAACACAGTAAAAAAAATATAAAATGGAACAATTCATGATACGCTGAAATCTGGGTATATGCTTTTGTTTGTTAGGTGTAGCAGTAGCACACTGCACACCTCACTTCTGCAATGCTGGCGCAATGCCATTTGACATTTCTTACATTACAGTTTTCTCATATGACTGGTAACCTGCATCAACATGGCATTTTTTTATTACCATACAATATCAATCGTGCTGCAAGAATCGGATTCCTTGACTAGCCCCTTACAGTATTTATTTAACATGTAACATTGTCTTCATAGCTAAACTGCATTGCTGGCCTTTGTTGAGTAAACACCAATACTTCCTTAATGGTTTGGAGGTTGTTACTCTGCAATTAGATTCTATTCTATTAGAACCAATGCACTGTGATATCAAAGAAAAAGACATCAGAGCAATTATCGACTTTCTTTCCGATCCTGTTATGATGTTATAGTTCAACATCATGCATTTTACAAATTAGTTCAAATGATCTTTTCTGTTAAAGTCTGTTTGAGCTATTTCTTGGTTTCTGATAACATGCTCTGGATCTACTAATTTTGGCAGATATTCTCGATCCTGTATCTTTGATATCAGGCGGGCATTATCACTGATGAGATGCTGTCTCTACCACAGAAGCTGTAGGACTCTCAGAGGCTTTTGGAGCAGCAGCAGGGATGGCAGCTGGAGGTAATTTCTTTTTTTGTGGCCAAGTAATGACTGAAGCAACATCTGTCTACCTGTTTGTCAGAATTAACTTGATGCTGCTAGAGTTTTTCTAATAACATCATGTGCATAAATAGCTAGGAAAATTGTTGAAGTCAACTTTTGGTTCACAGTTCCACACCTTCACTTGTACTTCTGTATTTGTTCGGTAATTTGTTCATGAAAGTAAGTGTACTTGACATGAACTATATGAGCCTCACAGTTTGATTTGTTTTATTTTTGTTGGAGTAGTTGTTCTTTCTGGGGCTTCAATACCAATACTGTCACAGGTTATGAGCAGTATCAGTGTTATATTACAATCTTTGTTTAATCAGATCTAATCACATGCCTTAATTTCTTTATTACTTTTTTGCAGACCTATCTTGTCTGGCAGCTTCTTCTATCTACTATTTTCTTGAAGAGGCGCTATAGAATTAATCAATAGCAGGAACTGTGTAGCAGCAACATGAGCAAGCTGTGTCAAGTTATATTGTCAAATGTCAAACCAGCCTCTGGTATTAGTGCTTCATTTAAAAGTACTGGAATCTTATGGCCGCTGCTAATGATAATATCGTTCTTTCTCCAAGCTGCTTATACAGTATTGAAGGTAGCAAGTATATTTTAATAAATTAGTTACCTAACCACAACACTTCAGCTTCCAGTTTCACCTAATCCAACTGAAGTTTACTGTTGCAGGAAGTAATATTTACATATGCTTCTATGAATTTGAAGGTAATTACTTCCTTCCAGTATTTACCATGATATGTAGAGCTTTCATCAGTCTAATCTTCATAGCCATTCATCTCTGTCAGACCCTTTTCTTAATACAATACTCTTCTTTTGTTTCTACTGTGGCTCAGTTGATCTTTTTGTTGTCAAATCACATGGTTCTGCTTATCAAGTAAGAATATGATCCTATTGTCTAATACTTTGGATGCAGTATATATCCATCCATAATAATTAGCAAGTTACCATTTTCTCTTTTTATGTGTCTCTTGCTGCCTTTCCTGTCAAAGTTATGGGGAGTTCCATTCCATGTGTTACCAACGTACATTAAAGATGGTTCAGCCTGCTGTTTAAATATGGTATCAATATCTTGTATTGCTGTTTTTTCTAGTACTTTTTTTAAAAAAAAATCTTTGTTTTTCTAAGGTAAATGCAGATCATGATATTTCTTAAAATCGAATTAATCACTAGTGATTTATTACCATTTCCATTCAATTTCTGAAGTTTCCACCATTCTGTTAGTGCTTGATAACTAGTCACACCTGCTTGTTTGAGTTGAACTCTTTAAGTAGGTGAGAATTCATAGTTGTACTTAGAATATGTCTTTTAAAGAATGTATTAGCTATGTTCAGTAAGATGTTTCTTTACTACCATGTTATCCTTTGCAATTCTGATTCATTTTGAATGTCCACATTAGCATATACTGTCTACATATGTTGCCCACATATACTGAATCCTACATGGCCAACTTCGTCGCCCTTCTATTCAGTATGCTGCTCTATGCTCGTGTGGCCTACCATGACTACTAAGGTACATGTTCTATATTCACAGGATATATGCATGAATGCTCCTTACAAGGTTATGGGATTGTTTTTCAGATTAGAGACCTCCATGAAGTAAAATTTAACAGATCCATAATAAGATCCTTAAAATAGGAAAATATACAAATGTACATTAAAATAACAAAATACAGAATGAATCTTTATTTCTCTCCTTCATTTTGTATTTTTTGAAGTATAAAGCATTTCTGTTATGAACTTGGCGGTATCAGTAGGGCCAAATTACTGGAATTTATTGCCAACTCCTTTTATCTGTTCATGACTAGCACCATTTTTAGAGTAGCACCAGGTTGTCTACTGCTTTCTCTTCTAACTTTGTTAGGATTCTTTTTTACTTCAATTGATCGTGATGTTTTCATTATGTTGCTATTGGCTTCGCTATCTTACATGGTAGCTAAAGTTTGGATCCTGTTCTTT
>CM041634.1:48245869-48288461 GCA_023333625.1 Bothriochloa decipiens
TTTTTAGGACGGAGGTAGTATTTTTTACAGAACATGGTCTGTTTTATATTTTTAATAAAAACTAGACATCTTAAGGAGGAAGACAAATTTTGGTTCACCAAAATTAGAGGTACCAAACTCCATATATAAATTTCCAAAGACTCCAAATATTTACAAATAGGTCCTTAAGGCACTATTCATATGAGTCACAAACTGTGCAGATAAGTCCTTCTCTTTTCTCGAATTCAAGTGTGAGGTCCTTGACGCGATTTCAACAGAGGAGCTCGTCAGGCTCGTGGGCAGCACGTCGGTGACAGGGAAATGGTAGGGGAGCACTGGGAGGCCAGCGCGCATTCGCAGGAGCCTTCGGCTCGACCATGAATGACTCGTGACACACAGACCACGGACAGCGGCGGGTCACGCCCACGCAACCATGACGGCGGCGGTCGAAGACAAGGATGAGGTGAGGGAGGGGCGGTGCGACGAGAAGAAGGCGGCGGCGCGCTCAGCTGACAACGGGAAGGCGCGCAGGAGGAAAGGCGTTGGCGGCACTACTCTTGCTCTTCATAATATGGAGCTCGATCCCGTGAATCCACAAGGGGAGCGGCGTATCCATGCACGGCGAGTACGGATCCGGACGTGGGGGCGCTGGCGGCAGTGCCTTCGGCCATGGGGTTGCCGGGTCGGTGTTCCTTTCCTTTCGTGTTTGCTCGTGTCTGAACGTCGAGTTCCTCTATTCCCTTGGCATTTGCGTGTGCTGGGTAAAGGAGGGTAAAATAGTTTTTTTTCACGATGAATGGTGCAAAATTTAACCGAGTACCCTAACAGACCTAACAGAAGGCCTAATTCATGAAGATTTTTTTGTTTTAGGGCCAGATTTCCAAATTCGAAACAATGATTCCTAAACACAAATTTTTTAGGCCTGATTCCTATTCTCCCAATCCTATATACTCAAAAGAGTAAAATGGTCCTCAAACTTTTGGTCTGCTCCCATTTAGGTCTCAAATTAACGAAGCGACTATCTGAGTTTTTGATCTATTATCAGCGTGCATCAAAGGTCCAAACAAGCAACGTCAGCACCAATATATGATGTGGCAATACCACGGCGGCGGCTAAGACTATCAACACTCTTCATCCTCTTAAAGGATCATTCCGTTCTAGTCATCAAAACTCTCTTCTCTATACCATTTTCTCGTGCACCCATCTATCCTCTATATCATCTTCTATCTACTGTGGGTCCACTCGTAAGAACTTTTTCTTATTCTCTTTTTTCTCTCCCCTTTTCTTTTTCCCGTCTTCTCCTTTATCCATTCGCCCGCCCGCACCACCACAGCACCGCCCTGCTCTGCCTCCTCGCCACCTCCGCCATCGGCGTGCGCGGCGCCCTCCCCACCGGCCTTCGCGCTGCAGCTCGGGCTCCTCCTCCTGCTCACCGGCCCTCGCGCCGCAGCTTGGGCTTCTCCTCCTGCTCACCGGCCCACACGCCGCAGCTCGAGCCCGCCGCTGCTCGGGCCTCCTCCCAGCTCGGGCCCGCCGCTGCCGCACCGCCCCTCGCCATTGCCGGCTTCGGACCCGCTAAACCATCCCTCCTTGTCGGGCTATCCCCATCCCCCGCACCCTCGCCCCACGCCCCCTTCCCTTCCCGGCGGCGTGGGCAGGGGCCAATTTGGCCGGGATTCGCCGCGTTGAATTGAGCCACGTTAAGGGCCAATTTGGCTGGGATTCACCGCGCCATCAGGAGCAAAGCTCCGGTGAGCTCCTGCCTTCTGCACCTAGCTCCGCTCCAGTCCTCCTATTCCTCGCTTTTCTTGTGGAGCTGCTCCGGGCTCAGGCGCGCCGGACCTCGCCTCGCGCCGCCGTGAGCTCGCAGTGCCGCCGCGTCGCGCGTCATCTTCGCGTCCCATAGCGTCCTCACGGGCCGCGAACTCTGACTGGGTCATGGCCTTCTCCCTCTGCACCGGCAGTTCCCCTTCTCCCTCCCCACCGACTGCTGCCAGGCCTGCACGCGGTGGCCGGACGAGCTCGCAGCGCGAGGGCGAGAGAGCAGCCGGCAGCAGGCCTCTTCTCCCTTTCCCCTTCTGGCCTTCTGGTCCACCTCTGCGCTGTAGCCGACGCTCCGTACCTCCGCCACATTTGGCGGACGGAGGCCGGTCCACTACTTCAGTGTAGCACGTAGAGGACCCCGTTGCAGGGGTTTCTGCAGCTATATGTTACTGCAGTAACATTTAGAGGTCCTCGGTGCAGGTAGTCTAAACAACGTTGCGGTATCAACTTTTCAATAAACACCCTTTCTCTTTTCTCTTTCTCACTCTTGGCTCCTTTTTCTCTTTGAATGACCAGAGCAGGCCGGCGGCGACCCGCGTGCTCAACGGACATCACTGCTCGGCCGCCCCCGGCCAAGGCGCCACGCTGCCTCCCATTGCAGAGGAGCCCACCATCCCGTTTAGCCCCAGCCCGCCCAACCCGAACGCGCTAGAGCACTACTCGACGCTCGCGTTGTTCGGCTCGGTGCCCGCCATCGCCGCGCCCACGTCGCCACGACACAACTCGTGGGTCGGCGGTGTGGCATGGCCGGTTAGCGGGCCCAGGCCGAGGCCCACTTGTTGGACTTGAACCCTGGACACGGACAATGAGGTTGGAGCTGCGCACAATGAATGGACGTCCGTACGGAGACTTGGTGTGGCCGCCGCCGCCGCGAGGCGATACGTCGTTGCCACGGGTCAAGTATCACCGCCGCCGACAGCGCACGGGAGTCCCGCAGCCGAGCCTCCGCAGAGGGCCCCGTGCAGGCGGAGTGGCAGCCATGGAGAAGAGAGATGGCGGCTGACTCGATTGGGGCGCTCTTCCCATCTATGAAGCCGACGTGGGATGTACTTTGCGAGCCGAAGGAAATTTAGCCGAGTTCGATCGGGGCTGGTGTTGGGAGGCAGACTCGCGACTCGTGAGCCAGTGCACGCGGACTCAGCGGGCGACTCGTGAGCCAGTGCACGCGGACTCAGCGGGCTTGACATTGTCCACGCGTCGGCACCTGAATGGAGGTCCGTACGGCGCCGGGTGTGGACGGTCCCTACCCAATTTTTTTCCGTACTCACCGGCCACGAGACAATGTTCCAGCCAATCCTGAAACGGAATCAAGACGAGAGCTATCTTGTGAGCATGCCATGATCATGAGAAATCGAACGCAACACAGACTATGTAGAAAGAGATCCACCCAAACGAACTGGCCATGGCCATCGGGTCACACCGGGAAGACGACGATTCTGGCGCTAACTCTTCACGAAAGCTAGCTGAGGATCTCTGCGCAAGTTGAAGACGTAACTAGTAGCTAGAGTAATTAGACAGAGATGGCCAGGTGGTGAAGAATTTCGCCCTCACGGGGTTTCAGGAGGTGGCGGACGAGACAGGGGTTGTACCTGACGGCGGTGTCGATGGCCGAGGAAGGGACGAGCCCCTATGCGGGCAGTCGGGCACGACCGCGTCGGCGACCCACCACGCGTTGGTACCCGACGGGAACACCGTGAAGCAGTAGATGCCGGAGCTCGGCGCCGACTCGTAGGCGCAGACGAGTGCGTAGTCACCTGTCTTGAGCTGCTGTCACCTGCACATGTTCCTACTCTGATTAATAACAGTTAGGATAAGAAAACTGATTTCATTTTTTCCCCTATTCTCAGCTCAAAAGAAGGCAAACATTGCTGCACCACCACAAGGAGGACAAGATACAGATTCCTGTAATTACTTAATCCATACTAAATTATAAGAAGTTTGATTTTTTTAACCCAAAATTTGACCACTTATTTTATTCAAACAATTTATGTAAAAATAGTCAAATTTAAATTATTTTTGAAGAACTTTTATTAATAAAGAAATACATGTCAAAAGAAATGGTATTTCAAATAAAATTTGAATAAGACAAGTGATCAAACTTGAGATATAAAAAGTCAAATGTCTAATAATTTAGGGTGAAGGGAGTATTCCAATTAATTACAGAAAAACATAGATCTAAAGCTAGAATAAACACTTTGTATTGCAATATACCATATTATATGTTTGTTGTGAAGATCTACTCATGTTGAGTAAAAAAGATTAGATTTTCCATTTTATGATTTTTTATTTACTATATGCTTTTTTAAAGATTTACCCAAAATAAATAAATAAAAAAGATACAACCACTTTCGAAACTGCTTATAACAGGGTCAGAGAGGTAAAATAAACGGTTTTAAAATTTAAGGGATGTATTTTTTTTCCAGTTTTCAAGTTCAGAAAGGAAAAACATTTCTTTTTTGAAAGTTGAGGAGATAATGTGGTCTTCAAAAAATGGCGCTTCTTCTATATTGGGCCTGACGAAGTAGGATTCCGCAGCTAATTGGGCCTGTAGTGCGTTTATTATGCCATGATTTTTCCTTCTCTACTAGCGCTACACGCGTGCATTCGATCTGCTTCTCTCCAAGTGATTAGTTTCCTTGCATTAGCAAACCGGCAAAAACGCGCTATGAGTCCCAAAAACACAGAAGAATAGAACATGTGGATTTCAGAGAAAATGACCATTTTTAAGATGAACAAGAGTAGTGTAACACAATAAGCAATTGGATATATCACAATGTACTGAAATGCTCTGATGAAATTTTTATAATTGTCATCATAGCATGTTGCTTCTATTGCCAAAGTTTTGATAATCTAACTAAGGTGGCATAATTGCATCAACCCTGAATATATTGCGGCGAGCAACTGATTTCTAGTCAAGTATAATAGTATAGGACGATGCAATATAAGATCATTTCCCCATTTGAACAAGCAATGCGACATGGAAAACTGGATAACTTTTAAGCTAGTAGTGATTTTCATCTGTTCAGAAGTTAATTTTGACCTTAGTTTGACTTGTGTTCCAAATCTGCTCCCGAATCTTTACTGATCATTTTTCTGAAGTGGGCCTTCGCAATTTGGGCAATTTGGATCAGGTCATCACTGTTAACTACTCCTGCGTCTCAAATTTGACTATTTATACGATAAAACAATAACATTTAGGATGATAACTAAGTACTAGTGGATTCTTTGTTAATTATATTTTTACATTATACCTATTTGATGTCATAAATCTCTGTATTTTTCACTATAATTTTGATCAAATTTGAGATTCTTTGACTCTCCAAGATTCTTGAAATGATTTACAGTTTGGAACGGAGGGAGTAAATTGGTTAGTTTATCTGCATCTTTCATCGGGTCACTCCAACCTTCAATTACAAGGGGCATTGTGAGAAGGTTCTTTGGACCTTCATGATCTGTAACAGTTGTTGATGCTGTATGCTGCCATCTCTTAAGGGTGAGTTCTGAACTTTTAGTAGCCAACTTGGTGAGTTGTTCCATATGCTTCAACTGTCACAAAATGTAGAGATGTCTGCCCCTAACCTAGTGGCGAAGCTAGAGGAGATCGGAGGGGGGTGCGGCTCTCTTATATATGCATACTAGGTTTGAGTCACATAACCATGGTGAAAATTTAACTCTCTCCATTGATATTTTAAATTTCGTGGGTACATCCGCGTCCGCTACACTACATGTAGCTTCGCCACTGCTAACCTGTGCCCTTGCAGTTTGGTAAGTGCACAATGTTCTTTTCATGGCAATGACAGAGTTCGAAAAAGGTAACTCACAATGCTGACTACCTGCTATTCTACACACACGCGCACGCATGGGCCATTATAACAACACTTCTATTTGAGTTACTATGGCCCCTTCATCTTTATTTGCATAGTGACTATGATTATTTCTTTCTCGTTGCACTCCAGCTTACTGAAGAACCAGACTAGACTTTCATCAGATCGCAAGAAGAGACTGGCCTTTTTGTTTGGTGTGGATGATCACTAGGGTCCACTATCGCACTTAGAAGAGGTGAAGTGATTGTATGTTATTTGACAACATTCTATTCTGATAGCTGGTGTTGGGAATTGGGCTTCTAAAGGCTAAATATCTCTTCTGTTAATTTGAAGGATTTACAGATATCAAAGTGCGCACCCAGGGTCACCCCGTCGGTTGAAACAGAAGTCCACACACATGGTTGCTGCTGCACTGAGGCTGGATCCTTTTGGGTTGCAGATTACATTGCTAATTTGATTAAAAAAAAAGCAAATGCTCCTTAGCAACAACTGAGGTTAGTGCGCACCCCGTGCGCAGGTTAGCTCCACTTTTTTTTAAAAAAAAAAACATAATTGATTATGGATAACGATGTTCAAAACAAAAACACAAAGCAATGAATACCAAGATGTGTGGAGACTGCTCCGCTCCACATTTTTTTGAACCGCTCCGCTTTCGTTTTTAGCTAAACGGTTTCAGCTCCATGTTCTATGTTCGAGAAAAAATGGTGAGTTGTGAGAGCACCTAAAGAGGTGCTCTACAAATTTTAGTTTTTTTTAAAGATGTTTCACTGTGTAATTTGTGGAGCAGTCTCAAACACCCCTTTAACATAAGTAACAACATTTCAAAGAAACTTCCACGATCATGGCAACGTCACGCGACAACACGATCTCCCTCCCATGCATCTCCTCTCCCTCCCCCTCGTGTGCCCGAGACGAAGAAGACAATGCGAGCGGCTAGGGTTCCGACGACCTCCATCTTCAGTTTCGATAATGCGGGTGGCTAGGATTCCGGCGACCTCCATCTTCAATTTCGATAGGCATAGAAGGGGCCGGACAAGCGGATAGGTCCCTGGCAGTGGCCAAGGCGGCCGGGCCAGGGAGGGATGTGCACAGTAGGGGCAAGGAGGAGGAGGATGGCATGGTGAGGCATCTCTTTGCTAGCCGCCGGTGATGGAGGATGAGGAAGGGGGGCTTTTGGAAGTTAGGACTTTCGATGTACTGCCTGGTGGTCTAAAAGATAGTGGAGTCAGCAAGCACCAGGACTCCCGGAACTCCCAGCAAAGCGTCAAAGTAACATAAACCACTTTGAAGTGTTCGTGAAGTGTTAGAGTGTCTCTTTTGGTTTTAATTTGAAACTCGAAAGAAATCTATCTTCGTCCTACCACCTAAACTTGCATCCCTCTTTATAGTATGGCAAATCTGTAAACTCAAAAGCATATAAAATAGATAAGTGGAGAACGTTTCGGTTCATCCGCCTTTTAAACTTCAAGAATTATTAAGGGACTGTATTTCGTATAAAACATCAATTTTATTCTTTCATCACGGGACTAAAGCTGCAAAATATCCCATTGATGCTCCACACGATCGGCCGTCGAGGTAGGGACACCGCGCCCACACCAGCCCAAGGACACGCGAACGCCGACATCGAAGTGTCGAAGATGAACGGGCGAGAAAGACGAGGCATTTTTTTTTTTGTCTTTTCGCGTGGGTTTCTTTTCTTTTGTTTTCTTTTCTTTTTTCGTGATTTAATTTAGCCAAAGTCAACGCCGTCACAATTCACAAAACAGGGGTAAATGGACACTTTCAATTCAGAATCGCAAGGGCGCAGTCACAAATCACAAAGTTAAAAAAAAAAAAAAACAGAGGGGGTTATGCTGCTGGTCATTGGTGCGTGTACGCGGGCAAGAACAAGAAGACCTGACGCTCTCTCTTCTTATCAAAGTATATAAAAAAAAAAGCGGGTGCATCGGACTGCACAAATTTTTTTATTTAAAAAAAAAAAGAAGATGCGAACTGCACAGGTGAAGCATGCGTATGAGGATATCATCAATTTGAGAATAATGCAGGAAAATAATGCTTCGAATAGTAGCCTGTATGGTGATGTACACTTGCAAACTAGGTTTGCACCGCATACCCTGGATAAGAGTAAGCAACCAATCAGACCAATAATGCATAAGATTGTATTGGGAAGCACCATAAGTAGCAAGTCTGCCTGTCTCTAAACAGTTAATTACTGTTAAGGTTGTGATCTAGAAAAATAAAAATGATAGAATGCTATCACGAAGATTAAGACAATTTGTGATATGACTGGTCTGAATAGTTTTGGGTTATACGAGTATATAATATAATACAACCAAGCACATCCCCAAACATGACTTAACAGAACTCGATAATTCGTTTCATCAGCAAGGCCTTGTTTAGATACCAAAATTGGTATCCAAAATTCACTATGCACAATTCCTATTTCCCGTCACATCAAAATACCGGCACATATATGAAGTACTAAATATAGATGAAATAAAAAACTAATTGCACAGTTTTGTTGTACTTTACGAGACGAACATTTTAAGCCTAATTAATCAATGTTTGGACAATTATTACCAAATAAAAACAAAATTGCTACAGTGTGACGGGACACTTACTATGCAAATTTTGTCCACCAAATTTGATAACTAAACGAGGCCTAACATGGAACAAGAGACTGGTTGTAATAGAATATTTTCTAATGTAAACTCCAATGGTGGTCTCCGAATAGGGCCCATTCTTCATCTTCAGCATGGCACCAATAAGCCCTGGGCACGTGCCACCTGTCATTCAATAATAACCCACCATTTAAAGTCATACAAAAATTTAGCAAAGCGTTCAAGTAATTAGATTTATCATCATAAATAACTATACCTATTCAGCTTAACATGGCGATCTCCAATCACACGAGATGGATCACCCACATTGCCAGCTTCAGTGATGGACCTAACAATAATGGAACTGCTTCAATGAGATTCATTCATATATTGCTCATAAAAAGTCAAGTCATTAAATCAAACAAGAAAAATACCCTTCTGTCTTAAACTGTTCCAGGACAAGAAGAATCTGGTTCCACCTCAGGAAGGGAGTTCCTACTGTCCTTTCATAGAAGTTCATGGCAAGAAATTTCCCATCAAAATCAAGAAGGGGCCCTCCAATGCCAGCCTAACAAGAGAAGATGTCATTAGTAATGCCAAACAGAAATTAAAGTTCATGCATTTCTTGGTTTTCAGGAGTGCCATGCCTGCCAGCTTTATAGGTTTAGGTTTGGGTTGGTTCATCAAATAGCGTTTCAATACATAGTTTCATACACAACACTATAATGGGAGAAATTAACAATAAATAAATAGAAGCAGTACCTTACTGATTTCACATGTAGAATATTCAAGATATTCGCAATCAAGAGTAAGACCGACTGGTCTGGCAAAAAGTTTTCCTTTAGCAGCCATTAATTTGCATGTTTCAAAGCAATAGCCTACAGCTACTGCTTGATGAACTTGACCAACAGGCACACTTGGAAACTTCGCTGGGCAACTAGGATGGAAATCCTTGACATTGACACCCACTAGAGCAATATTGCAATGAAGATTATAATGTTGTAATATCCCTTTTATGCGCTGTTTATTTGGAAGCAACACTTCAATCTGCAAGTGATGATACAATAAGACTCAAGCAGCACGTTAAAAAAAAGGACAAGAAAGGAATTCATGAACCAACCCTCAAGTTCTCATCAATCTTGTGTCCAAAGCCAGACTTTCTAACCAAGCTCGCTGAAGTCAGAATAGTTGAACAATTCCATTCAATTAAAAAACCAGAACATACAAAAAACTTCTCTCTCCTGCATACAACATTGGGTTAGCTATGAAGCATACAAATACAAATACAAACAAATAAAAGGGCCAACAATACAAATATCAAACAGCAGTACAATGTTATACAACTTTACCATCGAATGAAGCAAGCGCTACAGTATTTGCTTGTATGTTAGAAGAAACTGTTCCATCTAGTTCCTTCCAGACACCTTGACCAAATTCATCGCCGAAAGGTTCTTCAAAAGTATTAACCAGAATCATGTCATCTGGTTTATAATATACAAGGTACAACAGTTGTTAGAAAGACAACGGAGCTGTAAATAGACATGAATATATGGACAGTCAAAAAAAATTACAGGCATTGACTCACCATTTAACATTGATGCTGTTGGTTTGGGATAACCCCAAGAGTCTAGATCGTCAAATTGATCCTTGTAGACAACACCTCTAGGCAATGGGTGCAACAAGGTAAGGAGGTCAAGTGACTGAAACTGACATAAGCACAAGGGTACTATTTGACCAAAATTTAAAACCGTGAACCAATACAGCCAAGTCTTCTAAACAAGGAGAAATGAAAGGTTCCTAAGAAATGGAAAATGATAGATGGGTTAGCTCCTGCTTTGAATCAGTAGCACAGGATAGGTAACAAACAAAATAGTTCTCTGAGCATGTGTTGTGCGGCTTCCCTGTGGAGTATTTGGAAACTGATATGGTCTGTGTTTTCAGGGGCCAAGGTGGCTGGACTGGACGCCAAGCAAATACTAAGCAGGACGGTAAGGGTGTTGAGAAGATGAAGGCACATCAACATCTATCCTAGCCACAGTGTGCTCACCTGCTTGTATGGAGTTATGTACCTCACCTCCGAGTCTTTCTCCAACCCTGCAGAAGAATAACAATATGAGGACCGACCCAAACGTGTTAATATGCAACACCTATATCAGTAATCAATAAATAAAATTATAGAAACGAGCAAGAGCAAATAAAACCTGGAGTACTTACATATCTATATCTAATATTATAGATACAGAAAAAAAGAAGGGAGAACTACGCACAGAGACATACCTAATTGCCCTGAAAAAACTTCGTCTCACAGGAAACTTAGTCCACAGTAGGCTTTCAGTGTCTTCCAACTGAAAAAAAAATTGTTCTTGTTGGCAAGCAAAAGGTTCTTTCTTTGTCACAAAAAAAGTTCATGCCACGGAACTTCCCATCATAATCAAAAAGTGGCCCGCCTTCACAGACCTGTAAAAGAAGAGACACAGCCAGTACACAAAGTTAAATTAAACAACAGTTACATTGGAGAAACATCATTCTATTGCCTCCTAGATGCATATATAGTAACAAAAACACATTAAGAGTCGTATTGTATTGCACTTACCTTGGAAATTTTACAGGTAGACAACTTAAGCGTGTCACGGCGGGATTCAGATACGCATGAATTGCCAGTCACAGCCCCACTAGTGATCATTAATTTGCCAGAGATGGCATACCCTAAAGCTACTACTTCAGTACCGGGCAGCAATTCCTCGTGTGCGTTTAGAACCATGACATCAACATCAAGGGACGACATGACGACGACAACAGCAATATTGTGATCTAAATCATAATATTCTCTCAAAACCCCTAGGAAAACAATGCCTCCACGACGCACTTCCACCTATATAATATAAAATAAAATGGTAAAGCAAGAAAAACATTGGTCACAAATATTATATATTTATTTGTAAAAATACAAACTAGTACAGGATTATTAGAAGCACCAACCTTCAAGTTATCACAGCCTTTTCTATTATCAATTAAAGCTCTAGCAAAACGTGATGAGGTCAGAAACCTAGTAGCATGCTTCACACGTTCTAGAGCTATGCCTGAACATTCAAACAGCACTGCATCTCCTACACAAAATCATGATTTAAATCAGCTATAATAAAATAGTTTCAATATATAATTGGAAAGCTAAGTATAACAGCACATATACTCACCATTTTTTAAAGACAGAGACACGATACTTTTAGACAATTTTGATACAACTTCTTTACCGTGCTCCTTTCTGACATGTTGATTTCAGAACGGGAGAAAGGCACCTGGTTAAAGCAACATGATACAGTATGGTTGTGAGTGCTCGGATGGAGACATAAGAAGCATGAGTGTAGAAGGGAAAGGATCAGCAAACCTCCGCCACTGCAAATTCTTTTGTTCTTCTCTGAGCTTCTTGTGAGATATGCATCTCTTGTATTCCTCTTCAAGCTTAATGGGAGATGCCCATCATCAACCCACTTAGTTGTCAACATATTTTCAGCGCTGAAGCAGTAAAGAATGCAAAATGTGGGTCAGAAGAAGTAAAGTGACGTCATAAATCCATCCATCTAAACATGAACAGCTGAAAGGCATGAGCTGACTTAAGCCTTATTACTTTCGTGTAGTATGAATCTTTCGATAAATTTATTTTAAAAACTTTCTTATATATAAATCCATCCCCGGCCCTGGGGGCGGGCAAGCGGGGCGACCGCCCTGGGCCTCCCAAGCCGTCAGGGCCCCCCGTATGTATACGGTGTGGAGTAGCCATGCGCCCAAGCTCCGATCTTGTACGATGTAGAAGTAGCATGTTTATTTTCGTCTAGGAAACTTCAAGTTAGTAGCGGCCCAGCGTAGCACTGCTGTACGAGTTGAGAGGCCAGGAGTTCACAAGCGAGCGTCTGCATCAATTCTTTTTTTTTTTCATACGGCTGTAGGGATGTCACTGTATACTTCGTGCTAGTTTTCAATTACTAAAACATGTTTGGATCCATCAGATTTGCATCAATCCACCTGTGTATTAGGTGGATTGAAGTGAAACTCAAACTAAATTTCATTCTTATTTACTCCAACACATGTGCATTGAGGTGAACTTGATGACATAAAAATAAGTCTTAAATGTATTTTAAAAAATCCATGTTTTCTCCTTTTTTAAGGGTGAGAGGCTATGATTTGAGAGTCTAAGAAAAAAATATGTGATTAAGATTTTTTTTTTTTGACAAGCATTAAGGTCGGGTTGGAGGAACTATTGGAGCTACGGAATCTAAAAAAATGACAATTTTTTTCATTTGGGTTAAGAAAAACACTATCGAAGATCTTAGCTTACCATCCAAGCGCGCACAACTGTATATAAGGGCCCCATTTTTTAGGCTTGCCCTGGGCCTCCGAAATCACAGGGCCGGCCCTCAAAAGTCAAAACTCAAACAACTGAAAAGTAACTAGAGGTCCATTTGTAGGATTGACGTAGTCCAAGTTGAACAGGACATTAGCACATGGTTATATTAGCTTATGACTGTACCTTCCAAGTTCTAACTGTAACTAGCACAACTAGCAGAAGTAACAACAATGTTGATGACTTGATGTAATGCCTGATTGTGTTCAGATCAAATCAAACATTCGTATATGCATCACTATGCTGGGCCAAATGACAATTTTGACTTTTTTTTTGTTAGTAGACATCATTCACAAATGCATGATATAGCAAGCTAGTCACTAACATGGTGATCCACTGAACCTTTCGTTTCAACTACAACCAGGAATGCCTGGGTAAGACTTGAGTCAAGCAGTTCAGATTTGTTTCCCCGTCATCTTCTGAGATTGGGGTATGAAGTTTTACTCCCGTAATTGTTCAAGTGGATAGCCAGATCTAGGGTTTCAGGAGTCCGCTGTTGCAGAAAATCAGGAGGATGGGGGGTTGATGGTGGGTGTACCTGTTGTTGTCGGCGTCTCAGTTGAGAGGGGCCGCGCGGCAGCCGTAGCACGCCGCCAGACCTCCGGTTAGAAGAAGCAAGCGCGTCCGAGGAAACACGGCAGGGCGAGGGAGGGGGGAGAAGGACGACAAGACGCTTCACGCGTCTACGAGACGACGGAAGGGTCTCTCTCTTTTTTTTTCCCTTTTTTCCTTATATATATTAATTAACTAATAATAACCTCCCCTACTTTTTTATACGGAGTAGGTCATTGTTTTTTGGGGGCCCTAGTCGCTAGTCGAACTGGATTGTGGTGCTGCGTTCGGATTCGGTGCCCGAGCCGTCACGGCTGCCGCTCACTCACGCGGAGCACCATGCCCAATTCGCACCGTGGCCGTTCACACCAGCAGCCAACCGATCCGACCGGATCAAACCAGCCCAAACCAATCCGACTGCACCACACGGCCACCCCGACTCGCGAGGCGTGACACGACTCGCGACGCGTCACACCCGTCCCCCGCGTCGTATCGTACGGAGCGACCCGATACTTTCTCCGTCTGGCCTCGATCGTTTCCTGTTTTCCCCACCGCGGCTCGACCCGCGGGCAACCAGCAGCAACTGCGTCGGCGTCCCCTTCCCCCACCGCCGGGGCTCGCCGGGAGGTCGCTGGCCGCGAGCGCCCTGCTACCCCCACCCCACCTCTCGGCGGCGGTCCCTCTCCATCGCGTTGTCCGAGCACCCCCGGAGCGGCGTAGCCCCTAGCGGCGGCGGCTTCGGCCTTCGGCGAGGGCCACCGCGGCGGCCCGGCCCGACCTCGATAGCGAACGACAGCCTCCAACAATGGCAGCGCGGCCTGTCTCCCGCGCAAGGCGACCTCCGGTGGCGGAGCTCCCTCCACCGGCAGTGTTGATACCCCACCTCCAGCCATTTACTCCATCGACGGTGGTGGCCTTCAGCGGCAACCTCCCCGTGCAGCATACCCCCGCCTGGCACTCGCATGCGCGCCCGGCCAGGCCGCCTGCCATGGCCGCGGGCGCCTCCCGGCGCGCCATGCTACAACGTCGGGGGATCCTCCAGCCGTAAACATCGCCTGCCCGCGCTCCCCGCCCGTCCGACTTCCGCTCTGGTCCGCCAAGTACTGAGAGGTACCGAATGCTCCTGCTGTCCTGCACAGTACTGAATGTTGTTTGGCAGTGAGAGATACCCAATGCTCCTGCACATTACTGAATGTTTTTTGAATAATACTAACAACCTACTAACAAGACTGAATGTTGTTTGGCAATGAGAGATACTGAACTAAGTACGCAATCGGCTAGAAACCAGGAGGCATGGCATACCATGGTGGATCTGGACCTGACCTTCCCAGTTCATCTGTTCTATGCACATGAGCATGCGCATGGTATCAAGAGGGATTTTCGGGCACTTAGGGGATTTCCACTAGCACGAGTAGCAGCTGGGAATGGAGAAGCTAATGATTCAGATATGCTAAAATTAGTTTAGTATATTTATGTACCATCTAGCATATGCAAGAACTTCGGTTTCTGTCTTCAGGTGTTTTTTTTGTAGCAGTAACCTTAGTTCAGTATTGATTGAGATCCAGTCCCCCACACTTTTGTGCATCGTTTCTTTTTGCAGTGCTAATGCATCTCTTGTAAATACTGAATGTACCGAAGATCACAAGTGTTGCTGAGCTTATATGTGGTATAGTTGACAGAACAAAAGGAAAAGTGTCTAATGATCATTGCTTTTCTGATTTGTGGGGAACAAATACCATAAGCGACCGAAGAAATACTGACAAAAAAGGAGAAGGTTCTGATGAAATACCAGATGATACTGATAACTACTTAAAGCTACTGATAAAATACTTACAAGTACTGACATAATAATGAGAAAATACTTAGAATTACTGAAGTTGTAGTACCAAAATACTAAAATACACTAACAAAATACTGATAACTACTGACGGAATACTGAGAAAATACTTAGAACTACTGAGTATAGTACCGAAATACTTAGTGATGGAATTTTCATATAGATGGTAATACAACTTCAGTATTTCTAAGTATCTGTCGGTAGCTTCAGTAGCGGTCATCAGTAGCTTCATAGCAGTCAGTATTTGGTTAGTCCTTTTCAGTAATCGTTCAATTGCATTTGCTTAAGTAGCTTTCAGTATTAGTGAAAATTTTTCTTTCAGTACTTTGACAGTATTTCAGTAGCTTCTAGGTGAGTATTTTTGACGGTATTGAGTACTTGTTTCATTTTTTGTTTCAGTATTTTGTTAGTACCGGACTCTAGTTGTTCAGTTTCTTAATCCCATAGGCTTCACTATTTGATGTCATAGGCTTCAGTTAACCTTAGTAATTGATTTTGTAGGCTACAGTAGTCATTAGTATCATATTTTCCTTAATAAAAATGTTTGTCAGTACCTGAATGTTCGGTATCAATAGTCATCAGTATCTTTTACTAGTCATCAGTACTTGACGGGTATTTAGTCTATAATCCTCAGTATATGCGTCGGTATTTGAATGTACTACTAGTTTCAGTTCTTGAGTACATCCTATCCTACGGTACTTTTATCAGTCCTTCAGTAGTGCTTAGTATCTTTCAGTTTTTTTGTGCATGTTTTCCTAAATAATGTTTCTTCAGTATCTGAACATTCAGTAGTCATGTATGTGAACGTCAGTATCAGTAACCATTAGTATCTTTCGGTAATCATCAGTGGAGTAAAGGGCTGGAGGTGGCTCCATAGTTTCAGAATTTCTTGTTCAGTAATTTTCATCCTTCATTTATAGATTAGCATTTTGCTTACTGTAGCTCCCAACAATGAAACTTCGTATGTCTCAGTATTCAGTATCTCTTTATTTGACAGTATTCACTACCCACTGCCATCTCACTCTCCTACTCTCCCCTGCAGTGGCCTGCCAAGCCTATGCATTTTTATCCTCCCGCCACAGGTTCATCAGGTCATGCATGCGGCAAGGAGAGCCACTAGTACATGTATGTTTCGGTTAAGAGCATCTCCAACTCACAAAATAGTATGGGGAGCAAAAAAAGAAATCTTCTCCAATAGTTTGGCATTTTTCAGTTTTCACTTCTCAACAATCTGATTTGTGGACCCACCAACTATCGCCGCCGCTTTCTTCTATGCTCGGAAAAGCTTCGTGAATTCCACTGCTCGGAAAAGCTTCGTGACTTCCATGGCACCTCCCCTTGGAGGACGTTGTGCGGCACCAACATGGCTTCCAGCTCCTGGAGACCCATGCGCACGCCATGAGCGCCCTGCAGCAGCGAGTGGCGTGCAGCAACGATTTGCTTGGATGTGGCCGTGTACGACGCCGGCCGGAAGCCGTGTACGAGTTGACAGCCATCACGTGGCGTCGTGGTCGGGCCGTATCTCCGACAGGTCGATGGCCATCACCGACCCCGTCTGGAGCGAGCAGATGCGCGCGACGCAAGCGCGCGCATATTTGCGCGCGTACTCCAAAGTGAAGGAAAACGGGGAACAATTTGCCAAGTGAAGGAAAAGAGGGAACAATGATGCCAAACTGTTTTTTTCCTAGTTTTGCCAAAAAAAATAAAGATAGAAAAAACATATATCAAACTGTTGGAGATACTCTAAGAAATAATAGAATGCTAAGTGCACAAAAGCCAAAAGAGAAAAAGAAATAAAGATAGAGATATATTGAAAAAATTAAAAGAAATAAAAGAAGAAAAACGGTGTAGTGGGAACTGAAAATATGTAGTATTTTGAACAAATTTTGAAGTTAGTATTTGAATTAAGAAAGAACGAGTAGACACCAATTAGTACCATGGTACATGGGTTAGCCAATTAATTTTTTACAACCAGATTTAGGAGCTGCAACAAGGAACTTCAGAGTACTCTGGTACAACCCAGTACATAAGCCAACGTAACAGGTAATTGTCATGAGTACAAATCATGAGAGTCCACCAGGCAGGCATGTTAAGCAGGGTTCTCTTATCTACTCAAAATAACACCTCAACTCATAAAAGCACAACAAACTCAGACAAAGGATGGTCATACAGATAGAATCAACAATCAAGGGGTACTGCGATACACAATGCCACAACAAATGATATACTCATATAGATGGTCCAAACTTGTCTAAGGAGGGTTAGCTGCTAGAAATGCTTCAGGTAGTGTCAAGACGGTTCTTCAGGGAATGTGAGCTGCTCTTAGAGATGCTGAGATTTCTTTTTTCCTCTAGGAGGCCTGCAAGAGGATAATTTTTCAGTAATGAGACACTCCTGTAAAGATAACCCCCCCACCCCCACCCAAAAAAAAAAGAAAAAACAAATGTATGCATGGTACCTTCTTGGACCGCGATTTCTCTTTCAGTGAGCTCCGCCAATCAGGACCAGGAAGCAAGTCAGCCAACACTCGCTCAAGCTCAGCTGTACTGATACAAGTCTTGAACATATATCCATTCTCGATGTAATCCTCTAAATCACTTACACCCTCTAAATCACTTTTATTAATTATCTGTTTAGAGCGCAAGTCTCCAATAACAAAGCCTAGAACTTGGCGGTCCCAATTGAAAACAGGGCCAGTTAAAAGCCTGCTTATCCCATTGGGGCATATCGCTCCATACTGACAAGCAAATACAAATTTATGATCATTGTCTCGAAAGTAGTCCCAGTATGATAATCACCAGCTTTAAGTGACTTGTGAGTTACAAACCCCTTAACTTTGTAAGCCTTGGTACTATTGAAAGGAGCAATAGCGGCAGCTTTTGTGAAATTGATTTCGCCCTCAAAAAACTGTAGTTTCTTACAATTTGGATGAAATTCAGTCTTCAATATAGAAAATTCAAGCCCCTGCAAGATACGAACTGCTGACTGCTTACGCCCATCAGAAAACCGCACTGACAAATTAGCATCCTCATCATCTGAATATGATTCTAGAATGTTGGTCTGTGTTAGTATGAGTGTGCTGTCATCCTCACTTTGAATAACAGAACCAATGCAAAAATAATCGATTCTGCCAACTTGCTCAACCAAAACTATGGATGGCGAAATATCTCTAAACCAGGTACGATAAGCAGCAGCATCCATTGAATCAACATCTACTGAATCCTATTGAAGGTGACAACAAAAAGAATATAAATTAAAGAAGAATAAATCTCAAAGAACAGCAAACTACTAAATAGTAGTAAGACAACAAAGGAATACAATTGCCACAGCACTAATGTGTTGTGGGGGTGCTCTCTTCTTCACTAAAACCAGCAAGCTAGAACTCCTAATGGGGTCAAACCCAGCCACATCGATACAAACCCATAGCCATAAGACAATTTAGCCAACACAAACCCAACTAAAAATTTCAATTAATCAACCATTCAGCCCAATAAAACCAAAAAATGTACACCCAAATCAACACAGTAGTAATAGGTTAAAGTCGTCATGAGTGTAGGTACACTACTGCTGCTAGTAAACATAGATTAAGTAACAGTCAACCTTAATTACCATATGTGAGCTGATCAGCTGAAAGATATCTGAGCAAATAAAGATCTGTATACCTTTTCCTCTACTTGTCAATAAATATCTTCAGAAATTGCTAGCAAAAAGATCTTAAGTATGCAGGCTTATCTTCAACTTTTGGATAGGTATAACCGAACATTGATAGACAAACAAACTATAATAAAAATGGTATTCCCATCCACCGCAGCTATCAGATTCTTTATACCTAACTTCACAATATAGTAATTAGCAAATGTACTCGCAAATGTACTCATATACATATCAATTAGGCATTAGATTTGTCAATTCAACCACCACAGCTATCAGATTGTTTGTACATTGTTTCAAAATATAGTACTTAGCTACTGTAACTAAGACAAAAATAAATAAATAAATAAATAAATAAATAAATAAATAAATAAATAAATAAATAAAGTAATTAGCAAATGTAACTGAGAAAGAGAGTAAATAAAAGTAACAAATATACCATATGTTTCTGAATAGCAGGAAGGAACCCCCAACCACTGCAGTTATCAGACTGCACTCAAGTCAAAAGAAACATAAATTGTGTAAATAACTTGGTACAAGGCAACAAGATTAAGTAAAAACAACTAGTGCAGCCACCAAAAGGACAAGTAGTCATGTAAATAACTAGTACAGGGCAACAAGATAGAAACTGCAGCTAACAGATAAAAATAACTGACCAAGCAAAACAACAAAAAACAATATTAATTGGAAGACAGCAGGAAAATAGCAATGTCATACCTACAAGGCTACAATTAACGCACAAAGTTCAGATAAGCACAGTTGATAGCAGGATAATAGCACTATCTATTATTATACCAACAAATATAACTTGTCCTAGATAGAATTGACTGGTGTTGTTTGTGTATAACAGCAGAAACAATCTCAACTTAATCCTGAATACTTTGACTAGTTTTAGCTGGCCTTATCCGAACAAGCAAAATCATGCAAAACTGAAGCCTGTGCCATAAAACTGGGGGCAAGATAGAACACTTTGATTTTGCATTTCAGGATACTAAACTACAGGCAGAGCACAAGATGACAAGAGAAAGATCAGTAGCAATGGGGGGAACTAACTTGACACCAGTGTCAACCAGATTACCAAGACACAGCACTCCTTTCTTTGTTCCACAGGCACATACAATATGCTGATACTCACGACTGAGCTTAGTAATTGTTGATACCTAGGGAAAGGACAGAAAACTGTCTTAAGTACTCTTGAGCTGAACAAAACCAGCCTTGATTTTTGCTAAAGGTTCAAGCAAGACAATCACATTAGGAGGAGTTGCTTCTGTCTGATTTTCCTTCTTGTGATTTGAAAACCCACTGAAATTATAAAGAAGGGTCAGATTGAACACAAAAGGCAATGGGTTAAAGCTTGTATTTAATATGCCTGTACTTCCAAAATTTTGATGCAACACGACTGAGTAGCCTGAACAGAACATGCTGACTAACATGCTAAAAAAAAGAACACTCTGACAAACTATACTAGTCTTGTTGAGATCTGCAATAACTTGTTTTGACCATAATTTCACTAGCCAAAAGATTTCAATATCTATTTTTGGTTTTCAATATCCCGATGAAAACCAAAAACGGATATCACCAATACTATATTTGTTTTCATATTTCTGTTCGGCTTTGGATTCGAATACGGATAGTGTCAGATATGTTGGATAAGATACAATTAGATATCGACATCATAAATATGTGATTTCAATATTCGAATACGGATACGGTATTGGGTGTTTAATGTCCGGACTCTGATCGGATTAAAAACCCTCTAAACGAATTCAGTCTCGAATACGGTCGAAAAATATCTGTACCGTTTTCATCCATACTCGCTTAGCGCAACGGCTATAAAGGCAAAAGATTTCAATATCTATTTTTGGTTTTCTCTAACAATAGGATCCAAAAGAAAACTCTTTCTGCAACTGTGTTTCTAGAAGAAAGGATAATCATATTTGGGTTGTGTCTCTACTGTCACCCAAAAAGGGTCTCCATTATAGATACTCTGTTTTGAGACCGATTTTGTGTCTCCTACTATCCATTTTGGATTTAGGGGCCTATGTGCATCACCTTTGTTTAGGTTGGTCTCAATGGCTAGTTCTTGCTGTTTTCAAAATGACCACATCATCAAGAGTGAGATGAAACAATGAATGAAACGACCTTAATTGTGCACGTTTCATTTTACCAATTCTGAGACTAAATAAAACGTTTAATTGCTACAAGTTGTTTGGGATCATATGCATCGTGTAGCCATTTTTACATATTCAGTACCTTCTTTCTCATCTCAAGCAAAATGTACATAAAACACAAATATGTGTTACCGTACTACTACGATTTTGATTAAAGTTTAGTACAACTCATGTGTTCTCAAGTCACTGGTGGAACTCTTTTGAATATCCGCAAAGATATAGTACCTGCATATTTAGCAGTCAGTGTCAGCAACACAAGCAGTTCGCGCTATTGGTGAGGATGTTGTTGCCCTGCGCCCTTTCCCTTCTCTGTCGAATGCGCGCCACCTGAAAGTCTCAACCGGTGATGGATCTATCAATGGTTATGTGTGATCGAAGATACTCACGACCACGTTAAGGATAAAAAGAAACATCGGTCGAAGAAGAAAAATACTTTAGCGAAGTTGAGAAGCGGAACAAGCTAGTAAGGTCCAAAGCGGAAGAGCTAAAGACATATGCAAGGCGAAGTGTAAATTACTACTTCGTGTTTCTTCCAGGAGGACCACAACAACATTGTAATCAAATAAGATAAGTAGCTTCGGCAAGCATCTTTGGAAAAAAAAAAAAGCAAATCTCCAAGAAGTCTTGGTCTGCTCCCAGTTGCATGCAGGAAATGGACAGCTAGCTCGGATGTCAAATCAAGTAGAAGCAACACATACGTAAAGCACTATCCAAACAAAATACTGGTATAGCAACCAGTGAAGTCAAAGCTAAAACGACGCTATATGTTTAATATTCAAACATGATGTTGTCAGCCAAAGCTGGAAATTTTACACTAAGCGAAGTCTACTGCTATGTCAAAAAGAAAAAGGGGCAGCGAAGTCTACTGCTATATATATATTCAAAATGAAGTCTTCAGCCAAGCGAACAACCAAAACACAAGCGAAGTCTACCCCAGCTAGACTCCCAGCAAACATGCAAGTTCGTTCAAACCAGACAAGAGGAGACACATCCATGCAAATATCTACTAAGGAATACATGCAAAGTTACGCACATATCCATACACGTGAACCGTGGCCAGGAGCAGAAAAGAAGACAAGAGGCAAGAGCTAAAAGCACAACTAGGTACGACTTCGCCAGTCCAATCCTACCTCCGCAAACAACGAAGTTCCAAAGCAAGTTGAAGCAAAATAGTAAGTGAAGGCAGAGGCATGACTCATTGAGCCCTCAAGCGCGAAGACAAGCATATATATGCAAAGGCTTCAGGATAATCCTGTCTACTCAATGACACGGAGTTCCACAATTTTTCTGTGCGAAGCCAAGCAGACAGTAAACTAGAAGCTTGCAGACTCTTACTTTTTTCCTCCACAACATTTTATATATCAGCAAAGTAAATTCAGTCAAGCAATTCTCGTCGAGACAAGGAAAGGGGAACGGAAGGGATTCAAGAGAGCAGAAACATGCAAAACCAACTAAAGGGCTAACATTTTCGCCCACGCCGCCGTAGAGCCCATGAAGCCGAGGCCTCAGCTCGTATGGATGCAACATGAGTACCTTCGGCAAGCAAGATGCAACTATAGAAGTTCAAACATGAAGCCGTCAACCAAAGCTTAAGACTTTCTTTCAGGCCGTTATATTCAGGACAAAACCTCCAACCAAGCGAAGCCACAAGCTAAACACGAAACTCACTCATCGCAAGTTTCGGAGTCAAGCTGGAGGCCCGCAGCCATTAAATGTGCCACGACTCAGTTACAAAGTTGCATGTGAAACAACGAGACTGGCCACGTGCTCATGTAGCATGGAAAAGAACATGCAGGCAAAGTCATCCCCAGCCGTTTTCCATTCCTTTTAGTAACTCAAAATATTTTTTTATTTTAAGTCATGTAGAGCATTGTCCCCATCATATTTGAACCACTCGTTGCCATTTTTTTGCTGCTCTCACATCTATTCTAACATGAACTAACCACTTTGTTTCTTTTGATTATTTCTTTTCATCTTCGGCGACTTTGGAGCTCTGAGAACGGCATCCATCGAAGTATCATTACACCGGAGTCACGAAAGGCTCTTGGAGGGATATGTTGCACAGCTACGAGAAGAACACTTCGCAGGAAGCTTAAAGGCCTAGAACAAACTTATTCCAAATGAACACAGATTGTTTTCAACAGAATATACTACTACTTCAGAAGGCGTCGAGTACTACTTCGGCCCCTCGCGAAGATGGCAGTCAACGGGCAAGGTCTCTAGCAAAGTTACAGGAATGTTCGGATAATCAAAAGTATTGAAAATATCTTGTCAAAAGTACTTGACTTCGTCAAGTCAAATTGAAACCTTAACCAGACGATCAAAAGTCGGCTTCATTGAAGAAAATACCCCCACGCGAAGATCTGTTCTTGTGGAGAAACTACTTCTCGGGCAGGAATATGGCTTCGCAATTACAATTGAATAAGACTGTGCTAACTGATTTCATGGATCCAAAACATATATAATTGAGAAGAGGCTAATAAAGAATCATGTGTCATCAAAACTCATCTCCGCCACACTTCGCTTGCTCCTTGGAGTATTGGCCAGAAGAAATACGAGAAGATTTTCAGCACAGGGCCAATCAACATTGGCGCCTGATGTGAAAGGCTATGCACCTCGCTCCTATATGCCTCTAATCTCAGACCGACCAGAAGCGAAGACGACTCGCCAAGGGGCTTCGGTCAACATCTTGAACAAAAATCTCTCTCTTTTGATTTTTTACGTACCCCCAAGCTCAATATTGCCTCGTGTTTATTTAACAAAATTTTATTTGCTGACCATATTGGATACCGCCCGTGCAGGCCACGAAGCTTATTCTTGAAGGCTTACATACATCCGCCAAACTATATATTATTATAATCAAATCGTCTGATCAATTTAAATCTCTTTATTCTGTAAGCCTCCTAAAAAAATATTTTCAACATTCAGCTCGGTCTCAAATCAAACAACAACATTGACCCTACTACTTGTAATGCTGACCATTTTCTAAGAATATTGAGCCCCACAATATTATTTGCATGTGTTATAAGAAACTAACCATGTTGACGATGTTCCCTTATTTTATTCAGTATGCACTCCATGCACCATATTTTATATTATCTTTCCGGCTTGCCCAAGCGATTCAAAGATACGTTACGTGCAAAACAATATTAATTACTTACGTGTAATTTCTTACTCCATGCACCATATTTTATATTATCTTTCCTACATGAAGCCTAAAAATCTTTTGAGAACTCTTTCTGTTCTTCAGACATTCTCTTATTTATATTATACTATACAGCTTACAACATTCTTTGCAGAAGATTGGCATTCAAGTGAAGTCATATTGGTTGGTCGATTGGTTCGAGCTAAGCATTATTTCCGGCTCTCCTGCGAAGACTGCAAACTGAACACTGTCCACGCGAAGATAGTAGCCCAGGGCTCATTCTACTTTGGATTTCAGGCTCAAATTCTTAACTGAAGTGTTATGTTTAACAACTGAAGACTTGACATGCCATTGCCATCGCTTCACTCAGACTCACTTCTTTGATTGGCAGATCTTGTCGCTTTGCTTGGCTCTCACAACACCACACATCTGAAGACTCATTTTTCCTCCGAGAATATCAGTGAAATAGTCCTAATTTCCTGACGAAAATATTTTGGCATATGTAAACGACGGAGAGCAAGGAGTTATCAGCATTCAACAAAATTGATTTTGGTCAGCTTGGGATTTCTTTCAGAACAAAACATCAAAATCTCTGGCTGGGGCTATCACACTTCAAATCCAATGCACGAAGTCACAGAAGCACGCAACAAGTTATAAAATTTTTGGACCTATTATAAAGGCATTGTCTCGCTAAGGGGCTTCGGACAAAACAGGGTGCCAGACTAACTGGAGAAGCATGGCTCAGGGTAGCAATGTTGGTGATTCATTCATTCTGCACCTTTCTTGCAGGCCCTATCAGATGACCTCGTCAACCGTATCACAACATGCTTCGTCAAGTGCAAACCAGGCAACACTAATCTTGCACCTACCATATTTTGTACTAATTTTTTTCTTTCTTGGAAAGAACGAATGAACAAAGAAAAATGACTTCGTTGCCAGAAACAACTTCGCTTCATTGGATCTGGATGAAACAATTAACTTCATTAGGCGCTTTAAAGTGCTGGTTCAAACTAAATTGGAATACTATGTTTCCGCCAAGTGACTCCTTCGACTATTCATCCTTACTATCCCGAAAGACTGCGCAGAGGCTTCACCATCGAAGTTCCTTCCGGCCATTAGGTAATATTTTGATTGGAAACAATTTCATCTGGCTTTCATTTCACAACAACGAGGAACACCTTCATCCATGAAGGGTCGGTCCATAATAATAAAGTCATGTGAAGTCTTCGTAGTAACATATTGTTACTTTAATTGTTTTAAACCCATATTTTTGTCACAAACATACTAGAATTTTTGTACACCTTTCACATTGTCAAATTTAACTGTGAAGAACTTTTAAGCTCGCAAGTTTTACCAATTTTACAAAGTTAGCCAAAGGTCTCATATAAATAACATGCATAGATATTTTTCCAAACAATATTATCAAAAGTAATGCAATATAAATGAGAAATACTTTCCCCTAAAAAACAATGAGCCGATGAGTATATTCTAAGTATACTCTAATATCGGCACGCAATCGCACAAAAGTAAGTTAGCATTAAATTTCATACAATCAAAATAATGCTAACTTATCATTTTTTGTACCAAATAATAAAGCACAACATATTTTCTAAAGGAAAATCTTTGAAATTTTAAATTCACTAAGGTGAACTTTAACTTCCAAGAGAAGTTTCTGCGTCCACTTCTCAGCGACGAAGAATGGACGACACTTTCAAATTCACTAAGGTGAATTTTTGCCATAAAAGTTTTCACTAAGGTGAAATTTAACTTCCAAGAGAAATTTTCGCGTCCACTTCTCTGCGAAAAAGAAGAGACGGCGTTTTCAAATTCACTAAGGTGAATTTTTTCCATAAAAGTTTTCACTAAGGTGAAATTTAACTTCCAAGAGAAGTTTTCGCGTCCACTTCTCTGCAAAAAAGAAGGGACGACGTTTTCAAATTCACTAAAGTGAATTTCTGCCATAAAAGTTTTCACTAAGGTGAAATTTAACTCTCAAGCGAAGTTTCCACGTCAACTTCTCTAAAAAAAAGAAGGGACGATATTTTCAAATTCACTAAGGTGAATTTTTACATTAAAATTTTACTAAGGTGAACTTTCAGTTTAAAATTTTACGAAGGTGAAATTTAACTCTCAAGCGAAGTTTTCGCGTCAACTTCTCTAAAAAAAGAAGGGACGACGTTTTTAAATTCACTAAGGTGAATTTTCACATTAAAATTTCACTAAGGTGAACTTTCAGTTTAAAATTTTACGAAGGTGAAATTTAACTCTCAAGCGAAGTTTTCGCGTCAACTTCTCTAAAAAAAGAAGGGACGACGTTTTTAAATTCATTAAGGTGAATTTTCACATTAAAATTTCACTAAGGTGAACTTTCAGTCTAAAATTTCACGAAGGTGAAATTTAACTCTCAAGCGAAGTTTCCGCGTCAACTTCTCTACAAAAAAGAAGGGACGACGTTTTCAAATTCACTAAGGTGAACTTTCAGTCTAAAATTTTACGAAGGTGAAATTTAACTCTCAAGCGAAGTTTCCACGTCAACTTCTCTAAAAAAAAGAGGGGACGATGTTTTCAAATTCACTAAGGTGAATTTTCACATTAAAATTTTACTAAGGTGAACTTTCAGTTTAAAATTTCACGAAGGTAAAATTTAACTCTCAAGCGAAGTTTTCACGTTAACTTCTTTAAAAAAAAAAGAAGGGATGATGTTTTCAAATTCACTAAGGTGAATTTTTACATTAAAATTTCACTAAGGTAAACTTTCAGTCTAAAATTTCACAAAGGTGAAATTTAACTCTTAAGTGAAGTTTTCACGTCAACTTCTCTAAAAAAAGGACGACGTTTTTAAATTCATTAAGGTAAATTTTTACATTAAAATTTCACTAAGGTGAACTTTCAGTTTAAAATTTCATGAAGGTGAAATTTAACTCTCAAGCGAAGTTTTCGGGTCAACTTCTCTAAAAAAAGAAGGGACGATATTTTCAAATTCACTAATGTGAATTTTCACATTAAAATTTCAGTAAGATGAACTTTTAGTTTAAAATTTCACGAAAGTGGAATTTAACTCTCAAGCGAAGTTCCCACGTCAATTTCTCTACAAAAAAGAAGCAACAACATTTTCAAATTCACTAAGATGAATTTTTGCTATAAAAATTTTCACTAAGGTGAACATTAACTTCCAAGCGAAGTTTCTGCGTAAGAGAAGTTTCCTTATCCACTTCTCGGCAAGGTTAATTTTCGGTATAAAATGTTCACTAAGGTGAACTCTAACTTCCAAGCGACGTTTCCGTGTCCTCTTCTCTGCAAAAAAGAGGGGACGTCGTTTTTAAATTCACTAAAGTGAATTTTCACCTCAAAAATTTCACTAAGGTGAATTTTAACTTTCAAGAGAAGTTTCCGTGTTCACTTCTCAGCAAAAAAAGAAGGAATGACGTTTTTAAATGCACTTGGGTGAATATGTATCTTGATTCACTCAAAATAAATTTTACTTCCAGATGAAGTGTTCGTATCCACTTCGCAACAAAATAGAAAGAGTCAATGTTTTACTTCAAAGTAAAGTTATCAAGGAAAATTTCTGTTAACAAGTTCAAACGTCAAAAGTTCAAAATCAAAAAGTTTGATCACAAAATTTGAGGCAAAAGTACTTGATCGCAAAATTTGAGAATACAAGTTTGTCAGTCTCTTTCTTCAATAATCAAAACAATAGTATGATATAACTAGAACTCTGACCAATCTTTCATCCCACTTATTCCTAGCAGCCGGAGCAATTAGGTTGAAATCTAAAAAAAAATCTCAATTCATTATAATGATATTTTAGAGGAACAGTAACTTGGGAACAATAACTTCTCTATGAACATTTCCACTCTTTAGAACTTTGTAGAGATCGATCTCTAGTTTCTTGTTGCAGAGCGGTAATTTCTTATACTTTTTAATAGTTTTTTGACATCATAGTGCAACTAAGATCAAGTAGGAACTCAAAACTATTTTTGACCATCTTGGCAACCAATGGATATCACTTAATAATTTTACCCCTTGTCATTCTTTCCCTCAATAATAGGATTTCTATTATAAAACCAAAAATTAATCGAACCTTCATTCCACCAATTTTTGGTTGTAGGAAGAATTTGTTTTGCACCTCTAATAACCTTAAAAACTATAACATCAATATTCACCAAGTTAAATTATATGTTAAAATTTTAAACTTTCAAATGTTCGCGGTTTAATGGCCAACTCCAAAGTTCGGACGATGTTTTTTGCCCTCATTTTCAAATCAAAACTTCGCTGAATTCAGACCTTTGGAGTAGGCCTTCACCCGCGAGGGGCTGCTATTGGGATTTGACTTTGTCAGAAAACTTTATGCCTGAACTTTGAAGTTGACTTCGTCGACAAACTTTATGCCCAAAGTTTAAAGTTGACTTCGTCAGAAAACTTTATGCCCTAACTTTGAAGTTAACTTCATCGACAAACTTTATGCCCAAAGTTTAAAGTTGACTTCGTCAGAAAACTTTATGCCCAAAGTTTAAAGCTGACTTCGTCAAAAAAGTTTGGAGACAAAAAATATTTTCTATACTTAACAAATTTCTAGTGCAGGAAATAGCGAAGAGAAGTTATTAACTTCGCATGAAAAGAATTTGGTTTCACCAAAGAAATAGAAATTTAGAACTAGCGAAGTGGAAATTACCACTTCGCCCCACTTCTTTTTAGTACGAATGTATAGAAGAGTGTAATGGCAAAAATATAATTTATGTAATTGGTGAAGTCAGGGGGTCCCTATAAATACTCCCTGACTCACATTTTAAAGTCGAGTTGAAACGATGGTTGTGATTTGCAACTAAGTTTCTAGTTCGAATGTTTGAGTGAAAATCTTCACCCAACAGTCCCATATACAGAGACAGAGAAGATCAACTTCCTCACCATACCCTGGGTAAATTGTTATTTCCTTCTTTTGATGGGACTCAAGCCAAAGTTTGGTTGGATAAGTGTTTGAATTACTTCAAGCTTTACAAGACACCACAACAGTTGTGGGTGGAAGCTGCTACAATGCACTTGATGGATAATGCAACCAAATGGTGGCAAACATTCAAAGGTACTCATGCTAATGTTGACGGGCACCAGTTTGCTACGGCATTGCAGAATCAGTTTGGTTTAGATGATTATGACATGGCACTGACTGATCTGCTTGAGCGCAAACAAAGTGGTACAGTTGAGGAGTATACTACTCAATACAAATCACTACAATTAGTTTGTGTTTGCTGACGTCAAAACAGTGAAGCCTCCCTATCTTGATCAGGATCACCACCACTCAACATCTTGATGCTATGCAATAAGTAATGTTGCAGGCTGAAGAAGAAAAAGAGGAGGTGGAACAAGAAGAAAAAGGCATTGCCACGCCATCTTTGAGTTTGCTAGTGGTTATCATTTAAGTATTGTGTGGTTACCATTTAAGTATTGCGCATGGGTCGAAGTGGAGAGAACAATTGAATTTTGGGCTAGCAATGATGGCTTTCTTCAGAGCATTTGCAGCACAAGCTATTCTTTAACTACATAGATTGTTAAATGATCTAGGTACTAACTTCGATAAAATCGTTAGATGCTCAATTTGGATTGCTTTTGATGGATAAATCAATGAAGAAATGATTTTCCATGAGCATACCTTGGCATCGAATTTATACATGCAAGTGCAATGAAGAGTGTTCATCAGATGGTGAGTTGATCAAAATTCTCTCAGATTTGAGATGCATGGCCCTAGTATTGGATAGAATCGTGAGAGAAAGATTTTTTTCCAAATAGCATGCTTGATTTCAAGCCTTAGCTTGTATGAACTTTCAGAGTTACAACGCAATACAAAGAAAGCTTTATTTATCTTATCTCAAGGTTATGTCCGTTATGAACACATGATGACCGGTTGCTATGGTAGGCATGACATGATTTTAGTTGTCTATATGACTCTTCCTTTCTTGATGCTCAGCCTTACGTTTGCCGCAGCCTTGAGCGGTTGAGCCTATCACAAATAAAAAGAGATAATACAATCATTCCCACTTTTGAAGCGATAATTTTAAATTTGAAGCTGAAACAAAATCAGTCACCTTGCAGGAAGAGAATAGTACTGCAAATGGCTAGCTCGCATAGTAATCATTCATTGTCACCTCATCAGTATCATCAGCATGGTGTTACATTATAAAACAAGGTTAACTAATGATGGTTTCGGTTTTATTATTATAGGGAAAAAAGACAGATAGGCTTCGCTCGCGACGCGACTACCGAAAGTCCTGCCCTTCAACAACGGACTTCAAGAAAAAAGACGTTTATATAGTGGGCATCGACTCCCAAGCAATTCTGCCTCAAAAAAAAAAAAAGATTCCCAAGCAATTCTCATTAACCCCTACCATTCTATGATAGTTTCTGGGCAACGGCTCTAGCCACGTGTCCCCCGAGATCAGCCAGCGTAGCCACGTCGCCCGAATTAATTTTATGAAAAGACCCTTCAGTTCCGTTCAAATTGCGTCCTGCTCCGCCCAGGTCCCTAGTCTACAGTAACAGCAGTAGTTTTTTTATGTTTTAACCCCCGTAAAGGTAAAATCGTTCGTCCGAAGAAGCGAAAATTCCAAAAACCGTCGCTTTTTACATTTACCCACCCGCCTGCAGTTTTTACCGAGGATTTCCTTCACTTGGTCACAAACAGGCCACATCGCCCCAAATTCCATCCAATATATTCATCTCTCCCTTTCTTGAAAAAAAGAAAAAGGTAAAAAATCCCCTTCTCCTCCCGACCCAACCTTCTCGTCGTCTCCACCTCTCTCCGGATGCGGCGCGGGGCGGGCATGCGGCGTGCGGGCGCAGGCGAGCGGCGGCGGCGCGGCGCGGGCGCGGCTGTGGCACCACGCCGGCGGCCTCCCTCCTTCTCCCTCTCTCTCTCCGGGCTACGGTTGACCTCGTCGGTGGCCGTGACCACCGCCCGCTGCGTCCTCCAGGCGGTTCGCGGTCGCTCGATGAAACCCTAGCTGCCTCTTCCTCACCGGAGGCGGCCGCCGTGGTGACATCCGGCGGCCATGGGGGTATGTTTTCATCTTCTTCCCCTACCCCGCTCCCTCTTCATCTTCGTCTGCCAGTGCGCCTCCTCCGCTTGCACACAACCTCCTCCTCTCCGTCGGCGCCAGCGGGTCTGCTCGACGGCCGGATCTGGTGGAAGCTGAACATTTTGTCCTCCCATGTCCCATGGCTCCTCCACCAGGTCCCCTCTCCACCCTCTCTCATTTTGCACGGTTCATTGGGCATGCTTGCAACCTAGGCTACCTCCCCTATGGAGAAGTTGGCCTTATTGCTGCTAGCTATCAATGAGACAGAGGCCTTTGTCTCTCGCCTCTGAGTTCCATTTTAGTTTGGCCAGGTGCCTACTTTTTTTTGTTTTCCATTCATTTCTCTGGTTTGCCTTACTAAGATGGCAGAGATATATTACTTTGGGATGCAGATACCTACTGCTATTCTATGCCCATGTTCGTTCTTTTCTGCATAGTATCTTCCCTGGGTTGTGTGTGCTTGGTGGAAGCGACGCAAATGTGTTTCTTTTTGGGTACAGCTGGTGATGAGAATGAGCTCCCATGTGCAAATATGGACTGATGATCTTCAAAGGCTTACGGCATTAACCCCTACCATTCTATGATAGTTTCTGGGCAACGGCTCTAGCCACGTGTCCCCCGAGATCCCCCGAATTCAACCAGCGTAGCCACGTTGCCCAAATTCATTTTGCGAAAAGACCGGTATCCATGTCGCTCCTAATTCCTCCACTTGGCGACATGAATTGGTAAAGATGATACTATTTCTCCCTACATGCTGCTGTGCCTACCTATGAAAGATCAAGTGATGTCATTTGGTTCATTTCTGAGGCTACTATTATTCCCTATATTCTTCCGATTTTCAGCAGTTCTCCTTGCTTCCAAGGTTTGAGGACGGTTATATTTTGTCCTGTTTACAAAACGATGCCCCCAGATCATGTGTGAATTTGCTCTATGCTACTAAGCTGTGGATGCCAGATTTCAGCCATGTGTTTATTTTGGTTCCTTTCTTGCCTTTCCCATTGTGCCTACCTATGAAAGATTAAATCATGTCGTTTTGTTCATTTTCTGACACTACTATTATTCCCTAGATTCTTCCTATTTTTAGATTGCCGTGCCCTTTAAAAACCTCGCTGTTTTCCTTAATTCCGAAATTTGAGGACGGTTCTATTTTCCTTTGCTTACAAACTGATGTTCCTCAAATCATTACTTCTTGTTTATAGATTTTGTTTTAAAAAGATTGTTCTTTCGGAGTTTCTTGGTCTTTTGCGGCGTTGATTTCTTAGGATTGCCTTTATGCTGCTTTCCATGCTCCTTACATCAAGGTACGGCCACTCACGCTTCAGCTGTTTTCACTTTTCGTTCATGCCTCGGTATACCTATTTCAAATACAACAATACCAACATTAGTAACTGTACTAAGATAAGCTATGTTTGGTGGGAGATAACATTTTGGTCCATAGGTCATTTCCATTGTTTCATACCGCTGGTTTGATTCGAGAGCCTTGGTGCCAATATGGAGTTCCTTATGCTTCCTTGTCCCTTGCAGATTTCCCTCATTTTGGTGTGGACCTTCCTTACGGATCTCAGCGCTCCAGATCCTATAGTGGTCAACGACTCGGTCAGCGGCCAACGCGTGTTATAAGAGGATGAAACTATGATGACAATGCCGGCAATGGAGCAGTCCTGCACGTTGGCCTTATCCTAGCCGATGCAAAGGTATAGTTTTATCTGATTTTGCATGTTTCCTTGCTCCCACTGCGCAGTTTCGGTCATACAAAAGAAAATATGCACACAGTTGACCATACCTCTATTTACTGAGCAAAACTTTAATATAGCTCCTGTCATATTTTTCTATACTGACCAAATCTCTATGCTCTCATTTATTTGTCTATACTTTGGTCATAAAGAATTGCTTTCTTCATTTACAGTGACAACTTATAAAAGATTGCTTTCTAAATTTCTACTGACTAAACTTCATAGTGCTGAAAAAAGCCTGGCATGGCATATTCCACTAACTAATATTTAGACCTCATCTATGTTTTTCTCGAGTCAGGGTTTTAGAAGCGTAATCTATGCAGAACAACTAAGAAATAGGTAACCAAAGATTAGACAAAGTCACGTGATATACAGCATGCTGGTCCATTTGTAACTGAGATAATATGTACGTACCCAGGGACAACAGTGATTCCAGTCCAGTTTTGGCATTTACAAATGGTGCAGCCTGGCACATTGGGTTGGTGCTTTACCTCAGTTTTGTTTGTTCCAACAATGCCTGCTCAAACACCAAACAATTATTTTTGGGACTCCCCACTGCACGTTTCTTTATTTATTCAACCACTGAAACCGTATGACAGTACTTTTCCCTATCTTATTCCCAAGCCTCTCTACACAACAAAAAGATGCATGGCTTCTTAACAATTATTTGCGATGTTCTTGTCCAATCAGTTTACCCACTAATTTATTTGCTCCTTGTGGTGCAGTCGGTACAGGGTATTTCCCATCAATTCACTGAACAAGCAATTTATAGTGATGGTCTCTTGTTCCGGTGACAACCTCATTTTCAGCTATTGTTTGTTAGTTTCAGTTTCAGATATACTGCCTTAGTCTTGGCTGCTTGGGCTCGGTCTTAGCTTTTCATAACCTTATCGGTTGTGCTCATACATTTAGATAACATTTATCTTTCCTATGATCTTAATGATTTCTACATCTCAAAAAATGATTGACAGTGCTTCTTCGAACCTTTTGCTTTCACCAATGATTTGTGCATCTCAAAAACTAATTAAGAGCGCCTCATCAAGCCTTTTGCTTTCACCTACTACCTATTGCTTAGGCCCTTACCGCTTTTATGCCTGAGTGATTCTCTCTGGTCACAGGCATTTTATTATGGCCTCACTCTTCATGATCTTATTTTCATAGTTGGTGCAACTAGGACTATTATTTTTTGGCGTAAACTAGGACTAACTTTGGCAATATCCTGCAGGCAATTTCCTCTGATAACATATATGGTGGCAATACTGTTGGGGAACCACATGAAACCCCAGCCCTTAATTTTGAAGAATTCAAGGTTTTGATCTGCCTCCAAAATGAGGCACTGACAGTGCTATGTCAGCGTCTAGCCGCTTGGTGGAGTCAGTCAGAGTTTGCTCCTATGTAATCTGGTACATTCCCAAACCACATTGTCACCAATGAGGCACTGACACTGCTATGTCAGCGTCTAGCCGCTCGGTAGTCCACCTGCCTCCACTGGTCTCAGCAAATAGCAGCTCAGACCTCTCTATAGCAAGATTTGTTCCTGCAAATTTCAATTTGAAAGTCTCATGGTTCAGATAAGAAAGATGATCAATGTTCCTTACTAATTGGTAAGTTCACATCCCTTCTCTTTTCCAAACCCCCCTTCAATATATATTCCAAATTCACAACTGTGGTTTCAAACACATGTATGGCATACGAAGATTGATGTTAGTTTCAAATATTGGTAATCACTGTGATATTCAGAAACCAACATCCTGTAGGTTTGGTAATATTTTTTTACCTGGCCATACCATGTCTAACTGAAAGATGCTCCATGCAACGTGTGCACTACGAGTTCTCACCATGTCTTGCTGGAATCAATTTAATACAAATATGTTCCCAAATATCAGGTTCCAACTTTTGATTATGATGTTTTCAGCAAGATAAGATATTTTAGATAGGCCAACGCTTAGACATTGTGAAAATATTTGCCTGTCATCTTAGACTTTCCTTTCTAATTAGGCCCCAATTGTGAGGTAGTAATGTACGCTTTTCTTTCAATAAATCTGTATGTTCCACAGGAAAATTTTATTGCATGCTGAATAGCCATTTGCTTCGTGAAGTCTGTACTGGATGATTATTTATATTGTTTCAAAACAGCCAAAGGGCATGTGAAAATATTTCGGTGAGTGCCTCTGAGCGTTGGTTTTTTTCTTTTTCATATGAACTCTTAACCTTATTGTTTCCATTGTAACCTGTATTTACTTAAAGGTTCAGTACTGTTAAGGCTGCTTCTTTGCCATCTCAACTCCTTCACAGCTACACCAAAGCGTGCGACTCCGAAGATGATCACACAAGCTGGGAAACCAACAGCAGCAGCAGCAGTATCTGAAACAAGTTGTACCTTAACTACCTGGCTGTCCTATGCGTACACTGCACCCCATCATGAGCCCTGTGTTATAGTTCTTCTAGACAATCTACAGTCCTGCTATGGCATTGTGCTGATTACGAAAACTATTGATGTTCGGACTGCGCTTTGCATGTATTCGTACAATTTCAGACCCTATGGTCAGCTACTTTGCATGTATTCGTACAATTTAAGCCCCTATGCTCAGCTATAATGTTATCAGTCTCCTCGCCAATCTATTTGGACAATCACAGAACATTGTGACATATCCTTTTATACGTGGCGCGCAGGTGCGCGCCCCTCGACTAGTGCATATTCATTAGGACTACCGCCGCCGATAGTTATACCCGCAGTCCGCAGACCTAACATATATGGGCGCCTCCTCCGTGCACCCGCTCGCCCTTGCTATACTCCTCGCGTTGCTCCTCCATGCCGATGTGGCGTCCACCCGTGGGCTTGAGGAGAGGTTTGAGAGTAGGTACATCACCATCCCGCGTTGTCCATCTCTGCGCTGCGCCTCTAAACTCCCATCGACTTCGTTGTTTTTCTGTGTGCAGACCCCTATGCCGGTGAACTGGGGTTCACCACGTCCTGGGCGAGCTGGGGTTCACCACGTCCTGGGCGAGGCACGTTGCCGAGGAGTATAATCCGTGGCACAACAGGTCCGGGGCGAACGAGACCGACCCGGTGTCGGCCGTGATCGCCGAACGCATGGCGGCCGTCGGCTCCACCTACGGGTTCGCTAGATTGTGGCTCTCCGGGAGGTGCCCGCGGACGGGCAACGACGGAACCATATCCGTTGGGATCACCCGCCGCCGCTACCTTCGCGAGCTCAGACGGTTGGAGGAGGGGTTGCGCCCACGGCCACCGCTTCCGCCGCCACCACGGGAGGAGCCCAGATGAGAAGGTGCGCCGCGAGGTGCTTCAGATTTTGATGCTGTCTCCGCAAGAGGTGTATCCATGGCCTGAGGTTATTCGTAATCCAGTGATAAAGAGCAGACTACGCTGGGACAAGGCCCCTCGGTAAATCCCGATGTAGATGATGATTCCTTTGTTTTTTCTGTTGATTATCATTATCAAACATCTCTGTATCGAAGTGATATAATATCTACATTTTTTATATGATTTTTCATTGGTTGTTATATCTATTGCCAGTTTACCCACAACCCCTTAGTGGATTTGACCTGTTAAAACTGCTGTATGTAGCCCATGTGTAACTCAAAATGTGATTCTTATGGTAAGCTCTGACTATTGTATATATTAATTAAACGGGTTATTTGCGACGTATAAAAGGACAAACACCGAAAGTACTCTCTCAAGTGTTCATTTTTTTTTTCTTTTCTTTTGGGAACCCCAAGTCTTCCTTGATACTCTGAAGATGCTACTGCACACAAGTTCAGGCCCACTAGGGCAGAGTCAATATTCATAAGGAAATCTCATTCATGCACCAAAAATAAAACCTTGAAGCAGAAAACATAGTATGTGCTGCACAAAATAACAGGGAATAAGGACACGACATCCCCAAAAAATAACTTGAAGTTGTGCGGAGAAGGTAATATATCCAGATATTTCAACCAAATAAACAGGAATAGGATGCTACATGATTGTTACAGATAGACAGCGGCTTACAAGATTGGAAGTAGAAAGTACACTTAGAGTTGCAAGCACATCAATTGCAGTGTACTTAGCGTAATTTTTTCGTCCCAGTGGGTGAGTTTGTCTTTGTGCAAAGAACCTTCCTGCCTTTAGCACGCCTGCGCTTCAGTACCTTTCTTCCAGAAGTAGTCCGCATCCGCCTGCGGAAACCATGTGTACGGGCAAGTGACTTCCTAGATCTTGATCTCTTGGTCATGCAGAGGGCAGCCTTTCCAGCCCTAATCTGCATACCACGGGATCTTCGTGTTGTCATTCTATTGTAGCTGAACTCAATTCCCAAAGATGAACCTGACATAGTACATGTTAAAAAAGTATAAGAACAATTAAGGCACACAGGCATTCACATCCACTTATTTGTGAATAACTATCTGCTGTGTTTGGATTTTGGAAAAAAAAAAAAAAAGCTTATACAATGCTTAAGTGGGTCATTGAAACTTTGTGGTGCTTATTTTAGGAGCTTTGGGAGTGATTAAAGTGTCTTCAGATCAAGTTTCTTGGAAGTGCTTATGCTTCAACTGCGCTATATAATTTATTTGACTATGTGTCTATGTTGGTTAACAGCCCTGTCGTATGCAGCTGTTCATAGATATTGATTTCTTGTCAAGCAAAATAAAATGCTAATTCAATGTCTTGTAAGATGTTGTGATGTCTAATATGATTCACAATAGAAAACAAAACGCAAATTCTATGTAGCTATTTTGTAAGATTTTTCAACGTCGAAATGATTCAGGACCGAAAGAAAATGGACAATTCTATGTAGCTGTTGTCATGTAAGGTTTCTCACTTTTTCGACATTCACATAATTTAGGACAATTCAGAAAGAGATAGTCTAGAATTCGTCAGACATTTCGTGGAGATAATAACAAGTAAACAGTTTAATATTTGCTCCTTCTCATAACTCCAAAAAAATGAGCATTGTCAATTTCAAGTTTGGGCGCTGACACACAAAACACAACTGACTCCACATGTACTCTAGAACTTTACTTCGGCTCACATTCACATTATACTTAAATTTCGTTGATAGCCATTTAGGAACGCTCAGACTCCAGAATATAGAATTTCGGATTTTTCTGAACCATCCAATTAACCAACAGGTTTGACACTAACCGAATTTCAGATTTTTCATAATACCAGCCACACAAGTTTCAATGTTTTCACACAACTAACTAGGACACTACGTTTATTTAGATGAAGGGAGCTTAATTGATTCTGTCTGAAACGTTAATTAAACCAACATAAGTCACCAGTTATTGTTCTGCTCCCCATAGTGGACTACAGGCCTACAGCAGTGAACAACAAACTAAGCTCCACCCTCTTGATACAACCTTCCTGGTATCATAAGTGAAGCATGTATTAACAATTCAAACATTCTATTCTGCAAACCTAGTGCCAACACAAGGTGCATGAAGTCATAATTTCAATGTCATTTCCCCGTGTGAGCTTACTGCAGTAGTAAGCAAGCAACTACACACACAAATTCCACTGAAAGCCAAAACAAATGGCCGCCCAGACGCTAGAACACGAACACAGAGAAGAAAAGTGATACGGGATACATTCTCACCCGCGAAGGAGGAAGAGGAGGTGAAGGCCAGCGACGCCGAGACCGCCGCCGCGAGCGAGACGAAGGAGCTCCGGAGGAACGGGGAAGCGGAGACGCCCACCGGGGCTGACCTGCGAGTGCGGGTGACGCCTCCGATAGCTGCCGCCGAGATCCTCCCGGAGTGGAAGGAGAGGGACGCCATTGGAGAGGCCAGCGCGAGCGCCATGGTTGGAGGACTCGCGAGTGCTGCGGGCTAGCCACTCCCTGCTGCTTGTTTTCCTTTATCTTATCCACGCTCGTGAGACAGGCCTCCATTATTCGGAGGGAATTACGGGCCTTCATTTTGGGCTGGTGCACATTGGGCCCAGATTAGAACCTCCCCTCCATATCAGTCAAAATAGGCCTGTCGGTAGCCCAGGGACCGACAGGGTCTAAATGACCTCGGCTTAAGAAACTACCTAAACTAAAGTTATCCTGCTAAAAAAAACTGAACAAAAGTTATATTTTTCTAAAAAAACACCTAAACAAAATTTATATACCTCAAAAAATTATGAAACTTTGTAGTTGAATTTTTTTATTTGAATTCGTGTAGGGCCTCAAACAGTCGATTTATACTTGATTTAGGATAATATGTGAGGAACTAAAATGAATTATAACCAGGTTTCGCATGCAGGTAACGTGTGATTAATTTTCACGCCAAAAAATCCATGACTTACATAGAAAATAACGTTTGAATTTATCAATTTTAAAATTTATGTAAATGATCTCGGATAAAGAAGATACCAAAATGAAAGTTGTAGATCTTTAAAAATTATCAAACTTTATAGTTCGTGTTCCTCACGCCGTGGCCACTGCCACGCTCTGCCGCCGTCACCGGGAAACCAGTAGGTCTGGTGGTTGCTGCCTGATGTCCGTTAACTCTTTCTCTCTCGTTGTATGCTCTGTATTTTTGGACACCACAACACAGCAGGTCTGGTGGTTTGCTCCCTCTGTTGGTACATCTAAAATTTTGATTTTTTTTTTTCTGATTGTAAGTGCTTCAACCTAAGCATAATAAGTTTCTATTGCAGTATATGCATACTTTTGCTTATAGGTTATGTTCTTATTGTAATCCGTGCTCTGTCTATGACATATAATAGTTTTGAGTTAGCTTTTAAATTATCTGGCCTGTTTGAGTAATACCGATCACTACACAAGTAACAAACGAACCAATGAGAGCAACATGTAACGCTGAAGCCTCCCAAATGGCAGAATTGCAATAGGAACAACAATAGGAACAGCAATGAGAAATTCTGTGGTATATCCTCAAAGAAAGGATATATTGGTTCAATGTTGTTGTCTCACGATAGAAAATGGATAGTTTGACAGCACTAGTGGCCTAGCGGGCGTATTGTACATACAAATCTTAAAAAGGTCGACGGAGCTATAGCTACTGAAGCTACCCTATAAACATGTCGAATAGAACGATCCTCATTTCTTCTTGAAGGTAATGGCGTTGGGTTCTTCCGGGACCTAAGGCAGGCGCTGCTTCTCCTCCTCCACTTGCTCGAGCAGAGCTTGCAGCTCAGCCTCCGTCAAGCTCTCCAGCCGTTTCTGCAAGGACACAAAAAGCAAGATGCCCATGGCGATCAATGTCTCTCTAGCGGATGCGAGAAATTCAGAAGCCGCGACGCGCACCTCCATGACTTGCTTCTCGTAGTCCCTGAGCTGATGCGCGTAGGTCATGTCCTTGTTGGCCACCCGGAACATGTAGGTGGAGATCCACCCCACCGTCATCCCGAGCACCACCAGCAACTGCACCACGTTGCCGGCCTGCAAGGGGTCCACTCCCAGGAGCTGCACGTAGCGCAGCGTTTCCCGGCGCGTTGTCAACCAACTGCAGATGGAAAACGAGCGAAATTTCTGCAGTAAAAATGGACGCGGCGGCGTCGGCGGCGGCAGCTCACCTCGACGCCGTACTTGAGGCCGACGCCGAAGGCGGTGACGCCGAGGCCGATCAGCAGCACGTCTTTCCTCGTGTACCCGAACGGCGCCTGCAATGGAACGCCGCGCGCGCGGGTGTTTTCAGTTTCAGCCTTTCAGGAGTGTTTCGGGGATATCAATCTGGTCGTGGATTTTACCTTCTGTTGTTTGGGGGATTGGGAGTCATCCGTGCTGCTCTCGGAGATGCTGCTCCGTGCCACCAATCGCCTACTCTGCCTCACCGATCAGAGCAATCCGTTCGGTGGCAGTGCGAGTTTGGCTTAGGGGACAGAGCAGAAAGAGCAGGATTGGATTCCATTCAGATCAGCTAAATAAGATGATGAGAAAGCTAGAGAGTAGCAGTGGCACGAACCGGAAGAAAGGCAAGGACGCAGGGAGGCTATCCTCCTGGCAGAGCGAAAGGCGCCGCCAGGCAGCTGCCGCAGGGGAGACCGAAGCCACGCGAGCGGCCACCGCTGCCGGAGCCATGCTTGAGCGCGCTACTCCCTCCCGCTCGGCCGGACCGCACGCCACTCCCCGTGTCGGGCAGCTCTATCTTATCCTGGACGGACGCTGCTGGGCCGCGCATGCTCACGTCCTCCTGGCCTGGGCTTCAGTCCAGTGAGCTCCAAAATATCGCGGGCGCTCGCGTCGCGTCGTGTGGTGTGTGGATAAGGCGTTTCTGCCGCGCGAACACCAGTTGCTGGGCTCGGCTTTTTGTTTGTCCCAAAAATGGCCTCGTCCGTCTTCTCCTCGCTCCGGCTGCCCGTACCCACCGTCATATCGCGCAACACTTCGCCGCCGCAAGGCGTTCCCTCGACGGCCCACGACGCCGTCCCTCGGTCGGCGCCTCTCGTGGCGGTCGCTAGCCACAGGAGGGAGCTGGTGCTAGGCGCGGCGCTGAGCGCGTTGCTGTCGAGGGCGCCGCTGCTGCCGGCACAGGCGCGCGAGGTCGAGGTCGGCACGTACCTGCCGCCAGCGCCGTCCAACCCCGGCTTCGTCTTCTTCCGCGCCACCCCCAAGGACACCCCCGCGCTCCGCGCCGGTGAGGTCTCCGTCCTTGCCATGCATACTTTCTCTGTAATCATGCTGTCGTGGCATCATCAGTCAGTGCATCATCATCCGGGGTTTCATTTCAATGCGTTCGTGGCAATCTCAGGCAACGTGGAGCCGTACGAGTTCATCCTGCCGCCGACGTGGAAGCAGACGCGCGTGGCCAACATCCTGTCCGGGAACTACTGCCAGCCCAAGTGCGCCGAGCCGTGGGTGGAGGTGAAGTTCGAGGACGAGAAGCAGGGCAAGGTTCAGGTGGTGGCATCGCCGCTCATCCGCCTCACCAACAAGCCCAACGCCACGATCCAGGACATCGGCAGCCCCGAGAGGCTGATCGCATCGCTGGGGCCCTTCGTCACCGGCAACACCTTCGACTCCGACGAGCTCGTCGACATCAACGTCGAAAACGTCGACGGCCAGACTGTAATAATTTATTTACCTCGACTGCTAGCTCCTCTTTCTTGTCATTGTAGTGAAATCTTCCTCGGGTTCGCGGTTCCTCCTGTCATGCAGTACTACAGCTACGTGCTGGAGACTCCATTGGCACTGACGGGTTCACACAATCTGGCCAAGGCCACCGCCAAGGGGAGCACGGTGGTGCTGTTCGTCGCGAGCGCCAACGACAAGCAGTGGCCGGCGTCGCAGAAGGTTCTGAAAGCCATAGTGGACTCGTTTCAAGTATGAGTGGTTGGCAACATCGCCCTTTTGAGTTGAGTTGCTTTATGAAGCTCTAAAGTACCAGGGAGTATATATAATCTGGTAAAGGCAAAACACTGCTTTTTTGAGGCTTTGAGTGACGTTCTCTGTTCATAGCTTGTCGAAGACCGAGGCGTCAGATGTACACAATGAGGAACAGATTATTTCAGTAACAAATGCAGGTTATCTTGTACTGAGTCAGTAAGTAAATGTGATTCTTTATGTACACTGCACTGCACTTGTACAAAATGAAAATGTCGAGATGTGAAATCAATTATATCAAACACCACAAAATGTATATCCGGGGTGCCTCTCTTTTTTTTTTTGGACCATAGTGGTGCCTCATTAGGAATGGTCTGACCATGACTGAAATGTGGAAAGAAACGCAGGTTTTCTTCTAGAAACGTTGCTTGCGTTTCAAATTTGGCGATCCTCTCTACCAGAAAAAACTAGACTCTCATGCATAATCATGACTTGTTCTTGACAAAGCGATCCAATGAAAACAAAAATCACAGAA
>CM041634.1:48288561-48338629 GCA_023333625.1 Bothriochloa decipiens
TAAACCTAATTAATCAATGTTTAAATAATTATTACTAAATAAAAATAAAATTACTATAATATTTAACAGAATTTACTATACAAAATTGGTGCACGGTGTCTAAACGAGGCCTTACAACTTCGGCGATGACGGCAGCACTGCTCGATTTTAAATACTTCACCAGTCACTTTTCGGCACTGTGCATACCACTTTTTTCTGCCAAAATCGTTACTTCTTCATTTCCTTTTTTTGATCGCGCGGGGTCAAAAGCCCATGCTACCAGCCATACTCCGTACATCTCTATCAGTAATAACATAGACTATTGCAGCTAAGTTGCTCTAAGGCCTTGGTTTTTTTCGATAAACGCCACTCTAACACTTTTGTTTATTTATAACAATTATTGTTTAATTATACACTAACTAAATTTAAAAGATTCATTTTATGATTTACAATCAAACTTGTAATTAGTTTTTTATCTAAATTTAATGTTTCATATAAGTGGCTAAAGATTGATGTGATAAAGACAGAGTAAAAAAACTTAAAATTTTAAAGACATCTAAACAAGGCCTAATTAGCTCAGCTTATCAGTTTTTCTGGAGCTCCTCCCATCCTCCGCTACAAGCACACAAGCAGAGGAAAGTGCGAGGAATGAAATTGGCTACTCCACGTTCGCTGTTGTACTAGTCCTCCACCGATGTCGCTCTGCAAGTCTGCAGTCTGCACGTAGCAAAAACAATGGCCACAGCGGCGGCGGGAGCACGGCACGTGGTGGCAGTGCCGTACCCCGGCCGTGGTCATATCAACCCCATGCTCGTCGTCTGCCGCCTGCTGGCCGCGGCGGACGGCGGCATCAGCGTCACCGTGGTCATCACGGAGGAGTGGCACGCGCTGCTGGCTGCCGCGGGGGTGGCCGACGCGCTCCCGGACCGCGTCCGCCTCGCCACCATCCCCAACGTCATCCCCTCCGAGCGGGTCCGCGGCGCCGACTTCGCGGGCTTCGTCGAGGCCGTGCAGACCAGGATGGTGGGGCCCGTCGAGCGGCTGCTGGACCGCCTGACGCTGGAGCGGAAGCCCGACGCCATCGTGGCCGACACCTTCCTGACCTGGGGCGTGGCGGCCGGAGCCTCGCGGGGGATACCGGTGTGCTCGCTGTGGACGCAGCCGGCCACGTTCTTCTTGGCGCTCTGGCACCTGGACCGATGGCCGCCGGCGGATGATCTTCAAGGTGAAGAAGGTATTGGTTACTTCCCCCTCTTCAAGGTGAAGAAGGTATTGGTTACTTCCCCCTTCTTTTTGCATACGGCTGAACGGTGGATTAAATTTGAGCGTTGACGAGTTCGATTGTTCAAAAGCAGGTAAAATTAGATCTGGTTATTTGACTCGATAGAGGACTAGAGTCAAAGGGAACTAGCGGAGAGCTATTTCTGTTCTTCATCTTCTTCTTGCTTATTTATAGCCCAAGGCAATCACTTAAAAATTCTCTGTAGTCTAATACTGTATAGCCACTCTTCTGAAGAATGAAGATCTTTCCCTTCCTGGGAAAAAAATTGTTCTTTGACCACTAGTCCAACACAGCAACTTAATAAAGATACCTAAAGATTCATGAGTTGTCATGCAATCATGATCGTGAAGATCCAGATATCTGAATGTCTCTGTCTCTCTGAGCAAATATCACCCGCTTTTAAGAACTTTGTAGCAAAAATGTTGAATACTGTTTGTGTCTAGGAAATGTTGAGTTGAACCATTTTCTGTTCAAAGTTTCATAAAACCAAATCAACCAAAGTTAGAGATCAGTGAAGACAGCTACCACCTTCATGAATAATTACTGAAAATGGCACGTCTTATTTGATCTGATCATCGGATAGCCTCCGAATGCTATTAGCAAGCGTATCCGAATGTCAGTGTCTGGGAATAACATGTGAACCTAAAAAATTCAGGACTTAGTTATGGAGCTCTCCAATTCTGGGAGGTATGCAACAGTTACTTGGTTATCTTGTTTTCCACTAATATTTAATAAACCAGTATCCCTTTCATCACTAATACATTCAATACATAGAGTAATCAGAGCATTTCCAGTAAACTTTGAAACTTTAATTTAGTTTTCCATTTTTATCTGTTCTGTTTGAGATTCCAAACTCATGATTCTAGCACAAAACCATGTCCTTCGTTCTCCATCTCCTGAATAAGCCAGTCACGGATGCTTATGGCCTTCAGAATTCAGAATTCTTCTTGTCCCACTAATGAATATGTTTATTCTTTAGCTGATAACAATTTCCAATTTGCATGAATTCAGAGCGCCCAGCTAAAAACACAATTCTGTTCTGAAGTATTTTTGTTAAGTATTCCAGCCACTTCCAGTGCTAATGTGTTTGCATATGTAGTACTTTTAGTTGATCGGCTCGGTAGTTATAGATATGAGTATCTGACCTCCTATGAACTGCAGGCTTAAGCTGCAAGTCCTTGGATCAATATTTGCCATTCCCAGCCCTCTCATCAGTAAAATGTTATGATATCAAGATCTTCCGCTCCATGGTGCTGCCAATGAAAGGATTAGCACAAGTGTTCTCCAACGTGCGCAAGGCACAGTGTGTCCTCTTTACCTCCTTCTATGAGCTTGAAACCGGTGCCATCAATGGAACAAGGCAAGCGGTTCCTTGCCCCATATATACAGTTGGTCCCTCAATTCCATATATGCCACTGAAGGGTGATTCAGACAAGCTTGACCATGAGAACTACTTTGATTGGCTGGCTTCCCAACCAAGAAACTCGGTATTGTATGTATCATTTGGAAGCTATGTTTCGATGCTTTCGTCTCAGTTGGAAGAGGTTGCCTTGGGGCTGCGTGAAAGCACAGTTAGGTTCTTCTGGGTGGCCCGGGACAGTGCTACCTCCACCACCCTCCAGCAGATCTCTGGTGACAAGGGTTTGGCGGTGCCATGGTGTGACCAGCTGAAGGTCCTATGCCACCCCTCCATCGGTGGCTTCCTGAGCCACTGTGGATGGAACTCGACCCTGGAGGCCGTGTTCGCTGGAGTGCCTATGATTGCTTTCCCCAACCATTGGGATCAGTTGGTGATTGGTCATCTCATAGCTGATGAATGGAAGATTGGCGTCGACTTGAGGGAAGAGAGAAGGGAGGATGGTGTTGTCAGCAGGGCCGCAATCTCTGATGCTGTGACAAAGCTTATGGATCTGAGCGATGATGAGAGCCTAGAGATGAGAAGAAGGGCTGCAGAATTAAGAGAGGCTTCACTCAGTGCTATTCAGGAAGGTGGATCTTCACAGCGTTCTTTGAACAATTTCGTTAGAGATATCATCGAAGAAAGACTGAATGTTGCAGAAATTCCGCGGTAGGTTTTTGCTTAAATTTGTAGAGTCAGGGGACAGAAATGTTGCTCGTAGGCAAAAACATTGCTCTCCTAAAAGTCAGGTATGGGCTCCTCTAATGTTCACGCATATTCATCCCACCCACAACAATTATACAAGGTGTGGCTTGAAATCATGATTGCCATTTTCTGGAGCTGAAATAAACAGAACACTTGATGATGTCTGTAGCAAAGATGGGGGACATCGGTAGTCATGTACTCATGTGACAAAAATTATTTGCCTGTGAAAACTCGTGCAGGAATTTATGCTTCATAATACTACTATTGTGGAATAATGAAGAGATTTGTATCGTGTCGGTCCATATTTTTTTGTATTTTATGTAGGTGCATCTGTTCCTACTTTAGGTTCAGTCCAAACAGTATCTCAAAGGTTTTTTTTTTTTGTTATTATTCCTAGTAGGAAAGGTCCTCCTAGAAGAAATACTCGATCTTCTCACCAATTTAAGCCCCTCTGGAACAAAAAATTTTTACAGGAATTGTATAAAAATTTCACGAGATTTTGTTTATTTTTTCACACGAAAAAAACCAGGAACGGGAGAAGATCCCGTGTTCCAAAGGGGTAATTGGGTCCTAAAATGAAAATCCTGACGAAAAAAACACAAGCTGACAAGCATTAGTAAGTCAAGAACTTAAATACAGTCTACTTGAGATACGTTGCACAACACACTCAGCACATCATCTTCAACTAGCCATTAGCATTAAACAAAAGTGTTCCAAGTAAACACTGCTAATCATCTATCACATGAATGAGATCAAAATATTTCTTAACTTGTCTCCTGTGGATGCTTTAAGGTTTAACAGTAGGATTTTGTAAGGTTGGATCTAGGTCATATGTCAATGTCATTGGCGCCAAGGATTGTCGATGAATGCTCTAATTTTTACTTGGGTTAAGCATGTACATGCATAACTTATTCCAACCCTAAACTTTACTTGGATTTGAAGTATTTGCAAATTTTGTGCTATAATTTTTTTTTTCAAAATGTTGTCCAAATATTTGGTGCCAAAATATATGTTCAAATCACATGGTATCAAAAAAAAAAACTAGTGACAAATTCATACGAGGAAACTAGTATTGTTTAGCTGAATTGAACCTGTTAACTTCTCTAAATGGAACAAGAGTAAACTTTGCCTCCGATTTGAAAAGGCTGGGCAACATGACAAAGCTAAATCAATAAAGATAAGATTAAAAGGACAACTCATAAGGTTATAATTTCACCATTTATTCTGAATCTATATAGAATTAAACAATATAAAAATCAGACGTGACGTGTAAGAGAAGCCTAAAAAATTATTGTTTATCAATCCAGATGACGACCACAAAATGGAACATTTCATGAACCGGGCGTTGATATGTACCTCCATCTAGAAAAAAAAAACAGCAATTCTAGCGTACTCTCTTCGTTCAAAAAAAAAATACAGTTCTCACATTCTGAAGAGTCAAACGTTATAAACATTGACTAAAATTATATAAAAATATACTAATTATTATTTGACAAAACAAATATCGTTAGATTAGTTATAAAATTTATTTTCATAATAAATTTATTTTGAGACATAAATGTTAATATTTTTTGCGATAAATTTGGTCAAAGTTGATATAGTTTAGCTAGCACGCTTTCCAAAATTACATATTTTTTTGATTGAGTGAGTATAGTATATCAAGTTAAAGCGTATTAAGGTTGACTAACTGTATATATAACATTAATATTTACGGTATTAAATAAACATTATTTTCATGAGATAATTTTTCTCATATTAGCTAATTTGGTGTTATAATTATATTATTATTAATTAATATTATTTGTCATGAGATACATACTTTAATAAAGAATTGAACTAAAATTGTATTATATTTTATAAAGAAATTGCATTTTTTTAAAAAGAAAGGATAAGCCTACACACCCATCACACATGCGCGCCGGGTCTGAGGTCGTCGGTCAGCCGGTGGCGTCAGTGCCACAGTGGGGATAGTGATGACAGACGGGACTCTCGTCGTCCGTAGTGAGCTTCAGCGACACCTAGTAGTGGGCATCGCACGCTTCCTTCACCTGACCAACAGCCGCCGGAAGGAACGCTTGAGAGCCACGCACCGAGACGTCACGCGCGGATGGCCGCCGCCGCCGCGGGCGAGACCCGCAGCTGCGGCTGCCACATTGTGGCGGTGCCGTTCCCGGGCCGCGGCCACGTCAACGCCATGATGAACCTGAGCCGCCTCCTCGCCGCCCGGGGCGCGGCGGTCACCTTCGTCGTCACCGAGGAGTGGCTCGGCCTCATCCGCTCCTCCTCCGCCGCCGCCGCCGAGCCGGCGGGCATCCGCATCCGCACCATCCCCAACGTCATCCCCTCGACCACTCGGGCCTCCTCGACGCCGTCGCCACAGAGATGGAGGCGCCCTTCGAGCGCCTCCTCGACGGGCTCGAGGGCCCGCCGCCCGCGGCGCTCGTGGCGGACGCCTACGTTCCCTGGGTCGTCGGCGTCGGCAACCGCAGGGGCGTCCCCGTCTGGTCGCTCTTCCCCATGTCCGCTGCCTTTTTCTCGGCTTTCTACCACTTCGACCGCCTCCCGGCCTGGCTTACCGACTGTGAGCACGCGCCGAACTCCGGTGAGACTCTGCCGTGCCAGGGTTTTAGCTTGTCCAAAATCTCCCGGCTAATTAGTTATCCAGGGTTGAACTTGGAGATTCTAGGATCTGTTTTCTGTATACAATGCATAGAGCATTCTTAATAGTCAAAGTTAATACTGCTGCAAGATAAGCATAAGCTGACCATATCGAACCAGTGCCTCAAATTCCAAAGCTTACCATTTTTTTCCTGGTGGTAGTGAGACGAGAATAAATATGAAGTCTGTTTGGTAGGATCTCATATCACTCTGCACGAACTTGTATTTTAGCTTTAGTCTCACGTGATTTATTTCTTAAGCAATGCTCACACGATTAACACACTCTTTAGCAGTCACCATAACTGACAATTGCTATTCTAGTCATCAAAATCCAGCATGATTGGTTGTACAAATGATGCACATTCAGTTTAGTAACCAAATATAGCAATTATTTTAGAGAACTGACCACCTAGATGTGCTCTTTGGTGGAAGGTTTGGGTTGGGTATGCACGCAATCATTTTCGATGCACTGCTGTTGTGTGGCATGACAAGTGACCCCCCCCCCCCCCACCCACCCACCCACCCAAATGAGCATGAATCAAACCTGAAAAACTGTCTCCACTTTTGTCTTGGCGGAATGGCAGAAGTAGCCTACTCTATTTCTGATTCATCCTTATTCTTATTCCTCCGCTAAATTGCCCCACAGCTTTTTTGAATATATGTTTCATTTTTGTATCTCATACTCTTGTGGACAATCGATAAGAAGGCTTGCAACATCAACGTTTCTTAGCTGTCTATTTTATGATATGCAGGTAACTCTGACCAGAGACTTGGGAACTATATCACTGGACACGCTGCAAGCTCAATAAGGTTGTCAGATCTCGAGCCCTTAATTCATGACAAGAGAAAAATGAAGCATATCCTAGCAACCATTTCTAGCGTTAGAAATGCTCAGTGTCTCCTTTTTACCACCATGTATGAGCTTGAGGCCAGTGTCATCGACTCGCTAAGGTCAGCACTCTCTTGTCCAGTGTACCCAATAGGCCCCTGTGTTCCCTACTTGATGCTTGAAGACCAGCATACAATGTCCAATGGTGAAGTTGCCACCCAAGGAGACTACTTCACTTGGTTGGATTCTCAGCCTGTGAACTCAGTTTTGTATGTCTCCCTGGGCAGCTTTGTCTCAGTCTCAGCCTCTCAGCTTGAAGACATTGCACTGGGCCTAGTAGCCAGTGAGGTCAGGTTCTTGTGGATTCTTCGTGAACAATCCCCTCGGCTGCAAGAACTCTTCGCTGGCATCAATAATGGTTTGATACTGCCATGGTGTGAGCAGCTTAAGGTTTTGTGCCATCGTTCAGTTGGGGGCTTCTTGACCCATTGCGGGATGAACTCGACACTTGAAGGCGTCTTTGCTGGTGTGCCTATGCTTGCCTTACCACTGTTTTTTGATCAACCTATTGATGGACGATTAATTGTGGAAGATTGGAAGGTTGGCCTGAACTTTAGGGATTGGGCTAGCAAGGATGGTCTGATTGGGAAAGAGGATATTTCACGGGCTGTGAAGAAGCTGATGTCTTCTGATGAAACTGAGACAAAGGCGCTGAGGAAACGTGCTCTTGAATTGAAGGAGGCTTCCCGCAGAGCAGTTGACAAGGGTGGATCTTCATACTGCAATCTGAGTACATTGATGGAGATGGCATGCACTCCAAAATAATTGGGAATTGTATTTGCTGAAACCAATCTTGTCATACTGTGGTGGTGCTGTAACCTGTAACCATCAATGCTTCAAATATCAATTCTACAATTGACCCTTGCTTACTCTTTAGAATTTGTGCAACTTTTGGAAAGGTTGATGTTGCATAGACCCTTAACTGATGTACGATTTGATCAATACATCAACTTTGTAGCAAACAATAGTGTACAGTGTTTTCTTCTCCTTATTGTTTTCCTGTTTTCATGGCCTTGAAACTTTGCAGGATCTTATGCTAAACTGGCTGTGTATTAGCTTGAAGTTTCAAATTTACAGCTTAAGATTTTATTCCGAAGACTTGGCAGCGTTTGAAGTGCCTGGGTAACTCGCCAACCACCGGCCGTGCCACATGGTGCCGATGCCGTGGCCATGGTCACGTACTCACATCAACCACATGCTGAACCTGTGCCGTGAATGGTGGAGATAGTGCTGTTGTCGCAGGGTGTGGAAGGCCGCGGCTGTCCTGACAACAGCACTGTGGGCGGGGGCCAGTGGCCGCGTGTGCTCCGTTTGCCACCCACTCGCCGTCTTCTACCATTTTCATAACACCTCGCAGACGCACACCGCGCGACAGAACCAAAAACTATCTCCAATTTCTTATTGAGGTGATCAGCTTACGAGATGGCTATCCCGCAGCTTATCCAGGTTACTGCCCCCACCCGCAGAAAGACAAACCGAGGCAATCAGGCAATTGAATTTTTGAGGATCATATTGCTTTTTATTCATTTTTACTCGATTTTTGTTCTGCATTTGCAATCAGATACAAGCCCCCTCGCAATTCAGATCATTTCATCAAAACTCCAAAACTGTAGGGCCATTTCCAATTCAAACAACAACTGTCACTCACATTTACGAATTAATGAATTAGTCAGCAAAATACCATATACTAGTCAGATAACATTCAAATCCTAATCGCCATCACTAGAGTCACATAAAACCTGACTCTGAGAACAGCCTAGCAAATAAACGGCTGTCAAGTATTCAAACTTTCTTGACTCCCATAACAAGCAAAACCAGCCAAGCAAACAAACGGCTGTCTTATTCAAACTTTCTTGACTCCCATAACAAGCAAAAAAACCACAAGTTTCCCCCCAATTCAGATCATTCACAAAATTCCAAAACTGCAGAGCTACTTCCAATTCAAATGACAACTATCATTCACATTTATGAATTTAATCAGCAAAATACCATTCACATTTATGAATATCTCTCAAGTGTTTATTTGCAATCAGATACAAGTCCCCTCCACTATTCAGATCATTCACCAAAATTATGTCACACCTGGTTCTAAGGATAAAACCAGATATACATTATATGTGAGTCTTAAGGGACAAATCCCACATATAGCTACAAATAGTATCAAGTACAATGCTTTAAGTATAACGTACACAGTATATAAATGATCACCTATGAACAAACAGCGGAAAAACGACTTCAAACTCCGGGTGTAGACTACACTCCACTGGATCCAAACTGACTGGTTGATCACAAGCCTAACACTCCTCTTGAGGTGTGGGGAAATAGCAAGAGTGAGTCCATGTCGAACTCAACAAATATAGCAATAGGCAGTACCCATCAACTCATGATTAATGTAACATAAATAATATATGAAGCATAAAACTGTAAACCACGAGTATGGTAGCAAACAAAAGTCATCATCTTAATGTAAGGATTCCAAAGCCGCTCGTGTCCTTGAGCAAGGCTAGTATGCCAGTTTAATAAGCTCTGCGCAGATGTGTACACTTTCACTGTGAGCCGTGAATTATCCTTTCGTCCGAGGCCCGTCGACCTCTTAGCTCACTACCAAGGAAAGCCGGCAGGGTTCACTATGAAGCCTTTCAAAGGTTCGTCTAACATGTTAGGGCCGCTCTGTGCCCTACGAATGTAGTATCCCCCTTCTGATGGCATATAATCGCAGCCTATACACATGCAGATAGGGGTCCAACTACACCCAACCCAGAACACACCCCTCTTGCGCCATTAAGGGAACCGCTAACAAGCTAGAAAAGGTCCTCATACTGAGCTAAAACCAGAGCCATATAGCCCTCACAGCTGTACTCTAAATCCCGGAGGTTCTCTTACAGATAATTCATCAAGTTGCTAAAAAATTATTTTTATCGTTTATTGTTTAAACATTAATTAAGTCATAAGATCAAAGTCACACGAATAAAACCCAAGAGCTATACTTGCCTTAAAACTTTCTTTACACCCAAAGCAACTTGTTTAGAGAATAATCAACTTTGTCTTCCCTTTTGTAGCTTCGGAACACTAAACTTCTGATTTCCAACATCGACGGATAGCATCTTCTCTGCTCGCAGATCGTAGCACACCGATAAACATACAAGCAAACAAATAGAGAGAATTAAGAGCAGTACACCACACGAGAGAAACAGCTATAAACTTGATTTATTTTAGTTGAGCAAAATCGTATGAATGTTATTAATTTAGATTAGTTAAAACATAATTATATGGCATGAAGAACACGTCTAGTCTATGCTAAACCATAAACAGATGGATAGGGTTAGCTAGATAGAATAGATTATAGACAAAACTGTATAGGATAGACGTGCCGTTCTTGAACATACCGTACGTGTAATTTCAGGCATGCATGGCACTTGAGTTAGTAGCATGCAAGTATGTTTTCAAGGCAATCGTGATGATGAGCAGCAGGGTAGAAGTCGATGAACTGCTTGCTTGCCCAGCCAAGATGGAACTTGTACGTGCTGCTAACAATGGCTCGCTTCTCAGGATGATGGATGTACACCGGCAGATTTATCCATGGGAGCTCGGTAGGAGACGAGCAGGATACGGTTGAAACTACTGCTGCACGATATATGCATAATGCACGTACGGTGCTATGAGAAGGGCACCTCGATCTGTTGGTCTGCTGCGACATAAACGACAAAGAGAAACATAGGGTAGATGAGAGATAGATACAGAGAAAGCAACGATAAGGCGGAGACGATGGATCTTACTGGCAGAAACACGGATGTCGGAGGGGGAGCAGCATCTTATCTTGACGAGGATCGGCGGCCCTGACAGCGACGAGATGGGACCGACATGTGGACTTCCATGCCGAAGATGAAAGGATATGGCAATGGCTAGACATGGTGAAGGTCACCGGGCTGGAGCATTCATGGAGCGCCGAGATCCAGCGGCAAGCAGACGACGACGAGGCGGCGGCAACAGCAGGCTTTCCTTGACGTGAAGCTCATCAGCAGTTTGCGGACGGCGACAATGGCTTTCACGCAGAGATGCTCGGCGGCCAGCTCGAGTGGTCTCCTCGGCGAGACCCAAACGGCGGCGCTGCTAGAGCAAAGCGAGGGCGGCGTAGTTTGGGCTTGAGAGCTGCACGGTTTTGTGCGAGGAAACATATATAGATCGATACGATGACGTGATGGCTTGCAAATATTGATGTGGTTTCACGTTCCTTGCAGGCCACGAGAAAGACGCTACGGTGGCCTCCTCGTACATGGGCTGGACTCACCGTGAAAGCAAAGGAGACAGGAAACGCACACGCCTATGCGGCTTTGGCCTAGCTGGACATGAAGAAGACAGCAGCTCAGCAATTCCAGGGTCCAGGCGCGGCGGCGGACTTGGCAACTTGCCCATGGCAGCAGACAACTTCGACAGGATGGCAGCAACGACACCACGAGAAGACGACGAGTCCACGAGCACCATTGGCTGAACAAGAAGACCATAGATAGAAAGGATGACAAGCAAAACCTGAAGGATGGATGTGCTGTTGGTGCACGTCGTACATGGCCTTCAAAGCATGCATAGCATACGCTGGTTTGGATACTGGAGCATGAACGACTTGGCTTGCAAGCTAGCATCATGACGAAGACTCGCACGGCAAGACGACGCTGGAGAGGACGATGTAGAAGAGAAAGGAAGAGAAATTTGACAAGGTCGTTACATATAAATAGGAAGGATAACTTCACACATTTGCATCAATTAGCAATACGGTACTAATTGACGTTGCACCACTCATCCATCTTTACTAATAGGTCTAATTAATTATTAGAGCCTATTAGTAAATAAAGACAGGCCGTTGGACGCAGGAAAAATGAAGATAATTTATTATTTTCGAAATTAATTATTTTTATAGATAAAATAATTCTAGAGAAGTCCAGAATTAATTTTAAACCGCGAAAAATATTCCAAAGGCTCCAAATATTAAGAGAAAATTCTCAGAGATATTTTGGAGCATGAGGAACCCAAATAAAATATTTATAGCTCATGGTAAGATAAATTGGAGCATCTAAAAATCAGATAATGCTCACAGAAGAATGGGAACAAATTTTAGAATAAGCCAGAAAATTCATGTGAGGCTTTCAGAGATTGATTGATGAGTGAGGAGGAGTGATTTGGATTACAAAGAAAAGACTTTAAAAAGATTCTAAAGAAAAGTTGGGCTGATTAACAAGGAATTTGACTATTGAAAAAAAAAGAAACAAAAGGATAAGCCAAAAAAATGATAAACGACTTACTAACGAATTTTAAAAACTTTGCTCACTCTTAGCACAAAGTCAAACATCACAAAAATAAAGATGCAGCAGCATGAATGCTCAATCATGTTTTTAAGCCTAGCATAAATTTTAACATGATGAAAAAATACTATTTTTCCTAGGTTTTCATGAGCACAAAATTCAAATTAAATATTTTTACTCTATTTTTTAAAAGTGCAATTTTTGGGGTGTTACAAATTCTAAAACTGTAGGGACATTTCCAATTCAAACGACAACTAAGATACATCATTTATGAATCAATTGAATTAATCAGCAAAACACCATTCACATTTATGAATAAATGTCATACCAGATAGAATTCTGATGTACACTAAGGTGTATCCATCACATGAAACACAACACATCCAAATCCTAATCGCCATCACTAGTCAGATAACACCTGACTCTGAGAACAGCCTAGCAAACAAACGGCTGTACTCAAGTATTCAAACTTTCTTGACTCCCAAAACATAAAGCTTAGCGAATGTCAGACTCGCCTTCCATTACACTTCTCTAAAGCAATAGCAAACACGGATACTAGCACGAAGTTATAATCTTCGTTTACTTGCAGATCTCCATTGCGGGTGGACGAAGCGCGACCCCTCCAAACTGCTCACTGGAATACTTCTTGTATACAACCCTCAGCTTGTTCTCAGGGGCAGTCGAGTGTGCGTTCACCAGAATCTTCGTGCATTCACTGAAACCATCACAGATCACAAAGGTCAAACCGTGTCCAAAGTTTATGAACACATATGGATTTAGGCAGAGAAAGATGGTGATTGGCAATGGAATCTTACATTAGCTCTGCTTCTGACTCTCTGAAGCCTGTGTGGTGCTTGAGGGTGTCGGTCCAAACGGGAGCCTTCTTGAGAGTGAGCCTGGCTGCATAGACAGCAGATGCCGCAATCAGGGAAGGCAGGCGTGTCACCAAGTCATATTGCATCAGCGCCAATTCAGCGAAGAAGAAGACCATATTCTCCATCTGCATTTCAAATGTAAGCTCACAAAAGCATAGGACTGATGAATCTCTGATTGGCTAGCAATACCAACGAAATTTATTTACCTCTTTCTCAACTTTGTTACCCAAGGTTGCCGCCTTCAGAAAACGGACAAGGAACATGTAAAGTGTAGGGACAGTCAAGTTCCACTCCAGCTTATTCAGAATCCCCTTCTCCATCGCAAGAATCTGCTCCCTGCTGTATGCACTGTCTGATATAAGGATGAAGTCGTTCACCTGAAAAGCACACATGAATGCATTTAGAAAAGAAATTTGAAAAGTAGTACTGGGAACATAAGACTGGGATGAAAGCTTTCTGTGTACCTCTGGGGCCCAAATCTCCTCGTACTTGCAGGCGATCAGCATAGCTGAAACGCCAACAAGCTGCAGCTCCCTTCGCAGGACTGGTAGCCGCGAGAGGTACTGATCGATGATGTACATGGTCAAGTAGAGAGTTTCTGGCATCAGTTCGAACTTGTGGTGTACTTCGATTATCCAATCAACCAGGATAGCCCTCATCTTAGGGTTGATCTCCACTTGGGCTTCAATGTAGTCACATGGCCGTCTCTCGTGCTGCAACCATGCCAAAAAGAAACACATTCAGAGACTGGTCGCTAACAGATCGCACAATCCACACACAATAATTCATAAATCGGTTGCAGTTACCTGAGCAGACTTGTAGAACGTGTAGATGTCCTCAATGTATTCCACGACTGCAAGCTCATTGTTGACGTCCAACTTGTCGATGTCTTCGATCACTTGTTTTGGCTTATCAGCGATTCCACAGGCAACCTGACACATTCAGATGGAAACAATCAGAACAATTCGCATATGTAAACAAGAAATTGCGGCCTGGCATCATTAGAGCAAGCAGAGTCATCTGGCAGATCCACGCACCTTTGAGCGAGCCGAGAGCACAGAAGAAAGGGTGTTGATGGCCTTCCTCCTGGAGCGGACGGAGCTAGCGCTGCTCTCGGACTGCGTCCTGCTCTGTTCAGAGTCGGAGCTGAGTACTGTGACATCCTCAGGCGGCGGCAGCTTGGCAGGAGCCTTCCTCGCCGCCTGCCTCGCAGGTAGGATTGCGGCATTCTGCTTGCAAACAGATATTTCATCAGTTAGAGAAAAGATGGGGAATCAAATTGGTTCGAAGGACAGGTTAGACTGGAAACGAAGGGAAGGAGCACGATTGATCTGCGCACCTTGATTGCGGCATTCACCTGCGCGTTCTTCACGAGCTGAGCGCCGAAGCTTCTCGTGATGGGGCGATTGATCTGCTCCTGCAGCTGAGGCTTCCTGCAACCAAGAACGAACGAATCTTTCAGAACAAGAACAGGCAACGAAACAGCGGCGACAAAAAGAGAAAGGAGCTTGGGTTCGTTCGTACCCTTCGGCTGGGCGAGCGCTGACGCGGTTTCCAATATCGCCGAGGGGGTTTCGCCGGTTCATGGCATCAGCTAGGGCGGGCACGGCCTTGTTCTTTCCGAGAGCGGGGACAGCGCCTGACCATGGCACAAGAGAGACAGGAGATCAGGATGGCACGAGATGTTCATCGCAAAAATCTGTGCAGAGAACAAATCTACTCGAGGATCCTTCTTCATAGACTAGAATCAGAATCAAGCCGTTGCGCAGAAACAAGAACATACATCAGGAAGGACCACGACGAGACTAAAGATCCAATCTTTTTCGCTAAATCGAGCCAAAGAACCTGCTCTAGGGGTCAGAAATCCCCCGCAAGAAGCTCCGCCCCACGACCCATTACCAATCAATACGAAGCCGGAGACGAACGAGGGAACAAGAGCAACCAAGAAGCGGCGCTAGAATCCGTGGGCTTCTCACCTCGGTTGTGGTGGTGGAGCTGCGGAGCGGCAGCGGCGGCGACGGTGGCGTTGTGGTTGCGCGTGGCCATCTCTTCGTCGTCGTCCTCGTCGAACTCGGCCTGGCCGAAGATCCCGGAGAGCACGGAGGCGAAGAAAGACTGGAGGCGCGCCGCCCGCGTCCCCTCCTCTTCCCCGCCGGCGAGCTACGCAGCCACCGCGGATCCGCAAGCGCAGCAGCAAGAAGAAGCGTTTTGTTGCTCCCTACTAAGCTTTCCCTCTCCTCCTAATGGCGGCGCGTGATACAGTTGTTGAGGGGACGAGGAGGCTATGGCTCGGGGAGGGGAGGCGCAGATATAGAGGAGCGAGCGGTGTCAGGGCAGCCAGGCAGGGCGGAGCGGGTCGAGGCGGCGAGAGGGGAGGAGAGGGGAGCCGCTCCAACGGTCGGCAAGGGTTCGTATCGCAACGGTCGGGACGCGCCGGTCGGACGGCTGGGATAGATCCGCTGGGAAACTAGCCGTTGCGCCGAGTGGGATTCGCCTCCGAGCTGGAAAAGGGTTCTTTTTGCGGCGCGGTGTTGAGTTGGGAGCTCTCTTCCTTCCTTTCTTGGCCGACGCGCGTTATTGACAACTTAACATGTGCAGGCTCAGTAATAAACGATGGGGGTGGGTTGCGTTATTGTTTGGAGATCGCGCGTGTTTTCCTCACAGCTTTCACATCAACGTCTCGCACAGCGACGTTTTTTTAATTTATATATACCCTGAGCGGGTTATTTGTGTTTGTGAGCATGAAGTCAAATTTTGTTCCAAACTGCGTCAAACTGAAATTCTGTCCATCCAAATGAATAAGCTGGGATGGAGGCGTTGGTCACATGACCAAGCGGTCGTGGTCATCACTAGCGATAGATATAGCCTCAGAGGCTTAGACAAAGCTCTGTACTATCCTAGGCTTGCATATGAGCCGAGACTGCAATACGCATTTGGTCCGGGTGTCTCTGAAGAGATTATTTTGCATGGTTGTTTTGTGTTTTGTCTACGACGTATTTTGTATTTCTTCTCCACAGGTGAATTTCAAATGGTAATGTGGGTCAGAATTCATCTAGGATTGAGCAAAGCCTGTAATTTCTTCTTTTCATTATTTGTGCAGAATTCATGCGTGCAGGTTTCTGCCGTGCCACCAGCAACTCGCCACCTTATATGCTTGTTGCAGAGTTTTCCCCTTGGAGATTTCGAATTGTGTTTGTTAAAACTTTGTCTACTTTCTATTCAAAATGAAAAAAAAAAAGGATGCAGAAGATTGGCCGAATGTTGTCACGAGATGAAAAGGGATTTGGATATGGATTGAGCAAGAGCGTGGCTAATCCATCTATAGGGCAGGGCCACTTAAACGGCTACGACACACGAGTCGTGTGAGTGTGACCATGCGGTCCAAGAGATGGACTCACTGACAAAAGCCACTATTGTCTTTAGTTGCCTCGCAATTCGCATGCATGTGATGTGACTTGTGAGTAGCGTTTCCGACTCACTGACAAGCCATGCAGATGGACGGCGCGCCAGGCTGGCTCGGGCTTCCACGTCGGCACAGAGACTTCTGAACGTTAGTGGTTTCGCAGACGTTCAGGAGTAACCTTGCGAGCAGTGGTTGCTTCAACTGACAAAATGGAAGAGGCACCAACTGAATTCGCTTCGCATAGTGAGTAGTGACCAAAGCAGCAGCCGGCTCCGCTTCCACGGTTTGTGAGCAAAACCAGTAATGAAATTCTGACAAATGCTAAGCTACTTTTTATATAAAAGATAACACCTTGCAGTAGGAGTTTTTTTGTACTGAGTAGTCGCAATTGATGGGTATAGTTTTGACTTTTGAGAGCGTGCGTTGCTGCTGCCACATTCGAAGCGTGAGATCGCCCTCGGCAAAATTTATGCTTTCCAGCGTTCGTCATGCCACCTCATATGCTCCAGCGATGACTAAAAGCAACCAGTATCTTTCCAGCTGATAAAAAAAAACCGAACTCTGAATCATGTTGACCACCAAAGTTTATCCACGCGTAAATAGGTGACTCCACGAGACCAGCTGTCTGTACATTTCTTGATAGCTCAAACAGGAAGTCTTTCCCACCCGAGAGAAACTACATAATGGACAGTCTTTTTCGGTACAAATATTACATATATGTATATATAACGCACAAGAACAGTGATCAATTTGTGCATCATGTTTCAAGAACGTCGCTAATGCTGCAGGCAGGCAAACAAAAACAATGCCTCCATAAGATATGGAAAGGGGGGTAGCGTCACGCCTACCCTCACAAGCACGAATAGACAAACTACTAAGACAAGCACCCAAATCAGCAAATCCACACCCTAATTATGTACTGTGTTGCTGTCAAAACAAGCATGATCACTTCATCAGGTGCCTCGGTCGCCTGGGCCAGCGAGAGCAATCTGCAGAGCCATCAAAAGTTGTAAACCATGCCGTTTTCTAGAAGAAAGGGAAAAAGAATATTATTCGCACAGTAAAACAAAACTCAAGACAACATGGCATACATTGCAGTTCGATGCAAATTTGCGAGCAATCATAATTGCAGCATTCCTGTCCCTGTCTGTTTCGAAAGCTAGAGTGTAGGACAAGCCTTTCCTAGCTTGCCAGAAAACTGCCCTAGATGCAGCATTACCACCACCACGGCTCCCACATAACTGTAAATGGAACAAGACAAACAGATTATGAGATTAATCATAAATAAATAACCTATATAGGCTTAACTGCTTTTGACAATCAAAAAATTTCAGCACAGTTAATGAAGTAATGCCTATAAGCATGCAACAACCATCCGATGAGGAACAAAACATAATTAAATCCGACAAACTACTACTTCTGAAGGAAATGCCCAATATTCATCTAAATAACGTCATTATAAATATACTATAAGTATGTCTACTTCTATAACCACAGGACAGGCAACATGTCAAACAATGAAGTAATTTCATCTAAGTTATAAGCCCTAAGGAGCACTTCGGTTACATACACATAATGTGATGAGACGTACCTTCATCGTGGTGGAATATGATTCTCTTGCTTTTGTAGACCATCCTTTTCGAAGTTTTATTCTCAGCTTTCCAATGTGAAATACATGGACAGAATTCGACGAGTAATCCTTCCCATTCATTTGGGTTACTACTACCTACAAAACAGCAGTGCGAACCATGGTTCAACTTAGCATTGTACATTAAATCAAAACCTCAATCACTACTTCTCTACCGCAAATAATCATGGCAAAATACAGACATAAAGTCAAACTCAGTGCCACTTCAACTGATTAAAAATGAGAGGCCCGGTTAAAAGCGGGGAAATGTTATGTAAGGCTAACATCCCCACCCCCACCCCCACCCACCCAAAAAAAAAACAGTACTTAAAGAACTGCAAAATAATTTATCATTGGTTTCGGTGAATTCATAGATGGTTTTCCAAACAGTATCAAAGAGACCATATATCACAAAATCAAGACGAGAACATACATTGAATTCAATATCCGTCCTTTTCATAAGTGAGTCCACATAGCGTTCAAGTCCTGCAGCTGTTCAAAGCATAAGAAGTGAGCTATCTGAGTGAAACTTCAGTCATGTCAGAAGCTTGTATCAAACTATCAGCAGCTTGCTGCCTTTGCATGATTTTCATAGAATATGACAAGATAAATCACAATGCTTGTAAATTTCTCTGATAACTTAATTCCAGTTAATCCTTAAATAAAATCAGATGGGGAAAATGACTTAGATCTGTTAAAAAAACTTGCAAAAGGACTAACCGTTATCTATAGGCCCATCTGTCTGAACTACAATTTTGTCTGCATTCAAAACTATCTCTGCTTGCAATAATCGGCCAACATCAAATGGTTCTGGGGCATACGTAAACTTTGTTGCTCCTGCAGGAAAAGTGCACAACATCTTACCAACAGAATGATTGCATGAGATGCCAAAAAGAATAAGATCAATTTGACAATCTTTAGGAATGATTGCAGCCAAAAGAACCAGAAGAAATGATTTACAGATGAGCCTATTTCTTTGAATGATTTAGGGAGAAGTCCTACTAGTCTGCATAGCACTTTATTGATAACATACCCAATATGAGTTCTCTAGTGCCTCCAGAAATTACACGATACCACTGAATTGGACAGTTCGCTATGTTTGGAGCACCATCAACTCGAGGGATAATACAAAACTGTGATCCAAGGGTATTAGAACCTTCAAGCTCAAAGAGGTCGGAACTATCCTCTTCTAACCTCTTGATCATGGCAAGCTACAAATACAAATTGTTGGGCAGTGATTATCATACAGCTCAGGATTATTTAAATTTGAAAAGACCCTACTATACAAACTCTGTCCTATATATCTGACAGGAGATACCTCTTTCCTTAGCTGATTGCATAGCTGAGTCTTCTCTGAGATGAGAGTCCGCAGTGCTCGAAGCTCAAACTCCATGTCCATGACCTATTTTACATAAACATATCAGAATATAGTCTACTTTTACTAGCTCCATCAAATTAATAAACAGAAGAGGATATATAACATGCCAATTAAGACTTCAATAAGATATCAAAAGAAAGCCAGGGTAACCAAAGACAAACCTTGCTTGGCTGGTGTAGCATTTTTATTCTCCTGGCTTCTCGGACCTCTTTCCTAAGTTCCTCTATCTCCTGATTATTAGGGGACAAAAATCAAGATACAAAATAAATATGGACCAATGGCCACTGGCAATAAATGATACAAGAGACACAAATGAAATGAACATCCAAGTTCATTTTGAAATAAGGAAGTACCTCCTTCTCTCTACTACTCGACGCAGAATCATGCACGTTCAATGCTTTCTCGACTTTTTCGATCGCGGCTCTAGCCTTTTCAATTTCAGCAAGCGCAAGAGCCCTTTCCTCTTCAGCTACTTTGCGTGCATCTTCGGTAGCCTAAAATACAAATGTGACACTGACATTCTGGTACAGAACCCAAACAACAACACACAACCCCACCAAATGGTTCAACTAGGCTAGCCTACCAAGTGTCCGAGTCTTTTAAAAAAAGGATGCTCCTAGGCTGCTACTGGTGCACAATCAAAAGAACTAAAAAGAAGTTATAAAATCATGAGAAAATGAAAATTTCTCGGTGTTCCAGAAATAAGAACATTATGTTCTGGAAACATACACATGGTACCTAAGCCATGCTGCCATGTTTATATCATAACATATTGACAAATAGAAAGCAGTCTTCTTTGAGGCCTCACCTCAGTTTCTCAGGTAACACATTAAAAAGGCTGCAAAGCTAATTGGATACTAACAAAAAAAAAAAAATACAGCACACCTGCTTAAGGAAGTTAGCCAATTTTTTTACTTCAGACTTCTCATAAATTAACTCCCCTTCTCGTTGTGTCAGTTGGACAGCTAGAGCCTCCACCTGATAGCAAATGATTTCATAATCACATAAGCATTTCTCCAGCTAAAGGTAGCATAAAGGCGGGGAAACATTTACAATCTGAATGTAATAAGGACAGGGCACTATGGCAGACATAATTGGAAAGTAAATTAGATACGAAAGAGGAATGACATGTGAGAACATAGTCCTTGACTCCTTATCTATTCAGAATGAGAAAATAGAATAATACTCCAAAAAAATCTCAAGAACAGGTCCAAAAAAGCTACAGATGTACATGCCAAAGGATCTCAAAACTAACATATTCATTTCGCAAACTGTTTACAAGTTTACAACAACAAAATAAAACCTAGCATCATTTTCCTGGTGTAATCCTAACACTAAACAGTCGGTACCCTTTGTTTAGCATTTAGACCGTTTAGACGGTGTTTAAACGGAGTTAAACGGCTTAAACAGTTTTGTATAGTAGCACTAAAATACACGTATTTATGTATGTAGAAGTCAAATATGCTAGAAAGTACACATATTTACATGTAAAAAATAAGTATTCTACCAAATAGTTTTTTTCTGAGGAAAACTAAATCCCACTCCACCCCATATACTAAAGATATTAATTAGTTGTGTGCTAAAGGTAGCTATAATCCTTCTATTGACTAAATGTTGAATTAAATGGTTGTCTAGCTCATTTAATCATGTCTAATTGGATTCTGTTTAGATGATTTAGACAACGGTTTAAACGGTCCAACCATTAAATTCACCATTTAAGGCCTAAACGAAACGGGTGGCCTTCGTTTACCGTTTAACCACTGTTTATAAATGGGCTAAAGGGGCCATTTAGGAAACACAAAATTAAGAAATTGTAAGGGTGAAAGGAACGGCTACTATTTGAATAGCTTATAAGGTCCTTGCATTACCTGGAACACTAGTGACTAACCTCAATCAAGGGATATTTACAAAAGAAAAGGGGTCCACTTTGAACAAAAAATGGATCTACAAGAAGCTTATAACAGCATGCAGATATTTCAGAAATTTTTAAGAGCAGAAGTTAACCAGTGAGATAGCTTCCTCAGCATCGTCTCTATTTCGACCAGCCACACGGCCCTTCAGTGTGTCTAAAACATCTCTGAGCTTCTTCAGAAGAACCTGCCTGTCTAGTGAAGCGGCTTCTCGCCGCTTAGCCTGAAACATGAGGCAACAGTTTCAGAATGGAATTCCATTTTAATGGAAGTAGCATAACAGTAGAAACTGATATTGATTAACAAACTTCTGAGTTATCAACTATCAAAGTAAGATGCAGAACATCTCTGCAGCTCGTAGAACTTTGCATTTCACTTCGCATGTGTTTATACATTTTCTTCTTAACAATATGCTGTTGCAGAGCAGTTTCAAGAAAGAAAGTCAAAGCAGCAAGTACTTCAGAAGCTGGTACAACAACAACAACAACATAGCCTTTTGTCCCAAGCAAGTTGGGGTAGGCTAGAGATGAAACCCAAAAGAGACCAGGAAACAAAGGACACATAGAGGGTACAAGAAAAAAGGATTACGGTTCAGGCACGTTAATTGCTAGTCTCCAAGCGCTCCTATCCATAGCTAAATCCTTAGGGATATTCTACTCCTTAAGGTCTCTCTTAACCGACTCGTTCCAAGTCAGTTTAGGTCGACCTCTACCGTTCTTTACATTATCGACCCGCTTTACAACCCCACTACGCACCGGCGCCTCAGGTGGCCTCCGTTGGACATGGCGAAACCATCTCAACCGGTGTTGAATCAATTTCTCCTCAATTGGTGCCACCCCAACTCTATCCCGAATATCGTCGTTCCGGACTCTACCCCTCCTTGTGTGCCCACAATACCATCGCAACATACGCATCTCTGCTACACTCAATTGCTGGATATGTCGCCTTTTTGTAGGCCAACATTCAGCATTGTATAGCATCGCCAGACGAATCGCTGTCCTATAAAGCTTACCTTTTAACTTCTGAGGCACCCTTTTGTCACAGAGGACGCTTGAAGCTTGACGCCATTTCAACCAACCGGCTGAGATTCTATACCTAACATCTTCATCGATGTCGCCATCCTTTTGTAGCATCGATCCTAAATACCGAAAAGTATCCTTCTTGGCCACCACTTGCCCATCGAGACTAACGTCTCCCTCCTCATTCCTAGTCGCGCTGAAGTCGCACCTCATGTCCTCGGTCTTTGTCTTACTAAGTCTAAACCCTTTCGACTCTAACGTGTGCCTTCATAGTTCTAACTTCCTATTAACCCCTGCCCTTGTCTCGTCAACTAGCACCACATTATCAGCAAAGAGCATACACCAAAGGATATCACCTTGTATGTCCCTTGTGACCTCATCCATCACCGAAGCAAATAAATAAGGGCTCAATGTTGACCCTTGATGTAGCCCTATTTTAATTGGAAAGTCACCGGTGTCGCCATCACATGTTCGGACACACGTCACCACATCCCTGTACATATCCTTGATGAGGGTGATGTACTTAGTTGGGACTTTGTGCTTTTCCAAGGCCCACCACATGACATTTCTCGGTACTTTGTCATATGCCTTTTCGAGGTCAATAAAGACCATGTGCAAGTCCTTCTGCTCCCTATATCTCTCCATCAACTGTCGTAATAAGAAAATCGCCTCCATGGTCGACCTACCAGGCATAAACCCAAACTGGTTTTGGGTCACACTTGTCACTCTTCTTAGGCGATGCTCGATAACCCTCTCCCAGAGCTTCATCGTATGGCTCATCAACTTAATCCCACGATAATTAGTACAACTTTGAACATCTCCCTTGTTCTTGAAGATCGGTACTAATATACTTCTCCTACATTCTTCAGGCATCTTGTTTGACCGAAAAATGAGGTTAAAAAGCTTAGTTAACCATACTATCGCTCTGGCACCTAGGCATCTCCACACTTCAATGGGGATACCATCAGGGTCCATCGCCTTACCTTCCTTCATCCTCTTCAAAGCCTCCTCGATCTCTGCCTCCTGAATTCTCCTCACGAAGAGTCTGTTGGTATCGTCATATGAGTCATCCAACTCCAAGGTAGGACCCTCATCATTCTCCCCATTAAACAACTTGTCAAAGTACTCTCTCCATCTGTCCTTGATCTCCTCATCCCTCCCAAAAGTCGATCTGTCCCATCCTTGATGCATTTGATTTGGTTGATGTCCCTCGTCTTCCTCTCGCGGATCCTAACCATCCTATAAATGTCCTTCTCCCCTTCCTTCGTTCCTAGCCGCTGGTAAAGGTCATCATACGCCTGACCTTTTGCTACACTCACCGCTCGTTTTGCAGCCCTCTTATAGCCCTCAATGTTGACCACACTCTTGTCATGGTGGAGGCGCTTGAACCACTCCTTCTTCTCCCTAATAGCCCTTTGCACCTCGTCATTCCACCACCACGTGTCTTTCGCTTCCCGTTTGCCTCCCCTACTCACTCCAAACACATTTGAAGCCACCTTCCGAACACATGTCGAAAAAAGAAGTAATAAACTGAGCTCTGGAGCAAGCCACAGCTACTATATGAGAATGAGTGCCAACTTAATACGGCTACTGGCAGATAATTTGACACGATCTGAATCTTCATCTGTTATCATTTCACTAAATGGCAATACTTGAACCATAACCGACATCATTAGCATGAGAGGTACTACTGCAGAATCTCCAATAACAATATTACTGATAACAAAAGCTTTCATCTTTGTGTTAGATTTCCTATGAGATACCATTGACAAAAGTAAGTAGAGGCAAACTGAGAAAACCACCTCTTCAGAAAGCTTGGAAGCGCCAGATAGACCCTTCTCAAACTTCTCTTTGAGGTCACGCACAGAAAGGCGCTTGTGCTGCTCTAGCAACTGCGCTGTTTCCTTTGCAACAATCTCCTTGAGAGGTACAGCCTCATGGGTCTCCTCTGGATCAATGATTTGGTTGTTTGGTCCAATCCTGTAGTCTGGGAAACGGCCCTTGGGAAAGTTAACATCTGATGAGACCAAATCAAGTGCCTCCTTCTGCATGTCATCTCCGGAGTCATGGATGACCCTTGTCATGTGTGGTGATCTGATGAAAAATTGACCAGGAACATATATATCCTCAGTGCTTTATACATACCAAAAACTTGAAAATTACAAGCACATGAAAGAGGAATCAGGTTTTGATAGATTATAGATATGTTTTGTATGCAGTGTTACATCGTTTATGGCTACATAAAACAAGGCGCAGCTAAAGTTGGTGAAGAATTCAAACTTGAAGCAATTCCAACTTATTTTTTCTTATGGGGATAGTTACATCAGGAAGAAAACTGCACTAATCTTAGCATCTATATCTCATTAAACCTTATGATTCCTAGGGACTAGGGAGTAGGGACAGGAGTGAGCCTCACAACTGCAAACACTAAGGCTACATTAAATTTTAGAAGATAAAGCAACAACCTTTAGACTATAATAATATAAATAGTTGTTATCTAGCACAAGGACATCTAAAATTGGTTAGAGCACGGCAAAAGCTGGACTCAAAAACACCCAGACCAGACTTAAAAGTAGAGCATACAGATTCAGTCGAAATATCGAGAGCAAATACTTTCGGAGGAAAAAACAGCACCAGCATGCTTGCTAGATCCATGTTCCAGGCTCAAGAGCCTGATGGATTGGCGGGGCAGCGCTCCGCGCAGAAAACCACAACTAGGCGGACGGGCAAAAGGGCAGAAAAACTGGATTCGATTGCTCGCAGTCACAGCAAACAAAAGGCCGCCCACAACAGCAGTAACTTCCAGAACAAGGGAATCCACCTAACGCAAGCAAGCTATGAGCACACTTACCAGAAAAAGAACAGTACCAGCGCAATCCGCGAGGTTGGGCCGTCGCGGAGTGAACGAGGCGCCGGCGCCGGGCGCTGGGAGGGCTTGTAGGTTCCGCACCCCCTCTCGAGCACGCAACTGCGGCAGGAATTGGAGAAGAGGAGACGGATTTCCTTTCCGCCAATTTACTAACCCCTGCGGCTTTTGAAAAAGCGGGGGCTTTAATAATCCGCTGCTGTTGCTTTCGATCTCCTCCCCCGGACGGGATTCCCTTTGACGAGTGGGTTCGAATTCTTGATGCGCCACGAGCCCACGAGGAGACGACGACGGGACGGGACGGGATGGCAAAGGAGATGAAGGGAGGCGAAGGAAGGGGAAGGAAGACTACGGATGCTGTACTACTGCTGCTGCGGAGACGAACGATTAGAGACAAGCAGGAACAGGAGGGGGTTTTGTTTAGGCGTTTATTACTGCAATGCAATGGTGATGAGCTGGACAGTCACTGAAACGTGGGACGACCTTTTTTTAAATGACCTTGGTTTGGTGATTGCCGAACGCCCGGACCAGCAGTCCTTGTCCGGAGCTGACCGGTTGGGAATTTTTCTACCAATGGTGAGCCTGGTAGAGGAGTACCGTCTCAAGAAGCGATTCTAAATTTGAACTAACGACTGTCGTTCGAGATGCTCTCTCCCTGCCGGTCTGTCTTCTAAATGAGCAAATCAGTGTCAGGATAACAGAATTACTCACCGTGTTATCAAAAGTTATCAAAAGGGGAATCAAGGTATTTAAACTTTGTGTTGCAGAAAGTATTAGTGACTCAAAATAAACTCGTACGTGCGCACTCGGGCGCTATTTATTTATGTCGTGTATACGAGCGAGTTCGGCGTTGGTAGAGAGAGTTCTGCTGGGATTGCAACCAAAGGGAGGCAGAGACACCATCAGCGTCTCTGTAACTGGGACGGTGGGACCGCGACACGGCGCGCATACACACGGACTTGACAGCTACGCCAAACGACCAACACCAACCCTTTCGGTTGCCTCGGCAGGCTCGACCCCGCAACGGAGGCAGCGACGCGTATGTAGCCGGCCGGTGCAGCCGTGTCCGCCTCGCCGAGGCCCTAGAGATTTCGTGGCGTAATTAACTATTGACCGAGGCCTAATTATCATCTCAAAACCTTTAAAATAGCTGTCTCATCCTCGACTTTTTTTCTGCTCAATTTCGTTTCTAAACTATTGAAATAACGGCTTCAGCTATCAGACTTTCTTTTCTAGTCTCAGTCATTAGCTATTAAATATTAATGACGTTTTGGATTCTAAATTTGCAGTTTACCTTCGTCATACTCGTTTCATATATGGATGTTAATCGCCATGGATGTGTTAGTCGACAGAGACGTGGATGTGTGTTCGTCTGAACTTTAAGACAAGCACATCGTTTGACTCGGTTCGCAGACGCAAGCGACGCAGCGACGCGTCCGTGGCCGCTGGGAGGCCGGTGCAGGTCGGTGCGGGAGTCGGCCTCTTCACCACACGATCGTCTAGAAATAAGAAAAAAAAATTCCCATGGTTATCCAGCCGTCCGGCCGCCACTAACCGTTTTTCTATGCTTAGCTCATGCTACAAATGGTGTCATCTGGAGAATCAAATCAATCATGGGGCATGCAAGACGCAAGAGGAGGTCGTCCGAATCGTTCGTAACGTAACAAGGGGCGTATATGATCCACCGAGCCTGCCAACCATGAACCGTCCCGACAGCATCAGCAGATGGAGAACTTTTGGAGTAGCTTACATCAGAGCTTGTTTAAGGACGCATGTCACGGGCTTAACACACATGGCCTCTGAGGACAGACACCAGACCGTGCGTAATCAGCCGCATACGTATATCCTAGTGCCATCTAACTAACGACGGTGGCCAAACACGTATGCCTTGCCGCCTGATGACTTTTGTTCTTGTGCACAACTGCACATCATCGATCTGGACTCTGGCCAGGTATATGTTCCGGATGATTAACAAGAGAAAAAGGCTGCCGGTTGGCTTGTAGCCGCATGACCTGCTCTCTATTTTGCTCGGCAAAACCAAAAAGACGAACCATGCGCGCACCACTAATTTAGCGGGGGTGGACCGCCGAAGAAGCAGAGATTAGCCCCATGAACTCAATGCACCGGCCGTTCGCTGTCTCGCTTTCGGATTATACATCTCTCTTCGCGAACCATTTTATCGCAATCTCTCGTCTCCGTGCCGGCCCTCTCATTGCTACCGGACAACGGTGCGTTCGTGCTCATCCTTGTTTATGCGACTGCTTTGCCTTTCCATTATTTCTTTTACCGGCCGGTCCTGTGGTTGGTACTGTCTGGCTGGTGGAAGCTGGCTAATGATGCCACCTAAAATGCGCCACCTCTTTTATTAAGCGTTGCTGCAAGCCTGCAATTGCCAGTGCAAATTTAATGTGTGGTGCCCAAGAGGCTAAGGCATGTTAGCTTCGTGTATAGTATACTCTGAGAGTCGTTGCCTGCCAAAGCCTCCTTGTGCGGTGGTGTGGTCTCTCCTCTCTTCTCTACCAGAATTCCCTTGCTTGTTTGCTTGTTTGGAGTCGTGCCAATCAAGCATAGAAATTCCAGTCTCGTGCTATGCACCGCTGCAGCCTGGCAGCCTGCAGGCCCTGAGCCTACTAGAGAAGAAAGCCCGCCACATCTCTAGCCAGAAATTAACGGAAGAAAGGCCCATTTTAAGATGAGCCAGCCCTGCCAAGAAATACCGGTTTAATTCTAAAAAAAAGAAACATACCGGTTTAGACACAACAAAAAAGTCGATACCGGAATTCGATTTTTTTAATTTTTTATAAAAATATTTTTCCAAATCAAAAAATTGCAAAACTATACCGCCGCCGCCTGTTCAACCGGCGGTTCTTTTTTCTGCTCGCTTGTTTAAAAATAATAATTTTTTATATAAGAAATCGGATGAAGACAAACTTTATATTAGCCTTTTAGGTATCTAACCAATATCGAATAAAAAAACAATAACTACAAGTTGTAGAACTATTTTCTCTTTACAACTTTTATATAAGTCTTATCTTCGTCTTTGGGCACATATAAAAGATGAATTTTCAAGATAAATCGACAAAGAAAAAATCCACCATTTGATTGGTAAATAGTTTCCTCCTATGGTAGTATTATATTATAGTTTTGTAATTTTTTATTTTTATAAATACTTAAACAAATAAAATAAAAATAAAATATTGGGATCCTAAACTCTGGTTTGTTTTTTAACTTTCAACCGAATTGTTTGCTGGCATATTTTATTTTTATATACTAGCAAACTTGTTTAGATGATCACATGGAAGATTTGCAGGTTAGAGAATTACTCGTGTTATTTATTTTAATATGTCTTGGACTCCGTCCATATCAATGGTAGACATGGTTGCGCGCTGTTTTAACTCGTATCTCGTAGGAGCACGAAATAGGGACGAATGTGGAGAGCATTGTTGTGTGGTATAAATAAAAAAGACATTTGGATAATCACTTCTCATAAGTATTGCATGACTTATTGTATATGGATATACATAACCATAGAAGGTATATTTATGAAGATTAAAATCTGAAAAATCACTATAACGTAGAAAAACTCTATTAAAGCATGGCCAAAATTTTGACCGAATTTTGGCGTTTTGATCGATAATAAAGAAAAACAAGATGCTGAGATCCGAAATCCTGATCGCAGGAGCTTCTGTCGCTCGGAAAACAGGCTTCTTTTATTATTTGAGTGTTTATACAGTTCACAAAACAAAGTGTACAACATGAGAATTCACGTATGGTCCATGTACTCAGCTTATGCAATTCACTTACACAACAGCCACTCATCGTTGATAGTGGCTGCTACAAAACGATACTGACACCAAGCACATGGGGTATGTGTAGCTTCAAAAAATTACCATATCTATTGTTCTCTTCTTCAGTTCACCTGCGTTCTGGCATTTTGTCATACAACATAGCGGTATGTAACGTATCTACCAGCCGTCTCGCTGGGTCTGATGATCTTCACGACCTGACCTCGTCTGAGGCCATAGTACCTAGCAATAGGATCCGAAATCTGTATTCTTGGAAGCTGTTTGATCCGATGCATTCAGAAAAGGGAAGGGTTAAAAACTTCAAGGGGTGTTTGCTTGTAATGTACTACGGTAAAATCCATATGCTATCATAGAAACTTATCCTTTCACCTTTCTGTTGTTAATCTGGAATGCTAGTAAAATACTGAAAAATACAGGATAGACGTAAAAAAAAAAAAACAGGAAAACCAATGATCGGTTTTCGACACAGAATGCAGAAAATGATCCCATCCCTGGAAGCCTGACCCATCTACACTTGTCACTGCTCTTCTAATTATACTTATTTAGTATAACAAAACATTAATATCTTTTTGCATAAATTTAGTTGAACTTAAGATACTATGATTGAGCACAATTGTAGAATTGCATCCTTTTTTAGTTAGAGGGAGCAGAACATAGCGTGTTCCATGCATGCTCAATTGTTCATGCATGGAAGAAGACCTCTGTATGTTTGGCTAACTAGGCAATTTCTACCAGAAAACATTGAGCCACGGATTAGACTTATGTTGGAACCAAAAATGATCAAAAATCAAAGATGGTTGAAAGTGGAAACTGACTATTTAAAATGGCTGAGGCTATAGAAAGTTGAAACGTTACGTTTTGTCTGATGTCTGATGCCCCACTGGCTGGGTGGTAGTAATAATTCTGCAAGCGTGAATAAGTGGCAATACCTGAGTTTCCTTTAAGGTGTACCGCTCCAATAGCGTCTTCTTCTCCTCATTTGTAAGCACCTGATGCTCAGGAACAAGAACATGCTCCTTGATGTTTATAAGCAACTCGGCCTCCTGTTCATTGCTTCAGCTATCAGAAATAACAAAATAAAAGACCATTGCAGAATAGCATGCGGACCAAGCGATGCTGCGAGTCAAATTGGAGTAGCTTCTTCTAGGTGTGCAAACTAACCTGGAAACATTCCAAATGGATCTTTGGCTCCAATTCTATGAGAAATGACTTTGCAAATGGAGTTAGGTTCTGCTGAAGCACCAACACAGCTCTGGAGACATTCTCATGTGTCATCATTTCAACGTACTTCTTGATGTGCTTCATCCCTACCTTGTCATCATTGGGGAAGAAAACATATATCTGATCAACGAACAAAAACCAATTACACAGTTAGGAGGACTACCAAGAACAGCTTCAAATACTGAACTTTGCTATTAAGGAGTACTGAACTACTTGCTGAGAAAATAGTGTTACTGCTATCTGATCTCGGTCAAATTAGCAGGCACCGCAGACAGTGTTGTGAATGTTCAGTCGTTGCTGCCTCTGAGATTCACGATTGTTCATTCTTACAGGTTAACACAAACCTACGTCGAACTATATCCAATTAAGCATACTGATCAGGTAACGGATTGCTGCGGTAGGTTCACACCTCAACAAGCTATTACTACCAGTAGTACTTATGCAGCGGTTGCCTCTGAACTTGCTGGGCTAGAACGATCCAGCAATTCGTTAGCTAACGATAGGCTCGATCCGTGCTCAGCGATTTGAAGTTTGTGTTCTTCACGGGAAGCAGTTAGCTTGCCGGACACCCCGCGGCGATCCGGACATCGAACCGATCGATCAAGCAAGAGCAGAGGTACGGATTGAACGGGAGAGAAGCACCGATCCCTGAGAAAGGCCCATCAAAAGCGAAGGGAGCTAGATCGAGCATCTACCCACAGACGTCCGTACTCTCTGATCCGATCAGGAGCGGCAGGAAGAAGCAGGGGAGGCGGGCAGTTGACCCGCGGCGGAGTGGATTCGAATCGGATCGGGAGCTATAAGCAGAGCTGAGCTTGCACTGACTGACCTGGTCGGAGGGGTCGTTCTTCTTGGACTTGTTGATCTGGAGGTCCTCGCGGTGGAAGGACTCGCCGAACTTGCGGAGGAAGTCGCGGCGGCTGGCGGCGAGCTCGTGCTCCACCACCAGGTAGCCGCGGTCGCGCAGCATCTGCATCACCGTGCGCCGGATCCGGTACAGCCGCCCCACGGTGGCCTCGTCGGTCACCAGCCCCGCCGACATCTCCCCGCCCTCAGCCTCCGCCGCCGGCTCGCTTCCTCTGCTGATCTGCTTCGCTTTCTTGTTCGACTTGGAGCGAGGCGGCTGAGGCCTACGCGGGGCGCGGGGCGCGGGCCGGGGCCTGGAGAAGGTGACGTCGTCCTCGCTCTCGCTCCGCGTCGCAGGAGTGCAGCACTGGAGTGGGTATGGTATGGGTCGCGCGTGGGTGGGCCCGCTATCCGGATGCGCGCGAAGAAGCGAGCGTGCGTTTCCACTGATGCTCTGCCGGTATGGCTGTGGTGGTCCGGAACTGTGGACGACGTGTGGGGCCACACTACGACGGCAACACGTGGGAAGCAGCTGTGGCCTCGGTAATCAACGGTATACATACATACAGATTTTAGAATTCTACATGCATAGTACAGATCTTTAATCCTGAATGATTTTCTTTCTTTCTTTCTTTCTTTCTTTCTTTAGGGCTGTGTCATTTTATGTTTACACTTGCTTGGCAGGTGCAAAGCGAAGATACTGCGCGCTACAAAGAACTACTTGTGATTGCTCAGTGGCCACGCGCAAACGGGCCTAGCCTTTGAGTTGTTTTGGAATAGTTTCCTAGAAGCGGCAATGGGCCTGAGCAAGCTGTTTTCCTCCACCTCACCACCTGCCATCTCTGAAACTTGGCCACTGAAGACGACTGATCATCAAGACGGCTTCAAATTCCTCGAACGCTCACAGGTCACAGCAACATGAAAGGGGACCAGATGCAAAACACGAATAATTGGCCAACACCGTTTTTCATTTTGTTGGGAAAATGAAACAAGTTGCAAGCACTTTTTTTTTGTACACTCGTTGAGTACAATCATTACGCGTAATATACTCTGGAGTATGTACGAGCATTGAGCTAAGCTTGTCCCCAGCTGCTCGCTTCCAGCAAAGCAACTTATCCACTGACATCACACCATACGTGATACGCCGCGCTGGCCAAACCAAAGAAAGATTCTTCAGAACGGCATCCTTCCCTGCCCATGAGGCCACGGCCTACACACATGACCAAAATACGTAGTACTACTCCACACTGAAGAACAGAAAGCTGTACCAGAGCCGGAAAGCTCCTGCGAGATCCAATCTTGGAACAGCTCACGACAGGAAGGCAACAGAGAGCATTGTGACGGCCGCGGCGCACGTGGCTCACACGTGAGTCCGCCCCGGAAAAGCTGACGGGTGTCACTCACATGCCCACGGGCCCCGCCGCCCGGTCGAGCCGTAGCGCAGAAGCTGGGCCGGGACGTCGCACCAACCGGCACCCACCTCCAGTCCTACCAATAAACGTACCCCACGACAGCGCCCCGCACCGCACATGGGTCCAGCCGCTGCTGCCCTGTCCCACCTCTACCACCACCGCAACACGGCCAGGCTGTGGCAGACAGCCAACATCTCACTGGGTCGTGGGACCAACGCTAGGAAAAACCCACCTGTCAGTGGAGTTAATCTGGCGTTCACACGGCGGCCAGCGTTTGCCAGCTGCGCGGGCCAGCGCGGGGCGAAAACGTTGCCCCCGGGGCAGCTTGGGAACAGCCTAGACGGGTCACGCTGCCTGTGGGCCCCGACGGAATGGCGATGATATTTGCAGGGGGCAGTTCGGGTACTTCACCGCCGCAGGGTGGGAAATTTGAAAATCACGCAAGGAGGAGAGATCTGGGCCGTGCGTCGGGCTTGGCACGGGAGGGTGCCGGCCGTCGGATGCTCGCAGCTGCCACCGCCGACTACGGCTATTTAACCCCGCGCTGCCGACGCCGCACTCGCCCCCGGCCCTCATCCGCCTGCCTCCCCGATCTCTTGCGCTCGCTCGCCGCCAGTTTCTTCGCTGCTTGGATAGTCTCGTGCTACCTCGTAAAGATTTCTGAACTACCTTCGTAATCGACTTTTGAATCTGTGGTGTGGTGCAGCGTTGTTTCTGATCTGTTAGGGCGGCTTAGCTAGGATTTTTGCCGAATGCTGTGTTGTTTTCGCGATGTAACCGGAAATGGGATTGGATCTGCGGGGATCTGCTGACTATTTTGATCTAGGAATACCCTGGTCCAGCGCTTGTTTATCTCGGATTTGCGGCGAAGATTATTGGATTAGTTTGGTGATTCTGCGTAGTTGACTGGGATCTCTACTGTTGGATTTGGGGGAATTCCGTGGTCCTTTTTTCTGTGACTAATCACTCGATCTCGGAAATGTTAATGCTAGAACTTAGATGCAGTACAGTTTTGGACTATAAATTTCAGGGCTGAAACTAGTAGATCTGTAATTGATGTCACCATTTGAACGGTATTTTTTCTTGACAACACCGTTTGAAGGTTGAGCTCACGAGGAAATACTGGTTAGTTCTGCTATAGATGTTGATGCATTTCCAACATAGTCGGATAGTTGGAGGCGACTCAGTGATTATGTGTGTTTTGAAACACCAGATCCTTTTAGGGTTCTATGTGATTAGAGTAGGAGTTCAGTGACATTCAGATCTGATAATGTGAGCTTGCTTCCGGTTCAGTGGTAGATGCCTAGACATACATGGTCTGATTAAGGGTGACAACTATCAAATGCCTTTTTTTTTTTTTTTTTTTGGCACAGTCTCTCAAGTTGGTGTGTTTGTTGCAGTTTCTAAAACTGATTCCTATTCGTTTCCCTTCTTTCTAGGGCGAAGATGAGAGAGATCTTGCACATCCAGGGAGGGCAATGCGGCAACCAGATCGGTGCCAAGTTCTGGGAGGTGGTGTGTGATGAGCACGGCATTGACCCTACCGGGCGGTACACCGGAACTTCTGACCTTCAGTTGGAGAGGGTGAATGTCTACTACAATGAGGCCTCCTGCGGCCGCTTTGTGCCCCGTGCTGTTCTTATGGACCTTGAGCCTGGGACAATGGACAGTGTCCGCACTGGACCCTATGGGCAGATCTTCCGCCCTGACAACTTTGTGTTCGGACAATCTGGTGCTGGTAACAACTGGGCTAAGGGCCATTACACTGAGGGTGCTGAGCTCATTGATTCTGTTCTGGATGTTGTGAGGAAGGAAGCTGAGAACTGTGACTGCTTGCAAGGTACTTGAGTTTGTTGTTTATAAAGCTGATTGGTTAAAGTTTCTAAATTAGTTTGTGCTGAAGCAACTAGAGTGTGATGTTCATGTTGAAATATATCCTATTATTTCTTTAGCCATTCTTGTGATTTGTTAACTATGATGTGAAATAGTCTATGGGAACACGAACAAGGATGGCAATATCTTTATTTATTATGAAGCTGCTATTGCTCTGGAATCTGAGTCATTTTGATCGTTTTAGTTCATGTACTGTATTTCTATATCATCTTAAATGACATTGATACTTGATTATTGCTGATGTGCTTAGTAATTTCACATTTCAGTATTTAGACATTGATACTCGAAGTGTATTATTCTCATGCACTTGCTGCTTCAACGATTGGCATACGAAAGTACATAATAAGCTGTTCTGACTGTGATTTCTATCACCTCCATGTGTACATTGCAGATATCTTCGTGTACTTTATTAAGTGTTTTTTTTCAAATGCCCATGCGACTAAATTTGATTACCATGCTACATTGAACATTAACTCAATCTATTTGTTTGTTCAGGATTCCAAGTATGCCACTCCCTTGGTGGTGGTACTGGATCTGGTATGGGTACACTGTTGATCTCAAAGATCAGGGAGGAGTACCCTGACCGCATGATGCTGACATTCTCAGTTTTCCCCTCACCGAAAGTATCTGATACTGTGGTTGAGCCATACAATGCTACTCTTTCTGTTCACCAGTTGGTTGAGAATGCCGATGAGTGCATGGTTCTTGACAATGAGGCCCTTTACGACATTTGTTTCAGGACTCTTAAGCTCACCACCCCTAGCTGTAAGCAGCCTCATTCTTTTTCAATTTTATCCGTTTAACATTGCAGAAGTATGCATGCTTGTACTAGTGCTGTGTATGGTAACACTGTATTTGTTACTTTCTGCAGTTGGGGATTTGAACCATTTGATCTCTGCAACCATGAGTGGAGTCACCTGCTGCCTAAGGTTCCCTGGTCAGCTGAACTCTGACCTCAGGAAGCTGGCTGTGAACCTGATCCCCTTCCCTCGTCTCCACTTCTTCATGGTTGGCTTCGCACCGCTGACGTCCCGTGGCTCCCAGCAGTACAGGGCCCTCACTGTCCCTGAGCTCACACAGCAGATGTGGGATGCCAAGAACATGATGTGCGCTGCTGACCCTCGCCATGGGCGCTACCTCACCGCCTCAGCCATGTTCCGTGGGAAGATGAGCACCAAGGAGGTTGATGAGCAGATGATCAACGTCCAAAACAAGAACTCATCCTACTTCGTGGAGTGGATCCCCAACAACGTGAAGTCCAGCGTGTGTGACATCCCGCCGAGGGGCCTGTCCATGGCGTCTACCTTCATCGGCAACTCGACTTCCATCCAGGAGATGTTCCGGAGGGTGAGCGAGCAGTTCACTGCCATGTTCAGGAGGAAGGCTTTCTTGCATTGGTACACTGGCGAGGGCATGGACGAGATGGAGTTCACTGAGGCCGAGAGCAACATGAATGACCTCGTGTCGGAGTACCAGCAGTACCAGGACGCCACTGCCGACGACGAGGGCGAGTACGAGGACGAGGAGGATGTGCAAGCCGATGACATGTGAGCAGACCGTGATCGTGTGAAGCCTGGTGGGTCAAGGGCGTGCAGACCTCGATGAGCTTGGTGTTCCCTTCAGTATTGTTGCCATGTTGCTACTGCTAGTGTACCATCCTCCAGCCTCATTCCGCCGATGCCTGTATTTCTCTTGTGCTATGTTCTATTGAACCTTGCTTTTGGTACGATACTAGCTATGCTGCGAGTATGCTTGGCGTGGGATGTTCCTGCTGTGAATTTGACTATTTGAGGCTTTCGTGCCACTCATTTTAAAAAGAAAGGACTTCGTGCATTGCAACATGGCCTCGGCCGCTCCCTGAAGGCGAAGCAACTGACAGCGACATGTTTGCTACTGCTATTATACAGTTTTGCGAACGCTGCTACCCGTTGTCCTGCCTGTTGTTGGAGGAAATTCCATTTCTCAAACGAAAGAGAAACTGGATGAAAATCAGTACAAGCTGTAGACAACCTTAGGTTTTTCGAGTCTACCGAACTTGGCAGCCAATGCTCTCGTCCCTCGAGCTAGTGATTTCATCCTTGGCATCTATTAACTAAGCCAGCAAAATCTGCTAGAAATCTTTCAAGCACTTTGCCAGTGCAGAGTGCTGGCCATTCACAAGTCAACCACCATTCAGAGATAAGAGTATCGCTAAAAGCATACAGAGAAAGCTCCTGTATATTATTAATGGTCTTTTTCGTTCTAATAGTTCACGTTCATATACAATGGCTTGTTTCAGCAAAGAATTCTGTGATATCTAGAGCAGAACAATGAATCAAGTATCAAACTATCAAACACTTCGCGCTCATTAATGAACAGAGCATCCGTCCATCTTTTAACTCTGCCAGGGTATCATGGCTGTAGAGCTTGTGCTTCAAGCAGAATGTTCGAGGCCAAATTGACATCGTAGTTGGTCAATGCAAGTGCCTGAATTGCTGCATTGCGATCAAAGCCCATAGAAACGAGTGCAGTAATAGAAGACTCCGTGGGATCTTGGATAGCTGTGCGTGCATCCTGAATAAGATATGATGTGAAGCAAAGTTAAGTGACGAAAAATTTAGGATTGGAAGAGAAGCAGAAAAATCTCGTGTGTTCAAACTTCATGGTTTCATCGAACTCAATGAACAACGGACATCAGGCATATCCGAATTTGTACTACTATCGAGTTATTAAAAGGCACAAAAATGAGATCTTTTAAAGATTAAGATTAATATCATTGGCTATGTTGCTCGCATTTTTTTATAAAGCTCGCGTTCTAGTATTCTACCGATCAAACGTAATTCTAATTATTGATCTGGTACCTAGAATCTGCTAATCTCCCCCACAAAACATTGACATAAGGATTATTACAAGAGTACTTGCCTCAATTTGATGTGCCTGGTGAGAAGGGATACTTCCATTATTTTCTGTGGTTGGCAACCCTTGATATGGATTGTTTGAAAAGGGCCATGACAACCGCGAGAAGAGTGATGTTGCAAACTCTGGGAACTATTAAAGAAAATGTAGTCACATTTAAAATGCATGGCTAACACTCATCACATTATCTGAACAGATTAGAAAGCGTTACCTTCAACCTACGGATGCCAAATGTATTCAGGCGATACAGAAACCCAGCCAGTATGCCAGAAAGTCCAGGTACAACAGAACGTCTTCCAGATGAGAAAAGAAGCTGACAACAGAGATCACATATGTAAAGCTGTGACAGCATACCATGCAAAAATCGGCGTGGCGCATGTGTAGAGGGTAGTGTTGTGCCTATATTAACCTGCACAGAGGATCATGACCTGCGACCCGTACCGAGCGCAGTGACGGCGGTCGAACCAAAGAGCGTCGGGATGGTGATCATGACATCGTGTGCACCTCCTTGGGGCTGCCGGCGCGCTCGTCGCGCCGCATGCATCTTGTTGTGCGACCCCCGAGGTAGCGTTCCAAGGCCAACACCACGGCCACCGAGTCGTGCACCGCGCCGTACCACAACACCCGCACACACGCCCTTACCCATCGCTGAGTGCTACTGCAGTGCCAGAGCAGCCCCCGCGCGTGCTTCCGACCCGCTCCTCGCTCACACTGCAGCGCGCCACTTTTCGTGCTCACCAGCGTTAGTGCCCCGCTGCCACTCTTCCATGGTTGTTGCTCTGTATCGGATCTAAGAGAAATCAAGGAAGGAAAGAGAGAATAGGAGACTCCCTTTTGCACACAGTGACAACCTAGCTATCAAATGGCTGGAAAAAAAAGGGAAGGTGTGATCTTGCACCAGGATCAATTACAGTGATCACAGGGATCAATAAGATAGCGCGGTGTAGCAGGGGCGTCGCGCCGGACGCGGTGCCGATAGTATAGTGGGCTGAGGAGGACCGTACACGTGATCTGAATCGATAAATCTGAATGAGCAATGAGAGAGAGAAGATTAAGAAACGATCTAGATAGTTGATTTGTATGATGTTGTTTTTCTTGGTATATTTTTTGGGGTGCATGGAGAGAGGCAATCTCAGTGGGGGAGATTATATGGTGTAGGCCTAGTGATGTTCATGTTGGTGCATTAGTAAGGTAGATAGATACATGAGCTCAAATGTGTGTTCATTTTGATCTGGCCTGGAACAAAAATGGGCTCGGCTTGGTTTCTTCCCACTCACCACGACCCATTTACAATCCGCATCTCCTACCCTCCAGAACAGAGGCGGCTCCTGGACGACGCGAGCTCGCGCTATGACTCGTGGGAGCAAGGGTAACGACGAAGCGACGCGAGGCGACCACGACATGGCACGAGGCGACTAGTTCCCAATGAAAGTCTACGCTCTCCGCCTCCATCTTGTCGATAATCCATCGCCCTTGTCTTAATTACTTCCCTTTTCTCTCCCCGATGCTAGGGTTCTTGCCAATGCTAGAGTTCTTGCTTGCCTGCGCTTGATCCGTCATTAGGTCCGATCAAACGATGATGAGGTCTGCGAACCAATTGAGTGGGGGCAATTCTCGAGGAATGATGGGAGGTGTCCCGGGACCGGTTGTGCAATGAGGCCGTGGGTAGTGGTGTGATTCTTCTTCTTCTTGTTCTTCTTCTTCTTCTTTTCTTCTTCTTCTTGGTTGTCAAGTGGTAGGAGATGAAGAGGAGGTGGAGCAGGGAGAGCAGGGAGAAGTATGTTGGCTTGCATCTAGGAGGAGGAGCGACCCATTGTCATTGACTCTATGGCTTTTGCAATAGCTCAAGATCTTCTAATGAGAAGAATTTCGGAAATTGTGACTATGTGTGTTATGCTTTAAAAATGACAGATCTTTTATAGGTTACTTATAGAGTCATAGTTAGATGGGTGAAGTCTTGGCTAGGATAATATATTTAATTCCGCATTTATATTGGCTAGCCAACGCAATTAATTTTAGAAATGACTATTTAGTCCCTCTAGTCCACCATCTCGACCCTACACGTGGCATCGGAGCTAGGTCTATCATTAATGGTCTTAACCGATCTAAGAGGATGGTGACTTATGGGCTAGATGTTGAGTGTCCACACATAGGTCCGATGACATGGCTCTCGATTGAGAGAGCGTCTTGCATGTCGATCCACGCTCAAAGCAATCTAGTTTCATAAGTTCCTTTTATGTTGACCTTTTTCCAACTTTTTCCGCTGACAAATTATTTGTACTAGTGGAAGCTCTGAACAAATTCATTGCAAGAAACTTGAAAACCAAAATGGTTCAGCAGAATATGACACTCATGAGAAAAGCTTAATACTTCAAAGATGCAATCAAACTAGAAATTTTTAGCCCACTATTTGTACATTCAGGATGCAATCAAAGTGAAAATTTTCAGCCCACAATTTGGTGCTATATATACAACTCCGAGCCGCGTCAGCCTCTCTTCAAATGGTCAAGATCATAATGTTTCACATACAATCAAGCATAGCATCAGCCATGATCTTCCTCGCCATCTCGGGGTTTCATTGAAGATCCTATTTTCTAGCTTTTGTAGACGTCATGCAACTTGTGACGGCCACAACCGCTTTGCTTCCCACTCTATGACAGTCGCTCACTCCCTGCCTCTGGTTGTGCTCCTTCCTTCCTAGAAAGAGATCCCGCTGACCACGCTCCTCCCGGCCTAGAAGCTGGTCTCGCCGGCCACACTCCTCCCCACCAGTTTGTTCATCGCTAGAAGCTCCTCCCCTCCTAAAAGAAATGATAAGATTGAAACATAACTACCACATGTATACTTAAGAGTTTAAGATAAAAAAACATTTAGAAACAAATACCTTTCAATTCTTGAAGTTCATTAATGAAACTCCGGTTCTCCACCGAGACTTGTATTTTTTAGCAACATTAAACAAACATTTTAACACATATCCTACACAAGTTTTTAACAACAATCCTTTTAGATCATGCTCTAACCAAGTCATTTATAAGTCATTTAGGATAAACAAAATATCAACAATCACACGATCTCCAAAACACAACTTTGATCTCTTGTTTTTAAAAAGATATTTATGCAAGCAAGTGAGGCTACAGTTGTTGGTGAAGAAAGTGAGGTCGCAATTGTTGAAAGAAGCGGGTAACGAATAACTAAGTACTACTACATGAAGCAAACAACATGAAAGGGAGGGAAAGAGGCCTAAGAAGGGTGAAAGTATAGAAGACATGATGGGGAGATACCTAGACATGAGGACTAATTAGCAAGTATAAGATGAATCTATAGATCTAGCCAAAGAACATAGTGAGGCCTTCCTAAGTGGTTATGAACAAGATAAGGATGCAACTTTGATTTGGCTCAAAAGTGTGATGGATTAATAGGCCAGTCTATTTAATTACTTATCTTCTATTCCACAAAAAAAACTGAGTCCGGTGACCATGACTAAAACTGGTACATCTTTGGTTCCAAATATGAGTTTCATATATTCAATGTGTATGTGTTTATATAGGCATGATGATATGACACAAGTTATATTGCAATAGTTAAGAAGGATATTCTTGTGACCTACAAATTTTTTGGAGCAGTAGGCATGCTTTTCCAATTTTTCATGATTCCTCCAGATATTTTAGGTGTAGCAGTAGGCAGTTTATTTCTTTATGTGGTCCATATGCCTTGTAGGCTGATGATGACTCCATACAAAGACCTCATGATGGGAATGGCCGACCCGGCCCTACGCCCCCAAGGCCAATTTTAGGGGCCATGGGTCAACCCATTTTGCTAAAACGCTATGGCCTTGCCGACCCAATGGGTAACATGGGTCGACCCAATTTTTTTTCTCATATAGTTCCAAACAATTCGATGCATTCCAACAAAAAATAGTTATGTTGTTCATTTCGATACCAGATGATGCACACTTGATAAATAACATTTTTTAAATAAAACCAATGCATTAGTAAATAAAAATTAAATCCTAATTCTTATATCCGGATAGTTGAAATAGTTTAGTTCAAAGTGCGACTAAAACAAATTTACTAAATTAAAAAATAGTACTTATTCAGGAAACAAAGAAGACAAACAAACTAAGAAAAATGATTAATTATAATGGTTGGGTTGACCCACCGTTCCCATTGGGTCAATAGGTACCGGCCCTATTGGCCCATTTTAGACTTTGAGGCTGGCCCCTATGACCCATTGAACTCACTTTTGTGGCTCGGGTCAACTACCCAATGGGTCGACCCGACCCATTCCCATCCTTACAAAGACCCTATAGCTTATAGGTTGATGACGAATCCATGTTATTGTTCAAGTTAGGTGTCCAAAAGAAACATGCAATTATCATACGATGTCATTTGTATTGTAATGAGGTTAGGTTAGAACACCCAAACATGTAGCTTAACCTTTGTCTGCATTTCTAATGCGAATTTCTAAAGTAACGGACAGACATCACTTCCACCCTTCTATACACACTGTACTATGGAGTTGCTGATCATTTCATCTAAGCCGCCACTTAATTTTATTGAGTCTAAACATCTTCTAAGTTGTTGTTCATTTGTTGATCTGAACCAGTCTAAGTATGAAACAATGTTGGTCCACCCATTTTCAGGGCCACACTCTAGCTTGCCAAGGTGACAGAATGGCTCCAAGGTCAATACTCAAAGCTATTAGACTACCATAGGAGGATATGGTCTGAGTACAAGTAGAGGATTTATTTATTGCTTTGACAATATAAAATATTTATGTTTTCAATCTGGGTACACGATTATGCTTTGGATTTATGCACTTTGGGTGTATAATAATTTATGTTTGGGATCTAGGAACCATTTTCATGTTTAAACGTGATACAATAGCACTTTGGGTCCTAAGTTGTCAGGTCGTGATGATGCACTTTTGGCCATGTTTGTTTGGTCATGAACTAGTGATGCACTTTTGGCCATGTTTGTTTGGTCAAGAACTAGCAAATGTGTACGTGGATGCCATTTGACCAATTTCACTAGCACCAGCAAGTAATAGTTTTTTTTCATATTTTCCTTCTCTATATACATGTGTACCTGTGAACCTGTTGAACCAAATATGATTTTGAAATAGACAAGGAATGAATCAAGCCAGGTTTTGAATTAGCCCAAGAATGAGTGGAGGAAGTGGATGACCCAGAACTGTTCAAGGGCATGAATGGTTCATGTGGAACCTAAGGCCTTGTTGGTTTTGGCCTAGAACGGCCTAGAACTCAACCTAATCCATCCAGATTGGCATTTTAATAGAATCAGCCCAATGGGCCAAAAAATGGGCCAGGCCAGATTCGGGTACTGTAGCAACCGGGCACTGTAGCTTTGCGGAAGTTACTGTAGCGCTGGAAGTTCAGTACCGTATCAAGAATTGTGAGTTCGCTGAACCGTCTTAAATAGATAGGCCAAGGACGCGTATTAACCTTTGGTTAACCATTTTGAACGAAGCGAGGACGAAAGTTCAAGCGGGTTTTTACGCGGGTGGGGCCCACTCCTCGGTAGAGCGGGTCTAGCCAGGTGCTGGGTCTGGATTGTTACATTTGATACCGGAGCCGACTCTTGAGGTTTCACGGACGCGTGGTGGGTCAGATGCGCGGGAATGATGCGCATGTGCGTGGGCCCTTCGTGGACACGACATGGCATATGCGCCGGCACTGGACACACCACGGACGTGGCCAAGAGAGAGAATGTGACAGAACCTCCTAAACCATATGGCCCACACGCATGATTATTGTCTAACAGACTCCTAATAATCATGAATGTGTTCCATAAGACTTAAAAGGTCTATCGGGTAAATTCCGAATCATCCACGATTCTCCGAGCAGGATCAATCATTACAAAGAGACATTGCAGTATTACAATAGTTTTATACAAATAATATACATCAGAGTAAACAGCGGAAGAGTTACAATAACATAAGTTTACAAACCTTTTAGTTTCAAATCTTACAAACCATAAGTTTAAATATTATAAACCTTAGCAGTAGTGGAGTAGAAATAGATAACTTATTTATAAAACCCAGTTGGTGTGCTTTGCCCAAGAGCCAGACATCCTACTCTTCGTCACTCTCTGCAACGACTATCATACAACAGGATGCGAAGCACTCTGCCCATGGGACTTGAAAGCATCTAGGCCCCTTAATGTGGTTTCGATGATTGATGACAATATTTACCATAACTAACGTGTGTTTTACAGAAACATTGGTAAGTTAGGTCATGGTGATGGATACCGTGGGCAATACGGGTTTCATGCTCCCTTGACGATGGAAATCGTTTCAGTTTTCAAAGGATGGACGACAAGGTCAAGAATGGTTAGTTCCGATCGTCCATGGTGTTGGGTGACGTCGGATTAGTCATTAGGACTTTGTTTTTCCTTTGGCCGTACTATTAAGGGGGTGCAAACGGGTAGCTTGACCTAGATAAGTCTAATGGTTTAGGTATGATGCACACTTGTGAAACTTAGCACTAGGTAACTACAAAAAGGCCCTAAGGTACGTTGGAGTTAAAGCTGTTCACAAAGATCGTCGAATTCGAAGTGGAACGGTTGTTTTAGCTGCACCGGACGCTGGACCGAAGAGGACCGGACGCGTCCGGTCTATCCATTTGTGTGTGCAGCAGAATGTTTGAACGCACCGGACACTGGGACAGTGAGTCCGGTGGTAAGCATCAGACGCGTCTGGTGCAACGCCGAAAATGATAACGGACCGGACGCCGGCCCGGACGCGTCCGGTGCTACACCAGACGCTGTCCAGAAGCTATGTTTGCAGACCGAAACACCAGACGCGTCCGGTGTAACTGACCGGACGCGTCCGGTGCCGAAAATCGTGGTTTGGAAGGTAACGGTTGGATTTGGCCCGTGGGGCTATAAATACATCTCCTACCCCTCCATACCAGTTGTCTTGCCTATTTCTTCAGCTAAACAACTTCTTTAGTGTCCAAAGAGAGCAAGAGCCCTAGTGAGGTGCTAGTGATTTGAGAATCCATTGATTAGCACTCATTAGTGAATCAAGAGTAGCAAGTGTGCATCCATCGTCTCATTAGGCTTTGCGAGGTCAAGTGAGAGCTTGTGCTTATTACTCTTGGTGATCGCCATCACCTAGACGGCTTGGTGGTGATTGGGAGTTTGGTGATCATCCGGCGGAGCTTGTGGATGGCCCAACTCGAGTTGTGAGCGGTTCCGGCGATTCACCGTGACGGAGTGTCAAAGAATCAGCCCGGAGAGAGCACTTGGTCCTTGCGCGGATCAAGGGGGAGCTATACCCTTGCGCGGGTGCTCCAACGAGGACTAGTGGAGAGTGGCGACTCTCCGATACCTCGGGAAAACATCGCCGTGTTCCTTGCCCCTTTATTTTCCGCATTTATTTTCTAGCATTTACATTTCCAAAATTTACATTCTTAGAATTGCCATGCTAGATTAGGATTGGAACTAGGGTGCAAAACTTTTCTCGATAGAATCCTTAGGAACACACATAGGCACATAGGGTGAAATGGGCTAATAGGTTTTAATTCCGCAAGAAATTTTAGAATTAGCCCAATTCACCCCCCTCTTGGGCATCTTGATCCTTTCAAGTGGTATCGGAGCCGAGTTGCTCTAAATTAGGCTTAACCGCCTAAAGTAAAGATGTCTCATGGGGATGGACCACCGCCTATGTTCGAAGGCGATGATTTTCCTTATTGGAAAGTCCGGATGGAGTCTTATTTAGAAGCTCAACATGCTCTATGTCTTAGAGCCGCCACCGAAGGCTTTCCAAAACCTAAGGAAGGCGTTCCTCTTACACCTAATGAGGAGGAGCAAGAAAAATGGAGTGCAAAAGCCAAAAATCACATATTTAGAGGCATTTGCAAAGATGTGTTTAACCGTGTGCGAAATCACAAAAACGCCCATGAACTATGGACGAAACTTTGTGCACTCCATGAGGGAACAAAGAGTGAGCGTGAGGAGCGCTATCATCTTGTTATGCGCAAATTAAATGCATTTGAAATGAAAGCTAATGAAAGCGCCAATGAAATGTACTCACGTTTGAAATTCTTGTAGAGGAACTAAATGGACTTGGGCTTAATCAAATGTCGCTATCCGATGTTGCAAGAAAGATTCTTTGTGTTCTTCCCATTGAGAAGTATGGCCACATTGTCACCGTGCTTCACCAAGGAGATCTTTCCAATGCCACCCCAACACAAATATTGGGAAAGATCAATGCTCATGAGATGTACATGCACCTCACTCCCGAGGATGGTGCATCATCTAAAAAGAAGGACTTGGCCTTCAATGCTAGCCGTCAAAGAAAGGGCAAAGAAAAGATCTCCTATGATAATTCAAGTGATGGTGAAGTTGATGACTCAAATCTTGCTCTCATGGTCAAGCAAACCACCAAGATGATGAAAAAGCTAAACAAGAATGGCATCAAGTTTGATAGCAAGAAGAAGTTCTTCACAAGTAGCAAGAGAAAACCCATCTCCGAGATGGAGTGCTATAATTGCCACAAGCTTGGTCATCTTTCTCATCAATGCCCGGAGCCTCCATGGGACAAGTACAAGAAGAAGGGCAAGAACAAGAAAGATGATACAAGTGATGATGATGATGAGCAAGAAAAGAAAAAGAAGGAAAAGTTCCACAAGAAGAAGGAGTACCACAAGAAGAAGAATGGAAGGGCTTATATTGTTGGTGATTGGCTCACCGATATTGAGTCTTCTTGTGGATCATCCGATGAAGAGAGTGATTATGAAGGTGTTGCTGCTATTGGTATTGGTTCTACACCGCCACCACAACCTCTACCGTTGTCTTCATCCTCTACACACTATTGCCTCATGGGCAAAGGTGACCGAAAGGTACAATCTAATCTTGAGGATAGTGATAATGAAAGTGGTAGTGAAAGTGATGATGAATTTGAATCACCCTCTTATGATGAACTTGTGAAAATTGTGAACAAATACACTAAAGCCATCATCAAAACTAGAGCCCAAAATGATGAGCTTGCTAGTGAGAATGCTTCTCTTGATAAGAAATGTGAAAAGTTGCAAAAATCTAGTTATGAGCTTAGAGATCAATTTGAAATTGCATCTTCCCAACTCAAGGAGCTCAAAGCCTCTAAAAAGAAGCTCAAAGAAAAACATGATAAACTTGAGAGGAAGTACAATGAGCTCAACACTAGCTATGATTCTTTGAAAGAGAAGTATACCACTATCAAGGTCAATCATGATAATATTGCCATGGCTTATGATCTTCTCTCCGAAACACATGAGGCTACTAACCAAGTTGTTAAGATTGATATAGCTACATCATGTGATGATTTGTTTGTGGAGAGCATTGAGCAAGATTCTAGTTGCAAGGGCAAGAAAGTGATTGAGACCGAGCACTATGATGACTATGTCAAGCTCAAGATTGAAAATGAAGAGCTCAAGAAGAATCTTGAAAAAGAGAAGGCCTCCAACACCATCACCATTGAGAACCTTGATCATGATAAAGAGTTGGCTCTTGAAAATGAGAAGCTCAAAGAAGAGAACAAAAGGCTCATGTTTGAAAAGTCTTGTATGAAGGAACCAATCAATGAGTCACTCATAGAAGAAAACAAGAAGCTCAAGCAAGAGAGAGAACATCTCAAGATTGGGTTGAGCAAGTTTGCAAAAGGCAAGTCACTTCAAAGTGAGCTCTTGATGAACACCATGATGAAGACCGATAGAAGTGGCATTGGGTTCAAGGCACACCAAGAAAAACAAGTTCAAGCTAAGCAAGCAACTCAACAAAAGCCAAAGCCAAAGCCAAAGAGATGCTTTGAGTGTGGATTGGAAGGCCACTTTGCTCATGAGTGTGAAACTCCCTCACCACAATCCTTGCCCAAGCATGCTAGACCTTTTGCTTTCAATGCTCACTACTTGCTAAGAAAGGATGCAAGTGGTAAAATGAAAGTCACATTCTTAGGTCCCCTCAACAAGAATAGGCCTAAGAAAATTTGGGTTGCAAAGTCACTAGTTGAGAAAGCAAAGGGCCCTCATCAAGTTTGGGTCCCTAAACAACAAGCTTGATCTATTGTGTGTAGGTGAACTACAAGACCGAAGGAAGTCATTGGGTTATTGATAGTGGCTGTACGCAACACATGACCGGTGATCCTCATATGTTCACCTCACTTGATGATGGAGACCAAGATCAAGACAAGATTACATTTGGTGATAACTCAAAGGGCAAAGTCAAAGGGTTGGGCAAGGTTGCTATATCAAATGATCACTCTTTGTCAAATGTGCTTTATGTTGCACCTTTGAGCTTTAACTTGCTATCCGTTGGTCAATTATGTGATCTTAGCTTCCAATGCTTGTTTGATGAGAATGAAGTGATTGTTACCAAGAAAGAAGATGCTCAAGTGATATTCAAGGGTTTTAGATACAACAATCTCTATCTAGTGGATTTCTCCTCCAAGGATGCAAGCTTGAACACATGTTTGTTCACCAAAACCTCTCGTGGTTGGTTGTGGCATAGGAGGTTAGCACATGTTGGAATGAGTACACTTAAGAAGCTCTTGAAGAAAGATTTAGTGAGAGGCTTGAAAGATGTGAAATTTGAAAAGGACAAACCTTGTAGTGCATGTCAAGCCGGCAAGCAAGTTGCAAACACTCATCCAACCAAAGCCTTCTTGTCAACATCAAGAGTGCTAGAACTTTTGCATATGGATTTGTTTGGACCAACCACATACAAGAGTCTTGGAGGAAATCTATATTGTCTAGTGATTGTTGATGATTATTCAAGGTACACTTGGACATTCTTTCTTCATGACAAAACCGAAGTGGCAAGTTGCTTTAGGAAGTTTGCAAAGAGAGCTCAAAATGAATCTGATGTCAAGATCAAGAAGATAAGAAGTGACAATGGGAAGGAATTTGACAACACACACATTGAAGCCTATTGTGATGAAATTGGGATCAAGCATGAAGTATCATCCACCTACACACCTCAACAAAATGGCATAGTAGAGAGGAAGAATTGGACACTCATCACACTTGCAAGAACCATGCTTGATGAGTACAATACACCGGAGAACTTGTGGGCCGAAGCAGTCAACACCGCATGCTATGCATCTAACCGGTTGTATCTTCACAAGTTCCTTTGCAAGACCCCCTATGAGTTGCTAAATGGGAAGAAGCCGGACGTCTCATACTTTCGGGTGTTTGGTTGCAAATGCTACATCTACAAGAAGAGGCAACACCTAGGGAAGTTTCAAAGACGTTGTGATATTGGATTTCTTGTTGGCTACTCATCAAAATCCAAAGCATATCGTGTATTCAACCATGCCACCGGCTTGGTAGAAGAAACATATGATGTGGAGTTTGATGAATCTAACGGCTCCCAAGGAGCAATTGATAATCTTGATGATGTAGGTGATGAACCATTGAGGGAGGCCATGAAGAACATGCCGGTGGGAGACATCAAGCCAAAAGAAGACGATGATGAAGTGCAAGTCATTGACAAGTCTTCTTCCTCATCAAGTGTGCCTCAAGTTGAAGATAAATATGGGAGAGTTGAAAATAAAGATACTTATGTCTCCCATGAACAAAGAGAGGCACAAGCTCAAGATGTTGATACTCCTAAACCTTCTCCTCAAGTGGTTGAAAGAAGAGCTCCACAGCTTCAAGCCCATCCTCAAGAACTCATCATAGGGGATCCAAACAGGGGTGTTTTAACTAGATCTCAAAATATGACTAACTTTGTTGAACATCACTCTTTTGTTTCTTGCATTGAGCCTCAAAATGTAGATGAAGCTCTCAAGGATCCGGATTGGGTGAATGCCATGCATGAAGAATTGAACAACTTCACCCGTAATCAAGTATGGACACTCGAAGAGCGTCCCAAAGATGTAAGAATCATTGGAACCAAGTGGGTGTTCCGCAACAAGCAAGATGACCAAGGCACCATTGTGAGAAACAAGGCAAGGCTCGTGGCAAAGGGGTTCTCTCAAGTTGAAGGCTTGGATTTTGGAGAGACCTTTGCACCGGTTGCAAGACTTGAAGCCATTCGTATCCTCCTTTCATATGCATCACATCATGATATGAAACTATTTCAAATAGATGTGAAAAGTGCTTTTTTAAATGGCTTCATTAATGAGCGTGTCTATGTTGATCAACCTCCCGGTTTTGAGGACCCTAGATATCCTAATCATGTTTATAGGTTATCGAAGGCGTTATATGGGCTTAAGCAAGCTCCAAGAGCTTGGTATGAGCGCCTTTGGGACTTTCTTATTGAGAAGGGCTTCACGATTGGGAAAGTAGATACTACACTATTCACCAAGAAGCATAATGGGGAAATCTTCATTTGTCAAGTGTATGTTGATGATATCATCTTTGGCTCAACAAATGAAGAAGAATGCAAGAAGTTTGGTGATATGATGTCAAAAGAGATCGAGATGCCCATTTGATGCCATGGGTGTGTTGATTGGCTTGCAATCCTTCATATCAAACCTCTTTAGAAGGTCCTTGGTGTATTTCTCTTGAGATATGAAGGTTCCTTCTCTCAATTGCTTGATTTGAAAGCCAAGGAAGAAGGTGAGTTCACCAATCATAGACATCTCGAACTCTTTTGACATCATGTCACCAAATCTCTTGCACTCTTCTTCATTTGTTGAGCCAAAGATGATATCATCAACGTACACTTGACAAATGAAGATTTCCCCATTATGCTTCTTGGTGAATAG
>CM041634.1:48339029-48369460 GCA_023333625.1 Bothriochloa decipiens
ACACGCCGGTGTACTCCCCTCAGCCGCAGATGTCCGAGATATCTTTATGGGAGACTTTGGTGACGGATCCAGCAGGATGACCAAGGACCTCACCCCTACAGCTCGGGTCCTTGAGTCAATATTCAGGAGGACTATTTTACCCAGAGAGGGACAGAGAGAGTCACTCACACGTCTTCAGCAGTGGGTTCTGTCTCATCTTATTCGGAAGATTCCTTTTGACCTCTGGGACTTTATACTCTGTGAGATCAAGGATGTGATCTATGAGGGTTTCAAGACCAAGAGGAACATGCACTATGCACACTGGCTTACCTTCTTGGTCTAGCACGGCATCAGGCCCACTCCTCCTGCAGCAGTTGAGACGTACCAGACCTCCACCAGCGCTTTCCCGAGGTACGATGCTACCCAGCTCCTCAGGTCAGCCACTGCAGTGCCACCTATCCGGCAAAGCCACAGGCCACCAGTGCCAGAGACAGCCGCAGAGCAGGATGCTACGATTGCAGAGGTTGGAGCTGCAGAGGAGGCACAGATGGCAGCACAGGAGGCAGCAGGGGTCGAGTTTGACTCTGATGACTCGGATGACGAGGACTTCATGATTCCTGAGTACGTCCCCCGCAGTCACGACACAGAGGCCAGTGGATCTGGGTCAGCTGTAGCTTCACTACTTGAGCGTCTGACTGCACACCAGGAGCGTGCTGATCAGCGGTTTGAGGCAGCCATGGCCCAACAGAATGCAACTATCGCAGAGATCCGTGGCCGACAGGATGCCTTCCAGCAGGAGCAGCTGTGGATTCAGAGGGAGCAGCTTGACTTCCAGAGGCAGCAGGCCGAGTTTTAGAGGCAGCAGGCTGAGACCCAGAGACAGATGATACTCTCTCAGCAGCAGATGTTTGATTTGATAGCCCATCTGTTTTAGCACACTGGAGCTCAGCTGCCATAGGCTCAGACTTTACAGCTGCCACCACAGGCTCAGGCACCCGGACCTTCTTCTCCAGCTATACAGGTGCCGCAGCAGTTCCAGCTCTCACCACTGCACCAGGGCTTTTCACCGATAGGGTCTGGACAGCTCTTCACTCCAGCTACAGGGTCAGACACTCTACAGGCTACCTTCAGTGAGATCACGGGCCACCCTTCACCGACGTTCACTTCTTTAGGCCCGTTGACTTCTACAGTATCTGTTCCTCAGCTCCCGACCCAGCCAGTGCCAGTGACAGAGGCAGGTACCACTGAGACGGTACCTTCGTCGATAGCTTCCTCAGAGGCTCCTCCAGAGCCTTCAGTACAGCAGCTTCCAGGCATTCCAGAGCCTTCTTCTCAGACAGCTGCTGACCCTTCCCCCGAGGCCGTAGCACCGACCCAGACCGCTCCTCCGTCAGCTACACCGTCAGAGGGTCAAGGTGCTACAGGTCAGCTGAGTCCCGCGTCGAGTTCCGATGATCCCGATCAGTACGTTGTGACACCTCGACCTTCGGCGACTGGCACGTCTTCTCCTCCTCCTTCCTTAGATCTTTAGTTTTTGGTACTTGATGCCAAAGGGGGAGAGATAGAGTATGTCGAGTTTCAGGGGGAGTTAGTGATATAATTATGTATTCTTGCACTCTTTATGTTTCTGGTTGTTTGTGTGATACTCCCATCTGCATCATATTTGCTTATGCATTTGTTTATGATATATGTGACATGGTTATGACTTTCTCATGATATTTATATATGTCACTCATTACGCTTGACTCATATGTGTTTATGCTTCCGCGTTTGTACTCCGATTCCATATGAGCTAGCGATATATATGTTGTACTAACTCTTCATGCAGACAATATGAGTACACTATGTTGGCTTGGTGTCACATGAGTCACTCTAATCCTTTGTTCTTATTCTCAAAGGCTCATGTGAACCAAGCATAGTTGAAAACCTCACTAAAAATCTCCATACTCAAGAGGTTGTCATCAATCACCAAAAAGGGGGAGATTGAAAGCATCTAGGCCCCTTTAATGTGGTTTCGATGATTGATGACAATATTTACCATAACTAACGTGTGTTTTGCAGAAACATTGGTAAGTTAGGTTATGGTGATGGATACCGTGGGCAATACGGGTTTCATGCTCCCTTGACGATGGAAATCGTTTCGGTTTTCAAAGGATGGACGACAAGGTCAAGAATGGTTAGTTCCGATCGTCCATGGTGTTGGGTGACGTCGGATTAGTCGTTAGGGCTTTGTTTTTCCTTTGGCCGTACTATTAAGGGGGGTGCAAACGGGTAGCTTGACCTAGATAAGTCTAATGGTTTAGGTGTGATGCACACTTGTGAAACTTAGCACTAGGTAACTACAAAAAGGCCCTAAGGTACGTTGGAGTTAAAGCCGTTCACAAAGATCGTCGAATTCGAAGTGGAACGGTTGTTTTAGATGCACCGGACGCTGGATCGAAGAGGACCGGACGCGTCCGGTCTATTCATTTGCGTGTGCAGCAAAATGGTTGAATGCACCGGACGCCGGGAAAGTGAGTCCGGTGGTAAGAACCAGACGCGTCTGGTGCAACGCAGAAAAGGATAACGTACCGGACGTCGGCCCAGACGCGTCCGGTGCTACACCAGACGCTGTCCAGAAGCTATGTTATCAGACCGAAACACGGGACGCGTCCGGTGTAACTCACCGGACGCGTCCGGTGGTTATGTAACGGCTAGCTGAGTTCGGTCGCGAATTAAAAAATTGAACAGACCGGACGCGTCCGGTGCTCCAACGAGGACTAGTGGAGAGTGGCGACTCTCCAATACCTCGGGAAAACATCGTCGTGTTCCTTGCCCCTTTACTTTCCGCATTTACTTTCTAGCATTTACATTTCCGCAATTTACATTCTTAGAATTGCCATGCTAGATTAGGATTGGAACTAGGGTGCAAAACTTTTCTCGGTAGAATCCTTAGGAACACACATAGGCACATAGGGTGAAATAGGCTAATAGGTTTTAACTCCGCAAGAAATTTTAGAATTAGCCCAATTCACCCCCTCTTGGGCATCTTGATCCTTTCAGGACTCACCTGCAATAAGAGTTCAACAAACCCTGAGTACAAAAGTACTCAACAAGACTGACCCGATGAAAGAGAGGGGTGAAGAATCAGAAGATGCAGGCTAGAGGGACAAGGTAAGGCTTGCAAGAGATAAGAATTTTTGTAGAAAAGCTCGACAGAAAGTAAAGTTGTCTTGCTCTTACTCAATATCACCAACCAACTTCATTCTTAAACCTTAAACATCATTCAAGTTGTTACTACGATGATGAACACCGATCGAGTCTTCTTCTCCGAGAAGCAACGGCGATTTGAATCCATTTATATACCCAGCTGGGACCTAGATCTCAATATACATGAGGCTCCAACCAAAATGCATATCAGACCATACGATATACGTGAGGCTCCAACCGACACGTATACCGACCACACAATACACATAAGACTTTCATCCCACAGTGTATCGATATACGTGGGACTCAAACCCATAGTATACCACACCATTGTATGTGGATTTTCTATTTTCTCGATATCACCGATTCACCATCGAACGGGACCTAGGGAATCAACAGACGGAAACACTACAGAGGGACTCCATTCCCAAAGCAAGTTACCCGTCCGGACTCGATTTATTAACTGTCATCATGTTTCCACAAACAAAGCCAGTCTCATCTTTTTCATTCTTTTATTCTTTGAAAACCTAACTAAATAAGTAGGGCTAAGCATTACTACGCATTTCCAACATCAGGTAACAAGGAATATGGAAAAAGATAGGTAATGCAATTGGTGGGTTATCATTCAACTTCTATTACTTAATGCAACACTTTATAACTGAAGCGATAAAACTTTTATAAAGTAAGAGTAGGGTTTGAATGCATCCGGGCTTGCCTTAGTATTCGGGGGAGACGGTCTTGAGCTCTGGATCAACACCCAATTTCTGAGTCTACTCCTCCTTGGGATCTGGTGCGACAACGTTAAACTCTCCGTTAATGGAAACTATACGATAAAATGATATGCTTCAACATGATGGAATAGTAAACATGATGCTCGATGAATGCATGACCAGATTAAGGACTTGAGTACAACTTTCCTTCACAATAAAGTTGCAAGCCAACAAAAACTTACTCACTAAGTTTATTAGGGTTAACTACGTCATTAAAGAAATCCATTAGGCACATGAAATAACGTTGATTAAACCCTAATGACATGATCCAGATAAGCGCAAACAATTAATTAAAGTGCCAAGGGTCATTAAGGTTAATAACCCGAAGTCATCAACCAATCCCAAAGTCAAACAAATCCTATAATGATTAAACTTAATTAAAGGGATTAATTAATTATTTAAAGCATAATTTAAAGGCATAAAATTAAAATAGTCTAACTGAGCTCAAAATTTTATTTTGAAAAGCTCTTGGCCTAAATAGATGGCAAAATAAATTTCAAAAAAAACCAATTATTTTATTTATTAAAAATCATAGAAGATGCATTTTTCAATTAAAAGAGCTAATTTTAACTTATGCAAAAAGTACTCAAATTGGCATTCCATATTTTTCCTAGGTAGAAAATATCATAAAGAGCATACAAAAAAATTTTCAGAATTTTTGGAGCTATACAAGAATTACTATGATTTTCCAAAGAAAAGGGCATTTTTTGGATTTTTTGAAATAAATAAATGAAAAGAAAAATCCTTTTCCCAGTTGACCACGACCGCGGTGGCAGTTGACCGGTGATTGCTCACCGGCGGTGAGGTCTCAGGCGACAAGGTTTGCACCTGTGCGATCTATACAGCAAGGCGAACATGCTGGTGGTACTAATGAGGCGGCGAAGCAGCGACGGCAAGCTTGTCGCGGGCCATGGCGACACGGCGGCGTGGGGACGCGACGACAACGGCGGCTGGGCATGATTCTGGTGACGGCGACACGAGCACCTGACCATGTGCGACCCTGCGGACGCAATGCGCACGAACACGCAGCCTAAACCGGACCCTAACCTAATCGGCTATGCACGACGGCGGTAAGCAGAGCAGCTCACCGGCGGCAAGCTGCCCGACGGCGCACGGGCGTGACTTGGACCAGACCAACAACATCAAAAGCTCCAGGAGCTTACCCCAGACACGGTGCACACGGTGGTTGGCTGGAAGGCGGTCGGAGTCGAGCTGCGGACGACAGCGCTGATGGCGACGATGCGCTCCGGTGATGGCGCTCCTGTGATCCCTGTGCACCAACGAACGGGAAAAGGTGCACATGAGGGGCAGCAAAGCATGGAGAAGACGATAGAGGAGTTGATGATGGTAAGTGAGCAACCTCGGCGGCGGTGGACGGTGGTGATTTCACGGCGACTTTGCTGCCTGCCGCGAAGAATAAAGCGACGGCTTGAGCGATTCGGGCGGCAAGAGCTAGCGTGAGCAGGCTCAAGCAGAGCGCAAGGATGGGGTGGAGCTGATGGCAAGAGCAATTAAGCAGCGGTGGATCGACGTCGGCGAATTTTGACGGCGGAGGACGGTCGTTGGCGGTGGCGGCATGGAAGAAAAGAAGAAGAAAAGAGACGGCGGTCGACCTATTTGTAGGCCAATGGCGACGCACGGACGGATGACACGACGACGGTGAAGTTTCGGGTGTCAGGGGTGAGCTAGCGGTGGGGCAGGCCGGTATGGCACCAGCGGCCACGGCGACGACGAGGAACAGAGTGGGGAGAGGACGATGGTGACGTCATTGCCACTGTAGCATATGATGTTATCAGATGAAATTTTGCAAATTACACCAGATTTTGCATAGAAACTTGAAAATATCCCAAAAATATAATTTGCATAACTTTTCAAGAGCTATATTTTTTATTTAACCAACATTTTCAAATTCTGCATAGTTTTGAAATATGAATTCAAATTCAAAAAGAGAATAAAACCCTAGAAACAAATATTTGAAATTACTTTTAATTTTTCAATAAAACTTGAAAATATCTAAAACTATGGAATGTTCAACATTTCAAACCAAACATTTTTCATATACAAAGTTTTCCCAAATTATGCATAATTTTTGAATTATGGTTTTAAAATCAAAAAGGGACAAATGCTGGAAAACTGTATTTTCAAATTCATTTGAAACTATTTTTGGAAACTTGAAAACTTTGAATACCAAACTTGTAGCTCTTGTCAATATCTACAAAATATATTTTTAGAGTATCTCCAAATTCCTTATATATTTTGAAATATAAAAAGTGGGGTAAATTAGGGTTTTAAAATAAAGGGTTTTTGAAGGCGAATTCAAACTCGATTTGGTTTCTAAATTAATTGGTTGGTTATTAGTGATCACAAACATCATCCAAGGATATTTTTAGGTCAAAGACCCAATGACACCCTTGGTTGACCAAGTTGACTTTTGAAAAACATTTTATAGTTTTCCAATTTGAATTTAATTTGAATTGCAAGACTTGGGAATAAGCTTTGAAATCCAAATTCAACTTCAAATATGAAAATCATTTTAAGGGTTGGACTTAGATTTATACACTATGCTTGACACTAGTGTAAACACGGTTTACACCTTAAGTACATAGAATATAAACTAAGTATTTTAGATTACATTCGAAAGTAGGGTTTTATGATTTCATGTGACAAAACATTCCAGAAACACAATCAACCTATGAAATATAAACTTGATTTAGTTAATGCACATTAAGGTTGACTTAAACATGAATGCTTTGCAATGCATATGATGACATGGCATCTTTTAGTTAATATAACACCAGGGGTGTTACAGAGAAGATTCCTGGTCGATGTCCGGAATAGGGTCAGTCGATCTGGTCTGGCATTCGACGGGGACGTCGAATCCTTAGGGGGTGTGATTCTAACAGAATCAGCCCAATGGGCCAGGCCAGATTCAGATACTGTAGCAACCGGGCACTGTAGCTTCACGGAAGTTACTGTAGCGCTAGGAGTTTAGTACCGTATCAGGAATTGAGAGTTTGCCGAACCGCCTTAAATAGACAGGCCAAGGACGCGTATTAACCTTCGGTTAACCGTTTTGAACGAAACGAGGACGAAAGTTCAAACGGGTTTTTACGTGGGTGGGGCCCACTTTTCGGTAGAGTGGGTCAGCGCCGTGGGGCCGGGCCTGGCCTGTTAGAGGCATGGCCCGGTTTGAAGCCAGATCAATGAAAGATTGGCCCTTCGGTTAGATACAACTCGGAATGAAAACGAATAGTTGTAGATCTTTCTTTCCTCTTCTAGGCTTGGAATAAAAACGGACCATCGTAGGTCTAGAATGTAGACATGGTCTGATCTGGTCCACGAATATAAACATACCTGTTTTCAACCTTGCACAAACGAATGAGGTTTAAAGTAGTTTGGTTCAGGCCCTATCAATTTATAGTCATGAAGCAAAGCTATAAAAATAGGCCCTTCAATATAAACCACTTAATCTTTTTTTTAAAACTTGGCTATGGGCCCTTTCAATTAACTTCACGCCAAGCTAAAACGCTGGCGACATGCCTGCTTGCAAACTCATGGATCGGAGTCCTCCTCATCTTGTTTTCTTTTCTCACTTTCAGTTTTGGGCAACACGACTTCATTTAAGAGTTCTGCCCCATATGTAGGATTCCTAAATCTCAAATAAAAAGGTAAAGTATTAAGATTTGGGACCAGCAAATATTGCTTAGGGGGACTTAGCTGCTTAATTAGAGCCAGATTCTTTTGTTCTTGCACCATCGAGGAAATAAGATGACTACACAATGCGTCTACCCAAAGCTTCAATAGTCTCTCCTGTTTCAGTAGAGGGAAAAAGTAACACTAACGTTCAGGGCAGTCCTTCGTAAAAAAAAAAAAAAAAAAAAAAAACGTTCAGGGCAGTCTTTGCGTCAAAAACAAAAAAGGTTCAGGGCAGTCTACTGTTACTATCCAGCGTGAGTAATGTTTGTCACTGTAGCAGATTTCCACTGCTATTGTTTTGGACTATCCACATGAGATGCAACTAGAGTACCCCAAATCATCTCAGCACAATGGCAAAGCTGAACACTACTCTGTCAGTCTGCCTCAAGGCAGCGGATCCAAGTGGATTCCAATTTCCAAACACAGGTTGGGTGTCAATTTCCTCTACTTTCGGCATGTCATTTTCATCCGGTTCCTCTCAAGCGTGCCAATTTTCACTGTAATCGGTCCACGATTCCCATCTGCGAATAAAATGGCCTCTTCATTCTCAGATCGAATCGAGTTAGGCACAGCTCTGCCCAACCCCTTCGTACAAAAAAGACTGAAGACTTGGGGCAAATCTACTCACTTGCTGAACATTTTAGGCGCCTGATCAGATCAGATTGATTCAAAGAGAAGATTCAGCACGCGCACGCTATTCGCGCAGCTGACACCGCAGCGGACACTTCATTGAGGTCATTGGCTATCACAAAGGAAATGGCAGCATCGGACAAAACTTAAAATTGGACGGATTGCGATGCATTCCGAAAATTATGATGGATATAAACCAGGATACGGCAACAATAGCATAAAGTCAAATCGAAAACTAGATAGATCTGTATATCATTCGTAGCAGCATGTTCTTCCTCTAATAAACTTTGAACAGAGCAAATCTTCGCAAATCTTCTGCACCGTGAATCCCTAGCAAAAAAGGATTCTTCAGACCTTTCAGAGTTATTTCCGACAAGTGCTGAAAGCTCTCCATAACTGTACATGGGGAATTTGGAATGGAGACGTGCGGACCGACTGCAAATATGATCTTCAGTTGAGGACATCAACGGGCCAGAATCGCCGCCATGTCGATATCTCGTCTTTGGTTTGCAGCTTCCTGATGCCACCGTAGAAGCCATCCGTCTCGTCCCCCTTCTCGCTGTGATCCTTCCTGCTCACAGTGGTCTGCCTCCATCGGGAGCCAGGGGCGTAGTGCTGAAACTCCAGGACAACCATGTCTGCAACAGATGGTTAACTAAACTGAGAAAACCTATGCTGATGCTGAAAAATATCACAATACATACTACGTGCAAATGCTATGCTCCATGTCCAATTGTCCATGCTATATTGAATCGACAGAGAAAGCGGCCCCAGACACAGAAGATATAAAATGAACAAATTATGGCCTTCAGGCCCTGGATATGAAAGGCACGAGATCCACGTGAGTAAAAAGTTGTCAAAACCAAATACCCTAAATTAAATAGAAGGACTTAGCTATACAAATATGTTGAAGAATAACGAAGAATACTGCTGCCAAAGTGCATCTGCCAAATCGTCCTTTGGGTGACAAAACAAAAGATACTGGTTCTCGAGAAGAGGAAAGGTGCCAAGAATGTTCATTGTGTCGCGCCCCATATGTCCACGAATATTTGTTTTCTTTTTTCTACTGCCCCATCCATAAAAAGAGTAGAATTTCATTTTTCAAAAAGTCAAACATTTTAATTTTTTTTATCAACCATTTTTAAATTAAAAAATTATAAAAATAATAACATTTATGATATCAAATGTATTTTTCTAGTATATAATTTGGATTCATACATACTTATAATATTTTCTAGAATTTTGGTCAATATAAATCTATAATTTCATCTTTCTTTGAGTGGCTGGAGGCAGTACTTCTCTCTCAGGAAGTGAAGGCAATCTGTGGGTAGTCTATGCAGAAGAATACTCGGAAAATCCTTGTACTTTCCCCATTTCTATTAGTAGTAATGTTTATCCTGTCCGCAAGTGCTATTAGTAGTAGTAATGCCCAACCTGTCCGCGCGTGTTACGGCCGACAATATCCAAAGGTGAAAAAGAGAGGAGGAGCCCGGGACCGGGAGAGAGAGCGAATCTTTACCATCTTGCTGGCAGCGACACATATACTCGTTCCCATTGCACGACTCCTGGTGACCCACGACGCCATACCACCAGCCTGTTGTAGAGCATCACAAAGGCATTGTACGTGAGCCAAACCAACCTAGGCAGCAGGAACGAATTTGGCCTAGCATTGCAAATTTGAGATGAGCAGTGCAGGAGTGTACCATAAGGGAAGTCCTTGTTCTTGCGCCACTGGATCTCGAAATGGTCGCCAGGGCGCAGCTCCTCCAGGCAGTCCGACGCATGCAGGTCGCACGCCGGCGTGCTCACGGGCGGCGCGCGGACCCTGTTCCACTGCACGCCGTCCTCCTCCTTGGCCGGCTTCCGGCCGAGCGGCGGGTACCTGTCATCAACGAGATCAATCCCGCGTGGTCACCAATTTAATTTAACCCACTCGCAATCACACTCAGCAAACCACAGCCAAAAATATCTCATCCATTTCATTATCGTCAGACATTTCACCGTCAGTGGTTTAAATGCACATGCTAATGTTGCACACCCTATTAATTCCCAGCCCATCATCCTTTTTACTCATGATGATGCTATCTCGACGGCTATACTGTACAGATTAATAATGACTTCCGCTTTTGTCAATTCCGTCGGCCTCGTATCAGGATCACAACAGCAAACTGCTACCGGCAACAGGAGATTAATTAAAAACAGTAGTAAAGCTTGATGGGGTTACCTCGCGGTGAAGGTGTCAGTTCGCCGGTGGTAGCGGAGGTGCGCGTCGTAGCACGAGAGCACGAAGCCGACGTGCCCGTCCTGCTAAAAGAGCAACCACATTATTCTCCCACTATTATTAACCAAACAATTCGACACTGTGCTTAACATAATGTTAATTACAGTTCGCAGTGGTGGCGGATTGGTCCTACCTCGCGGTTGTACACCTGCGCGGGGAACCAGAACTCGCCGCACTCGAGCGCGCGGTACCACGCGGCCACCGTGTCCGTCGGCGGCGCGGCGGGGGCGGTGACGGGGACAGGGCCGGGAGTGGGCTCGGCGGCGACGGCTGGCGCGGCGGGGGTGTGATCGTGATCCGCCTTGAGGAGCCAGCGGCAGCCGATCCAGGACGAGAAGGGCCGGCACGCGCAGGCCAGCGACTCGACCCAGCTCCTGCGCCGTGCCGGCCGCGCCGCGCTCCCGCGGGCGGTCCCCCTCCCGCCCGCCAGCTCCGCCTCCCACTCCTTGCGCGCCGCGGCGCTGAGCACGCGGCCCCACTTGAGCCGCAGGTGGCGCTCCCACATCGCGTCCGCGGCGCACCGGTCCCTGAGCGGCGCGCACACGCACGCCATCGCGGCGAGCGACGCCGGCGACAGCTCCTCCAGGACGCGGTCCAGCGCCAGCTCCGGAAGGTCTAGCAGCGGAAACCCCGCCGCCGTTGCGGCAGTGGCTGGCGCGTCCGCCTCCGCCGACGGCGGTGGCGGCGCCACCAATGTGGTCGGCCTCGGCGGCTTGGACGACGACATCCTGGCGCCTCGCTCCCGGTCCCGGTCGGCGGCTGTGGCGTGACGCAGGAGCTCCGTGGCCAGCAGCAGCGCGAGGAGGGCGAGCTCGCGCGCGAGCTTGCAGCAGGCCTTGGTGGCGGGCGCAACGAGCAGCAGCGTGAAGGCCGGGAGCGTGGATATAAGCAGCAGCGGAAGCATCTCTCTCAGGATCAGCGATCAGGGGGAGAAAAAAAGGTACCAATCAGCAAAGGCGGCAGGCAGGGCTTCCCGGCCCTGGCGGTGGTGGTGGTGCGGTGCGTGCGACGACAGCGCCACCCGCGTTCGTGCGCGGGGCGGACCGGAGAGGAGATGATAGCGCGCGCGCGGGTCCGGCCGGCCCCGGAAAGCGGAGGCAGGAGCGCGGATGGCAGCCTTGCAGCGGAATGATTCCTGCTCGGCTGCTCCCTCCTCGTCGTCGGCTCCTCGCCGTGCCGCGCTGCTAGTGCAAGGTGCTGCTGGCTGGCTGCTGCCCTGGTCCACCCTGCTTTTGAGGCGCCAGGAAGCACGGCGTGACCCACCCAAAAGGCACGCACTTCGGAAGCACAGCCTAGAGCTAGAGCGAGCGTAATCCTACAGTCCTAAACTGGTTAGGGGCACACTAACACTAATATCTTTTGGACACCTCAGTGCGCTCGACTGGATGGATGGGTGCGCATGTCATGTGTGTCGCTGGTCAGTAGTAGTGGCACTGCAGGGAGAGACCCGATCCGGGTTTGCCCCATGCCTACATGCCGGCGACATGTCGCCTTTTTGTTTACTCTCCCGGTTCGGTTGGTGCGGTGTAGATTTGCCTTTGGTGGACAGGAGATGTGGATAGATTTGCCTAAGGTAAGCGCTGCTGGTGGTGCGGTGGGTTGACGTAAACAAACCACCAGCACCAACAAGGCATGCAGCGCAATGGAGACAGCAGCGGCTTTTTCCCTGGCTGGAGCTGGAGTCACCGCGGACCGGGAGGAGTGGAAGAAGGCGTCGCCTCAGGCCTCAGCGTTTGTAGTGGTGGCGGGACGGTGGTTGCCCGCCTGGTTGCTGGCTCTCGCCCGCTAACCCCCAACACCACCACACTTGTACTACTACCAAATACCTATCGTACGTGTCCAACGGCCAACGCCAACGCCAACGCCAACGCCAGCCCCTTTTTCTTTTACTCCCGAGCAAGCCAAAAATATCCCTCAAATTCGCTTTCACCGCGACAATGTTTGTCCTGGACCTTTCAAAATATTCAAATCTTTCGTGCTCGTCGCACACAAGAAACAGGCCGGGATTGGGTGAGGGTAGCTATAACGGCCAAACAACAGAGCGAGACAGGGATGTCGTGTCCAAAACGGTGGTGTGGAGAAAACGAGGGGAGGCGGCGAGAGCACACCTTGGTTGCTCAGACAAGACAGAGGAGAGGAGATGAGCCCAACCACAACCAACCGCAACCACTACTACTTCGGCGACAACAGAAGTGGCACGGCCCACATTGCTGCGGTCAAAAACCCCAAAAGGATGCTGCCACACTCACCTACCAGTACTATCTCGGTGCCGACCGATTGACGACGAGTCGATGTGCGGCAACAGCATGATCCCGGTGCTAGTGTGCTCTCCTATAGTAGTAGTAATATAATATTTTACGGTTCTTTGTTGCCCATTCTGGAAGGGAAGCGAGCGCACTACTCGTTGGTAAAGCGACCTAGGGTTGCGTTTTAGGGAAAGACCGCCGCTGTTTAATCCGCCACTAACTTGGTTGTGCTTGTGCATTGCTGAGGATATTCCACTCCGGAGCTTGTTAGCCTAACCATTCTCAGTCTCTTCTTTTCTTCGGCAGACAGACACCTTTGCTGCCGAAATCTTCAGCCTCTGTCGCTTCTTCTGTCCACCGAGGTGGCTGAAGAGGAACGATCATTTCTGGCATGTTTTTCTTGAGCTGCCCATATAGTAATCCCATTTCCGATTCCTTCAGAAAATATTATTTTGCATTCAACAGTGCAGAGAAAAGAGAGCCGCATGTTTTTCTCGGCTGAAAGGGCGAGGTAAAAGGAGAAGGGAAATGTGAGTAGCACACTGCCACCACCACTACTAGCAGACTACTCTGACTTCCCTGCGCAGCCGGCTAATGAAAGAAATGCTGCGTGCCGTGCATGCCCTTTTATGATCTGATTGATGATCACTGATGGAGTAGCCTTGACCCTGACGACCACTAGTGTCCTCAGTTTGACGAGATCGTCTGAATCTGAACACGAAGACAGCCTCTCTTTTATCCCCCACGGAAGTCTGTGTGGCTGCCTAATAACATCGAAAACTAATTGCACCAGCAGCTCTCCGCGAGGACTTTCTCGATCCTCCCCGGACGATACGGGCGTAGGGGTAGCTAGGTGCCCGTGCCTCTTGGTAGATCCAGGCACCCAGGCTTCTCAGTTCTCACAGTCCATCTACCCAAAGAAGCAAAGAGATTTGGCTGATTTGGCTCAGGATGGAGGAGTGGATCCTTTCTACTGTTGGTAGGCGAGGCATTGCCTGCTCCCACTCGGCGCAAGCAATTCGATCGCTTCACTCCAGTCCTGCTTGGCCCGTGCCGGAATGTTTGTCCTCACAGTCCCGAAAGCCAATTCAGCATCCAAGAGGATGGATACATCAGTATACATCAGATAGGCAGGTTCCGCGAGTGGATTGACCGCTGCTAGTTAACTTTCTGGAGACAACGCATCATCACGTGATAGAATTAACGGACCAGGGGCCAGGGGGCGGCGTCCTCCGAGGTCCAAGACAGCGTGGATTGAAGGAAACTTCGAGGTGGACGTGTGACGTGTCGTGCTCCACTCTGACGAGCTAGAAGCTGCTACGAGGACAAAACAAACAAGCGACACAAAATTCAACAATTTGTTCCAACCCTCTATCGACAAGCGTAACCATGGCTTTCCTCCTGAACAAGAGGGGACTTTCTCAGGTTGGGCAGACACATGGATGCCGCCACCGAGTGTCACGACTCACGACTGACGAGCGGGTTAGCTTCGGCCCTGTTTGATCCAACAAATTTACCTGTTAGCTTACTCGTCAACAGCTCGTTGACTTCAACGACAACACGTGTTGTGCGCACAAGAAACAACTGTTTGACCTTTTCCGGGTGCGCGAACTGCGAGGATGTTCACGATAAACGGCCAGCAAGCGTGTCATCAGCCGTGAGATCACCGCCATATTTTACAGGAGGAAAACGAAGTTTTGGTGGAGACCGCCAGTTGACTATCTGAAGATAAGCGTTGATGGAGGGTTCAGGTTGGAAGCCAAGCTAGGGATTTACTATTTTTTTTTTTTGCGATAAAACACTTCATTGAAAAGTCAAGTAGTATCATTACAGACTCGGGCTAAAACAAACTCAGAAAAAGAAGAAAAAAGACTTCACTATGACTCAGCCTAATTGCAAAGTGAGCAAGCTCATACGCAACATAATTCTGACTCCTACTTATCTTAGTAATCTCCAAACTAAACCGCTCCTCCATATTCATCTATGCTTCTCGAACAAGGGACCAGCCCACCCATCGATCCATCGCATTGCTTTTCAGCTTACTAGCCACCATCGCAGAATCAGTTTCCAGTAGCATGGGAACATCCAGCCACCGTGCAGCAAGGGCAGTCCCTTCACAACAAGCAGCAACTTTAGCCTCCTCAGCATCCTTGCAGTAGTGGAGCAGGTGCCACGATGCCAATTTCACTTGGCTAGTATGATCCCTGATCACCACGCCTACAACCGTGGTACCTAAATGGGTGATGAAAGCTCTGTCAACATTTCTTTTCAACTTACCCAGTGGAGGTGGACTCCATTTTTGCTGGGCTTGCTGAGCCACATCAGCTGACCGTTTGCTCCCCACCAGCACACATTTTTCCCTTTGTTGTCAGGCTGCAAAGTGTTATGCCTATACTGCACAAGGGAGTTCATATATCGTGTCAGAAAAACAACAGACCCCTCCACTGAGATCGTCTTGCCGGCACGCAAGACACTATTGCGCTCGCTCCAAATTCGCCAAAGAAGCATAAGTAAATTTGCATTCACCTCTGCTAAAAATTTACTCATCAGCATTAGCAGCCAGTCCGCTCCAGTGTACATTAGATCCTTCTAGGATGGCAATACCCAATGATCCCTCATAGCATGGCGCAAGGCAACAGCATGGGGACAATGTATGCAGGCATGGAAGCCGTCTCGTTCCAGTGGCCACACGTCTCACAAGTTGGTTGAGGAATAATATGACGATAGCACTTGTTAGCTTGAGTCGGGATTCCATTGTTGGCCACTTTCCACGCAAAAACTTTGACCTTTTCAGAAACTTTCACACACCACAGGGACTTCCAAACTTTCTTCCATCAGCTGCAATAGTACTACTGCCAATCTCTCCTTCACCATGCTCATTCCTCATAGCTAGTCGATACGCACTTCTCATCAAAAAATACCTCACTTCTCATGATCACGAAGGTTCAGTCACCTTGGCTGGTGCAGGTGTCATTGGCCTCGTTCATGATGCTTTGTTGTCGGAAACAATGGCTTGCAAACAAGCACTTGAAGTTGCTGCCCACTTGGGTATCTCCCAAGCTCTACTTGAAACAGATTCAGTCCAGCAGAAAGAAGCGATTACTTCATCGGCAAGTGACCATATGTGTGTGTGTTGGGGGGGCGCTTTTTAGGAGAATAGAGAGCTCATTAATGACACCTTCCTTTGTGTGAGTGTTGCAAATATCTCACAAACTTGTAATTCTAGTGCTCATGAACTTGCTTCTCAGGTTGAGTTGGGACCCAGGTCAGTACTAGTTCTTGACAGACCTCCTCCTAGATTTTGTGACTTGTCTTTGTGCTTGTGATTTGGCTAAGGTTGTAGAGCCATTTGGAGGATCAGTTAATGCAAGGCCATAGAGCCATTTGCTGGTTAAAAAAAACATCCATCTCTCATAATCCTCTTATGTCTCTCAAATCCCAATCCCCCTACAAGGCTGAGCGCTAGCAACACTGACATGAGGGATGGACATAGGCACGATGACATGGCTCTCAATTGAGAGAGCATCTTGCATGTTCGATCCCCGCTCAAAGCATTCTAGTTTCATATGTTCCTTTTCTGTTGACCTTTTTCTAGCTTTTTCCTCTGGCAAATTATTTGTACCAGTGGCAGCTCTAAATAGATTTGTTGCAAGAAAACTAAAACCAAAATAATTCTTAATGACAGGTAGCAGCAGAATACGAGACTCATGAGAAAAACTCAATACCTCCAAGATGCAGTCAAACTGGAAACTTTAAGCCCACAATTTGTACATTCGGGATGCAATCAGGCTATAAATTTTTAGCCCACAATTTGGTGGTATATATATACAACTTCGAGGAACGCCAGCCTCTTCAAATGGTCAAGATCATAATGTTTCACATACAATCACGCATAGTATCAGCCATGATCGTCCCCGTCATCTTGGTGGTTTCATTTTAGATCCTATTTTCTGCCTTTTTGTAGACGTCATGCAACCTGTGACAGCCGCAGTTGCTTTACTTTCCACTATGGCGGCTGTTCACCTCCCCGCTCCGGCTTCTTTGCTTCTCACTCTATGATAGCCGCTCACCTCCCTGCCTCCGGCTACGCTCCTTTCCGCCTAGAAAGAGAACACGCCAACCACGCTGCTCCCCGCCTGGAAGCTGGTCGTGCTGGCGACACTCCTCCCCGCTAGTCCGTTCATTGCTAGAAGTTCCTCCCCTCCTGAAAGAAATGAAAGATGGAAACATGACTACCACATCTATACTTGAGAGTCTAAGATAGAAAAAACATTTAGAAACAAATACCTTTCAATTCTTTAAGTTCATTAATGAGCCTTTGGTTTTTTGCTGAGATTTCATTAGATTTTTTAGTAGCAATAAACAAACATTTTAACTCAGTTCCTACACAAATTTTTAACAATAAACCTTTTAGATCATGCCTTAACCAAGTTTGACAAGTTAAGAGTAGGATAAACAAAGTATTAACAAACATACTCCCTCCTAAAAGTCATTTAGGACAACGAGACGGTCTCCAAAATACTACTTTGATCTCATGTTTTTATAAAAATATTTATAGAGAAGTGATATATGTATACATTTATGAAAGTATGTTAAGTTATTGGTGATTTTATATTCTCAATGTTTGACCTAAACCTTGTCCAAAAGAACTTCTAAATCCAATACGGAGAGAGTACATATACAATAATACTCAGAAATCACAAGAACCCACATACCAAGGTTAGATATATTGAAACATCCTTAAATTTTCCACGAAGAAAAAATCCACAGAATGAATAATAATGTGAAAATATAATCTATCACATTATTATAAAATAGTTGATAATCAAATCTATACATCAATACTAGATAAAGGAGTACAATAATAGGGCTTACATTATATATTACATCGCCACGCGGCGAATCATCAGAGTACAAGCATCCAGAACAGCTGCGGAAGAAAAGAACATTCGCGGAAGGATGTTCATCAACCATCCTGAGCGTAGGTACGAGACCTTCTAATCCTTCTATTTCCATCATCACCGTGAAGCAAATAAATCTGCACACCGCCAGATGTGTGCAGGCCATGGTCAGCACCGATAAGCTTTAGTGGAAAAGAAACAAAGGGATCTGGCGATCCTATAGTTTGGCTTTGGTTTTCCTATGCATGCAAGTAGTAATCAAGTTTATAACAATAAGTCAAGTTTTAACACATTCCCAAACCCATCCATACTTATCCATCCACCTTCCCATCCATCCCAGATCTATCACCATATCACTATCACCACCACCCTCCAGACTCACTCTCAGGTCGACCAGGCCAACTCCCTCTCAGCCTGTCTCAGTGGCCCACAGCCCATAACCTAGGGCTCACGGCTGGAAGTATCTCTCGGGGAAGGTAGCACACTCCTATCACTACTCGACAGAAACGTAGGTCACGGAATGGCCATAATCGAGACCGCGGTATGCGCATAGATCGATCAACTCTGCAGAGCGTGTACACTCGTAACCACCAGATCGCCATCATTGACATGTACATTGCCTAGGCTGATGCCGGACGTTCTTCTAATCTTGACAATATCAACCTGCCTCCCAGCCCTAGAAAGTGATGGCTTACCATACACCCTGGGACTAGGATCAACAGCACTGGGCCCCCAAGTGGTACTATCGAATAGAATGGTACAGGCTTGCCTCCATATCATCCCCCCTATCACCTCACATCCCAGTAGTATGACATCATCCAGACTAGTTGAACTATCGTCCCTTGTGGAAGCAAGAGCGAGTGGTGTGCACGAAAAGTCCGTGGTTTCGGTTCTCCCGAGACATCAGTTCCTAAGTGGGACCAGACAAGATGTCTTCATGAAACAAGGTTCTCCAACACCCCGCCTTCCCGATGGCTCTCCATACGGGGTCTTCCGCAGTCACGTCGCCTCCTCCCCGATGGCTCACCACACGGGGTCTTCTCATGTTGCAAGTATTCGCCACAGGTACCCTTCATGGGAATGCCTAGGTAGCATTCCCCGCAAGACTTGTCTCAAGACTCATCCCAAGACTCATCATAGATCCTGTCCAGTTGACTCAACCCTCACCCTACACCCTTCGTAAGTTCCACCCCAAACTCAGATACTCATCATCAGCTCACCAAGTCCATAAGATCCAACAAGTCCATCGAGCCTAGCATCCCCGCCAGACCCTTATCGAGGTTCATCACATCGCGTCAAAATGTAAGCGAGTGAAGTATATATATAGCAATAATAGCATAAAACCGGGTGTCTAATCTAACAGCGGGTGAGCAGGTGAAAGGTTACAACAAGGCAGGGGTCATCAAGTAATATATCTACCATACAAACCTAACACAGGTGTAAGCATTGCATAAAAGTAAAGCACTAGCATTTCTAAATATTAGCCATGTCTAATAGGATTTCTAAGAGGAGGTGCTACCATAACACCTGCGATGTCGAGGTAGTAGTGGTAAAAGTCTTCTTCTGTCAACATAGTCGTTCCAGCAGGGCCTCCTCCCTTAGGTTTGTAGACTCGTCCTCAGATCGCTCCTCCAACGACTCTGAAATCGAGACTTTGCGCGACTCCTATAGAATTCACAAAGAACCAAGATCCAAATGCACTCAAACACAGCATAAACAGATAGAGCTTGATTTATAGAAAATTTGAACGCCTGTTTCATATTTTTCTGAGCTCGTATGAATTAGTTATGAATTTCCAAAGTTTAAAATATATTCTGAAAAAGATAAAAGGCTGGAAATTCCAGGCGCTGACACGTGTCGGCCTATAACTGGTCCACGTGGTGACTGCGTGCCTACTGATGTGGCAAGAGCTGCTGACGTGGTATGTAGGTTCCGAGTGACGTCGGCATGACGTCACGGTTGACCAGGTCAACCCAAATGGGTGCAAAGCGGGCCGATAAGGGCCGGACGGGTTGGATATGGGCTGGGCCAGGCCCACCACGTGGCAGTTACTGGTGACGCCATGTCATCAACTCTGGGCTCTTAACGGGCTCTAGTGCACGGTCTGGTTCATGGTGCACAGACACAAGTAGGGTCCACGGACAGTGTCTCAGGCTCACATGGACCGGTTCCACAGCATCATCCTCTGAGCGGTGTAGTCCATGGGTTCGGTCCACCATGCTCTGGTTTGCATGGTTCCACTGGTAGAGGCTCAGGTCCATGTGGACCGCGTCCATCATCTGCGTCTCCAACTTTTCCCCATCTTTTGTTCTATCGCCGCAGCGGTGGAGCTCATCGGCGATGGCGAGCTCGTCCACTCCGGTGCCGTGGTGGTTCTTGGGATTCATTAACCAGCGGGTTAGCTTTGTGACGGCACGGCGGACGCAGTGGTGGCCTCAAAGGCGGCGGTTGGACTCTTGGCGGGGCTGTCGACGGCGAGCAGCGGCGAGACGGTGATGGCGCACGGCGGCAGCGTGGTTGTGAGGTGCTCCGAGTCAAATTCATGGCTCCCAAGCGTAATTAGGGTTCCCCGGTACCTGGCTAGTGCACCGGTGGCGACCATAGCGCATGGCGGAGCCCGCGCATGCTCAAGGGCACACAGCAGCGCTCCGGCCGAGTGGCGGCGCACGGCACGGCGTCAAGCGGGGTCTGGGACTCCATCTTCCACTTGAGTGATCTCAGCGCGTCATGGCATTCACGCTTGACCTGCCGACGGTGGCCTTAAGGCATGACAATGTCTGTCCGTGGCGAAGACGCACGGCGACGCTGACGAGCACGGCCACGCTTGGCAAGGCAACGGAGCGCGACGTGGCTTCCTCAGCTAGCAAACTAGGTTCGGCAATCGGCGTCACGGCAGGTCTTCTGGCTTCATCATCTTGATCATCGGCTTCGCGACATCATGACGGCCCCGTCTGTGAGCAGAAAGGTGGCAGCCGGGCACTTGACAGGGCTGGCCACGGTGGGCGGCGATGCGACGACAGCGGTTCTTGGCGGCAGCACGACAAGGTGCGCACGGCTCAAAACAAGGCACAGAAGTGCGATTGGGACCTTCCAACGCCCCCTCAACACACCGACGGTGACCATAACGCACGGCGGAAACCGCGTGTGCTCGTTGGCACACAGCGGCGCTACGGCCGGCAGTGACGCATGTCGGGCCGTTGCAGCGGTACTAGTCAGCCTCATCTTCACTCTTAGGCTAAGTGGTCGGACTCCACGGTCCACGGCGACGCTCACCAGCGGCAGCCACAAGGCTCGACAGGCTCGACCACGGCGAAAGCACACGGCGGTTCCGACGAGCACGGCAGCGGTCGGCAAGGTCCACATGGCGGGGTCCAACGCTCCTTCAATGGCTCAGCTGCATGCGCAAGAGCGAGCAGAGGCTCGACGTCCTGCCCTCGCGTTGCGAGGCAGCTGGCGGTGGCGGGGAACATCGGAAACGGTGCTCCGTCGCGTGGCCATGCCGGCAGAGCTCGAGACCGTGTGGCACCAAAGGTCGACAATTACAAGCGAGTTTGTGAGCGTGCAAGAATCAGAAGAGAGGGCTCGGCCTACGTGCTTCATGCGAGACACCATGGCCGAGAGAAGCATGGGTGGCCGGGGGGTTTGGAAGAGTCGTCTACGTCGGCAGCACTCACCAACGGGGAAGATGATATGGAGGTGCGGTACTTCTTAACATCATGGCTGCTCCGATGTGGTGACGAGGTCTCCGTCTTGGTCCTCTCCTCCTCTCCAGTGAGCGCGAACGGCGGCAAGGAAGTAATCCGGCTGCAGTAGCGGCTCCGGCGAAGTCCTCTTCTCCGGCGGCGGCTCCTTCCTCCTCCTTGCTTTCCCAACTCCTTTCTTCTCCTTTCCCCAACTCCTCCTCTGATTGGTGTGGCTTGGCAAGTGAATTGAAATACCACCATGTAGCGGCGGCGGATTAGGAACCCTAAGCTCCGGTGCCATGCTTATATAGGCGAGCGCCGGTGCCCTCGTTCGGGCGGACGGTGATGGCGAGTGCGAAACGATCAGGCAGCTCCAGGGCTCGGCGTGTCGCTTTCAAGCTCGTGCGGGCTCCACTTTTCATCGAGGCAAGGCCAATTCTCCTTCGTGGCCAAGGCAGCGCGGGGGCAGGAGTGCGGCAAGAGCATGTGCAGCACGCGGCAGGACAGAGCAAGAGCGCGCGCTCGGCGAGAGGGTCATGCGAATTGCGTGACCCTGTCGGCCCAGCTGGCGCGAGCACGACCATCGGATCGGTAGGTGGCGCGATGTGCGGTTGGGGCGGTTGCGGAGCCGGCCTTGGATTCTTTCCCGCGGCACCAGCGTGTGCTCTGTTTCGTGAAACAGAGGAGGGGACCAAGGTGGAAGGATGACAGGTGGGGTCCAGTTGTCAATTTCTGCGGGAGGGGGAACAATAGCACATGGTGTGCTTTGGGCCGGTTCGTGAGCAAGTGTGGGCTGGCCAGCTTGGCTTGGGCCGGTTGCTCTTCTTGATGGGCCGGCTTGCTGGCAGGAAAAAGAAAGGGAAGTGGAGAGGCAGGAAGGCCGGCAGGTCGGGCTGGGCTGGTTGGCCAGGCCGAATTGGTCTTTGCCAATTCTTTTATTTCCTTATCCTTTTCTAATTTCCAATTATTTCATACATGAATACATGTATGTTGTATATATGATATTTGAGCTTGTTGCAAAAGTATCATGGTGGATATATATTGGTCATAGTATGTGTTGGGATATTATTCCCATAGTAAATAAATATTGTCGGCATTTTATTAATCAACACATAAATCCAAAGAAGAGCCAATTCACACGTTGAATGCAACAATGGGTGCTATACAAGGGTGTCAATCACATGTGGCTTAAGATTGTATCAAGACACATGTGATGGAGTTACGATGCAATGCATAGTATGACAAGCAATAAACATGGATATGTTTTGAAAAAAAGTTTGTTGGTTGCATTTTTTAGTGTTTGTAATTTTAGGGTTGTTACATTCATTTGAATGGCAACCATTTCCTGCTTAATGGACTTGGATTACAGGCTCATGTCCTAACATAGTTTAATATTAAAATAATCATAATTTATCTACGTTTGTAACTAAGACTGTGGGATAAAAACATGTAACTATGATATAATAGCTAAAGCAATACCTTCAATTTTTCGGTAACACCTTCAAGCCGATGAGCCTTTTTCGACAATTTCTCGGAACTTTCTTTAGAAAATTCAGGCAATTTCATGACCTAAGCAAACATAAGCTATGGTAAATCATATCATGAGAGATAATACATTCCCACAAACATTGCATTACATTAGGTATTCATAATGAGTTACAATCAGGCATAATGGACAAATGTAAGGTAACTATAACTACAACTTGTAAGATGCATTTGCATTATCATGATGCATCAAGAGGAAATATACATGCCTTAGCGAGACAAACAACTAAATAATTGATGCAATCCATATCGTATGAAGAATGTTAAGATGATATTTCCTTTCATAGCAGTCGTGCCACAACATAATATGTAGGGGATAATGAATAGTTTCTAAAAGGTAACAATTCACATAGTAAAGAAAAATGTCCAAATATTAAAGTCCACAGATACTTTGATAGCACATAACTCAGGAAAAGGGTTTAGAGGATTAACATTAGGCCTGAGCAGGTGCAGGAGTCTCACAAATTTCAATTCCCTACCAGGAAAGCAAGATCGGTTTCAGTGACTTGAATGTCATCCTTTGCACAAGTAGTAGCAGCAGTAGCAGTAGTAGCAGTAGCAGTAGTAGCAGCAGATAGCAGTAGTAGCAGCAGTAGCAGCAGCAGTAGCAGCAGCAGTAGCAGCAGCAGTAGTAGTAGCAGTAGTAGCAGTAGTAGCAATAGTAGTAATAGTAGCAGCAGCAGCAGGAGTATTCGTCGTCGTAGTAGTAGTAGTAAGTAGTAGGCAGGCTTTTGAGAAAATGAAAGAAATAATTGAAAACATCAGAGGCAGGACGAAGTTGCAATGCATTGGTAAAACAATTCATTAACATGAAACTTACATAATTGAGGTCGTCTATAGCTCTCTCAATGTTATTATATGCAGAACGTAGAGCACTGACGACTTTATCACGTTCCCAAGTACGACTACCAATATCAAGAATTTGTTGGACAATTTCTTCTACGTTTCTACCAATTACACCAGCATCACCACTGTAGAACAGACACATAGAAATCAGTTGCAATAATAATGCCAAATGAAAATACAAGATATAAAAATGGGCCATAAAAGTTGTTAAAAGTCCTCTTCACACGAAATCGACAAAAGTCATTTTCACACGAAATCGACAAAACTATGACGGTTGTATTTTCGTTGGTATTTAGTAATTAAATTCACGCAACATGAACAAATGTCAGTTGACTATAAGTGCGACTTGTAAGGATAAGATGCATTTGCACTATCATGATGCATCAAAGGGAAATATACATACTAGCTTGGTGGGTGTGGTCTTATATAGCCCAGGGTGGAGTAGCGGCCAAGGAAACGCCACGTTATCGATCCGCTTCAAATTCCATGGCCACCGTTGGATCAAACCGATCGACGGTGGGCGGTGGAGATCATGAGGACCTCGATGCAATATTCCTTGACGGATTCGCGCAGAAAACCGGAAGAGAACCGGCCAGAACCAGCCAAACCGGTGGAACCGGTCTTTGCATGCGTTTACTTGAGAAATAAAGGCCTTCTCGACCAGCTAGGCCATCGAACCCCACGGCCCAATTGAGCCTGGGCGGACGAACCGTGCCAGGCGGCCTTCTGGCCCATCCCGCGCTGCCACCTGTCCGGTCGTGGGGAAGGAAAAGTCGCCTGCTCCCGCTCGCGTCGCGCGCACGTGCTGGGGACGGCCCGCCTCAATCGGCGCAAGCAGTTCGATCGCTTCACCCCAGTCCTGCTTGGCCCGTGACGGAATGTTTGCTGTCTGACGAGTCCCGAGAGGCAATTCAGGATCGAAGAGGCCACAGATAGACGGAATGTTTCCTTGACAACGCATCACGTGGTTATGGAATAGGAGCCTCCGAGGTCCAAGACAGCGTGGCTTGAACGAAACTTCGAGCTGGACGTGTGACGTGTCGTGCTCGATTCGGGAGAGCTGGAAGCTGGCACGAGGCCAAACAAGCGACATAAAAATTCGACAATGTTTTTCAACTCTATACCGACAAGGGTAACCGTGGCTTTCCTCCTAGACAAGAGGGAACGTTCTCAGGTTGCGCAGACAGACGGATGGATGCCGCCGAGTGTCACGACTCACGACTGAGCCAAGTAAGCCAAGCAAGCAGTGAACAGTACTCTTAACCGTGCTATTTGTATCGAATAACAACTCTTAATTTATTTACTAATTTTAGCACGTGCTGCGCGCACAAAGACACAAATGTTTGGCCATTTTCGGGTGCGTCAACAGTACTGCGAGGACGCTCTCATGATAAACGGCCAGCTAGCGTGTCATCAGCCGTGAGATCACCACCGCCATAAACGCACCGCCAGCACCGTCGCCGTCGTGCCCGTAATAAACACCACGCCACCGCGCGCCCACCGTACAGCAGTGTACTCCGCATTGATGCCATGTCCATGTCTCCTCGGCCTCACTCTCAGCCCGTCGTTGCCGCTGCCCGCGATCGCGCTCCAACCACGGCGTCGGCGTCCGTTCCTTTGCGTTCGTTGTCCGCGACGGGACGGCAAGATGGGCTAGTAGAGCCAAAGATCAATGCGACCGCGCGTCGATGTCGGACCGTGCACCGTGGGCCGCTCGACGATGCGCAGACTTTCGGCTTCCAAGCAAGCAGCATGGGCATGGCATTTCTAGGCACAAAATTCCACATTCCCGCTACATTTTCGGCCTTTGGATGGATGCCGCGGGGCGGGGACCGGCGCGCCGTGTTGATCCCAGTGCGGCGCACGAGTAATTCTGCTAGGCGCGACGTCAAATCGGCGGACCAGCGCCTTCCCGATTGGATGACTCGCGTCTCCCGGGGTCACCGGTGCACTCGCTATCGTTCCACCGCGGCACCGCCTCCTGGCCCGGGCAGCGTGTCCCCACCGCCACCGGCGAGACCCATCGGTTGGGTCGCTAAAAGGCGGCCAGAGGACTCTGCTTTAATGTGCCTGCTCGTCATAGGCACTGTTTGCCTATTATTGATGACGGAGACTCGCAAGGTGTCATTATATTCAAATCAGGCGGCGGCGTCCGGTCTTCGATCTGATAGTGGCTAGCTAACAACAATTGTTCCACCGCTGATGTAATCCACGTTCTGCACCCAACATCGGCGCCGTCCTTTTCGCGTACGTGTCGTCGGCGCCACCCCACCGCGAGCTGTTGCCAAGGTGCTGCAGCGGCAAGTGCGGCAATCCGAGCAGCCCGCCAGCCCGTCCCCCCTTCCACCGCCGTCCTCTCCGTCCAGGAACATCCTCCCACCGCGGCTTCCTGTCCTCTCCATTCCCGACCTATCCTACGCGCCGCAGCCAGGTCCTCTCCGCTGACCAGCCCATGTCTGCCGCCACCATCAAGCGTGCCATTATAACAAATTACCAGATTACCAAAATTTAATTGTATTGCTAATTTGGTAACAACTAAATTTTGGTTTACTACGTGCAAGACATTTAGTAATTTTACTATCCTAATTGATATTGCCTATGATTTCCATGTTAGCAATTATACTACAGGTATATTAAATATTGAAACCGTCAATTATTCCCAGCATCTTACAAGATGTGCCATGTATTACTTCAATTCACCCCCATTTTCACAAGGATCAATTCAGTGCAGGTAGTTCAGCCTGCTGAAAGGCAATCGCATTAAAAAAAAAAATCTTATTTTGTTTCCAGTCAGTAGGGATTGTAGTACCACTTTTCTTTTTGCCTAATGTATGTACTTAGTTGCAATGGTGTTGCAAAGCTAATTATTCAGAGGATATAGATCCACAGCTTCAAGTACCTAAGCAGAAAGAAAGCTGCATTATGTGTGTCAACAATACTAGAATATAATATGCATTTGCACATTGCTAAAAAGATATCTTCGCTCCATGGTACAGCATGTTACAGCAGTCAAATCTTACATTTTTCTTATGTTGTTTACTTATGTTTAGATCCATTGCTTGCAGTGCCTGATTCTGCTCTCCCAACAAGGAACATTGCGTGCAGTGCCTGATTCTGCTCTCCCAACAAGGAACAACATAATGAACCACATGTATCAGCTACAAACAAACTGTCCCAAGCCTATTGCGCTCATCAAATTGATTTTCCAATCAACACTACATTTTCCACTTAGATTTTAGCCCAGATGACACACTTTTGGTTTCAACATAGGTTCTCCAACTTTCACTCTTTTTTTCTATCATTTCTCGACCCATCTATGTAGCTGCAAAAAACTTTGTTAAGAAATGTCTGATTTACATTATTTCTTCCATGTACATAGGGAACAACCATATAACTTCAAGCTTTTATGATTTTTTTTGTTCCATACACAATCATCTAATGCAGTGCCGATTGCTGCACTCAACTCGCCCCACGCATTGCGCGGGGGAAGTGGCTAGCTGCTACATGGTGTTTCTGTACAACCTAAAACACATGTTGTTGCGCTCTGAAGAACCAATGAAACATGTGAGCATTGGAGGTGAAGACCTGCGCGCCGAGAGGACACTAGAGATGGAGGCCTCGAGGATTAGAACATGTATAAGAGTCACGCGTATGCTCTTTTCTCCGTACCCTTTTTTCTCACAAGGTTTTTTTATGGAGTTTTGAGTGAGGCACGCACGTGCAGGTTGATAAGGGCAGTCCTCGCAACTAGTTTTCGAGTTCTATTATGTCTCTTCTTGTATGAGTAGCTACTAGACCATGTAATACTGACCATAACAAGTAGTTCTTTTTAGAATGACCATGACCAGTAGCCGTGGGACAACCCATATTCTAATTGGCCAACTCCTATAGAAGAGGCCCAATAAGGGCTAGTGTGGTCACTTGTCAATTCCACCCCCACCAGACGGTGCTGTAAAATGTCGCTTGCCTATATAAATACCAAGAGAAAGAGGGCAAGGAGGACTCTCTCTCCTTTTGAACACCTGTCTACAAACCCTAGTTCGGTTGGACCCATTTTCATCTACCTCTCTCACCTATGATTGAGTTTTCAGCTTGTGTTGAATGCCTTCGAACTCTGGTCTCTCTTGTTCAAGAATCGTTTTCACAACACTGCCCTTAAGCAAATATGCATATGTTATATCCACCATGATAGATCTAACCAAAGGTTGTGTCTCCTTATACACCTCATCTATCATCTGCACAAAGTTGAGAGTGGTGATGTAAAACTAAAAAACGAGTTATTGAACTGCAATTGATTTACCTTGAGTAGTTGTTGGCCCAATAACTTTGCAAAACTAGAAGATTTTACGCGCATTTTGATCACAGACCATCAATGAGCCATCGGTTCCTGCTGCTCATGGACTGGTGAGTAATGGGCAAACTAGGGTCATAGCAATGTTTGAAGGATGGGTCTTTCTGTGGCATTGTGAGGATCTCCCGGCAACAGATGATAGCTAGGCGGCTATCCTGCGACCAAAGGAAGTCGAGTGTTTTGGTGTTGCTCGATTTATCTTAGATTATATCTCTAGAGTTGGATGGGTCTTTGGGTCTGGTCTCCAGACGAGCTAAGAATGTCAAAGTGTTCTAGTCCTCGTACCTATCTTATATTAGAAGCCCTAGACTGGAGTTGGGTGGGTCTTGTTTTTATGATTCATGTAATCACTACTACTGTATTTAGAACCATCTAGATGTTATTTCCCTACCGTGCTCGTACTATTTATTCAAGTATTTTAGTTTATTATTGGTAGTTGCTGACCAAGCCGAGTAGTGTGTGTGTGTCGCACGTGCAAAAAGAGAATTGAGTAGTCTGTTCAACGGTGAGCGGGCTCACGCCTTGGGTCACGTGCCTCGTAAAAGTTCGAGGCGACGAGGCGTGTGGACGGCAAACTCTCTCAAATGGGTCTCATGGTTTGATTTGTAGATAGACGCACAGAAGAGTGAGACTATTGCTTGAATGCATATTTTTGAACTGTTTGTATAATCTTCACTTGATAAAATAAACTGGATAATAGTTCACCTGTTGACTAAATATTGTTTCCTCACTACTACGACTAGAGAATAATTTAGGGTTGTTCAGGAAGTCCAGCAAACGTGTGGTTAGTTAGGTTTAGATTAGTAGAAAGAAGGGTCTAATCAAGGTCACATGTTTTAGGGCATAATATTCTTCCCTCGCTACCAGAACATCCTTTAGGATCAATAGTCTATTGGACTGACAGGGGCATGCGAGTGTGGCGGGGGGAGGGCAAAAGCAAAGCATGGGCGATGCGGTTTTTGTTGTGAGTAATGTAAAGAATGAGACAAAGAATGTAGCGAAAGAACTCTGTGTTTCATTCATCGATTATAGGTTACATTTATAGGGGTAGTAAAGGAGAAATCACGGAGGAAACTCCGCCGCTACGAAACCACGACTCTCGTCTGTGGAGAGAAGTCACATCCCCCAAGTTACGTTATTTACGGGGAAGCACTCGTGGGGAGTCCTTCACGGGGAAGTCTTCCGTACCTAGGAATATCGTACGTACGAGGGGGAACTCCATTCCGTACCGTTTGTGAGGATCCGAGGAGGAATCCAATGTATGATGAGATCATTCCGTTAGGAAATATCTTCCCCACAGGAGATTTGTAACACTCCTCCTCGATCAAATCTGTCCTTGAGATCAATGTATGGTATTGTTCCTCCAAAAATTCTTGTAGGATAAAAACGAGAAAAAATACATATGGATATGCTATGAAAAACTCCTTAGAACCCAGTGGGAAAGGAAGGAGAAAGGTATAGCATATGATGATTATTGCCTCATTGTAAACTTATGAGAAAAGACCTAGGAAAAAACTCATGTAGTTTAGAGAGAAATATATATCTTTGATATTCCCTCAAAAACCCCTGTGGGGGAAAACTCATTGCACGAGGGAACTGGCTAGTTGCTACATGGTGTTTCTGTACAACCTAAAACACATGGTGTTGCACTCTAAAGAACCAATGAACATGTCAGCATTGGAGGGGAAGACCTGTGCGCCGAGAGGACACTAGAGATGGAGGCCTCGGGGATTAGAAGATGTATAAGAGTCGTGCGTGTGCTCTTTTCTCCATACCCTTTTTTCTCACTAGGTTTTTGGGATGGAGTTTTGAGTAAGGCGCGCCTGTGTAGGTTGAGAAGGGCAGTCCTCACAACCAGTTTTCAAGTTCTATTGTGTCTCTTATTGTATGAGTAGCTACTAGGCTGTCACAGAACCGCCCAATTTATACAAGATTAAGTACGGCTGTCCCCGCTAACACGTTGACACTCACGTACTTTCACTTATATAAACCCGGTAGTCCAATGAAATCACGAAGGATTTCAAACCAACTCGCAACAAACCAAGATCATAGTAATTCAGCATAACCACATCATCTGTTATAACATTTTATAGATAATCTACATAGATTACATAACATCGGAGTACACTTTAGTTATTACAAACCAAATTATAAAGTAGCGAAAGTAGTATAGTTTTAAAACCAAATTCATAGTTTTAAGGATTACATTGCCAGTTTAGGTTCACATCCTACAAAAGCAATATAAGATAAGAAGTCTAATAGAGACTATGCCCGGTGGTCTAGTCTTCATTCTCGGCTGGGAGAAGGCAGTATT
>CM041634.1:48385044-48415803 GCA_023333625.1 Bothriochloa decipiens
AATACTGCCTTCTCCCAGCCGAGAATGAAGACTAGACCACCGGGCATGGTCTCTATTAGACTTCTTATCTTATATTGCTTTTGTAGGATGTGAACCTAAACTGGCAATGTAATCCTTAAAACTATGAATTTGGTTTTAAAACTATGCTACTTTCGCTACTTTATAATTTGGTTTGTAATAACTAAAGTGTACTCCGATGTTATGTAATCTATGTAGATTATCTATAAAATGTTATAACAGATGATGTGGTTATGCTGAATTACTACGATCTTGGTTTGTTGCGAGTTGGTTTGAAATCCTTCGTGATTTCATTAGACTACCGGGTTTATATAAGTGAAAGTATGTGAGTGTCAACGTGTTAGCGGGGACAGCCGTACTTAATCTTGTATAAATTGGGCGGTTCTGTGACATAGGCCATGTAGCACCGACCATAACCTAGTAGCCGAGGTGCTACTGTTGGGACAAACCCATATTCTAATGGGCCAACTCCCCCCTAAAAGATGCCCAATAGGGTGTGGTCACTTGTCAATTCCACCCCCACTAGGGGTCGATGTAAAATGCCGCTTGCCCATATAAATACCAAGAGAAAGAGGGAAAGGGGGACTCTCTCTCCCTTTCGAACACAGTCTACAAACCCTAGTTTGGTTGGACCCATTTTCATCTACCTCTCTCACCTGTGATTGAGTTTTCAGCTTTTGTCGAATGCATTCGAACTCTAGTCTCTCTTGTTCGGGAATTGCTTTCCGCCCATAAGCAAATATGCATACGTTATATCCATCCATGATGGATCTAACCAAAGGTTGTGTCTCCTTATACACCTCATCTGTCATCTACACAAAGTTGAGAGTGGTGATATAAAACTAAAAAATGAATTATTGAACTAAATTGATTTACCTTTAGTACTTGTTGGCCCAATAACTTTGTTGAACTGGAAGATTTTATGTGCACTTTGATCACAGACCATCAATGAGCCATCGGTCCCAATATGTTCGATTGAGAAAATAGACTTTGAATTAAGAAGTAGCCTTATCTGGTAGATGGCTTAGATATTTCCTACAAATAAGCTTTCATAAATCTCTCGAACAATGGGTTAAATAACAACAACAACAAAATGGTGAATTAGATCATGTGATACCCCTTAGTACTTGAAGCATGTTATCCAAGTTTCTACAACTTGGTTATAACCAAGGGCAGCTTTGGAAATATCTTGGACATTTTTACCTATAAATATAAAGCTGTAGAGTTAAACCCACATAGTGTTGAGAGAATATTATGTCTAGTGCAAACAGTGTACCTAATTTGGCCACTGGATCTGCAAAGACCTGAAGTTTACTTTAACATCTTAAAACATTTTCTTGAGTTCATGCAAAAGTTACAAGTGCCAACCAGAAGAAGCATAAACTTTTAACACCACAAATAAAAATTTGGATATGATACGAACATGCATTATGATTCTCAACAAAAGTCTAGTTTCACGTGATTGTGACAGCAACTATTTGTTCTCGATTTGTGAGTTGGAATGCTTGAGGGGAAAATGGTACTTCATCAAGGAAAGTGCTAGGAAAAAGTTTAGAATCACGGAAGAATGCTAATTATTTTGCTCCACCCTAATAACATGTGTATACATAATAAGAGTTCATTATGTTCCCGTTTTCCTTGAGCAAAAATATTTATTTGACGTCTTGGACATCAAGTATGACAGTAAGAATACAGTATCAATAATTGATAAAATTGAAACCTTGCTGTAGATTGGGAAGACAACAACTCTATGTGCAGAATCCTCCTACAACAAATTTCCTACTATTTGTCTATACAAAATTTTATAAAATACAAAGCAACCTCTAGCTCTATACTTTGATTAACAAAGAAAACCCTTATGGATTAACAAAGCAACCTCCAGCTCTATACTTTAATTAACAAAGAAAACCCTTATTGATTAACAAAGCAACCTCCAGCTCTATACGGTGGTTCTGGACATAGTCGAGGTCAAATGACGACATGTAACAAATCATGTGGAGAATACGGATCATGTGGAGAATACGGTGAGCCAGGAGCCGTAGTCATCCCCATGGGCCCCTTCGTAGTCGCGTCTCCGCATTATCCAACCGGTGCTAGCTAGCTAGGCTCTGTGATGATTGGAGCTCTGGAGCTGTTACTTCAAACCAGACAGGTTCACGCCGGGCAAGTGCCGCAGGAAATCTCGACACATCAACGCTTCCCGTGTGTTGCGGATAGAACCGGCTAAGCTGGTGGTCAACTGGTTGGCGAGTGCTCCAGCTGATTTGATTCATGTGGGGCTGCCGATAGGTGGTGCGGTGGTGCCAGTGCCACTCGGACACGTTATGGCGTGCCGACTCGGGGGTACGAGGACGACGCAGCGATGGCACAAAAGTAGTAGAACACGCGCCGGGCGCGGTGCTATGGAGAACGGCCGCGCCGCGCGCGGGGACTGCGACACCGCCGCCGTAGGTGCGCGGCGCTGTCGGCCTTGAATCTCCTTGAGTAAAATACTTCTACGCTACTCAAACTATTGGCTCTTTCCATCTAGATATCCAAACTATCAAACCAATCACCTAGGTACATGATCTATTGATGATGCACACCAAAGGTTTAAAATCTGCCACGTCAGGACTATTTTTTTTTAAAAAAGACTCTATCCCTTTTCCTTTCTCGTAACTAGCTCCTTCTTGTCTTCTTCCCTGTCCCGCCCCTAGCAGTGCCGCCCACCGCTGCCGCATGCTGCAAGCCCTGCCATCGGCCGGCCGCTCGCGCGCCGCTCCGCAGTGTCTCGCCCGCGCGTGTGCCGGCCGCCCCGCCCCGCCCCGCCCCGCTCCGTAGCGCCGCCGTGCGAGCTCCGCTCTGCCCCGCACCTTCGTGTCGCGCGAGGCATAGCACCTCCACGGCGAGACACCTCAAGGATTGCTGCTGCTGCGAGCACCTCCACGCGAGGCAGAGCACCTCTGGGCGGCGGCATAGGCTGCTGCTGCTGCAAGCTCTGCGGCGCGCCCGCGGCCAGGCACTGCGCGGCAGACGCGGCCTTCCTCTGCGCCGCCTGCAATGCCAAGGTGCACGGCGCAAACTCTCTCGCATCGTGGCACCACCGCACACGCATCCTCCTCGCGGTCGTGGGATTGCTGGCTCCGGACGAGGCCGGGTATGAGTACGCAGCGAGCTCCTGTGTGTCCACGACCGACTCGCCAGCCGGGAGCGGGTGCGGGAGCCTAAGCCCGGGCGCGTGCCGAGGTGGTCCTCGAGGGGTGCGCCAAGCGAACGGGCCTCGCATCGGGTTCGGCGGCGGCCGCGCGGGCCATCTGAGCCTGCACCCAAGACCTCGCCTGCGCGCGCGTCCTGCCGCGCATCGCCATGGCCGCCGCGCTGTGGTGCGAGGTGGCGGGGCGCGGTAGGATCAGCGGCGGGGGCTGGGGCGCCCACGGTGAGGTGTTGCGGCGCCTGGAGGCCTGCGCGCACATGCCGGTGAGGCTTGTGGTGGCGGAATCCACATCCCTGGCGCGCGCCCGTGCATGCACGCGTTGATGGGATGGAGGATGACGGTCGCGTGCTGGCTCACCACCACCTCCTTTGCCCGTAGCAGCTAGTGGCCTCCCCCTATGCTCGTGCTGCTCCAGCTCCGGCTCGCCATGGCCGCCGGCACCTCGCTCCTCCCTTATGGCTAGAGCACTCTGGTGCCGGCGCCGCGGTGCGTCTGCTCGGGGTCGAAGCACTCCGTGTGGAGCTTCCCAGCGCTCTCGCCCAAGGCCGCGGGGCGGAGCTCGCTGCTGTCACCCACGCCCGCGGCGGCCGAAGCACTCCATAGACAGAACAACAGGGGGCAGCGTCGTGGGCGGCGGACAACAACTCGCCGGCGTGGGGAGAAAGCTGGGGAGGGGAATGGATAGAGGAAAGAGAAGATGGAGGAGTTAGTTGCGAGAACCAGAAAAGGGATAGGGTGTTTTTTGAAAAAATGACCCTGACTTGGCAGGTTTTGGACCTTTGGTGTGCATCGACAACAGATCAGGTACCTAGATAGTCGTTTTGATAGTTCGAGTACCTGGATGGGAGGAGGCCAATAGTTTGAGTATCCTGGGTGCATTTTACCCAATCTCCTTCAGCATCCGACGCACCCCACGCGTGCACGCCGCTTTCACGGCGCAATAGGACTGAGTTGAGTTGAGTTGAGTGAGATCCAGGCTTCAGCTATGGCACGCCCCGAGCGCAGACTGCCGGCTCTCCACCTAGCCACGCCACCCGCCGACCTGTGAGCTATAGGTGGAGTTCGCAACTTGTTGGGTGCGTGAGGTGCTGGACAGAGTCCAGCCAGTCCAGTGGACTAATATATGGAGCCCATGGGCTGCAAAAACTAGTCATTCGGCCATGGCCTAGCCCATAGTTTAGCTGGGGCGGCATTTCAAGACCAGATAGGACGACCAGATATACTGCGCAGCACTAGCCCAATTAGAGCATCTCCAGCAACACTACCAACTCACCCCCCATCTCCAATTTGGGTAGTCTAAGTCAAAAAACCAGGTCCAGCAGACTACCTACTAGTCCCAACAAATCTGTTGTCTACCCAAATCACTCCTCTCACTCTCCATTCCGGTTGGGCCAAGGAAGGCTACCCAATTCTTCTCACTCCTCTCTTTCCTCCTCGATCCCCACGCGCATGCCAGCAGCCGGTCTTCGTCCTCGCCATCGTCCGTCTTCTTCCCCTGCCACCGTCGGCCTCTTCTTCCCAGCCACCGCCGGCCATGGGGAGGCCGGCCTCCTTGACCCCCTTTGGGCCCTCCTCGTGGCGCACCCTCCTCTGCGTGGCTCTACTGGCACGGCGGCCTTCCCCAGCGAGGATGCGACGAGGACGCGGCGGATCTCGCAGACCCGACTCCGCTGCGGCTCCTGGCGCGGGCTCCTCCGTCGTGGCTTCGTGGAGATGACCATCACCGGTGTGGTCACTGCCCGGCGAGGCAGCGTGGCCCTGCATCCACGGCTGGGCGGCTGGGCAGCGCGGCTTCCCTGCTCATCCCCAGCGGCGGCGAGGCACGGCGCAGGTGACCTGCTCGACGCGGCTGGGCAGCGCGGCTCCCTTGCGGCCATCCTCGGTCCTCCACGACGCCTGCCCCATCTCTGATGCTCCCTCTCTTCTCTATCCATCTGAGAAGAACAAGATTGAGACAATGACAGATATGGCCCACATGTCATCCTCTGCCGGATTGAGTATGGGTAGTCTATTTTAGATAGTATTGCTGGAGACGAGAGCAAAATATGGGTAGTTTTAACGTTGGCAGCTACCCAACCAGATAAGTAGGTAGTCTGATTTGGGTAGCATTGCTGGAGATGCTCTTAGTATACCAATAAATCATCTCGTCCTGACTGGGAAAATCCATTTGAATTTTCGGAAAAAAAATGAGATTTCTAAATATCTTCTAGAAGATTCTTGTTTTTGATTTTCTTTCACTTATTTATGGTCCAGATGTTGTTAAGATTTTTGGTCACCTAAATAACAATTCGTATTGTCTTTATGCTGGATTTGTTTTCTACAAGTGTAAGATAACTCCCATAAAAATCTTTTAGTAACTGTGTCATGTGATGGTATGTGCTGTTTTTTATTTGTGCTTTGTTGTACATACCATGTGACGTGGCGAATTCTGATTTGTTGAAGAAGTGAAGAGATCATAAATAGAAAAATCTTCCACACAGGATGTGTAGTCTCTGCATCGGTTTATAAGATGGGTCGTGGTCAATCAGCAGCAATTACTATAGGGTGATGCTGGCGCCGGACGTCCTAAGCATAGGACGCCCGAGCCCGGCCACCAACACCCCCGACACGTACGACAGTGCGTCTTCCCCACCCGCCCACACACAAAATTAGTGCAAAAAAATACACATCCCCGCTCGGCCCCCGCATTGTCCGTGTCCATCGCCCCGTGACCGGCCTCCTGCCCCAACACACACACAACATCCCCCGCCCACAGCCACCGCCGAGCGCACCACCGTCGTCCCTTGCAAACACATGAAAACAGATGATTTGCAGTATCAAAAATTGAGTCTAATGAAACAAAATAAAACAGAAAATAGGAAAAACACAATGAAATAATAGATGACATCTAATTGAAACAACATATTAGAAGGAAATGAGACACAAAAAATGAATTACAAAACATGAATTGAAACATACAAGATGGTGAGTTTGAAACACAAAACCAAATTGAAAAACAACATGGCCGTAAACAAATTGAAACACAAAACAAACTAAAAACACGTGTGCACCATGAAACAATATTTTCAAAGTAAAAGAAACAGCAAAAAAGATGATCTGAAACAACATGAACACCCCAATCCTAGAAAAAAGATAAACAACAAGACACAAGCTGTTGAAACAATCCCTAAAAATTGGTTGAAATAAATGAGAAAGCATTTGAGAAACATCGCCGGGAATCCCTCCCTAAGAAAATCTCGTGAAACATCGCATCAAGAACTAATGAACCAAAAAAAGAAACGGAAAAGCAACACAAATAAGCCCTCTTCTGAACCATTGCAATCAAGCCAAGGGACCAGAGAAGAGAGAGAGAAGGGGGAGACAAAGGAGGAACAAGCATCAGGTCCCCCGGGGTCACCGTGACCTACCTTGTCGCGCCACGGGTGAGAGGGGACGGAGGGGAGGAAGGGCAGCAGGAGTGCGGGCGGCAGGAGGATGATCAGATAGGGAGAAGAAGAGGGGGCACCATCCGAAAAAAGACGTATGTTTGCGAGAAACATCCAAACAAAGCCCCATGAAACAACATGGGATCTGCTACTGCACCAAACTAAAATTGTCTCGTGAAACACAAAAAAGGAGGGAGAGAGAGGGGGGAGGCGGTGCTCACCGGAACCCTAATACATAGCCGGAGATGGGGTTGGGCCCTACCGCTGAGGTCAGGAGCTCGCCGCCGCCGGCCATTGTGAGCGCCCTGCACAAGAGAGCGAGGTGGGGAGCAGAGGAGAAGAACCACGATGAGCAGGGGAGCTCCACAATGACAACGGAGTAGGGCAGCACGACAGGCGGTGCCCGGGATCTCCATAGCGGTGCGATGAGCTGCGGGAGTAGCGAGCAGCGGCGCAACCGGTGGGACCCCGGACCCTGGCTCCGACACGGACGCCACCAGCGCGCCGACGGTGGGGCCCATGAGGACGGGCCCCATGAACACGGTGTGGCGGAGGAGCTCGCGCTGGAATCTCTAGCGGACACCTTCATCTTCTCCGATGAAGCCACGCCCAGCTCCTCCCCCAGTGGCTAGGATCCGGATCTGGAGTCGCTGGACCTAGTCCTGGTGGTGCTCGACGAGCCGGAGCGGTCCGCTGCGGAGGGGCGGTGCGCCTACCAGAGTGGCCTGCGGTGGAGGCATGTAGAGGCGGGAGAAGGTTGGGGACAGGGCCGCGGCAGCATAGGGCGAGCAGCGTGGCAGGCAACGACGGAGGAAGCACAACAGGCGCGAGAGAAGGAGGCGGAGAGAACGAGGACCCGTGTGGTTGTGGGGAGGAGATAAGGATGAGTGGGTGGGCTGCAGCGGGGGCTGGCCACTCGTGAGTGGTTAGGCTGTACCAGGCAGAGCGTCAGGCCCATTCGAGGCCCATGATGCGCGTGTCATCCGACGTTTCAGACGTACTATAATAAGCATTACCGATTACTAAATCCACAGGATAACTTCATGCCTGGACCGCTGGATTAATTTGTTTTACTAAATCCACAAGATAACAAATATGCTAACCACATCGTCTCCGCCTAGGAGGCGACCCGAGGGCTCCCCACCGCAGCCCCTAGGCCACCCCTCACCGTCGACGACCGGGTTGCCGCCGCTCCTCCTCGCCGGCGGCGGTGGCCAGCGCGGGGGGGAGGGGGGAAGGGTGGGAGGGAGGGAGGGCTCAAAAAGGCACCCCTCGTACCACCCGCTTGTCTATCCCGCGTCCCTAGCCCTCCTCCTCCTCACCCCCCTTCTCTCTCTTCTCCGACGTCAGCGGCCGCCGGTCGGCGCGGGACGCCCGATCTGGCCCCCTGTTGACCGGATCCGACCCCTCCGCGTCCGATTGGGGGCCCGGCGGCTCGGCTGGCCACGCTCGTCAGAGGCGGCGGCTAGGGTTCCTTGCGCCTAGGGTGGCATGGTGGCGACGCCGTGGCTCCCGACCTGGAGGTGCGAGGCACCTCGGCTGGGGAGCAGGCTACTGGACCCGGCACCAGGGCGAACCTGGTAGCGCCTTTCGGCGGCGGCAGCTAGGGTTGGCCGTCTGGGGCGGCGACGCCATGGCTCCTGGACTGGAGGTGCGAGGCACCTCGGGCGGGGAGCAGGCTGCAAGATCCGGCCTCCCCCCATCCGGATCGGGCCCCGGGGAGGCTCGCCTGGCCGCGCCTGACCCGGCGGCGGCGGCTAGGGTTGCTGGCCGCCAACGGTGTTCCGGCTCGGCGGGCCCCTCCACGTCTAGACGGCGCCAGCGGCGACGTAGTGGATCCCGGCCTGGAGGTGCGAGGCACCTCGGCCTGGGAGCTGACTGCCTACGGCGCCCTGCCATGCTCGGAGCTCCTTCCGGGCCAACCCCAAGCTCGCTCCTTCCCCGGCCTGGAGGTGCGGGGCACCTCGGCTGGGTGAAGGCGGCCGCCATTGCCAATCCTGCGGCGGGTCTAGCTCCCCCTATTTGTGCGGTGGGTGGCGAGCCCCGGTTGCTTCGACAACGGCTCCCTGACGGCGCCCTTCATCCTCCACCACCACTCCGATGTTCTCCCAGTCTGGCTCAGCTTTGACTCAGGTGGAGGTCAACACGAAGACATCAGACAGTCACCGGGTTGGTCGCGCCCATCATGCACTGTGGCGTGGAAGCCGTTGTTCGGCTCCGCTACGGCATGGCGATGGCCGGCCTCCTCAGTTTTAGCGGTGGTCCTCGGCGACTTGGGTGAAAACCCCTTCCCCAGACTTCGTGACTGGGGCCGACGACGGTGGCGCTGCTATGTCATCACCTTCTTGAAAGCGTCGTCGCCTCTCCGCTCATCGACCGCTACTACTGGAGAAACTTCGGGAGCGAAAGCTCCCTTGGGTGCACGACTCAACGAAGTTGGCGTCCGCAGACGTCACATCCTTCTTAAAGGCTTCGTTGATACACCCTCCGCGCTCCTACCCGATGTCGCACCCCGCCCTGCCGGTCTTGCTGCGATGCGTTGTTTGTTTAGCGTGGTGGAGGGTTATCTCTTTCTTCTCTTCTGTTCATCGTGTTTGTTGCCACTAGCTCTGTGGCTTTGTGTCGTATCGTGTTATATTTTTTGTTCTTTCGGTCACCTTCTTTTTAATAAAAACGACACGTGAAGTCGTGTTCGAGAAAAAAACAAATACGCTAACATAGGACACGCCGACGTATAATTCACAAAAAAAAAAGGACACGCCAAAGTATGCCGACAAGCAAAACTGGAGGAAAAACCTTCTTCCCCATGGACGTGCACGCCTCGTACTGCAACTCATGAACGTGCATTCCATCAACCTCACATAATATAAGCACGCACACAACTGTCGTCAGCGCCGGTATGATGCCTCCCGAGAGCGACGACATCTCCCACCGGCTCCAAATTCCGCGACACCGCGCGAAGTTTGAACCCCCACAGGCCACAGTACGTTCTGATTCACCTCGTCGGGGGCGTCGGCCATGCGACGTTACAGCACACCGCAGCCCTCGCCGCCGATGTCACCGTTCATCGGACCCGCGACGCCCCGCACCACAGCCTCCGTGCCGTCGTCGCCGCTGCCGCCGGCCTCGCCGCGGCCCGCGATCACGCTCACCGCGCCGCCGTCGTCCAGCAAGCGGAGGCGCCGGGGCGCCGGTGCCGCACGCTCCTCCATGCGCGCCATCCGCGCCGTGCGCGCGCTGTTCCGGTCCCTCCCGATCCTCGCGCCGTCGTGCCGCTTGCCGGGCGTCATCCAGCGGCACGGCGGCGGCGGCGGCGGGCCGAGGGGCCACGACGGCCACCACATCGGCGGCGCGTCCCGCACGACGGGGACGCTGTTCGGGCACCGCAGGGCGAGGGTGACGCTGGCGGTGCAGGAGACGCCCGGGAGCGTGCCCGTCCTGCTGGTGGAGCTGGCCATGCAGGCCGGGAGGTTCATGCAGGAGATGGGCGCCGAGCACCTCCGCGTCTCTCTCGAGTGCGAGAAGAAGCCTCCGGGCGCCGGCGCAGGCATCGGGCGCGCCAGGCTGCTCGATGAGCCGCTGTGGACGGCCTTCGTCAACGGACGCAAGATTGGCTACGCCGTGCGCCGGGAGCCCACGGAGGGCGACCTCACGGTCCTGCAGCTCCTGCGCGCGGTTTCGGCAGGCGCCGGAGTGCTGCCGGCCGACGTCGTGGGCGGTGGCGTCGCGGGCGCCGTCGAAGGGCAGGAGGCCGGCGACCTGGCGTACATGCGCGCGCACTTCGAACGCGTCGTGGGGTCCCGGGACTCAGAGTCGTTCTACATGCTCAACCCTGACGGCAACAGCGGGCCGGAGCTTAGCATCTTCTTCATCAGGATATGACAACTGTGAATTCTGACTAGCTTTCACATTTTGGAGTTTCTATATGACTGAGATTAGTGTGCAGAAGATAGTTTTAAGCTATATATAAGCAGGTTTATTTGCTGCAAGGGTAGCTCGATGCTCTGTTTCTCTGTCTGAACTCTGAAATCAAAATCTCATAGTGCTGTCCTCTCTATGAAAGTATATCTGCTGAAAACAGAAAGGTCGATGCTCTGTTTTTCTGTGTCTGAAATCAAAATCCCTGGAGCTGTGCTGATCTATGAAAGTGAAATCTGCTGAAAACAAAAGGATGATTGATCTATGAAAGCAAATCTGTTGAAAACAGGAAGCTCGATGCTCTGTTTTCCTGTGCCTGAAATCAACATCCCTGGAGCTGTGCTGATCTGTGAAAGTGAAATCAGCTGAAAACTGAAAAGATATTTAAAAATTAAAAAAATTTGGGTAAGATCTACCGAAGCAGAGAGCCTTAACCGCAATATGTGCTATAGGAAAGCCCGAAAGCTGTCCCGTCCCTGTCAGGGGAGATGCCAACCGTCTCTCCTTTCTACGAACACGGTGTGCTGCGGCAGGCTGAAGCTTATAAGCATGCAGGTTCATCCGTTGCCAGGCAGTATGGTACTAAACACTGAACACCCCTAGGAGCCCAATGTCTTGTGACACTACATATACATACAGAAAAGCCATCAACACAGCTGCACCGAGTCAACCAGTTATCATTACGGTACTGATGAGTGTAACAGAGGTCATAACAAGGCCAATTTCAAGGCGACTGAAACGTGTGACTTGTATCTTTATTTCAAACTGGAGAACTTAAGCTGCCTGGGATGTTGTTAAATTTCACCTCTTAAAACATTTTTTCCAAGAGAATTGCTACGTTTAATCTCTTTAGTGGAAAATTGCAACATTTCTTTAGTGGTAACTTAGTGGTAACCAGCTTTGCTGCTTCTCAAATATATTATTAATCACTACTCCTCGCAAGGGCCGGCCTCCAAACTTAAAAGGCCTAATTTGTTCTCTGTACGGCCTTTTCAGCCCCTTGAGGCCCAACATCGTTGATCATTACAGTTGCCGGCGCTTACTGCTACTGTACTCTGGTAGGTGTGAACAATAAGCTTGCACCAATTGCACAAACGTGGTCGTGCTCTTGCACAAATGCCGATATATAGCTGGCTTCTCCATGCCATGTAAACTGAAACTAAGAGTGTAAGGAGCACGGAGTGAATTGGCGTGGGTACTGCAGTTTACAATATCGTTGGAATGAGATGCATTGGGAATTTGCGCTGAAGAGAATCAGAAAGACCACGCGGTCTCACCGTGGCGAACTGGCCACCACAGCCTTGTCAGCCTCGCGTCGCGCACGACGGGGACACAGGAGGTGCCGATGGGACAGGAGCAACCGGGATCGTGCCCGTCTTGGTACTCCGCACAAAGCCGTGCAGACTGGGAGGCTGGCAATCTCAGGAGTTGCATGGTGCCAATACTACCATACACACCTGCAATATTCGGGAGTAGTGGGGCACCATCTAACCAGGACGTGTCTGATTATGGATTGTAATCCCTCAATGTATAGCCCTGAATATTTAGAGAAGGGCCCTAATCCTATCCAATCAATCAATTACTCTAAATTCAGGGCTCTGATCCTGGCTCTGTTTGTATCCTTGAGCTGATTATGAAGCTCAATCCGTGGGCCACAAGCAAGCAAAGCAAGTGGGAGCATAAGCATAGCAAACGTACAGTCCTTAAGATGATGCTCTCTGTTTTGATATCTGCCATTCCTGGCGCCATGGTCCTGCAGCTGCTACGTGTTTGTTCAATCGTTGTATCTACATAGTGTTAAAATAAAAAGAAAAGAACCCCAAAAAAAGACTCAGAGATCATGACAATTTGAGTGATGAAATTATAGCTTCGAGTAAGTTACACCCATCTCCAAAAAACAAGCAGTCAGGCAAGGATACAATATTTTTGTTTTCAATGAAAATTAAAACTCGCCATGCCAAGAATTACTATAGCCAACCATAGCCTCATTGGCGCTTGGTTGATCTGCTACAAATATAATGAGCTCACACACTCACGCAGTCAACACATCGATTGGTTCGTAGATTGTTAAATTAAAGCGCGCTACTCTGTAGTTCGCACGACCAAACAACACGCATACATGGTGTATTAATAACTGTCATCCATCCATCTGGATGGCAACATCAAATAACCAAAGTGTTTGTGAGTGTGAGAGAAAGCAATAGTTTGCTAGCTTGTGCACTCTTTGGGTGGCTTGATCTAGTAGGAAATTAGGAAGTGGATGCACTGCGCTGGGAATTAAGACGTAAGGTGAGAAGCCTCGGTTGGTGTCTAATTGAGGTCTGAACTCAGAGGCCCGAGTTGCACATTGCACCATGCATATGCACATGCTGCCATTACTGCTACTGTACTCTGGTAGGTGTGAACAATAAGCTTGCACAACTGCACAAACGTGTGGTCGTACTCTTGCACAGATACCGATATATAGCTGGTTTCTGGCTTCTCCACGCCATGTAAAATGAAACTAGTAGTAGTGTATCACCACCTCAAAGTTCACTCTAGAGCAAGCACGAAGTGAATTGGCGTGGGCACTACAATTTGCAGTCTCGTTGGAATGAGATGCATTGGGAATTTGGGTTGAAGCCGAAGATAAAAAAATTCGCAGTCTTAGTGATCTATAATTGAACATTGTGCATGAGAGAAGATTTTTTAGATAAGGGATATATTAAAAAAATATCCGGCCTCTACGTCCACCACCAAAAAACATGAAAAAGCCAGGGTCTTTAACATAGACGAGGACACTAAAGCAAACAATATAGATGCTTCCACCTATTATTTGAGATCTTTAAAGCAATCATCTCTAATTTCTTGCTCATCAACGAGAGGGCGTCCATGGCTTGCTCGTCACGCTGCAGCGGGACCCAGAAGCCTAACAAGTACGCTCCCCTGAAAATAACCTACATGATAGAGTTAGTTTTCGTTTTGTTAAAAATAACATCATTCCGGCATCGCCAGATAACCCAACATATTGCAGCCACCCTAACCCAGATCAAACCTTTGACCCTCTTATGCTAATTAATAAGCCAAGTACCAAACATATGGTTTATAGATCTCGGTTGATTCAAATTAGTAGCAAAACAGATAATCCTCCAAATCATTTTGGCAAAGGGACAATCGAGGAATAAGTGTTGGATAGTTTCATTCCCATTACAACAAATACATTTCTGGCTCCCTTTTCAGTTTTTCCTAGCGAGGTTGTCTTTGGTTAGGACGACACCCCTTTGTAGGAACCAAAGAAAGATTTTTATTTTTAGAGGAATTTTTGTCTTCTAGATCTTCTTATGAAGAAAAGGTGGTTGTGTATCAATAAGGTGGAGATACAAAGAGCGAACCGAAAATAACCCAGATTTAGTTAAGTTCCATCGAAAGTAATCTGAACCTTCCACCAATTCAACATTAGAGATCTGTGCTACTAAATTAAGCCATGCTATAAGTTTATTATCCACTAGGGCCCTTCTAAAGAGATGTTTAGAGGTCTTGTGGCCGTCACTTTTGCAATGGTTGCATGCGGATCACGCACTATATTATATAAGGATAGGTATTTAACTTTTAGAGACTTATCTCCTACCCATGTATCGTCCCAGAACCTCGTTTTGGTCCCATCTTTAATATCGAAGGAACCTTTAGCCAACACCTCATCTTTGATATGCATGAGTCCTCTTCAAATATGGGAGTCATTGGGCTTGGTTGTCACCTGAGTCAGGGTTTTGGATCTTAGGTATTTATTCTTTAATAGAGATTGCCACATGCCTTCTGTGTTAAGTAAATTAACCAATCATTGGCCAAAAGGCATTTATTTTGTAATTGTAAATTTAGGATACCTAGACCCCCTTAGTCTTTAGGATGACATAAGATGTCCCATTTGGCAAGTCTATATCTGTGTTTATCAGAAGAGCCTTGCCAGAAGAATCTTGACATGAAATGATCAAGGTTTTTGAGGACTCCTTTAGGAATCTCAAAGAAAGACATCATAAACATGGGTAGGCTGCTTAAAACAGAATTAAGCAGAACCAGTCTTCCCCCGTATGACAAGTATTTCATTTTCCAGCAAGAGAGTTTCTGTTAAAAACGTTCTTCAACTTTTCTTCACTCAGAATTCAGGAGTTGTCTATGGTACATTGGGATCCCTAGATATCTGAAGGGATATTCCCCTGCATGACAACCAAAGAGGCTAGTATAAAAAGGTTCCATCTCTTTAGCTGCACCCTAGCAAAAGATTTCACTCTTGTGGAAATTGATCTTAAACTCAGATAATTGTTCGAAAGCACATAGCAAAATTTTTAGATTCCTTGCTTGTTCTGGGTCATGATCTATAAAGATAATGGTGTCATCTGCATATTGTAGAATTGACAGACCATCATCTATAAGATGAGGGATGTCGCCTCTTATTTGACCATCAGTTTTCGCTCTATTGATAAGGATAGCTAGCATATCCGCGACGATGTTAAATAAGATGGGTGACATAGGATCTCCCTGTCTGAGTCCACGTTTGGTTTGGAAGTAGTGGCCTATATCATCATTAACTTTAATCCCTACACTTCCCCTAGTGACCATGCTTTCAACCCACCTACACCACTTGGGGGAGACCTTTCATACGTAAGGTTTGTTGTAGGAAAGACCACTTCACCTTATCATATGCCTTTTCAAAGTCAATTTTGAAAATGACACCATCTCTTTTTTTGTATGTAACTCATGGATAGTTTCGTGTAGGATTACTACTCCTTCCATGATATTCCTGCCCGGCATAAAGGCGGTCTGTGTTGGCCTCACCACCGTTTTAGCCACCATATTCAACTGATTTGTGTCCACTTTTGTGAATATTTTGAAACTTACATTGAGGACACAAATTGGACTATATTGCTGAATTTTTGTGGCATTATGAACTTTTGGAATTAAGGTAATGATACCAAAGTTTAGGCTATAGAGATCTAGAGCCTCCCTATGTAGCTACGCAAAGAGAGGTAGAAGATCATCCTTGATCACCCCCAAAACACCTGATAGAACTCCAAAGGAAATTCATCTGGGCCTGGAGCTTTGTTATGCTCCATTTAAAAAACTGCATCCCTCACCTCAGATTCAGTGAAAGGACCAATGAGGATATCGTTTTCCTCCGGGGATACTTGTGGAATATCTAGGATGTAATCTTCCATTAGTGAGATTTGTGAATCTTCCGGTGGCCCAAAGAGGTTTTTATAATAGTTTGTTATATGGCTCTTGAGGCAATCATTGCCAACCACAACACCTTGATCATTTTCAAGTTTATAGATATGTTGCTTACGATGTCGCCCATTAGCCACAAGATGAAAGAATCGAGTGTTAGCATCACCCTCCAATAGGGTTTTGACTTTGGCTCTCTCATACCATTTTAGTTCCTCTTCTCTCAAAAGACAAACTAGATGCTCTTTTAAATAATGTTTAAGATTAATTTCTTGATCAGATAAGGCGGCACCCTCAACTTTCTTATCAAGATTGTCTAAAAGAGCTAACAGAGTCTTTTTTTTCTTTTCTGTATAACCCTGCGGTATGTTTAGCCCAGCCTCTTAGATATTGTCTGAGTCTACGGATCTTAAATTACCAATGTTCAAGTGGAGTCGACCCAGAGCATTGAGATCGCCAGATATTTGCAACCATGTCATAAAATCCATCCCGTATTAACCATCCCTTCTCAAATTTGAAAGGTCGATTTCGGGTCTGGTGAGTCAAGCTCCTGTGTTAAGCACCAGGGGAGTGTGGTCTGAGATATTCCTATCTCTAGGTTCGACCATTGTCAATGGGAACGAGTTTCCCATTCCGTGCTAACGAGGACTCTATCTAACTTTTTAAAAGTTGGATTATCCCTTGACCCCGCCCAAGTATATTGGCGACTTGACATCACAATCTCCTTAAGGTCCAGAGATTCGATGACAGCGTTAAAAATATTTTGCCATTTAGGGTCGAAATCCCCTGAACTCTTATCCTCTGGACTTCTCATTATGTTGAAATCCCCCCATCATATACGAAAGGGATTCTTTAGAACAAGTGTTGGCGAGTCAGCTAGGAAAGCAACCTTGTTTTGAAATTATGCTGGCCCGTAAACCGAATATAGCACAAATTTGAAGCCATTTGTTTTGCATCTTAGGGTGAATTTTACATAGAAATCTCCCTCATCAATGGCTCCAATATCAAAAACGTTCAGGTCAACACCTAGAAGGATGCCCCCTGATCTACCATGAGGTGCCATGGTATGCCAAAGGAAGTCATGTCCACCACAAAGATTCTTGAGGACATGGTACAGGAAAGAATCCCGTCCAGTTTTAGAGAGAGCTATAAAATTAATTTGCTCTTCCTTAACTAGTTCAGCCAAGAACCTGTATTTAGCTAAGTCTGCAAGACCTCTGCTATTTCAGAAAACCCCTTTCATTTTAGAATAATTTTTAGGGGGTCTTTGGCTTTTTGGGAAGTTTGCCATTGTAAGTATTTTTGGTATTATTATATTTTTTCTTACGACAGAGAGGAGAGAGATCTATGATTTAATCATTCTCCGCGTCCAGCATATTCTCATTTAGATTTCCACAAGCGTGGCTGAGAACTGCCTCAAGTCGGTCTTCCCGCTCATCATCACTGTTGAGGTTTGAGTATTTAGATTTAGGAATACTCTTCTTTTGATTAGCACAGAGAACCAACCTGTCTACCTCTAGGTTTTTTATGACTATTACATCCGAGGAGCCTAGGTTGATGCCTACCCTACCAAGGTTTGAAATAACTTTTGAATCTGGGAAGCTAGTAAAAGAATTACCTAGGAATTCGAGGTTCTTCTTTGCCGCCAACCATTCGGCCTTGTGCAGGGTGTGAATGTCTGCCAACGCGTGTTCCTGGTGCTTCGGCGCAGCTCTTTGATGGGGGTTGCTGCATATATGGTTTCGATTACCCCTACTACCGAGCTTGGTGCCGCTAGAGCCCCGGCAGTCGGAGAGCTTGGGGTCCCGAACGGCGGTGTAGTGGCCTCGGCCGGTGATGAAGAGTCGCCAGCGGCCAGTGGCGAGGTCGGTGAAGTGCCACCTACAGCCAGTGGCGAGGTCAGGGACCAGGTAGCCCCGACTTCGTCTCGTGCCGGCGGGGGGAGGTCCAACGCGGGGGTCTTGGTCGGCGTCATGGTGCCCCCCAATTAGCGGGGCGGGGGCCTCAGGCGGCGATGGAGCGTCCAGGGTGCCCCCACAGCCTGAGTAGGAGAGGCGGGGGCCTCGGTCGTCGTCGTGGTGGGGTGGGGAGCAGAGGGCAATGTGGTGCCCCCACAGGTGGAGTAGGCGGGGTGGGGGCCCGGGTCAGCGTCAAAGTGCCCCCCACAGGCGAGGTGGGGGCCCCGGTTGGCGTCGAAGAGCCCCCATAGTCGGTGAAGGCAGGGCGGGGGCCACAGCCAACGGCGAGGTGCCCGACGAGGTGCCCCACATAGTCGGTGAGGGAGAGGGGTGGGCCCCAGTCAGAAATGTGCCTCCCTTGTCCGGTGGCGAGGCCGGGTGCAGAGCCGACCCGCCGTCTCCCGCCCTGTGGGGATCCAGCTCGGCGTGGGGGCAGTAGGCGATGTAGAACCCCCAAACCGGCCTGGACCATGGCGTTGTCATCCACCGTGTAGCGAAGAGTGACGTCAGAAATGTCACCGGTCAAGGTCTCCGATGTCGGTGATAGAAAGACAGAAGAAGGGTGAATTTTGTTAGGGGAATTCATAAGATTATCATAAGCTGCCAACTCTTCTTCCATCAGAGGAGAATAATTCTTCCTTGTAGTCCCGTCATCTGACTCAAGCATAACTTTGATACTGATCTCATTAAGCAGTTGTTCACATGCCCGGTCCAAACCCTCATCCACCAAAGATGCTTTCTTCTGAGGGGGCATGTTTTGAGGAGGTGCCGGGGACTTGTCAGAAGTGCCATTATTATTATTTTTAGCTGTAGGGTCAGGATCCTCCGCCATCTCCCGGTCTCCCCCATAAAGATCTTTATTAGTATCACCCAACAAATCATCATCCTCTAGGTCAGAGGCATCATTTTGCACAGCTTCATCTGGTTTAAAGTAAAGGCGGTAAATGCTGCTAATAGCATAAACACCAGCCTGTTTACAGATCTTTTTAAAATCAATTACCACCACTAGGATACGAACCTGACCAGTCGCCCGATTGCCCATAGAGAAAGAAAGGAACGAAGCACCCGGGGCACTTCAGTGACTGTCACCCAAACCTACTCCAGTACTTTTATGGGTTGGACATTATCAATGAATTCTTCAAAAATAATAGTGCCCTCCTTGTTCTTCGTGGTGATTGTGCGGACTGCAATCATACGTTCTAGCTCTTCCATACTTGGGAAAGGGACAACAAAATATTTGGCCCCTTGCTCTTGCACCTCCCAATCCCAATGAACTGGAATGATCCTAGCCAGTTCTGACCGAAGCAACTGAGCAGATACCTCACCTGCTTCCACAGTAATGAGAGCTGCCACTGACGACTGTGCAGGCATAACAATTTGATTGGTTCTTGCAGCCTGAATCTGAAAAAGGCCCATCCCATCCTTCGCGGTGCAGCAGAAGGCTACCATAGGTTTCGGGCCTCAAAGTTGCAGGCACTGGTTAGTGTAGTGCTCCTCAGTACAGATGGTACACTCTAGCTTCACAGATTGCTCCTTACACTTCCTTTTTTGCTTGCCTTTCTCATCATCCAAAATGTTCCCGGAGGTCTCAATATTGGTGGCGGTGTTGGTGCCGCGACCTCGACCTCCGCCCTATGGCCGCTGCCCGACACCCTGTCCATGTGCCCCAGAAGCGCCGGTGCGACCAGGGGCGCCCTCAGCTGCTCCATCGGACGCGGCTGCGCCCTCATGGAGAGCGGCATCGTCGGCTGCAGGTTTGGGGCCCCCTCGACCGTGACCCCTCCCCTCAGCTCCGGTCTCACCCAAGGGAGGGGGACCCCCACGTCCAGCTTCGGTACCAGCAGGGTGCCCCCCGAGCACCGCGATCACGTCCTTGGCCTGCGCGACCACGACCCTAGGTCTCGGTAGTGGGGCCTCGACCCCGACCACGGCGGCGATCCTACGCGCCGCGGCCAAAGACAGCCCGGCCCCGAGAGTGTTTCCCGTGGTCTGCTCCCGCCATGAGAGCGTCGTGGTAGGAGAGAGGCGCAGGGGCGGTGGCGTGGAAGACCGTAAGATTGATCAGGCGTCAATTAGGTCTACGGACCTCCGTTGACGGGGTTAGGCTCGTAGCGTCCTGGGTTGGTTCGACCGGATGTAGTGTCTCGACCCGGGTTTGCCTGACCGGGTTCGGCTCGATCGGGTGCTTGACCTGTTTTAGCCGTGTTGGAGCCGGTCCAGGTGTAGCCCTGGTCGGGCGATTCAAAATTTGAACGCCCGCCGATCTCGGATCACGGACGCATGGATCCCGGCCGCGGACGTCACGTGGATCATGGCCACGCACATCCCGGCCATGGATGCCTCGCGCGTCGGACTACAGTGCTGGTAGGATGTAATCGCCGAAAGTCGCCATCGGTGTGATCCGACGCGGGGGTAGCGGCCCTTTCCAAATCCGTTTCCACGGCGCCTGGACGATCCTTGGGGGCGGCGCCGATGGAGCAAGGCTCAGCCCTTGGCGCACCAGCATGTTCGTGGCTGCCGCTTGCCGGGGGATCGGCTGGGCCATGACGATGCCCCACGCAAGGGCCTCAGCATCCCCAAGTCTTCACACTCTGAGTCGGATTCTGAGTCCCAGAATTTGCCCGATATACCTTCATCGGGAACTCATGATTCCTTTGCCGTAATTCATCGCAATGCCTTCCGAATCGACGGCGCAATCGATACGGGAGACATCCTCCATTAGAACCGCGGCGATCCGTGGCCGCCGGCGGTCACACCCGTCGGAGGGTCGCCGGAGACTGCCGAGAGATGAGGGAGGGTTGCTTACTTCGAACGAATACCGGGTGATGTAAGGGTATACCCTGTTCTTGAACATGTAAAGGAGAAACCTTTATTCAAAAGTTTCTTGGTTCCTCAACTTATATATGTGCTCACTTCATTGTTATAAGTTGAAGCTCGTGCATGAGAGAAGATGTCAGTGGAAAGGACCTTGGTGAGAAATAGATCTAAGGTAGAATATTTAGGGCTTCTTTAAGATCAAGTTCTTATTGCAAAGGAAAGGCCGTCATCATCAGTGTGATCTGTTACATGTCATACTCTTCAGCACAGAAACGAATTACACCAAACTCGCACAGGAACAAAATGATTGAAAGCATCATGGAGCAAAAGAAAAGGCTATACCTTACCTGTGAACGACACAAGACACGAGGACCTGCATCTGAAGTGGGGGGGTGTTGTAATGAAAACAATTTTCTTTTTTAGAGTTCGGGAAACAAATTCTAGAGGAATTTCTCGTTGTTCTTGATTGATCGTCGTCAAGGTAGATGAGATTGTTGATTGGTCGAATTCAGCTATGGAATTAGGCCTGCTGTCAGCCTTTTCCATAGAAGTCAGATGCATTTATCTTTCTAAAAGACGTTTCAAATGCAATAAAGTTTAGTAAACTTATTCTATGCAGCTTTTATATCTTTGGCTACTGTTGTGTTATACAGGACCTTGACTTCACAAAAAAGTCAGTCAACAAGGAGGAGATTAGAGAGGGGATCGCGAATGTCATTGTTAAGCAGATCATGGACCCAACTAGCAAATTTCATGCCCCTCCGGATGCTACAACAATAAACAAAGTTGATGAATAAGATTTGATGCCATTGGGAACATGCAATTTGTCCCAGCTGCTGCTTGAGACCGGCCATATGCATGTATTGCATTGTATGTAGTGAGTTTGGAGCTATACACATTTGAAAAATCGAACTTTGATTTGTGTTGTGTTAAAACAGTGTGGGCCAGCTTGTTGTGAATTATATGTGCACGTTCGTTTGTGGAGCTTTTGAGCAATTAAACTTTAATCTGTGTTGTATGTTTGCACGTTACTATAGACGATTAAGAGATAAGATAAGCCCGTTTGTAGGTAAATTAAATAGTTAATACAGACACGTTTTTAGGAAAGCGTTGCTGGTAAATTATTACTACAGACGCGTCCTGTTTAAGCTACGAACATTCGTTTAGTGATACGCGTCTGTGGTATGTGCTTATTACAGACGTTCGTTTAGTGATGCACGTCTGTGTATATGCTTATTATAGACGCGTGGATGTTCGTCTCTAATAAGTCCTTATACAGACGTCTTACGACAGACGCGCGCTTGCGTGTGATAACACTAAAGGCCCGTCTGTGAATTGGCCACGACAGCCTTGTCAGCCCCGTGTCGCGCACGACGGGGAAGCTGGGCGCGTCGGTGCCACAGGAGGCGTCATCCCGGAGCGCGCCCGTCTTGGTACTCCACACGAAGCCGTGCAGAACAGTAGGCTGGCAATCTCAGGAGATGCGTATGGGCGCGCGGCCAGCTTCTGCACGTCGCGCTCGAGGAACGCAAACCTCGCAATATTCGGGACGTACCGGTGGGGCACCACGTACGGACCCAGGAGTCCAGGACCAGCCTGATCATGGATTGTAATGCAATCTAAACTTCAATATAGCCCTGAATACTCAGAGAAACATTCTGGATTCTGCTCTAATCTTGGTGAAAATTGTTAAACTTGACCTCTTCAAAACATATTTCCAAGAAAATTTCTACCCTCCCTTTCTTAGTGAAAATCGTAACCTTTCTTACTTTTTGTTGCTGGTTTTTAAATATTATATTATTAATTAAAATCACCTCTAATCCTGGGACAGTTGCCAAGGCGCTTACTGCTACTGTACTCTGGTAGGTGTGAACAATAGGCTACACCAAATGCACAAACGTGGTCGTACTCTTTCACAAATGCCGATATATAGCTGGCTTATGGCTTCTCCACGCCATATAAGCTGAAACTAAGAGTAAAACTAACACCTCAAAGTTCAATCTAGGAGCACGGAGTGAATTGGCGTGGGCACTGCAGTTTACAGTATCGTTGGAATGAGATGCATTGGGAATTTGGGCTGAAGTGGGCGAGAAAGAATTCGTGGTCTCGCTGTGGTGAACCGGCCACCACAGCCTTGTCAGCCTCTTGTCACGCACGATGAAGACGTACACAGGTGGTTTTGGTGGAACAGGAGGCACCCGGGAGCGTGCCCATCCACATGAGAGGAATACTATCGGTTGGTGGAAGGCACGGGCCTTTCACAGTTTTCCAAATAATATTACATCAGAGAGGGGGTGGGTCTAGATTACATAGCAAAACTTGATCTACCAAAGGCCAATAAATCTTATTGATAATCATCTATTGGAACCTAAGATTTTGAGAAGGCCCCTAATCCTATCCAATCAGTTATTCTGTATTTGCTAAAGAGAATTCTTCACTAACCCTGGTTCTGTTTGGATCCTTGAGCTAATTACGGAGTTGAATCAGTGGGCCACAAGCTAGCAAAGCAAATGGAGCATAAGCTAGAAAACACATAGTCCTTGGCGTTTCTTGATGGTTATCTAGCATGCCAGGCGCAGAGCATTGTTTTTTCGACAAACTGGTGCAACATCAGGGACGAAGCCAGGAAAAATTATAGGGGGCTTCACGTAATTGACAGCCGTAGCCCGGGCTCGAGCCCCCCTTGCCCGGGCGCTGGCTTTGTCGCTGCAGCATCATTGATCATTGGTTGCCAAAGCGTTTACTGCTACTGTACTCCGGTAGGTGTGCATAATAGGCTTACACTTACTGCATAACATTGTCGTGCTCTTACCATTGCTGATATATAGCTGGGCTTCTCTCCACGCCACGTAAAATGGTACTACGAGAGAATTTTCCATGCATTGCCGCGAGAATATAAAAATAATTTTATTTAGATTAAGAGAGGATGTAGAAGATTCGTGACGTACGAACAAATCCTAAACTCTGATAAGCATGGAAAAAGAGGTGGAAAAACGAAAATCAAACTAAATGAAAGAAACCAAACATCATCCATGAGAACCTTCTATTCCGCAGGATTAAATATGGAATTATTTTTCTGAATGCGTGCCAATCAGTCTGTGACATATACTCCCGCCTCCTGTGATATTCTCTCGTCTCCATCTGCTCAATGACTAACGTACCTGCTTAAGCAAAATAGCTCGTGCGTGCCTGGGACAGCCGCGTGGATGGCGAGCAGCAATTTGGAGATTGTGGCGAGGCTACATGCATGGCAGCAGGCTTCTCACGTTGGCATTGGACAAGATGGGAGACCGTGCGCGCGCCGGCAAGCCTACTCGATGGAGAACTCAAGTATGGCAATGATATCAGAGCACTGTAAATCTGATGAGACGGCTTCCGGTTCCGGATGCTACGACATGCAAAGCTGCGAATGAGGGCGGGGGGTGGAGGTTACCAGAAGAAGCCGCATGAGAATTTAAAGGAAACCGATTAGAAAGGAGAAGCGACGAAAGTTGTGGGCAGTGGTGAATCGCAAATGATGGGCCGACAATGGATGTCAGTTTCTAAATGTATATTAAACTTATTAATTGAGAATGAGAATGGAGCCGTAAAAGCCAGTTGCATGCTGCTGTACGTTGCCTGTTGGTGCCTTGGTGGGTGAATGATTAATTGAGAATGAGAATGGAGCCGTCAACGACGATCTAGACTGGTTGGCCATGCGGATCGCTCGTCTCGCTGAGAAGAGCAAGTTCAGGGCGGACAAACCTGATGTGTAAGAAAAAAAAAAAGGTCCTGATAGGGAAACTGGGTTTTGAGATTGAGACGGAGCGCTCGGGTGAAGCAACATTCGACGAGTTTCACGAGGCGGCGTTCCAGGTGGCTCTATCGGGTGACGCGGAAGAGGCAATGCAAGTCATGTTCCATGGGAGGAAGCAGCGGGTGCTTCGCGCCGGCGCCGACGTCTAGGCATGTGTAACATTGGTCGCAATTGTCGCAAAATACAGTCAATATGTAACACAAAACTTGATATCTAATACCTAGGTCGGTTTGTTTGGTCAGGTTCTTGATGTGTGCGTCTCGTCACCATCGCTAACTTGATTGTTTGTATTTTAAAACTTTATTCCTCTTAATGAAAAACGGGTGAAGTCCCGGTCGTAAAAAAAAGGCCAATTGCGTGCTGTAGATCGGCTGAGGATTCAATGATGTAAGTGGATGACGTGGTACAACGAAAAACTAGAAAAATAGACTAGTGAACGTTAGTTTTATATGATTTTACGGAGTTTATGATAACACCTTAAAGTTCGCTATAGTGTAAGGGCGTCCGCAGTAATGTAGCTAGCAAGCAAGCTAGCTAGTACACGTACACGTCACTTCTAGCTAGCACTACGCGTCCGTGCTCCCAACGATCTGACTTTTTGGTGTACTGCCCACAATAGCAATGAACCCATACATTAGCTATTTTATATTCTGTATGCGGACATGGAAGAGAGGGGAAAAGGAGTGTGGGCCCGCACCAGCATCCTAGAAACGTGAGTCTATCTACGAAACAATCGCTAGTGTTTTCATTTTTCTACTCTCTCACCTCTAGCTCATCTCAAATCAGACGTGTACCCTAAATAACTAGCTGATCTTAGGGGGACACCCTAAGGAGCACAGAGTGAATATTGGCGTGGACATTGCAGTTTGCAATTTCAGCCTTGTTTAGTTCCCATCAAGATTTAGAATTTGACACTATGTAAAAGAAGATTTTCTATCATATCAAAATGTCGGTATATGATAGAGTACTAAATATAGATGAAATAAAAAACTAATTACACAGTTTGGTTGTACTTTACAAGACGAATATTTTGAGGCTAATTATCAATGTTTGGGCAATCTTACTATTACTAATTAGAGCCTCAACGGAGGCTCCACATTAACTCTCACCAGATGCGTTAAGAAAAAAGATAAATGCTAGAAATTCTCGCGTTAATCAGAAATATCCGGCCATCAAATCAGAAGTCTATAGCTACCTACAACCATTGGATCTATTTTATTATTAAGAAATTACCCACTCTGTCATTATATATAGATTAATAAATAAATAAATATCTCTCTTCTTTAAGGAAAAAACAAAATCCATCCAACGAGTACCGAACTCAATTGCTGACTTTTTTATAACAAAAATTCTTCTCCGTAAAAGATATATAAGGCAATCTAATCTAATGTATCTACGCCAACAAATTCATCCTTCGTGCCCTGCTTCGTTGTCGTCGAGAACAGAGTCGCTGCGGCCGTGGCCGTGGCCGTGGCGCGGCACGGTGGGCTGGACGTCATGCTCAAGCTCAACAGCACCGGCGTCCTGGGCTCACTGTCCCCCAGCACATCCCAGATCGCCATCCTAGACTTTGCGTAGTTTGACGCTGTCATGTCCGTGAACGTGCGCACCACGCTGGCTGGGATCAAGCACACCGCGCATGCTGGTGACGCCGCCCGCTGGCCACGAGTGTTCAATCCTGTACATGGCTGGGACCAACCACGCCAGCGCGCTCGGTGTCCAAGTTCGTCATCGCCCGTATTTGCGTCAACTGCATCTCACCGCATGTAGTGCCCATATGCCGATGGTGGTGGACCAGTTCTCGGCCATGCTTGGCGGAACCTCCGACGATGCTTGCCAGGGCTGTTGTGTTCCTGGCGCCGACGACGCCAAGATGCCAACTGCATGTCTTTCCCTACCAAGCCACAGGAGTGATTTGGCACCAGGTTGTGATTCAGGTGTTTTGCGGATTTCATTCTGCTCTGTTGCTTTGTATTACGGAAATTCAAATGCTTGATTTGAAGGTTGCACCACTATGCATCGTATGGATGTCACGTCAACCTCCAAGATGGGCAAGATGTATCATGCAAGAATGGGCAATCGTATTCTTTTTGCTGCCCTTCCTCTATATTAAAATAATATTGCCTGTATTTTTTAAGAATGGGCAATAGTATTTTTTTGTATAAATAACATGTTCTTATTTGTTCTAATACAGGCAATATTCGATGCAAACCTAATATAAGTAGAAAGAAGATCAATGCTTGGACCAAGGATATATAATGGCAGATTTGCAGTGAGTGTACGAGGTCCCGGTCATCAAGGTAATGCATCCATGTATCTCTACTAAAACAATGTAAAGTTTTTAATTTTAAACTTCATGTGGGAAGGGCTTGAGCTTATTTATTGAAAAGATTTATGCCATCCGCGTTGTAAGCAAATTATTCTATAAAAAACGCACAAATATTTTGTGTGTCCAACAAAAAAAACCTTTTGTGGGAAAAAAGGACGTATGTATGAGTTATTGGTAAGTAAATACAATCATCACTTAGGAGTTGAACAAAGAAAGTGTTTGACTGACATGTCATCGAAAAATAGTCCAGTACAGTCCTAGAACAAAGAATGCAGGCAGAACATCTCGAATAATAGTTTTCCTACCCAACCTCTTAAAGCCTTAATGTGTATGCAATAAAAATCATCATCCAACAGTTTCTCCATCACAATACTATATTTGGTGATATGCTAAATCTTCCATTTTGTTTGTTCAATTTGGGGTGACAATGACATGTTGTCCGCCCTATAAGTTATTTGAGATTGGGAAACCTCGGGAGAAAAGAAATATTTAATGGAGAAAATTTTTGTTAAGATGCACCCTATGAGGATTAAGTTTAATTTAGAAGGGCTCTTGGATGTGAGAAGATTTAATCATCGTATTTTATTTGTGGCTTACATTTAGAACAACATGAGTTAGTTAAACCACTTTATTAATTTTTACAAAACATATGATTGTTATTATTGTGTTATTTTTGCTCTACGAGATTGTGACGGGATATGAAGTAAAACTTTAAATGGAATCACACTAGGAAAAGAATTGTAAGAAATCAAAGCAAGAGTAATAGTATGGAATGCAATCTTACGTTGTGGCCAACAAATAAGTCATTATATGTCACTATTCACTATTTGGTAGTATTTTTTATTTTACTTTTAACATCCTTGAATTAGTTTGAACAATTAAGTTTTGATATAACCCTTAATGACCATTAGGTATAATTTTTTCTTTAATATTAATGTCATTTGGTTCTAGTATTTTGGCATTGTTAGTTAAACTTAAGCGACATTTGCCCCAAAAAATAATTGTGAAAAATCAAAGCTATAGTCGCTGTAGTTTGGGATAAATCTTGATTGTGGTGAGCAAATAAGTCATCATATTGATCCTTAAATATTAACCATTAGTTATAATTTTTATTTCAATTATAATGTCTTTGGATTATTTAAAAAAATAAGTCTTCTATAATGCTTATTGACCATCATGAATTTTCTTTTGTTCATTTTAATAATAATGTCATTGGCTTACATCGTGTTTACATGCTAATGATGCTAAAAAATTAGAGGACAATTAACCATTGACATATCAATAAAGCATATATGGAAAAACTCAAACCTCCACAATTATAAAGATAGTTGAACTAATCCCATAATATTTTAAAAAATATCCACCTCAATTATTATGAAGGATAATGATTTCAGTTTGCATCAAATTTCCCATACATGACATTATGAAAAATGATGTAAACAAATATATAATTACATATTTTGTACCTAAATTTAAAACACACACTTCAACAACTATTAAATGAAAACTATGCACAGAAGTATAGAACTGTGTTCCATTCCATAGACCAAGGAACCATATCTGGAATAAATAATTATTTAATTAGCTTATGATCAAGTATGAAATATCTTCAGGAAACCACATAGTATGACACTTAAAATTAACTTTAACTTATATTAATAGTCATGATAATTAATTTTGGATGTCATTATCTTGAAACAATGTTTTGAATGTTTTGACTAAAACATTATACCATATCAATATTAGTAATTTGTTTCTAATAAACAATATAAAGATTGTATAACAAAATCAACATCTTGAATGCCATAGTTCATGTCAAAATAACTATTTATGCTGTTGTAAGAACTAAGAGGGTAGTCTAGACCTAGAATATTTTTTTTGATAAAATTAAAAATGAAGATTTTGAATATACTATACAATAAGCATTTGAATTTCAAATTAACCTAAGTATAAAATATTAGAACAATTGCATCAAAAATTGAAAGTTAAATACAGATTTTCATGATATATCACATAAAAGAATGAAATAAGGGGTAAGATACTTTAAGTTTATGTTTCAATCAAGAAAAAGATTCATGCTACAAATTATTACTCGACAAACCACTAGAAATAAAAAACAAATCGTAAAATTATTACAATATACTGAAACATTGTGCCATCAAATCGGTACACTATAATCATCATTGAAAATAATAGTCATTGTATGTGAGCAATTAATAAGCTTATAGTTTAGATGATAAAAAAATCAAACTTTGTCGGGTGCTCTCCAATTGTGTTCCAAATAGTTTAATTATCATGTAGATGCATATCGCATTATTCAAAAAATTAAGAAACTTGATCGATCACTCATTATGCATCTATACATGAGACTTCAAAATAGTTTAATTATTTACATATGCATCCTTTTAACTATTATATTGGTTCTTATTCCAATATTTTTGTCAAATGCAATGAGATGTCCAAGAAAATATAGCGTGACTGCATATGGACGGAGCTATACGAACAAAGCTAAAGCCATAACAGGTTTAGAGAATTATGAACTAAATCTATGTTGGGAATACACAAAAGTGCTATGCCATCTAACCATAGATATAGCTGAAAAAATAAAAATAAAACAATAAATGATAGAGTATCATAATTGGATATAGACTACAGTACCTATTACAGCTATTATTAGTTAGTATCTCTTAAGATTCTAACCCGTGCGAGAGCACGGGTTGATGGACTAGTTTTTATTAAAAACAAATGAATGTTAATCAACTTTGCACATCTAAAATTAGAAACTAAACAAGACCTTCGTTGGAATGAGATGCACTGGGAATTTGGGCTGAAGACATAGCGAACACATCGTTGTCTTGTCGTGGCAATTGCCGTGGCCACAACAGCCCTGTCAAGCTCGCATTGCGCACGGCCGGGACGCGGGTGCCGATGGAGGTGCCGGAGGCGCCTGGGAGCGTGCCTGTCTTCGACTCCACACGTAGCCGTGCTGATGGAGGGGTCGCCAATCTCAGGAGATGGGAGCCTAGCACCACCTGCACGTCGTGCTCGAGCAAGACATACCTTGCAGTATTCGGGAGCAGTGAAACACCATTGAACCAGGACTAGATTGCAGATGATGGATTGTAGCGAAATCTTAACCTCAATCTAGACCTTTTCTTTACACCTCTCATCTGAATACAGCTGTAGTATCTGTTCGTGTACCTACACACGTCTACACCACACACACGCATACCACACTCACAACACTAGTACACAATTAGACCTACAACTATACATAGATATGAAGACGCGTCCTTTGGGAGATCACTAGAGACCAGGCTCCGACGACAGGCACGTCTCACTCCCATTGTGGTTCCATACGTGTTGAGAGGCTTGCTGCAGATAACGAAGACCTGCAGGAGAAGGGGAAAAACCCCGGGTGAGGCAAACGCAAGTGTCGATCGAGGGGATTAAACTCACGCCAGGCTGCTCGCGCACCTAACGACTCAGCCATCCGAGCTACGCTCGGTCCTCAACCTCAATCTAGACCTGAATATACAGAGAAGGGCCCTAATCCTATCCAATCAATCACTCCATATTTACTAAAGAGAATTCTGCTCTAATCGCGGCTCTGTTTGGATCATAAGCTAGCAAATGCAGAGTCCTTGTGCTGCGCTCTGTTTGACCCGTCATTCCATCGTTTTTCTTGATGGTATCTAGCATGCCTGGTGCTGCAGCTGCTATGTGTTTGATCCATCGTTGTATCCAGCAAAGTTGAACTAAAAAGAAAATTACACAAAAAAAGGGCTGAAAGAGATGACAATTTGAGTGATAAAATTGTTGCTCCAAATGCATTACACATCTCTGAACAAGTCATGAAAGCAGACAATAATTTAGACATATTTTTTCTTCAGAATGGTGCTGATGAAAATCATACTCATCATGCCAAGCATTACTCAGTCTCTTCAAGTCATTGATGCTTTGTTGATCTGCTACATACAATGAGCTCACGCTTTTCAAGTCTCCGAACTGATTGCTGAACACATCAGTTGGTTGGTAGATTATTAAAGCAACTTTAATCCGTAGTCCACACAACCAAACAACATGCATATACATGGTGCATAAATAAC
>CM041634.1:48415813-48442558 GCA_023333625.1 Bothriochloa decipiens
TAGTCCACACAACCAAACAACATGCATATACATGGTGCATAAATAACCAGTGTGTGTGTGTGAGAGAGAGATAGAGAGGGAGGGTTGGCAATTTGGCATGGCAAACACTAGCTGTGCTTTGAGCACTCCTGGGGTGAAGAGATGTAGTAGGAAACTAGCAGTGTTGTTATGCACCGGGAATTAGGACGCAAGGTGAGAAGTCTTGTTTGGTGTAAAACTAAGGTCTGAACTCTGAGGACTGGGTTACACGTTGCCCATATGAGCAAAATCATGAAGCAAACAATCCACAACCTTTAATTTCTCCCGAGCACGACATACGCAAAGGCTTCTTGAGCGGCTGCACTGGCGAAGCAGTCCCTCCTACCTCCACGCAGTGGCGCAGCAGTCCCGCGGCGCTGATTCTTCCACCCTGCGGCGCGGCTCGTCCCTCCCAGTCGTCACCGTCGAGTCTCCTCTGCAGGTACGCTCGCTTGGCTCCTCAGTCGCTCGTGGCCTCCGCCTATCTCCCTCAGTCGTTCGTTCGTTCGTTCGTTTTGGTCGCCGCTATCCTCCTCGTCCTCAGCCCCGACTTTCTACTCCCCAGGCACGCACGAGTTGACGGGTGCAGCGGCAGCGGCGGCGGGATCTTGCCGTCAGCGGCAGTGCCAATCCGGGCTGGCCTCTCAGGTATGCGTACGCGTGCCTCGACAAGAGAGGCCGTGGTCAGTTCTCCGTCGGATTCTGCTTCCAGCTTCTACACTGTGGAATGAGATGCACCGGGAATTTAGGCTGAAGTGTGAGGGAGATGACACGCGGTCTCGCCGTGGCAAACTGGCCACCACAGCCTTGTCAGCCTCGCGTCGCGCACGACGAGAACGCGGATGCTGCTGGAACATGAGGCGCCTGGGAGCGTGCCCGTCCTGGTAGTGCACACACGAAGCCGTGAAGAATGGGAGGCTGGCAATCTTTGGAGATGGAGTCTAGCACCTGCACGTCGCGCTGGAGTAAGAAACAAATCTTACAGTATTCGGGAACGGTGTGAGGCACCACACTGAACCAGGAGCAGCCTGATTATGGATTGTGATCCAATCTTAACCTCAGTGTATAGCCCTGAATATTTAGAGAAGAGGCCTAATGTATATAATCATATCTAATAAATTACTCTGTATTTACTAAAGAGAACTCTGCTCTAATACTGGCTCCGTTTGTATCCTAGAGCTCATTATGAAGCTCAATCCGTGGGCCACAAGCAAAATTACACATGTCTTAAAGCATCTATAAAGCAAACGTATCCAATTAAGTAGCAATTACTCTTACTTGCACGCTTCTTAAAGCACCCTATCCAATTAAGTAATGACTTTCTTACATTATTTTCGCATAGAGAAATTTTCAAATTAATATTTGACACCCTGGTCCAGGTGTCATTAACTCAATATGATCTCATGTATCATTGTGATATGAATGTCAAATCCCCCACCTGATTATCAGTAGTGGCTCTGAAATAGACAAATAGTTTACAAAAGCGTTAGTTTTATTTTCGATGCTGGGATCTATATTGCGTTATCTCTATTACAGAACACCAGACGTCTGCTATTGCTTTATCATCTCTTCGCAGCCTCGCGCCCCAAAGATATAGGCTTTAGATGGCAACTACAACCAATAATGTTGCTGTTCAAAAACGTTCAAGCATTATTTCTAGTGCTAGAGGTTTTTTTTTTTTTGAAGCTATCAGAATGACGGGCATCTAATCGCATGACAATTGACAAGAACACCAGCTAGGTGAAATTAGAAGTAGAGTTACAAGAAATTCTGACGGGAAGGAATGATGGGTTGGTGAAACATTGAAGTCTGAAGCTTGAGGTGCACCATGTACCCAAACGGGACACATGTGTATAAATAACGGGCATTTGCATTTTGGCCTAATGGCAAGATCAAGAAAACCAGCTAGGTGAAACTAGAAGTGAAATTACAGCAGAGAATAGAGATGCATATTACTTTTTGGTCATAACAAGGCTAATTCCAAGCCGACTGAAAACGTGTGACTTGTATTGATTCATTTTAACCTGTACAACTTAAGTTGCCCAACTTGACCTCTTAAAACATATTTGCAAGAAACTTGCTACCTTATCTTTCTTAAGTGGTGCCAACTGCCACGGCACTTACAATTGGCAATATATATAGCTGGCTTCTCCACAGTATGTAGAATGAAACTACGAATAAAACCAAATCCTCAAGTTCACTCTAGTGCAAGACGAAGCACGGGTCGAGGAGGATCGCGGATGAGTTCAATTCAATATTGAATTGGTGTGGGCACTGCAGTTTGCAATTTCCTTGGAGTGAGATGCACTGGGAACCTGGGCTGAAGCGGCAGCGCGATAATTCGTTGTCTCGTCGTGGCAAACTGGCTAAGACAGCTTTGTCAGCCTCGCATCGCGCATGACGGGGACACGGGCGGAAATGGAGCTGCAGTTCCACAGCCTAGAAGTCATGCTTGATTAGGTTCTTTTGCAACTAATGTAACAGTGACGACAGGGGCTGTAGGTGCAGCAGGTTGGGCCTATTGCAGAGTTAATAACAGACCAAAACATACTTTGTCTGAGCTTCACCATATATGTACGTAATGCAAGCGCAGGTGCGGACCGTCGCTTTTGCTCCTTGTGGTGATGCTCTCTGTTTTGATATATGTCATTCCATCGTTTCTTGATGGTTATCTAGCATGCGTGATGCAGCAGCTCTACGTGTTTGTTCTATCGTTGTATCTAGCGAAGTGTTAAAATAAAAAAAGAAAGGAACCCGAAAGAAAAGACCGAAAGAGATGACAATTTGAGTGATGAAATTATAACTCCAAATACATTATTACACATCTCCAAACAAGTAGTCATGCAAAGAAACAATAACATACACATTTTTTCTCAATAATGGTGCTGATGAAAATTAAAATTCATAATGCCAAGCATTACGCTCTAGCCAACCGTAGCCTCATTGATCTACTTCTGCTACACATAATGAACTCACACAGTCACGCTCTTCGAGTTTCTGAACTAATTGATGAGCACATCAATTGGTCGGTAGATTATTAAAGCGTGTTACTCCATTGTCCATATCCACACAACCAAACAACAAGCATACATGGTGTATAAATAACTACCATCGACCTGATTGGATGGCAACATCAAATAATCAGAGTGAGTGTAAGTGTGAGAGGGTTGGAATCGCGAAGCATTAGTTGTGCTTGTGCACTACTCTTGGGGTGGCGAGATCTAGTAGGAAACTAGGAATTTGATGCACTGGGAATTAGGAAGTAAGGTGATAAGCCTCTATTCGTGCAAAACCGAAGTCTGAACACTGAGGCATGAGTTACACATTACACCATGCAGTATGCATATGCACATAGGAACACAATATAGGCTCCCAAATCGCATTAGCTAGTTGTTTGTAGGAGTTTGGACGCACCGGAAATTTGGGGGATTCTTTTTAGGATGTTCATAATGAATGGCTTACTCGCTTGACTTTTTGTTTCTCTTTGTTGTATTCCATTCGGCGAATTCCAAAGTGGCTTTGGCTCAAGCAGTAGCACCTGCACGCGCTCGAGGAAGACACATACCATGCAGATTTGGGAGCAGTGGATCGAACCAGGACTAGGCTGCAAATAATGGATTGTAATGCAATCTTAATAACCTCAATCTAGCCCTGAGAATATATAGAGAGGGGCCCTAATCCTATCCAACAGTTACACTATATTTACAAAAGGATAAATTCTGCTCTAATCGTGGCTCTGTTTGGATCATAAGCTAGCAAATGCACAGTTCTTGGATTGCGCTCTGTTTAATCCGTCGTTCCATCGTTTTTCTTGATGCCCTGGCACATTTTTGCGAAAAAAAAAATATGCCTGCAATTTTTTCAGGGTGTGAAGATCATGCAATTCCAAGTTCTTTGTGTAACCTCACACCTCAGGGATTAAGGACACACCTCCAAACACCATACATGCATGATTAATGGATTAACTCATTAGAACGATCTGTACATTCTTGTAAGTTCTCTAAAAAAACATTCTAGTAAGTTGCAGCAGCTTTGTACTTAATAAAGAATGAATAAGTTAGCATTTCCTGTAAGCTCTTGCGCTTTGTACTTTCTTTACTTGTATGACTATCTATGAAGTATGAACTATGATGTACCCACACTCTTCATGTCTTAATAAAGAATGAATAAGAACACAGTTGTTTGGTGAATCAGTGACACGTGCAACCAACCAGAAAACATAATACAGGATACGTAAATAGCTGGGCCTCTAGACTCATGTATATAGCAAAAACATCAAGCGGCCAGATAAAAGGACATGCGGGAAAAAGAGAGAAGTGAAACTCTGGTTTACACTTTGGTTAGCAAAATCCAGTAGGAATTGGATGCAACGGAAATAAGGGCGCAAGTCGAGGTGGTTCAATGGGCTCGATCATCTGACCACCTATTTTACTCATAAGATTGTGTGCCCCCTCATGAAGAAGATCGTGTGCTTCCACATGAAGAGAAGATAGCCATTCGACTACAGTTTGTGGTTGCTTAGGCCCGAAGTGCATGGTTTGTGTTATTTTTGCATTTGCACATATATCTCCATGCTATGGAAGATATTATACTGGAACATGTACTCAGAAGAGGATGGTGAGCTGCAAGAACAATTTAAGCAAAAACATGGAGGAAATGTAATTGCATTGAAAACAGCGAACTTGAGTCAGACATTTCTATGTTAAAACAATCTCCAAGCCAGGCAGCGACTATGGAGATCCATTGTTACTAATTTATGAATTAGCTGATTAACTATTTCCTAAACTTATAGGACAAGTTTAGAAGGGAAAAAAAAAGCAAGCTCAACTGTGTACAGATCTTACTAGGACAAACCGAAGAAGTAACAAATGGAAATATGAGAGAATCAGGACAAATACTGAAGAAACTCGGTACCCCCACGGACCGTCAAAAAAAAGGTGGCACTCTTTGCTCACAACCATTGAGGATACTAGTCCTCTTCGGCTATCATTTTCCAAACATCACCAACCAACAATCTACCCTTCAAAGGACAGGTCAACTCTGTCACATCTTAAATTTCATATTCTGGTGATGAATTTGGGATTTAATTTCCAGAATGCTTTCATCCTCCAACTCCTCGGTCTGAGACTCAAACCTTTCAGAATGATTAACCTCCTAAAAAATTTCATGTTCTAATGTAGAAACTTTTTCATGACAGATTACATCAAAGGCAAGAAGAACAGCACATGAACTAAATGAACAGGGTACTGTTCCTATTGGGCAGGGAGTCCATGACTTTGCTTGCCACGGACCATCTGTCATGTTTCTCTGGCGTGCTCGTATTGAATGATCCTTCAGTGGTGCCGTTTTTCTGCCTGTTCTTCAACTGCACTTTGAATAATATACGAGTGTTTTGTCCCCTCTCAAAGGAAGGAATAATACTAGTGTCTCTGTTGCGTTTTCAACTAATCCCTGTTCGTTGCATATATGGTTCTTGATTCTGGGAGGGAAGAAGATTAAGCAAAAGTTAAAAGCCTTCTTTGTTCTCTGCACGGCCTGTTTGTCCCGCTTGAGGCTCAGCATCGTTGATCATTATTCATTAGTTACCGCTACTGTACTCTGGTAGGTGTGAATAAGAGGCTCATTTACTTACTAAACATGGTCCTGCTCTTGCACAATTGTCGATATATAGCTGGCTTCTGGCTTCTTCACGCCAATGTAAAATAAAATGAAACCAAGAGTAAAAACTAACACCTTAAAGGATCAAAGGATCAGTGAGGACGGAGTGAATTGGCGTGGGCACTGCAGTTTGCAACCAAGTTGGAATGAGATGCACTAGGAATTTAGGGCATGTACAACGGGGCGATTCAGCCCGTCTCTATGTTTCGTTTTTCTGCTGACGGGTGAGGCCGTCGTCTCCTGAGACGACGATGACGGCTAGCGCTCCTAGGCTCAATCGCCGAGAGGAGGGAGGGTTGTACGACATCGTCGTCTCCAAGCAACAAGGCGCGGATCAGGTTGCGGGCGCGAGAGAATCCAACCTTCCCGCGCCTCGTCGTGAACAACGACGGATGGGGATGAGGCTGCGCCCGATATCCCCGTGGCCACGGTGGCCGTGCGGGAGCGACGATGGGCGCTGGTAGATCGAGGAGGCCGCGTGGAAATCGGGATCGGAGAGGAACTTGCGGTGGTACTCTGTCTTCGTTGGTGTGGTTTCAATGGATGCTTTTCCTTGTCTGTATTTGGCATCGGTGCAATTGAGAGTGACTTCTTCAGTCCACGAATGTCTTCTTTTGTGGCGTTGCAACTGAAAAATTTCAAGCCATGTAACTCAACTGAACTCGCAAGCCATACTACTGGATTGGAATACACCGTTTAGCAACCTGATGACATTGTGCAGTTTATTTACACGAGTCATATTACATTTCCTCATTTAACCTAATGCATTTCTGAATATCTGATGATATTGTTCACATTTCAATCTGAACTTGAGTAGTAGTTCACTACCTAGTTACTGTTACTGATCATCTGGAAGGCGATTCAACACTGATGACATTGTTCACATTTCATCTATCAAGTAATCATGTCCCAAGGCAACCCTCTGATGTTGTGAATGTGCTGTTTCTGTTATCATGTCCCAAAGCAAGTCAATTGTTTCCTTGCAAATTTCACTATCCTGCTATTTGGAATTGAAATTCAAACAGACCTGCTATAGCTTCCATTTTTTTTAAAAAAAAAAGACAGAGGGGAGAAGCTAATGTTGCGATTATATATAATATATATCTTATATAACTTACATTGGAACATGTTTTCAGACTCAACTGAGGATGGTGAACTGCAAGAACATTTTATGCTCAAACATGGAGGAAATGTAAATGGATCACTGAAAACAGTGAGCTGAGTCATGCATTTCTAAGTTAACAGTCTCCACTCCAGGCAAAGAGTATGGAGATCCATTGTTAGTAATATATGAATTAGCTGATTAACTATTTCCTAAACTTCTAGAAGGGGAAAAAAAGCAAGATCCAACTGTGTACTGCTCTTACTAGGCCAAACCGAAGAAGTAACAAATGGAAATATGAGAATCAGGACAAATACATAAGAAACTCGGTATCCCCACGGAGGTCAAAAAAAGGCGGCACTGTTTGCTCACAACCATTGAGGATACTACAACAAAAATTTCATCTTCGATTTTATCAAGAGCAGCTCCTCTTCGACTACCATTTTCCAAACACCAACAACCAACAATCTACCCTTCAAAGGACAGGTCAATTCTGTCATATCTGAAATTTCATATTCTGGCGATGACCTTGGTATTTCCAGAATGCTTTCATCCTCCAACTCCTCAGTCTGAGGCTCAAACCTTTCAGAATGATTAACCTCCTCAAAGGTTTCATCATGTTCTAATGTGGAAACTTGTTCATGACTGATGACATCAAAGGCAGGAAGAACAGCACATGAACTAAATGAACATGGTACTGTTCCTATTGGGCAGGGAGTCCATGACTTTGCTATGGACCATCTGTCATGTTTCTCTGGCGTGCTCGTATTGAATGATCCTTCAGTGGTGCCATTCTTCTGCCGCTTCAACTGCACTTTGAATAATTCTAGTGTCTCTGTTGCGTTTTCAACTGATTCCTGTTGGTTGCCTATGGTTCTTGATTCTGGGAGGGAAGAAGGTTTAGCCAACCTTCCCAGACATAACACAGGAAGTTTCCTCAATTTCTCGTTCACATTATTATCGTTGACCATTTCAATCAACAACAGTGCTGCATCTATGAGACATTTTTCACCTATAGTGGATAGATTCAATAACTTCTGCAAAAGTTTTGCAAGGCAAAAACGAGGGATTGCATTCTTGTCTGAAGAAAGTACTCCTATCTCGTGAATAAGTCCAATGTAGCCTGAATTCTTAAGCTCTTTAATGTTTGTGACAAGCCATAGAACCAAGGAACATAGCTTTTTCACTTTGGATGGCCCAACTGGCTGCCAAGAATAAGATTCACCTGCAATATAACAACCAATAGGGTCAGAAACAGGGCTGCACATATAGCACTTCATATGACACATCAATTCTAGACACCAGAACAAAATTTGACAGCTCTATCATTGCAGCGTTGTGAAGCAAATCATGGAATAAATTATAGGAAATACTAGAATAATGTCTGCAGAAAGGGTATGTATGATGCCTTATACCTCTATCTGTGAGTTCTTCCTTGGCATCGATCATTTCAATTATTGACTTTAGCACACTAAGCAGCAGTCTTGGTTCCTTCTTTGAAAGTTTCAGTATGATAGTTTTTATATCAGTGTTTGCTAATTGAATGTCAGATGAGTGGTTAACACACAAACTATCAGTTTCCTGCATGTCATTGCTTTCAGAGTCTGCAGCATCCAGTTCCATAAGATCCAACAGAACAGAGACCACCTCGGAAGGACAAGCATAGTAGAGCCGTCTGGCGTACTTCATGGCTTTCGATATTAGTTTATCAGAACCTGTAATTTAGAAGTCATCTATCAATATTCGAATTTTACTCTTCTTCTCTAATAAACTAATAATCACACATTCACAATATAAATATTCAGAAAGTAGAGTTCATTGTAGCAAATAAATGAGGATGTTCTGTTACAAACATGCACCTAGATATGCAGAAAAAAGAGGTTCAGATTAATGGAAAAGATAAGAAATGTTATTTTTTTTCACGTGGTGGTGCATCTTATGCACCTTCTAGAGCTTAATCCTAGAGAAATTTTGTCATCAAGAGAAAAAAATACAATTCACTAATCTTCCTTGCAAACTGCAATGCATTGATCAAAGGATGTCATACCAAACTGGAAAGTCAAATGGGCACTGTATCGCAAAGGGTTCAAGAATTATAGTTGTATTGTCAAGTCTAATAGTTAGTACTTAATCATAGAAATGGGGTTGCATTTGTATTTACTCTGAAGTTACACTTCTTTATCGAAAATTGTAGGCATGAGCTTTCTAACTAGTCCAATCTAACAGCAAAAATGAGTACTGTCAAGAGAGAACTATTATATTGGACTGTAGCCATGCATCTCTAGCCACCCAAACAGCAAGTCAGCCAGAAAATTCTCAATGCCAAGCAGGAGTTCAGATTACTCTTAACCAAGAAAAGCCATATTAACATTAACTATACAGAATCTTAGTGGAGCTCCAAGCAGATAAGACCTATATCTGCCTGCAGCCTCAAACTCTACCGATACTCACGTTTCCTTTTGGACCCTGATTTTGATTCTTTTGAATTATTCTCCTTCAGAAAGCCAGCAATTTCATGCAGTCTCAACCTCAGTTCCGCTTGAGCATCAGGAATTGAATTAGTCTGGCGATCCCAGTAAATACACTTCAACCAATCAAATGCCTGAAAATAAACTTATCTTAATACGAAAAAGCAATTTGCAAGCCCAAACTCTTGAAACTATATGAGAACCACCAAATAAAACAGTAAACTGAAGCAAATATATGACAAGAGGTCTCATAGATGATAGCAAAATAGTTTTACCTTAATGCTTGCCAAGCGTAGCAGTCGCAGAGAGGGAAGACTGCGATGGGAACTCTCTGCATGCAGCACAAATAATCAGGACATAAACTTGTAGCAATCATATGAAATCCAGATCCAGCAAATGATCTAATTCACCATGTAAAAGGACACAACAAACAAAATATATTCTAACCATGACGAATGTCGACCAGAATTCGTGGTATTCCAACAGCCTCAGCTAGTTCAGATATTGAAAGGCCAGTCTTCTTATACGGATTCTTGACAAAACCATTTACAAGCCTGATAGTGGAAAAATAAAAGGTAGAATTAAGTGTCAGTTGCATTTTGTTAAAATTTAACTGTGGAAAAGAATAGGAAATTATACATCACAAACAAGATTACAATTGCAGAGAGATTTCCCTCACCTCATGATTGCCATGCTGTACAGCATCGCGAGCATCTCCTCTGATTCCAGCGCATCATCCCCAGCCAATCCGTTCCTGGGGGAAAGAGCAAATAGCATGTACCATATAGCACTATCCAATACTCCGCAGCTAGGAAAAGGTTCAAACTCTGTACAAGCATCGTACCGGAAGAAGGGATCCCGCAGCCGTATCTCGACGAAGGCGGCGGTGACGTCCACGGGGATCGGAAGGGAGCCCCTGCTCCGCCACGCCGCAATCTGAATCAATCAACGAAACACTAAAATGTTCACACCCATCTGCTGAAACATTGAGGACTTCTCGGGCTCCGGAGAAGAGGGGTGTTACCCTGCGAAGAGCGGCGGCGGGGAAGGGGGAGAAGAGGCCGTCGCGCACGAAGCGCCACTCTGTCCAGCTCGACCAGGGCACCAGCTTCCGTCCAGTGGAGAGGCCTCCGCCGCTTCCATAGGAGTCGCTCGCTCCGGGCGCCGGCGCCGGCGCCTCCGCCGCCTCCGCCGCCTCCGCCGCCGCCATGTTAGCCTAGCGAAGCGGGAATCCGAAGCCCGAACCCTACTAAACCCCGTCACCGTGCAACTGACTGGTGGGTCCGCACAGTTTTGCTCAGAGCCTGATTCGACTCACTGCCATGTCCCACCTGTCATCCTGTGTGAGGGATTTAACGGTAACGGCCTAACGGTAACGGGAGTCCATTGCTGAGTTGAGGACCACGGAGCACCGCCGCACCGGCACATCACATCCCCTCCTGCCGGCATGACCTCGCTGGAGTCCGGAGCGGAGGCGCACAGGGGACGGCGTCTGCAACGCCGGAGGTATTCTGGGAGCCGCCGGTGTCCACCTTCCGCTGCCCGCATTGGCCGTTCTGCCCTGTCCAGTATATCAACTAGTAAGTATACCTAAATCAAATTCCCTGCTCCATTTCATGTTAATGTGATGAGATTGATGTTAATTTTACTTCATTGGAGATCATTGCTGTAAAATTTGGGGGCTGAGCCTGAATTTCTATATTGGACTTTAGTGATTCCATGCTTAATTGCTTATGAAGAGATGGGATCTAGTTTGCTTTGGCTAGACCTCTTTACCAAAGGAGATCGAAACAAAAGATAGAGCTTCCAGGCAGATTACATTTTAGGTAGAAGATAGTGGTGATTTTCCTAGGTAAGTGTTCTTTACATGGTATCCCCAGTTTGATCAAGTTTATAGGAAAAAACAATGAGATTTACAATATCAGTGAAACATCATTAGATAATTACGAAATATATTTTCATAATTTACCTTTTTAATGTGGTAGGTGCTAATCCCGATAAACTTGGTCAAACTTAGGATAGTTGAACTTTGAATAAACTCATAATCCCTTATATTTGAGGATGGAGGTAGTAAGCTCTTAGCATTAGCACAAACATTTGTATATATATTACAGATTCTGTGTGTTATTGTATCCTTTTAGTGAGTATATTAAAAGTCTGCAAAGAGCTTGATATTTTCTTACTAGCAACTGTTCTGCTAACTGCACCATAGTTCCCTAGACTCCAACAATCTTATCAACATGACACTTCTTGTAGATGCAACATGTACATATTTGGTCATAAGCCACTAAGTAAAAGCTAAGTACCATCACAGGGGTGATTTGCATATGCCAAAGCAAAATTTGAAGTTTTTCATACACATATTTTATGGTCAAGTTTCATTCATCCCTCCTAATTTAGTTAACTGGTCTATTAAAATTAAGATAACATTCCTCTGCCTTCGGATTATTATTTTTTAAAAAAAGAGATATGCTATAAATATGAGTATGAGTAGAAGTGTCACCTTTTTATAGCTGTTCAGGTACAATAACATCTCCATCAATCTCAATATCTCTGATATGAGCTATCTTTCCTCGATCCGGCCCACCTTCTTGGCATCGTTGCTTGATTAGGGGGCATTGTTTAATGTAGAGTTCCTTGAGTCCCATGGGAAGGCCTTCTTCGGGCAAGCTTTCAATCTCAGGACAGTTGCCAACGAGTAGTGTTTCAAGTGAGGAAACTTCATACAGGCTCGGAGGCAGACATTGAAGGTCATCACAGCTTGATATTTCCAAGAACTGAAGTGTATGAGGTAAGCCCTCCACTGGGAAGTCACTGATATCAGGGCAGTCAGCAATTTCAAAATGCCTGAGATTAGGAAGGTATCGTAGGCCATTTAGAAGTACACATGCTAATTGAGAGCATGAGTTTAGACGGATGTCTTCAATTGAAGTGGGAAGCAACCCTCCATCAAGTGCTGTCCAAGGCACCAGACAAGGGCACTTGTAAATATGCAGGCTCTGTAGTGATATCAGAGGACGGAAACACTCCTTCGGCAGTGAAACAAGTTGTTCACAGTGAGCTATTGTTAGACTCTTGAGAGCTGTTGGTTTGTGTGCAAGCAAACCTACACGCAGAGATTTTAGATTTGGGCAATCATTTATGTATAGAGACGTTAGAGAAGATGGACTGGCTCCATTTTGTAGCTCCGGCAGTGACTTCAGCCCGGATTCATATATCCTAAGTGATGTCAACGTTGATGGAAGAGGGGGTAACCTCTTCAGCTGTGGACACCTGATAAGACCAAGTTCAGTTAATTGAGGAAACAACTGTTCAGTATCATAAAAATTCCACTCTCTCAAGTTTGGCATATCTTCCAATAGGAGTTCTTCTAAAGCTGGAAAACATTTTGGTTGGCCAAATCCTGCAAATTCAAGTCCAATTTGTGTGACCTCAGTTGCTTCTGCTATATCGAGATATTTTAGGAAAGGAAGCTGACCTAGAGGTGGAAGCACCTTGCTTTTGCAGTTACATACGTGAATAGTTTGCAGATTGGGAAGAGATGAATAAGCAAGCCAGCTAGGGAATCTCACCACTGGGAACCCTTTAATCATTAATTCCTTGACATCAGGATGTGGTTGAAGGCCTTCTAGGATCTCTTCTTGCTGTTCTGGAGGAAGTACTGTGCAGTCCTCATCCCATATAAGGTGCAAAGTTCGAAGATGTTCTTTGGTCCTCAAGTTTGCGGCAAGTGCCTCTTGTCTGTCAACCACATTGTTGAGGCCACGGATTGAAAGCTGTCCATGAAGATGGTCCATGTTCCTCAACTCTGTGATCTTGTATCCTAGGCGCTTCCGGACAACAAATTCCTCTAGTTCCTGGAGGCAGATCAAACTTCCAATTCCATGTATCCTGGACAATAGCCTTGTGCTTGCCTCTAAGTGGCGCATGTTAGTGAGCTTAGTGATGCCTTGCGGCACTTCTCTTAGTGAATTGCAGTCACTCAAATTCAGTGTTTGCAAATTATAGAGTTTTATAATAGATGCTGGTAATGTTTTGATTTCAGTGCTAGTGAGGTCTAGGAAGCGAAGCTGTTTCAGATTACCTATAGATTCTGGTAGCTCTTTAAGACCTCTTCCATGCAAGTCAAGCACCCTAAGAAAGTGAAGTTTCATAAAGACACTATCAGGCATTTGAGACAGTTTAGACTTGTGTCCATGCATAATGATTAGTGTCCTTAACTTCCTATAGCCATATAGTGGACCAGACTGCATGCACTTGTCATCCCTCCATGGAAATAAAAGATGACGGATCTTGGTAGCACTATCAGGTCTTCTTTCATGCTCACATTGGTCACAGTCTTCCATGAAGATAGACTTAGCTAGGTCATGCATTGCATCATGCATGACATAGTTATCCTTGTAAGGCTGGAAGAATGATCTGCTTAGTAGCTCAGTAAAGTATGCATTGCCTGTATCCTCAGGTCTCCTCCTGCTAAATGGCCTGATAAAACCAAGTGCTAACCAAATCTTAATCAACTTCTCTCTCCTGAAGATATAATCTTTGGGATACACAGAACAGAATGCAAAGCATTGCTTGAGATGTGGTGGCAAGTGGTTGTAGCTTAGCCGTAGAGCTGGCAGTATGTTATTCGTCCCTGCTGGTAGCTCCCATATATCACTTCTTAGCATGCCTTTCCACTCTTCTTCATCTGTTTTGCAAAAGAGGAGGCTCCCTAATGCCTTTGATGAAAGAGGTAATCCTTTCAGTTTCTTTACAATATCTCTGCCTATCACCTCCAATTGTGGATATGTGCTGCAGTCACCATCCCTGAATGCATGGTTCCTGAATACAGACCAGCTATCATCATCTGATAGTTGTTGTAGCTTGTAGGGCTTTATCCCTCCCATTATTCTGCCAACATTCTCATTTCGTGATGTTACCACTATCTTGCTTCCAAAGCCACCTGAAAGTAAAGCGGCTCTATAGCTGAGCCATTTATCACGGTCTTCATTCCAGACATCATCCAAGACAAGCAAGTACCTCTTGCCCCTTAGCACTCTGGAGAGTGTTTCCTGAAGCATATTCATGTTGGTGCTTGCAAAGGATTGGTCATAGGCAGCAGCCTCAAGAGTTTCTTGTGTTATCTTCTTCTCGTCGAAACTTTCAGACACATAAACCCAAATCCTCAATTGAAAGTGTTCATTCACTCTGTCATCATGGTACACCATCTGCGTAAGAGTGGTCTTACCAAGCCCTCCCATGCCAATAACAGGTATGACACAAACATTGCAGGAATTATGTCCACTGTCAGAGAGCAAAAGCCTTACCATTTCCTCTCTATCTGCCTCCCTGCCAAATACAACCGAACTATCTACAAGGGAACTTGAATCGGGTCGCTCTGAGGTCTCACGCCTACTCAGTCCACCTAACATCTGGAGCCCAATAGTGTCCCGTTCTTTTGCGATCTTTTCTAACCTCTCCAATATGCTGCTAATCTTTTGACTTATTTTGTACTGATACAGATTCCTACGCAAGAAGGAGGTGGGAGAACTGACACTTGCCTTTATGCGAAGCTTCATCTGCCTCTGCTTCAGACCCATAATTTTGGCGGAACAACTGTCCAGCAGATCATCAGTGTCGTATGCGATATCCTTGAGCTTCGCCAACCAACCCCTCACGGATGCATCTGCCAACTGCTTTGCCTCAGCGTCATCAAGGAAGGCCAGCAATTGGGACAGAATGCAAGAGAGGTTCTCTAGCTTGCCATGGATGCCTCTGTAAGATTTGAAGTGATCATGAACTACTTCAAAGAGTTTCTCAAAGAGGGTTTGCATAAAGGCGCCTAAAATAGCTTCTGCAGCCATGGGAGTATGCTTGGGTGCTTCCTCCTCTTCTGGCCTTAATCCTGGTCTGTTTCAGTTGTTTGGCAGCAAGGGCTAAGATAAGTGGGGAGACTGGAAGGTGTTCAGACTCCTAGAGGACCAAAGCGTGTGTTGACATGTTGACCTGAAGGTGACCTTTTGCACATGCTCCAAGCATCACTAGTAATAAGTGGGGAGCACTCCTCCAAGTGAAAGAAAAGGTATGCCCTATAACCGTGTTCCTTGAAGAGGCCCGCTGTCAGCATCAGCAGTTCTGTAGCCCAGTGCACATAGGTCTCTGGAGCTGCTCTGAGCAAGAAGCTTCGCTTGCTTTTTACATGGAAGAACTGGCGACTGTTTAATGCCAGGAAGCTTCGCTATTTGACTGTCAAAAGAACCACCGTCCTCATGTATGGGCCATGGGCTGTTGGGCCCAGCAACTAGTACAGCAGCTGCAAGAGTTGAAGAGCATACCTCATGTTAGCAACCGATCAACCAGAACAACTCATGCCCATGGTGTTTCTCTCCTTCCTCTGGATCCTCATGTATTTCTGATTCCTATCTATCTCTAGAACTTGCAGCTCTACTACTTTCTAACCTCCCTGCTGGTGCTTCCTTCCCCAACTCTATCTTATTATTCAGTTATATCGCACAGCATCGGTTCAGATCTTGTCCGTGCTTGCTGATGGTATTATTATGATCGGTTGTTAACATGACCCGCTGAAGGAGACAGCTAGCACCTCATTTTTGGCAGAGCACAGTGACCGGTGGTGGATGCTGTACCTAACGACTTATCATATATAGTCTATGCTACTTCGATGGACATCACTGCGACTGTGCCTACTCATTTGACGTTCCTGTCGAAGTATCTCTGAACAAAATAAGCGCTGAAACGTGGGCAGTTCTATGACCTCAGATAGCGAAGTCTGACGAGGGTTCTTCATCTTTGGCAAGCAGTAGTGAAGATGCTGACAAGGTCGACAACTCGACATAGAGAAGGTAAGTGGATTCGCAGGATACCAATATTAGGTGCTGTTTGGTTCAAACTTTGGGAGGGTAATGTTAATGTAATCATTTACAGTGCAATACTTTACGTTTTCGTTTGGTTTCAGGCGGGAGCTGTCTCACGAAGAGCTGCGCGCGCGGATTCTGCAGCACGCAATGGATAACGCCAGAAAATGAGCGGCATCGTCGTTCTGAAGGCCGGGTATTCAATACCGCATCTGTTGATTATTACACAGCAGCCGAAAGAAACAATACAAATAGGTAACAGGGTAAAACGTTGGATCCAAACATGCTTAGTGTTGAGGCAGCGACAGACGGGTGTAGCAGATTCAAACTTTCAGTGGCCCGGTGACTCAGCATTTTTTGCAGCCCTCGTAGTTTTTTTTTTAACGTAACGGCAAAAGCTTTGCCGCTGATTTTTATTAGACGAAAAAAAAAACAAACAAGGTTTTTGTACAACTTCTTTACATCAACTCCTCCAAGCCACTAGAGCAAACAAGAAGACTATTGATCTCCTAACCATGTAAAACTAAGAAAGAAATACAAAACAACTAAGAAGAGATTTACAAACAGGCCATTTCTCCTCGGCAACTACTGCGTTCCTACATCTTGACGATCTTGACGTGTCGTTACTTGTTGGTAGCGTTCGATATCGGCTACTTGAGATGGTTGCAACTGTTGTTGTTTGAAGATTCTTCTATTACGCTCTTTCCATATATTCCACCAGAGATAGATTAAGATACCGTCCACCCTCTTTCTGTTATGCTTGTCAAATTTTCGGCGACATCTCCACCAAAACGCATGGATGGACCCTTCTGTATTAACTGTGTTCAATGTTGACAGGTTGAAACATTGCTTGATGATTTCCCAGACCTCTTTTGCGAATGGACAATTTTTGCACATATGTTCTGGTGTCTCCAGCCCTCGTAGTTTCAGTTTGATAGAGCTGTTTCTTTTCTTCCTGCTGAAATCTTCGTGTCTTTGTAATGTTTGAACTGCTGAAGTACCACGATCCTGATGAGCTGGGTATCCATGCCTCTGACAGTCCCTGTTTTCTTGGCTGATGAAATGCCGACCACTGATTTGAAACTGATTTATGTCGGTTTCCGTGCCCTGTGTGCCTACTGCGATTTGGCCAATCGATCGGAATAGCAGTTGCCCTGCGAAGTGTTCTACCATGGGTGGACTCTCTGGGCTGCTAAATCGTCTATCGTCAAAGGCACGTGCAGCATCATAATTCATAAGCACGAGGTGGCGTCAGCAGCGATGGACGGCGAACATGATGCTTGATGCGTTGCGGCGATCGGATTCGTCGCCCTTGTCTCGAGAGAGCTGGTGGTCAAAAGCCCGGATGTGGAGTGGATTATCCGATCAGATTGGGTGGGACGGAGGGAACCCTTTGCGCCGTCACAAATCCCAACCAATCGCCGAGCTGCTTGTGTCCATTGTTAAATAGCTCGTCGCGTACGACACGCCAAGCGGCGGGCGGGCTGCGGCGGCGACTCTCTCATCTACTCTGCTTCTCCACTCCGCTCCGTCGGCAGCGCGGGCCATGGCGACGCCGGCCTCCCTCCGCCTCCTCTTGTTGCTACCGCTGCTCGCCGTCGTCGCTGCCGCCGCGGTGTCTCACCCGGCGCACGAGGTGGGTGTGCTTTGACTCTGTTCTGTGATTCTGTCGTCGCATGTTTTGTCTGCTCTCGCTGGTCGCCTGACGTGGCTGGATTCGGTTGCGCCGCTGCTCGCTCGGCAGTTCTGCGCGGTCGGGGGTGACGCCGCCGGCTGCGGCGGCGGAGGGGACGGCACGAGCATCCTGATCAAGGGCGGGACGGTGGTGAACGCGCACCGCGCGGAGGAGGCCGACGTCTACATCGAGGACGGCGTCGTCGTCGCCGTCCGTCCAAACATCCCGGTGAGTTCCTTGATCTTCGTCGCCTCCGCGAGGTTGATTGGTTCCCGAATCGGTGGATCCCGGGGCGTGTTCGACTTGGTGCACTGCTGTCGCTCGCTCTGTTGCCACGAGGCGCCACTCTGCTGCGCCCACCTATACCCATGTGCTTTGGTGCGCTTGGGATTCCTGGCGCTTGATTTCGTTATATTATGACCGATGAATTTGTTAAATTTGGATCTCTTCCAGTACTGTAATTTTTATGTCTCGATGTCATTTCTAGGTTGGTGATGATAATGTCCGAGTAATCGACGCAACAGGAAAATATGTCATGCCAGGTGAATTCTTACTGTCTTCTCGTGGTGAATAGTTATGCGATCTGCTGTTACTTGTTGCCTGGTTTTATGAGCCTCCCGGTGAATGTTGCAGGTGGGATTGACCCTCACACGCACCTGGACATGGAGTTCATGGGCACCATGACCATAGATGACTTCTTCAGCGGCCATGCTGCAGCACTGGCTGGTGGGACGACGATGCATATCGACTTTGTCATTCCGGTGAACGGCAACTTGACTGCAGGCTTGGAGTCCTATAGGCAGAAGGCAGCAAAAGCTGCCATGGATTATGGCTTTCACATGGCCATTACAAAGTGGAATGATGAGGTTGCAAGGGAAATGGAAGTGATGGTTAAGGAACATGGTCAGTGTATATACACTTTGGTTTCTCTGTACTGTTATTTATTTTCTTAAGAAATTAAATCAAACTTTGTTACATAATAAAAGCAACTCCTATGCATCAACATGAGAATCGCCTTTTTTAAAAGGAATTATTTGCATTTTTATCAGTGCATGATTTTCAGATTTTGAAGTATTATCCTATTAAATAAATATCAATTTCCAAATTGCAGGGATAAATTCTTTCAAGTTTTTCATGGCATACAAAGGCTCCTTGATGGTCACTGATGACCTCCTCCTGCAAGGCCTACAGAAATGCAAGTCGCTTGGTGCCCTTGCTATGGTTCATGCAGAGAATGGGGATGCTGTTGCCGAGGGACAACAGCGGATGATTGACCTTGGGATAACTGGTCCAGAAGGGCATGCTCTCTCAAGACCTCCAATTGTAATCCCAAATTCAGACTTCTGTTATGCTCCTTGATATGTTTATGTTTTTAATCATAATTAGGGCCCTCAGGAACTTTTGTCATTTATTCTCAAATCCAGCTATTCAAAAGTGAAATAATTTTGTTTTCTTATTCACTTCAGTTAGAAGGAGAAGCAACAGCACGGGCAATCCGTTTAGCAAAGTTCATCAATACACCACTGTACGTTGTTCATGTGATGAGCATCGATGCAATGGATGAGATTGCCAAGGCTAAAAGAGAAGGTCAGCCTGGCATCTTTTCTTCCAGAATTTAGTTGGATTCTACTGTTGAAATGACCTCGTGGAGCCTGAGAACTGGATGATTCCTTAGATAGATCATTTACTGAATATATCGGTTGACTTAATTTGAACAATATTCAGTAACTGGACTAGGTTATACTTTAAAAACTTTGCAGGGCAGAGAGTCATTGGTGAATCTGTGGTTTCTGGACTAGTGCTTGATGATTCTTGGCTCTGGGATCCTGACTTCACAATCGCTTCAAAGTAAATGGGAAAAACCTTAGTAGTAATGTTTTTCGGATTATAAATTATTTTTTATCTCATATGATGTTTCTAGGTATGTGATGAGCCCTCCAATCCGTGAAGCAGGGCATGGTAAAGCACTCCAAGCTGCTCTTTCATCGGGAATTTTACAGGTGTCACACTTGTGTCATATGCTGAACTGTGGAGTCAAACAAATTGCATATTGTGTTTCAGCTTTTCTTCACCAATTGAAACTGTAGTTATTATGTAGAATAGATGGTATATTAATTGCTGAGAGGCAATGTTTACATTACCTGCTATGGAGAAGGAAACATGTGTTGCATTTTGCATAGTTACATAAACATCTAAATGTACTTTGTTGCAGCTTGTAGGTACTGATCACTGCACATTCAACTCCACACAGAAAGCTTTTGGTTCTGATGATTTTCGGAAGATTCCCAATGGTGTAAATGGTAGGGCCTCTGGGCTTAAATGTTAAAGTGATAGTAGGATCTGTAATCTGTACTGGAGATCTTAGAGACATTTCTCTCCTGAATACTTGAACCCAGGTCTTGAGGAACGGATGCATATAATTTGGGACAGCATGGTGGTAAGTTCAGTTTGTGAAACGGTTTAAAAGAAATTAACAATAGAATTCTGTAGGTTCTCTATTCAGTTCTTCTACTCTGATATTTATGCACCATACACAGGAGACTGGCAAGATTTCTGTAACCGACTATGTCAGAGTGACAAGCACAGAATGGTATTACACATTAAATCAGCTTGAACCAGGGTTTAGTTTAGCAGTAACCAGATTTTTATATCAAAATGCATTGTTGAAGTAGCAAACAACAATGATACAAATTACTCAACCTTTTTCAGTGCCAAGATCTTCAACATATTCCCTCGGAAAGGAGCAATCCTGGAAGGATCTGATGCAGATATCATAATCCTGAATCCTGAAAGGAGCTTTGTGATGGGTGCTCACACACACCATTCAAGGTCCAACACTAATGTGTACGAGGGCAGGAAAGGAAAGGTTGGTTCTTCTTTGCACACATAAATCAGCAGTATTTAGTGTGGAACTTGCAACTTGTTGGTGCATCAGGTACTAATGTTCATTTCGTGTAGGGAATGGTGGAAATCACAATCTCAAGGGGCCGAGTGGTATGGGAGGATGGTGTTCTGAACATTGCACCTGGCTCAGGAAGATACGTCATGATGCCACCTTTCGGCTACATCTTTGATGGGATTGAGAAATCTGACGCTGTCTACAGGGCTTCCCTACGAGCCCCTGTACAGCGTGGTAAAGCTGATGCATAGGCTATGGACAGTTGTTGATGCCATTGACCTGGCAGGAGCCCCCCATCTGATTCAAGAACGAGTTGCTCCAAGGTGAACACCGTCCGTTCCATGTGTATTGTCTATACAGAACACTTTATTTAAGATCAGATTCAGGATAGGTAATGGCCTTAGCATGCCTATGTACATCAAACACATTTGTGACTCAGAAAATTTACTAGTTCTGGTCAATTTGTACAACTAGTAACTTGCTATTCCAATAAATTATATTAAATTATCCCATTTATCACTCGCATTGTAATGTTAAATCTTTCATATTCATCATGAGTTATCCCCAGTACATTCTAAAAGAACATGATTGCTGATTGTGCATGAAGGATGGCCTTTCTTTGGAAGAACATGACTTTGCAAACAGATATTCAAGTGTTTCGTTCGGACATAATCACGCCATATCACCCAACAATGATGTTGCACTTATTTGTTCGTCGATCATATCCACCAATATTATCCCTTCATAAGATCTTATATTATTCTGGATGTATTTACAACTCTGTTTTTTCCTCCAAAATTTTTACAGACTTGTCCAATAACCCATGATGGTCTGCAATATGAACTGAGCATTCACTTGAACACATACATGTCATCCCTTCATAAGATCTTAGATCCAAATATCTCACTAACAAATGAGCAATATGAAAGAACTAATGGACATACTAGAGACAGTACAAAAAATATCCTATTTATTTATGAATTAATTGAATTTATTCCCTTGGACGGGCAAGCCAAAGAGAACTCAAAGCACGCAGCCGAGAGAAGTAGTCACTTATTGCAAGTAGGGCTCGTGCTGATTGTCGGGTGGTTAAGATCCGTTGCATTTGTTGAAGTGTTTGCAGCCGTAGATTATCAGCCTGCACATTGTTAAAAAATTATGTACTAACTTGCTATATCTGCTAAAAGGATCATTTGAAATCAAAATCCGTGCAACTGATTTTGTACATCATTATCAATCAACAGATTTTTTGATAATCAGAAACCTTTCCAATAATTCATTTGTCATTTCAGATTAAGCTTGCATAAGCTGCTCAGGAATTTTATTATTAAAGGTTATGGATTTAAGAATATCATGTAGCTGATAGTCTACAGAAAAGACCTCAAAGAGTAACCAGCAAATTAAGGAAAATAAAGATAACTTGCTGTTATGAAATGAGCAAGTCCATGATTTTGCATGACAAACCTGTCGTAGAAAGTTCTCAAGGGTGCCAAGTTTTCCCATAGCCATCGCCATTTGTCCCATGTAATTTGCAACATTGCCAGAAGGTCCAGCAGGGCCCAGGGATCCAGATGCTAGAGTTTCTGCAAGTGACTGTTGTAACGCTTCCATCCCTTGAGAAAGAGCATCTTCAGCTTGTTGGGAGGACTGTTGCAGGTTGGATATACCAACAAGCTGCTGATCAGTAAGAGGCTCTAGGTGACCTGCCAGTAACTGCAACAGTAATGTTGGAACAAAATTGAAATTATTAGATGAGAACATAGCATCGTTCAGAAGTTTGTCTCGGAATAAAGTCAGGACAGAAGTTTATCATCTTCCACTTTGTATGAGGTACTTAAATACTACAATTAACAGATTTGCAGTCAGACAATTCAGATTAGAATGAACAAACATTTCAGTTAGAATGGAAACTCCCATAAGGGGACCTTGGAGTTCAGGGCAAGAGCCAACAGGCCAAGAAATGTAATTGTGCATTCACAATAAACCATTAGATTAGTACCTTAAGAAGCTCAGACGATCGAAAGCCACCTAACCACATGAAACATCTCTCAGCAGGGGTCTTCCACATCCCAGACATCACATGAAAAACATCTGCTTTAGCTGCCACACCCTTGAGCCTGAAAATTTCGTCGTACTGTGCCATAATGCTATCAACAATACCACGAAGATCATTATCGCCAGCATGTGCATTGACTGCAGCCCTCAACTCATTTACATGTTTGTTGTGCTCCTCCAACCAGCGTGCATACTCCATGTCAAATGCCAAAGCTCCTACAGATCAGAGTACATGAACATAAAAGGGAACTAGCATTATGATGAAATCAAAAAGACAAATTCTGATGCTTTCAAAGGTAAAACTGCCTGTAAAGTTCTAATGTTAAGGAAGTATGTCTTAAGTGCTACCACACCATAGCTTATTTCATTTGTTAGATGTGTCCTCATTTTATCCATAATAACTCATAAGAGCCAAGTAACACCCAAGAAAAGGGCACAGAAGTCAAGCCCCAGTGAACAGTACACCTTTTCGAATGAGACATGTTGAGTGTAGTATTACCATTTCCACTTGTTGATTGAGGTTGATCTCCTGATGTCGAAATAAAAATACCCTGATGGAAAAAAGATGACACATTAGTCAACACAAGTGCAGCATGTTTAATTCCAGAAACAACTTTCAAATTATGAATGTAAACAGAAAGACCTGTTGACGTGCCCGCTGAAGCTCTTGCTCTAACTGAGTAAGTTTCAGTCTGCTACTCTCAAGGTTTTGGATGTATGCCTGAAGAAAACATAAGGTGAAGGGTGCAAATTAAATCTACCAAAATGATGAAACAAAATAAATAGATGAAAAGGGGGGAAAGGTAGTATCATAGCTAAAAAAAAATGCTAATGTGATCTACAAGTGCAGGTACAAGAAGCAGTAGGCACACAATTATATCTGGATGCATAGTCTCCTAAGTACTTATAGAGCTCATCTGTAAAATAATATGTAATACCCTGTTCAAATGAAAAGATTTCTCAAAAAAAATGTAGCGGCAAGACTGGTACTACACTAGATGATGAAAGGATGAACATAAATGGAATCTGAAAGCAGTGAAATTCCAGTAATGTTCCAAATCACCTTCTTTCGTAAACGGCTTTTCCTTAGCAGCTTCACGATTTTGGGCAAGACGCCGAAGTGTCTGTTTTAAAAAAAATATATAAATAATTTATATCCAGCGGTGGATTAACACATGATCAATGTATCATGATATAGTGATAAGAATACCTTCTGATCTAGTTTGTCCCTTGATTTGTCACTAGAATCAGAAGCTGTAGGGACAGCAACAAGTCCTTGTTCAAACTGATAGGCAGATAATTAGTGAACTGGTATATGCTAAGTGATGTTACAAAAAGATAATCATATAAACACTGAAGCATTCTTTCCAACAAGAAATCCATTAAATGTGTTAAATGGCAAGCATAATTCAAGTGATCACTTCATTAAGGATGATGAACATACACCAGGTTTCCAAATACAGAAAGAATCCTGCCGGCAGCTAAACATTGACCAACAGTCATACAATAGTTGGTCAAAAATGGGAGCAAATCATACTTGTATATGCAATGGCTTTATCTAATGCACCATCCATATTATTCTTTTTAAGGTCATATGACCAAGAAAAACAACATCCACCACTCACACACGTGTTTTACCCCATAATACACATGCCCCTACGCCTTTGGACATACCATCCATATTATTCGTGCAAGACAACCTTGATGCCTACAATTAGTTCAAGTTATTTATATGTATGAAACTGAAAAAAATATATGCATGTAAATATATGCATGTTTCGAAGTCAAACATTCTTCTTAAGCACATCAGAAACCTCCAAAACAGTAAAACCTGAGTATGAATATTCTGCGAAGATCAAGCATATCATATTCATCTAATAAAACAGATCAAGAAAGGAGTGAACTGAGAATGGTTGCTACCATCTGGTTTGTCTCATCAGTATCTGGATCTGTAGATGTGTCAGTCATAGGGCTACCAGCCATAGCTGACTCTCCCCAGTTCTCGATGTTACCAGTTGGTAATGCCACCAGATTTGACTGTGCTCCTGTTTGCTGTTCTAGCGACTGAGGGTCAATTCTTGTTGCAGCTGTTGCTGCTTCTGTAGTATTTATATGAGGAGAAATAGGCTACAAATAGGAGGGGGGGGGGGGGGGGTGGCATTACCACCCGGCCCCCCCGAATCTGTGTGAACTCCTGATATGGATGGAAGTATGGAACATCATTAAATTAACAAGCTTTTGATCAGTGACCAGAATTTTTAGTGTGTGCCTGCATACCTTCCCGTAACTTCCAAACTGAAGAGGATTGTTGTTAATTGTATGGGTATTTGGCTTCAGATTGAACAAAGCATCTGAATGTGAGAAAATAAAGGAGAAACGTTCAAAGTTCAAACTATGGGGAAACTGCTTGTATGAAAGGGATTGCAGTTGTGTACAGCCACAATGGCAATGCTTGCAAGGTGAGACCTCTGCTGTCTGTGGTATCAGCTACAGATTATAATCCCAATTTTACAGCTTACAGCTACACATAGTAAACAGAAATTATACCTTTGGTAATTGCTGTGAACAAGCATAGCAATAGCTGTGTGACAGAGTACAACTAGCTATCAGATTCAAAAATGGAAGGCCAGATGCATATGAGTAAAATACATATATTCCCAATGCTGAGAAAAATACACATTGAACTTCCCAAACCAATAGAAGAACATATATAAAAAAATACTAGCATATTTGATTGAGAACTGAAAACATACTTGCATTGAGGTTAGCAATATCTTCTAATCGGAATCCAGCTGACTGTGCAAGTGCCCCAAAGTCAGTAACTCGAGAAGGTTGCATGCTGTTCACATCTGTGTGGCTGAAAAGGCATTGTTCATCAAAATAAAATATTGAGCATAAAACTATATACATTTCTTTTTAGAAAAAAGGTTTTGCAAAGTAAAAAACATACTTTTTCCCCTAAAAACACATTTTATATTGTAGCATGCAAAGATGAAATTTCTTTTGTCATTCTATTTTAGCATGACATTCGAATGAGCTACTCATCGGTTTGTACTCCAGTCACAATGGTGCAACGATTGCAGGGTTGTTAGTCTTCGGCTTCTTCTCCAGTCTGATCGTTTGTGATGCTCCCACTATGACCATGGGAGGGACGTTAGTCAGGATTTATAATCCAATATTGGCATATGTATCCAGGGAGGCAATCTGCCTGCAACCGGTGTACTCTATATATACTGCTTGAGATGCTCAGTACAATCTATCCCACTCAGTATACCGAATCTACTAAGGTTTCACTAACCCGTATCAGTTGGGTAGCGCATGTCCAACCCTAGGCCCCTCTTCTGCTATCATGAAGATATGGCCCTACTACCGTGATGATCTCCGGTACCCTTGTTGGGGACATGTGTTGGACATAATCTGCTGCCATCCCATCTTTCACTTCTCAACATGGTCAAGGACATATAGGGGTCAGCTCGTGTCGATGGTCGACCATGTCCTGGCCCTAGCAGCATGGCGTTAGGTCGTGCGCCTGTAGAGGTTCCATCAACCACGTCTCGAGCTGATGCTAGAATAATACTAGAAGTAGTTGGCCATGCCTCATCTACCCGATAGTGGGTGAGGTCTGTGTATAAATTCTATGCAAAGCAATGGAAACAAGAGCTTCTTTGCGACCTGTAAGTGCATTCGCCCCCGAAGTGGGTTTTGGATAATTAATGACAATCAAGTTGGGGACTAACAAGTTTGTTCAAGTGAATTCACAGGTGTTAGTCCATTGAAAGATTTAAATGATAAATATTTGGTGATGCAAGCACCCTAAATTTTATATGGATGGATGACGTTTCTACTCAAGAGGACCCTATCATTTTATATTTACTTGAGTCATAGAAAACGTCGTACTATCAAGAGGGATACAAATAAGGTTGGTAATTCGAGGTCTAAAAGTGCTCAAGTCTATATTTAGGGCGTTTGGAGAGTCACCGTTTCTCTCACATCACTTAGAAATGACCTTTGCTTTA
>CM041634.1:48452558-48523528 GCA_023333625.1 Bothriochloa decipiens
CATTTGAGCTGAAAATTTCAGGTTATCAAAATCGCCTATTCACCCCCTCTAGGCCGATTAGATCCTTTCATGACCATTCACTTGTGTACTCAGTTTCGGCCAACGCTGAAACAAGAGCGGTGTGTGTGTGTTCAGGAGCTCGGCTCGTCTTCTTCCTTGGTTCAAGGAGGGTCTCGAGGGTAGGGTCGAGTAGGCACTGCTCGCCCCGTCGGTGCTAGGTTCTAGCGCCGACATGTGGTATCGGAGCCGTACACATCGTTAGGTTTCACCGCCGGCGATGTCGGAGACTGGTACGGGCACCGGTGCGCTGCAGGGCGGCGGCGGAGATGCGGAGAGGCAGCTCCGGCCCGTGGCGCAGCCAGTGGAGGTGCGCGTGGTGAGGGAGTATGGCGGGACCAACTCCTGGCCGATGTTCACCCGCACCAACTACGGCCAGTGGGCTGTGCAGATGAAGTGGAAGCTGCGCGCCCAGAGGTGGTGGGCGGCCGTCGAGACTGGGAACGCCGGCGAGGAGGCGGAGGTGGGCGTCATGGAGGCGCTCATGGCTTCCACGCCCGGCGAGTTCCATGAGGCGCTCGGCCAAAAGGCCACGGCGAAGGAGGCTTGGGAGATGCTGGCCTCATTCCGTGTTGGCTCGGATCGAGCCAAGCACGCCAAGGTCTAGCAGCTCAAGCGCGAGTTCAACGACATCCGGTTTAAGTCTGGGGAGACGGTGGAGGACTTCACGCTGCGTCTCCAGTCGTTGGCCAGCCAGCTGGCCACTTACGGCAAGCCGCTGGAGGACGAGGATCTCGTCAGCAAGTTGCTCTGCGTGATGCCTCCCAAGTACTCGCAGCTTGCCATGTCCATCGAGACAATGCTGGACATCTCCACTTTGTCCCTCGAGGATGTGGTAGGGAGGCTGCGGGTGGTGGAGAGCCGCGGACTTGCGCCGTCGGAGAAAGAAAAGCCCAAGCTGATGCTAACCGAGGAGGAATGGACGGCGCGGATGAAGGAGAAGCGCCAGTCTGGAGAAGGCTCCAGCCGCGACGGTGGTGACCGTGGCGGCAACGGCGGCAAGAAGCAGGGGAAGGCACCGGCGGACAAGAAAAAGGGCAAAAAGAAGTTCACTGCCCCCAACGCCTGTCGCAAGTGCGGCAAGGTGGGGCACTGGGCTCGCCAGTGCCCGGAGAGGAAGGAGAAGGAGGAGGCACACCTGGCTCAGGACGACAGCGACGACGAGCAAGCGCTCTTGATGGGTGAGTACTGCGCTCTGCAGGAAGGCAAAACAGGGAAGACGGAGGCGGAACAGAGGACTACGCCGCAGGCCGTCGAACTTGACGAGCCGCTAGCGCAGGCACATCTGGGCGCAGTCGGCGACGAGAAGGAGCAGCGGTGGTACCTTGACTCCGGCGAGAGCAACCATATGACTGGTTGCCGCACCGCCTTCACCGACCTCGACACGAACAAGACCGGCACGGTCAAGTTCGGGGATGGCTCGAGGGTGCACATCCGAGGCCAAGGCACGGTCGTTTTCTGTTGACGGAACGGCGAGCAGCGCGCGCTGACGGATGTGTACTTCATCCGATAGCTCCGCTCGAGCATCGTCAGTCTGGGTCAGCTTGATGAGCGCGGGGTGGAGGTGCTGATTCGAGACGGCGTGCTGCGGATCAGGGACAAGGAGCGGCGTCTTCTCGCCAAGGTAACGCGCACCAAGAACCACCTCTATCTTCTCGATTTGAAGGTGGAACATCCTGTGTGCTTGGCGGCGGCGTGCACGCAGGAGCCGTGGCTGTGGCATGGCCGGTTCGGCCACCTGAGCTTCGACGCTCTGGGCCGGCTCGGGAAGATGGTGACCGGGCTGCCACGGATCGAGCATGTCGGGGAGCCGTGTGACAGCTGCCTGGCGGGGAAGCAGAGGCGGCTGCCGTTCCCGAAGACGGCGAGGTACCGCTCGACGGTACCCCTCGAGCTGGTCCATGGGGACCTCTGCGGGCCAATCACGCCATCGACGCGTGGTGGACGGAGGTATTTCCTCCTACTCGTGGATGACTGCAGCCGCTACATGTGGCTGCAGCTCCTGACGAGCAAGAGTGACGCGGCGGACGCCATCAAGCGCTTCAAGGCGCGGGCGGAGGCGGAGTGCGGCAAGCAACTGCGGGTGCTCCGGACCGACCGCGGCGGCGAGTTCACGGCGCTCGAGTTCTCTGAGTACTGCGTCGAGGAGGGGGTGGGTCGACACCTCACAGCACCCTACTCGCCGCAGCAGAACGGTGTCGTGGAGCGCCGAAATCAGACCATCGTTGGCATGGCACGCTCGATGATGAAGGCGAAGCGGATGCCGGCAGCGTTCTGGGGAGAGGTGGTCACGACCGCCGTGCACATCCTCAATCGGTCGGCGACCAAAGCCCTCGAGGGGAAGACGTCGTACTGTAACATCCTAGATGTTAATACGTAATTAAAATATTAATAATGTGCATTATCAAGCATAATCTTTGAGCATCATGGCATAAATGCATTCATGTTCTAATGATGTCTTTTATATGATGCTTTGTTTTATACATGAAATGATGATGTTTAGGGTTTATTTAAAGTTCTTTGTCATTTTAAGTGTTTCTGTAAGTTTATAAAACAACCTAAAATTTATCTTGTTATCTTATGCTTTGCTTAATGTTTATATTTGGTCAACCTTGATATGTCTCAACTAAAACAAATTTACTTTCCTTAGGTTGCTTGTGTTTTTGATCTGATGAATGACATGAAATCATAAAACCCTAATTTTTAATGTCACTTTCAATCCTTGATTTATGCCCTATCTGGATTAAGGTGTAAAGTCATGCTTTACACTTAGAGTCATGTGTAGGGGATAAGTTCAAGAGCAACAATTAAAAATTGGGCTCCAAGTTTGAGTTTGGAATTGGATTCTCAAAACTTGCTTCAAGTTGGGTAATTCAAGTTTAAATTCAAATTGGGGCAATATTAAAAATGTTTTTCAAAAGTCAACTTGGTCAACCAAGGGTACTATTGGGTCATTGACCTAAAAATGTCCTTGGATGGTGTTTGTGATCACTAATGACCAACCAATTAATTTAGAAACCAAATCGAGTTTGAATTCGGTTTCAAAAACCCTTTATTTCAAAAGCTTGTTTTACCCCTTTTTCGATATTTCAAAATATATAAGGAATTTTGATATACTCTCAAAATATGGTTTGTAGAACTTGACAAGAGCTACAATAATGGTATTTAAAGTTTTTCAAGTTTTCAAAAATAATTTCAAATGAATTTGAAAATACAGTTTTCCAGCATTTGTCCACTTTTTATTTTAAACCCATAATTCAAAAATTATGCATATTTTGGGAAAACTTTGTGTATGAAAAATGTTTGGTTTGAAAATTTCAGCATTCCATAGTTTTGAATATTTTCAAGTTTTATTGAAAAATCAAAAGTAATTTCAAATATTTATTTCTAGGGTTTTGTTTCCCTTTTGAATTTGATTTCATATTTCAAAAACTAGGTAGAATTTGAAAAGGTTCATTAAATGAAAAATGTAGCTCTTGAAAAGTTGTGCAAATGATATTTTGGGATATTTTCAAATTCCTATGTAATTTCTGGAGAATTTTGCAAAATCCCGAAGTGACATCTGTGGTACAGTGCATGCTGACGTCAGCATCGTCTTCCTCCCCCTCTGTTCACCGGCATCGCGGTGTCTTCCTCGCCATCCCGGCTTGCCGGCCGTCGCCAGCGCGCGCCCCTCGCTAGAAAACTCCTCGCTTGTGTGTCGCCCGCCCGTGTTTCACCTCCTTCCTATAAATAACGGAGCCGGCCGCCGCTTTTCTTCCTTTCTCTGATCGCCATCACCATTGTCGTCGACCTCCATCCGCCGGCAAAATTCGCCGCCACCGCACCATCGTCACCCGCTTGCTCTTGCTTAGTGCTCCGCCTCGCCCTTGCGCTTCTTTTGAGCCAGTGCTCGCTCTCGTCGCCCGAATCGCCCGCGCACCGTCGTCTTCTTCCCGACCGACCTCAGCACCGCCGCGAGCCCGTCACCGTCGCCCGCTGCCGTCGCTAGTCATTTTCCTTCATCTTCTTCACAGTCGTGCCCGCGGTGAGCTCGTGAGTCTGTCCATGCCTTCAATTTCACTCCTACCGCGCCGTAGCTGCCGGCGTGTGTGCTCGCCGTCGATGCTCTGCTCCGCCTCCGCCATGCGCGTAAGCCGCGCCGGTCTGGTGCCGCTTTGGCCTAGTTTTCTTGCATATCACGACCGCGTTGATGCGCTGTGTGAGTCCGTGTGCTCGTTGTCGCCGGAGAAGGCTCCGGTGAGCCTTGCCGCCGTAGCCGCGCGCCGCCGTAGCCGCCATGGCCGTCGTCGGTCACGCTCCGGTGTCACCGCCGCCGCATTAGCTACCTCATCTGCATCGCCTCGTCGTGTAGAGCACGTAGGTGCCAACCGCGCCGTCAGAGACCTCACTGCCGGCGAGATTTTGCCGGTCAAAATCGCGCCGCCGCGGTCAACGTCGAGAAAGGAATTTTCCTTTTCCTTTTTATTTTTCAGAAAATCATTTTAAATATCTTTTTCTTTAGAAAATCATAGTTAATCATATATTGTTCCAAAAATTATGAGAATTTATGTGTATTCTCTTTATGATGTCCTTTACCTAGAAAAAATATAAAATGCTAATTTTGAGTACTTTTTGTATAAGTTAAAATTTACCCTTTTAATTGAAAAATGCATCTTAAATGATTTTTAATAAATAAAACAATTGGCTTTTAATTCTAAAATTTATTTTGCCATCTAGTTAGACCAAGATCTTTTCAAAATAAAATTTTAAGCTCATTTAGACAACTTTAGTTTTATGCCTTTATTTTATGCTTGTTAATTAATTAATTAATCCCTTTAATCATGCTTTATCATTATAGGATTTGTTTGACTTTGGGATTGATTGATGACCTTGGGTCAGTAACCCTAATGACCTTTGGCACTTTAATTAATTGTTTGCGCTTATCTTAATCATGTCATTAGGGCTTAATCAACGTTATTTCATGTGCCTAATGAACTTCATTAATGAAGTAGTTAATCCTAATGAACTTAGTAAGCTTTGTTGGCTTGCAACTTTATCGTGAAGAAAAGTTGTACTCAAGCTCTTAATCTGGTTATGAATCCATCAAGCATCATGTTTATTATTCCATCATGTTGAAACATATGATATCGCGTAGCTTTTGTTAACGGAGAGTTTAACGTTGCCGAACCAGATCCCAAGGAAGAACAGAATCAAGAGTTGGGTGTTGATCCGGAGCCCGAGATCGTCTACCCCGACCATCAAGGCAAGCCCTGGATGCATTTAAACCCTTCCTTGATTTTATAAAAGTTTTATCGCTTCAGTTATGAAATGTTGCATTAAGTAATAGGAGTTGAGTGATAACCCACCAATTGCATTACCTGTCTTATTTTCCATATTCCTTGTTACTTGTTTTTGGAAAATGCTTAGTTATGCTTAGCCCTGCTTAATTAGTATGTTTTCAAAAAGAAAAAGAATGAAAAAGATGAGGTTGGCTTATCTTGATGGAATCATGATGATACTTAATAAATCGAGTCCGGACAGGTAACTTGCATTGGGAAAGGAGTCCTCTGTAGTGTTTCCGTCTGTTGATGCCCTAGGTCCCGTTCGATGGTGATCTGCGTGTATCGAGACCTAGATAGCCACCTACACATGGTGTGGTATACTTGTGGGGCTGAGAGTCCCATGTATATTGATATGCTTAGGAGTTTGAGTCTCATGTATATCATGTGGTTGATATATGGCTGCGGTTGTTATCCCGGTATACTGTGTCATCTGATATGCTTAGGAGTTAGAGTCTCCTGTATATCAGTGACCTAGGTCCCAGTTGGGTATATAAAAATGGATTTGAATCGCCGTTGCTTCTCGGAGAAGAAGACTCGATCTCTGTTCATCATCGTAGTAACAACTTGAATGATGATTAAGGTTTAAGAATGGAGTTGGTTGGTAAGCTTGAGCTAGAGCAAGACAACTTTATTTTTTTGTTATAATCAATGATAAGTTAAAACTTGTTTCCCAAGAGCTTTTCTGCAAAAATCCTTGTTTCTTACGAGCCTTACCTTGTCCCTCTGGCCTGCATTCCTGAGTCTTCACCCCTCTTTTTCGTCGGGTCAGTCTTGTTGAGTACTTTTGTACTCACGGTTTGTTGAACCCCTGTTGCAGGTGCTAATTGGTGTTCAAATCAAGTTCATGTCGGTGGGCTCGACGTGATCTGGTTGTCCTCTCCCAACTTAGGCGCTCTACCTAAATTGTCTTCTGTAGTTCTTCTCTGCTTCCGCAATTGAAATTAAGTTTGTAAAAGTTAACTTATTCATATTTTGTAAACTCTATGTTATCATTCTTCCGCACTCTGATATATATATTTTGTAACAATGTGATAATGTTGGAGCTACTCCTTTGTTGATCCTGGTATGAGTTGTTAAATGTGGTTTAATCGGGGTCCTTTGAGGGCACCCGACAGGGCTTTCTAAGTTGTATGGGACGCATGCATGGCTATTAAAGGTCTTTGAGACAATGATAGGTGCATGTGGGCCATATAATTTAGGAGGTTCTGCAACACGTACGAGGCGTGGCACGGGCGCAAACCCAATGTCTCGTACCTGCGCACGTTCGGCTGCATCGGTTATGTGAAGACCGTCAAGCCGGGCCTCGGAAAGCTAGAGGATAGGAGCACGCGCATGGTGTTCCTCGGCTACGAGGAGGGGTCGAAAGCCTATCGGCTATACGATCCGGTCAGAGGCAAGGTTGCGGTGTCCTGGGATGTGGTCTTCGACGAGGCAGCGTCGTGGATTTGGGACGAGCCGCAAGCGGAGGGCCTCGAGCAAGGCGGCGGGCTCTGCGACACATTCGTCGTGGAAAGGATGGTAATCCATGGCCATGGCGAACCTGAGGAGGCATCAGGGACCGAGGAAGCCGGAGCAGTGGACCCTGCGACGGCTGGGGCGGAGGAGCCACCCAATCTGTCCAGAGCAGAGTCCCCTGCCTTGGGCCGTTCTCCGTTCCACTGGGCCACCCCTCGACCGGGGGCCTCGGCCGCGAGCGCGGGTCGGAGGGGCGCGGCCTTGACCGCGACTGCAGAACCGGAGGCGTCGAGCAGGGCGAGGGGGCCTCAACCCGACCGAGTCACGCGCACGGGTCGAGCCGGCCTCGACCGCGGAGGCGCGGACTAGCTTCGACGTGTATCGGCGCGGGAGGCCTCGACCGCACAGGCGCGGGAGGCCTCGACCACGCGAGGCGGGATGGCCTCGACTGCACAGGCACGCGGGGTCTCGACCACGGACTCGTTCGCGGGAGGCCTCGAACCACTCGACCCAATTGAGGGAGGCCTCGAGCACGGGACCATGGGCTACGTTCACGCAGGGGACCCTCGACCGGGGGGCCTCGACCCCGAGGCAGGCAGTCTCGACCACGGGTCAGCCGGACTCGCACGAGGGTTGGGCGGCCTCAACCGCGAGGCGGGAGCGGGCCGTGGGACCTCGACCGAGGAGATGGGGTCGAGCACGGAACTTCTCCGCTGCGAACGACTCCGCCTCGAGGAACTGCGGTTGCAACCATCGAGTATGCAACGCCACCGTCGGACATCACGGAATTCGTGGACGCATACCACGAGGGTAAGGAGGTCCGGTTCCGTCGCTTGGACGACGTCGTGGCAGATGCGACGGTACCCGGTCTGGCGGCGCGGACCCTCGACGACGACCATACTCTGCTTCTGATGAGTGCAAAGGAGCCGACCACGTTCGCCGTTACGGAGCACGACGCGGCGTGGCGGAAGGCGATGCTGGAGGAGCTGAAGGCCATCGAGGAGAACAAGACCTGGGAGCTTGTCAATCTGTCGGCGGGATGCCGGCCGATTGTACTCAAATGTGTCTTCAAGATGAAGCGAGACGAGCGCGGGGCCGTGGTGAAGCACAAGGCACGCCTCATCGCTCGAGGGTTCGTGCAGCGCGAAGGGGCCAACTTCAAGGAGGTCTTTGCCCCCGTTGCGCGCATGGAGTCGGTGCGACTCCTGTTCGCCCTCGCTGCTGCCAAGGAGTGGCAGGTTCACTACCTCGACGTCAAGTCGGCGTTCCTCAACAGGGACCTGGCCGAGACAGTCTACGTCAAGCAGGCGCCGGGGTTCGTCATCAAAGGCGCGGAGAAGAAGGTGCTACGCCTGCGCAAGGCCCTCTACGCCCTGCGTCAGGCACCACGGGCGTGGAACGCCAAGCTCAATGCCACCATGGCTGAGCTTGGGTTTGGGGGATGCGCCACGGAGCATGCACTGTACACCCGTCAACGGGGGAAGGAGCATCTCATCGTCGGGGTGTACGTGGACGACCTCATCGTCACCGGCGCACGGGCTCAGGACATCGCCAATTTCAAGGAGGAGATGACAGCGCGGTTCCGGATGAGCGATTTGGGTGCCCTGTCTTACTACCTCGGCATCGAGGTGAAGCAGGGGGAGGACGCCATCAGGCTGGGGCAGCGCGCCTACGCGCAGAAGTTGCTCAAGCGGGTGGGCATGGCAGGCTGCAAGGCTGTGGCCACGCCAATGAAGGAGCGCATTAAGCTCTCGAGGCAGAGCACCCCGGCGAAGGTGGACGCTACGCTCTACCGGAGCATCGTCGGCGGGTTGCGCTGGCTGACTCACACGCGGCCGGACATCGCTTTTGCGGTGGGCTATGTGAGCCGGTTCATGGAGGATCCGCGGGAGGATCACTGGACAGCGGTCAAGCGCTTATTGCGCTACGTCCAGGGCACGGTGGAGTTAGGGATTGCCTTCCCCAAGCGCGGCGGGCTTCAGCTGAAGGTGTTCAGTGAAGCACCGCCCGAGGCCAAAGAGGGCGCGCCGGGACTCACGGTGTTCAACGACGTGGACATGGCGGGTGATATGGACGGGCGGCGGAGCGCTTCCGGCGTGCTTGTCTTTCTCGGCGGAGCGCCGATTGCCTGGCAGTCACTGAAGCAGAAGATGGTGGCCCTGTCCACCTGTGAGGTGGAGTATGTGGCTGTGGCCATGGCGGCGTGCCAGGTGGTCTGGCTACGACGATTGCTGAGCGAGCTCACTGGTGTCGAGGCTCAACCACTGACGCTCAAGGTGGACAATCAGCCGACGATTGCGTTGGCAAAGAACCCCATCCTCCACGACAGAAGCAAGCACATCGATTTGAAGTTCCACTTCCTTCGAGACTGCGTCGATGGAGGACAGATCGTCATCGAGTTCGTCGACACTGGCCGGCAGCTTGCTAACATCCTCACCAAGTCACTCGGGCGTCTTCGGTTCGAGGAGCTGAGGAAGATGATTGGCATGGTCGAGGTCAAGGGCTAGCAGCAGGATTAGGGGAAGATTGTTGGACATAATCTGTTGCCATCCCATCTTTCACTTCTCAACATGGTCAAGGACATGTTGGGGTCAGCTCGTGTCGAGGCCGACCATATCCTGGTCCTGTAGCAGCATGACATTAGGTCGTACGCCTGTAGAGGTTCCATCAGCCACGTCTCGAGCTGATGCTAGAATAGTACTAGGAGTAGTTGAGTACTGTAGCCATGCCTCATGTACCCGATAGTATGAGGTCTGTGTATAAATTCTGTGCAAAGCAATGGAAACAAGAGCTTCTTTGCGACCATTCATTTGTATACTCAGTTTCGGCCAACGCTGAAACAAGAGCTCTATGTGTTCAGGAGCTCGACTCGTCTTCTTCCTTGGTTCAAAGAGGGTCTCGAGGGTAGGGTCACACTACTCGCCCCGTCGGTGCTAGGTTCTAGCGCCAACAACATGCATATGTGGTCCGTGATCAGTGACAACAAGCCCAACCAGTCTGACAGTTGACCAGGGCAAGCTGCCAAACTATTAGGCCAGTGCAGTGAAGTAAGGCAGCATGGCGCATCAATGAGAACCATTGCTCATCTCAGTCCTTGCACAGTTGCACTACTACCAGAGCATAAGGCCAACAGAAACCTTACTGCAGATAACAAAGTTACCATCCAATGATTACAACACATGAGGTGAATGAAGGTCTGGTCTAATCAGAAAAAAAAAGCAATCGACTTTTTCCTCCTGGAAAGCAGAGGCAATCACCACCGCAATCCATGCGCTGCGCAGTACGATGATCAATTGGCTAGAAAGTAATTAACAATAATCAGGGATCATATGATGCTCATGCTCGTGCACGGACAAGTGAGACAACCACCACAGGAAGTCAGGAGCACGCATGCAAAAACGGGAGGATAGGCGAACGGGGGAGGAAGAAACCATTTGACCAAATGAAGAAGATGCGGTGGCGCGGGAACATACATGGCGTGCTGAGGTGGCCCGAAGCTCGGCATCGCCCCGCCCGCATCTTCCGCCGCCGCCGTCGACCCTCCTCGTCTACTCTCCATCGGCCACCATCAATCACCTTCCGCCGCCGCTGTCGCCTCACCTCCGCGCACTCAAACAAGCATCGCAAGGCAAGCGGAAGCAGAGGATTTCTGCCTCCGAGATAGTAAAAGAGTACAGCACCAGCTGCAGGGTCCTGTCGAAAAAGTCTGAATTTTTGCACCACGGCCTGATCAGCGGGGCGATTTGACAGGGGTTGTGTTGAGAGGTGATTGAGGAAGGGTAGAGTTGGTGGGTTCAGAAAGCAACCAGTTGTGTTTGGGCGAAGCGAAGGCGAGGAGGAGGAAATGGAGGGGAGGCGGGTCCGTCCACTCCAGCGGCGGCGGCAGGGGCAGCAGAGGTTGCCAATGCCTCGAACTGCGGCCATTTTATAATGATTTCACGGACTTGTGAGCCCCCACCGCCGCTGGAGGAGGAGTGACGTTTGGACCATACCAATCTCTAGGCGGGAGCCACCATCCCATGCTTCCGCGCACACAGTGGCTAGCGCTGAGGCTCAGCAGGGGCCAGGCCGCCAGGGCACCTTCATTGTGCCTTCTAATAATCCGGAAAAAAGAGGAGAGAGAGGAGAAACCAAATAATGTGTATTTAGATCTTTTTATAAACGTAAAAAAATTTTCTGTTTTGTGTTTTCCTTTAAAAGTTAGCTTTTTTATAGAAACTTCTATAACTTTCCTAAATTCCTACATAACGACGGCTTATAAATGTAACCAAACGGATCTATATATAGTCGAGCACCATCTTACACCTTATCAGAACTTGATGTAAACAAAATAATTTTCTTCTCTTTCATTCTCTTATGTATCATGTTCTTTTTATCAATCATCCACTGACAGCCCAACACATAGTCTCATTTGGTACGAGCCATCTTACTATGTGCTAGAAATTTATATGCTTGTGAATTTTATCTTACCAATAGAGTACCTGTCAATATGTTAACCTTTGCACCCTGCTAAGATAAAAATATGTTGTGGCTGCTCTGGTGTCCACATAGTAGTGCTCCTGGACCAGCTCTAGGAGCAGCTTCAGGTAGCAACCAACCAAATAAGACATGATCAAAGGTTATCGCTCCGTTCTGCTCTTCTTGCATTTTGCACTTTATGAAGCAAAATGAGATTGGGGGAGCCCAAAAAGTAGCTTCGCTTAGCTCCTCAAATAGCCGAGAGGCATGGACACCAACGTAGGGTGCGCGAAGCTACTTGGCGCCGAATATGGAGCCATTGAGGCGAAGGGGTGCAGAGCCATCGGATACGGAGCCACCAAAGCACAAGACACCAAGCCACCTAGTCATCGTGCGCAGGGGGCTATCGAGTCTTTGATGCTCGATGGGAAGAAAATAAAGCCACAAATACCTCGCGGGCATGGTGCATAGAAAAAAATAAGAAAGCAATTAAGACCTGATACAACGACTATACATGTTAGAGCAACTTCAAGAATCTCCTTATATTGTTTTTGATTAACAGATATAAATTTAGTGAAGAAAATACGTTCCAAATAGTTTTTAATCATACATTCAAATGTGGTCATCACGTATTCTGAATTTCCGGGTAGCTAATATGAAAAACAAGACTGGCTCTTTGAACCACGTACAAGACAAAAGAAAGTTGTTGGAGGATGAAAATATATAGAGAATATTTTTTATTAAAATAACTGATAATTTAGAGGTAAAAAAGATTCTTGAGATGCTTTTAGGCACACAAACTATTTACGGCATGGAATGCTGATTCTTCAGCTAACAAGTAATGAAAGTCCTAGGTTTAGAAAAAGAATATGTTGTAGTGTTACACGGCTATCGGGCTATGCATTTGCTTTGGGGCGACGAGAACTTGTTGCCTCGCCACAGACGATCAGGAGCTTTGGATGCAAATTTCTTCACCTGCTTTGATAATTCTGTACTAACCTGTGCACCATTTCCCACAATTTGTTTAGTCCTCGTTATCTCTTCAACTAACTCCCTCGGGAGCACCACCGGTTTCCAGTTCTCTATCATATCTTTCACGTCACAACAGTCCGGATTTTCATTTCGTGTCGCATAGCTAAAACCCGTGCTACTGCTACTGGGTCATGGGTTAATCAAATCATGGCAACGAAATGAAAAGCTCATAGACTTTTTGCTTCTCTAGTCTCTACTGTTCCTCTCTCTATGTAAAGAGGGGGAAAAACAATGGTCAGTACGACTAAGACAGTATAAGCCTCTCACACACTGACACACACACACGCACCTGTTCTTTTACAGGGTGAGTGGAAAGCGACGCGACCGAGTCTTTGTAGATTCATTGAGCCGCATCTGCGTGATCGTTTAAAGAGGTTTATGCCGTCTTCAAAAAAAAAAAAAGGTTTATGCCAGACGCTCGACATGTTTGGATCAACTTCATACGTGCTAATGAAATTAATAGTTAAAAGACCTTCGATCTAGGATTTATTAGCAGAAATATTTAAATCCACTAGTGCTAATTTTAGCTACTAATTTTCATCATGCAACCAATTCCCAACCATCCAATAAACTTATGGCTCTAGTTCATAATTCTCATGATCAAGACTCAAGGGAGCCGGTAGAGCCGGGCATATGAGTTTTGCTGACACCGGTCTAGGCTAGGTCAGACCCACTTGGCTCACCGCCATGCTTGTTAGGACGGTCCTAACCATAAAATTATAGGATAATTTTTATACTTACTAGCACCCAAGGTCAGTTTTAGTGGGAAGTTTTAAGGTGTTATTAAAAAATTTTATCATATAGAATGAAATAAAAATAGGGATGCAAACACCCATTCTCAATGCAAAGTTTCATCCCATGATATTTTTAGACATTTTAGGCAATCATTTCAAGAGAGTTTCATCCGGATTAACTCATTTATTCTCTCTCTTCTTAAAAGTGTTGCCATGTCATATGGCATCTTATTAAAAACAGATAAGACTCAAATGAAACTTCAGATTGTGGTAAGAAATCATTTCTTATCTCTCCTTAATTGCATTGCCTCATCAGTATTTTGCTTAGCTGTCACCTTTATTTAATGTCAGACTATCATTAGGTTTAGGCATTCGGATAATTCGTTGAAATCGCTTCGGTCAAACTAGTCATCAATTTCGGTAATCTTTTAATCACAAAATACATATTATACTTCTGCAAGAGATAATGCAACAACATAATAATATATTCGCAAGCACATAATAACAAGAAATGGATCGTGTAATAAATCAAAAGGAATAAAGCGACAAATAATGCTTCTAACAAGTAAAATCTTATAGAAATACATTTAAAAAATACACAAATGCCCATTTTTGTTTGCGATCGGCGTTGACGTAGGGCATGCATCAGATTCAGTGTTGTCGTGTTGCTTCCATCGACAAGGCGGCAAGCGGTTAGACGTCGCCATTGATCGCTACAGTGGTCAGGTGATGAGCTCGAGCCAGTCGTTGTCTTGACAGCAGGAGAGAATCCACACGGACAGAGATGGCTCCTGTTGTTTTGTGCTTTTTATCGTCTGGGACTTGGGCTGGTGTGTGCTTATCCAGTAACACTGTACGTATTACTGTAACAGTCCGCTTGATAGGTTTCTTTTTGTACCTTTTCTCTTATTGGGTTTCACGTCACGTTACTGTATATGTACACGTTGGAGTACCTGCTCCCTCCATATCTCTAAAGAATTCGTTTGGTCATCGACACCGTCTTAAAAACAACTTTGACGGTTACTTTTTGCTAAATATATATTTATGAAATGTAGTCCATATAATTTTATAAAACTACATTTTTAAGATGAATCTCACCTTCGTCGTTGTTGCCTCAGCCGAGTGTGAAGGCACAACCAATGTTGCCGCACCGGAGCACAAGGATCGCCGCACAACTATTCTCACGCATCTCGGTTTCTAAGCGGGGGAGGTGCCCATAATGCAGTGGAGGGGGCCGGGTTCATCGACGGACAAACGAGGCCTTCCACGGTAGCCAAGGACACATACGACAACATCTTCGTTGATGACCCCACTCCTCGCATGAAGATGAAATGCGCGAGAGCTCTTCCCGGACCCCTGCGAGGAGATCAGTCAAGGAGGTCGAGACGCCGCGCAAGCCACCATGTCTGATCCCTAGTGATGACTGTAGTATGATTAGCAATAATTATAGTAACACTTGATCTCCTTCTGTTAGGGAGGGAAGAGCCGATTGTATAACAGTACCGCCTATTGTGAGCGTCATTGTAACCTTTACTATTTCTCAATCTTAATATAAAAAATGCACAAACATTTTCTGTATTCGAGAAAAAAAAGAGAAAAAATATTAAGCTGAATCTTACATCACTTTCATATTTTCAGACTCAATCCAAAAGAATTTATTTACATTCAAAGTGTAAAATGTTTGACTAAGATAAATCTAAAACAATATTCTTTAGAAATGCGGAGAGAGTATGTTTTTTCTTTTGTCACAAGAGTATGGGGTTGTAATGTGGTGACATGATGTAACGTATATAGTTTGTTAGTCAGCTCTCCTGTCTTGTCAAGGGGAGGGGAACTCAAGATGAGCCATGCATGTGCTTAGCCGTATCAATGCAGATATATGCTATGACTGGATCTAACGTACGGGATTTGGTAACCAAATGCACTGATCCACATGGATGCATGGTTGGTAACATGATGAGCACATTGAAGTCAGCTGCTAATGTAAGGTACAGTAGCAGGCTGTCGTCGTGTGTGATGTGCAGTCCGCCGATTGCCTGCACACATGCATGCAACAAGGTTCAGTCAGATGATCAAGCCCGCGGATCCGCGGCGCAGGCGGCATGCAGGCACGGACGCACGGTTGCGCCGGTGCGGAAAAAGAAAAAATAGATGCAGCCGGCCTGCACTGTAGCACATGCGTACTGGATATACCGTTGAGAATCGGCCTATCCATGAATCAACGATTCGTTGTCTCGTTCCTAATCCCAAGAAAGAGACGCGTAGAAGTTGTAGATCGATCCTGTCTCTCTTGCCCAATCCTCAGAATAAGAACATACGAGAGACAAGTACATGAGGGAAGTCATTTTTCATTCGTTATTATAGGTGTACACACGGTTCCTTTATATAGATGTAGCCTGTAGGACATAGAGGAAAGCCTTCAAGGCCCATCTGGTATGAGCCCATCAATCCTCTAATAGAGGATTTCTTAATACTCCCCATTGGGCGAATGCCATGACAAATACATGTCTCATTAAAACTTTAAAAACCCAATGGGAAAAATATAGAGAAAGAGTACATTATTGTCGTTTAATGCATTTGCACATTGTTGCCTCGTTAAAAACCTTTACATGAGAAACTTCTAGAAAACTCATTAAGAAAAAAAGAGTACAACATATGTCTTAAGGACAAATTCTGATCTTCTAGACCATGCCATTTTAAATTCTCTAGAATTCTGGTTAAGAGCTAATACTATAGGGAGATTCTCCCCCTAAACCTTGCAAAACTATTCTATAATGGCAAGAACGCTTTCTACATGAAGCATATGCACATAGAGATTTAACAAGTATATCACATACATTACAAGGATCATTGCATTAGAAAATACCAAATTCTAGGTATTATTTGAGACCTTTAAAGTCTCATGAATAATAATCAATATCTTGTAAATACTCCCCCTGATGACAACATTAGTTGAAGTCACTCACTCCGGTGGCATTAACCATTGCACATAGATAGTGCAAGTGAGATTACAAGATTTTCCACATATTTAGTCTTCAAGACACTTGTCTCGCTATTCTTCAGGAACATGATAGAAAATAATACATATTCTAGCATGCATACATCAAGATGCATATTAATGCACTTCAGAGTTGCAATGCACACACCTTTGAGATGTGATTAATAATTATTACTCTTTTATGCAAATTTCTCTATTCAAAATAGTCGTGACTCCTAGGGTTGACTATATATTGTTCTAGAATATTTAATATATAGCAAGACATTAGAAGTCTGTATTTCTAGCATAATGGGAAATTATCGCTAGTAGCACCAAATATATCATATCACTTTTCAGAGGATACTTTAACTCCAAATCTTCGGGTGGAGACCGCATTCTATCACAAGTATATATACATTCATAGTAAAAGCTCATGGAATGTACATGTGCTTATATAGTATACTTATATCATATTGTTTTTGGTTTCTCTTTTTATTATTCTTAACTCTCAGGGTCATATATGGATCTTCCTTCCAAGGAATTCAATTATTTGGTGCATTTAGACATAACCTTATATTCCTTCAAGAAAAAAGTTCTTCAGGGAGTTGTTGTCCTTATGGGGAGATTATTCCTCCAAATGACAATATTGGTATGAGATTTCAATGTTGCTCTTTATGGATTTTTAGAATCCCATAACTACATATTTTGATTTATGCCATTAACCAGATTCATTATATAGCAGAACATATGTTAAATTATGTCGGAATTGGTCTCTATTACGACCTTTTGAACCATCGTTTTTCACCACCAATTGTTCAATAGTGACCCATAATTATCCGAACATCAGGTTCAAGATATTCACTTAGCGATTTTTTGGCTCAACCTCAATTGCATATATCATTTGACCCGATACGAGAGTTTCAAGCACTCTTACCATGGACTTTATTCCGGATCCGGGTTCTCACAAAAGAGACTCATTAGCAATTTTAGAGGTAAACAAGTGTCGACATATTTTTCCGACTCAGTAACAATCTTCATTATTTCCTAAAATGATAGATTCATTGTTGTTTCATTTTCTCAGCTTTTATAGTATGCGCGCATTGCTAGGATTTTCATCTCCAGGATGAACCTCATCATGAGGTAACTCACCAGCAGGGTGATTTCTCTACAAGAGTATGAGAGGAGCTTTGTCACACATAATGTCACTTTGCTTTTTGAGCATATGCTTTTTGACTTAGGCCGCTAGATCTTACTTGCAGGCGTCCCCACATAATTTGATCAAAAGCCAATAAGTCACGTGGATATAAAATTAATCCCGGGTATATCCACGTCTACTTCGGGTAGAGGCATTCATTTATAGTAAACAATTTGATTGCTCCTCATCAATACAGTTATCTGGCATAACTCCATGCTATACAATAGAGGAGTGTAACTAAATAGCTAATTTAGTTTGGATTTGTGCATTTTGATTCATAAATATCAAGGCATTCCATAAAATGGGCATTCATCTCCCCCTAATGTCAAGATATTTAATAGCATACTTAAATTTCTCATTTACCAACTTCTAGTGGTGTATATGTATGCTTTAGTGGTGATTTATTTGGAAAATATTACACACTTTACCAGGGGGTTACTATTTTTATATGCAGTGAGCTTGGACTTTATTAATGCAGTTGCATGGATACTGCATCTATTTCCTTCTATAGGAGGAGTATATATCCTCAACTTCTCGTTGAGTGAACTTCTGGTTAATTATCAACTATTTCTCTGCATGTTCTTGCTTTCAATGAATGCATACGCAATCTTCAAAACTTAGCATCAGTTACTCACACGTAACCCATAATTTAGCCATAACAATCCTTCAGAGACTAATGCTCACCATTTGTCATATAACTGATAATCAAATATAACCAAACATAGCTAATGGTGGCATTACGCTTTCAGGCGCATTAAGCCGTGGTTGTGCATAAGTATGATAACAAAAGTATGGCAATAGCCGTGGTTACCAAGCACAATACTTGAATATAGAGTTATTTCATAGTCTAGCTCTTTTGTTTATTACCCAAAGTTTGACTCAATTACTCATATTATATAATTAATAAAATTGAGTCATTATATTTAATTGCAACATATTTCTTGTTCTATATAAAGCATGGCTCAGATCAAATCATTGTTCAGCATGAAGATAAACTTTTAGATAGAAAAAATGAGACCAAGGATTTTATTTATCTAGGAAATATTATTTTAATGCAAAGCCATTGGCTTAAGTAAAAGAAACGATTTCTTGGCAAGAGCAAAAATGACCAATATCCTTCTGGGATATACTCTCAACTCATAGCGCAATAGTCGTAGGTAAAAGATACATATAAGGAACATACATATAGTTTTCAACATCCATATGGCCTTTCAGAGCCTAGGATAACTAGTGTAGCATATGATTGGTTAATATCAAAATTAGCTCCAAGCTCTATTGTGATGTGGGATTCATATTTCTTGCCCGCTTTTCATCTTCTGGCAGTTGGTAGGTAGAACTTAATTAATCAAATGAGTTGTGGCGTATACAGACTACTAGCCACAGCGTAGTCACTCCACACATAATATAAACCATGTAATGGTTTTCCGCAATGATGCCCACAGTCATTTCAACGACTGTGGATACCTCTAATTCTGAGTTTTGATGTGCACTTCGGGGCTTTACTAAGAAAGGATAAGCAATGTTCTTCATCAGGAAGAAGTATTCTGCTTTTACACTAACTTAGAAAAAACCTCAGAATATTAATCTCATTCATATTCTTATAGCAACTTCATGTTGCCAAGGGGAAACAATCCTCAATTACTATGACACTTCATGCTTGTTCTGCAGCAGAGAGACAGGAACAAAAACACATCGACTTCTGATCTTGTGTTGACCTGAGTAGAGTTGTAACCCTATATTATAATATTTAAAAATATACCTAGGCAAGGTATTATCTCCCCCTCAAGGGAAGTTACAAATAAAATCCCAAATTCAGTTGTATACCTAGGCAAGGTATTATCTCCCCCTCAAAGGAAGTTACAAATAAAATCCCAAATTCAATTTTATGATATACAGACAAGTATCATGCAATCGTTTTCTTCAGGTTACTCCAGGTAAATAAACCAAAGCATTAGAGAGAGCGCTAGAGAGAAAAATGATCTTATATATAGCCATAGATGTTACATTTATTTCCCAGAATTTTTTAAGCATATGTATTGTTCCAGGGTATTTATAAGTCTTAGGATAATACTTCGGAATTATATAACCCATAGAAAACATAATCACACATAAACATGCAAGAAAAACTAAATATAGAAGGCATGTCTAATACACAATCTCTACAGGGGTGCAAAAAATACTCATATATATGTGAGGGCAAGGTAGTGATCAATGAAAACATTTCCTAATCTTTGAGAAAAAGGAAGCAACAGGGTTGCCAGCTTGCCCAAAATGCTCATACAAGGATGCTGCACATCTTCTGTGCGCAGTGTGACCAACTACGGGTGGTACAAACGTGTAAATATATGGTTAGCTGCAACAATACAGTAAAAATAATTAGAGATGTGCTTGCATTTAGCTACTGGCTAAGATTTCATCGGGCCGTGGCTATGGCCGGTGCTGGCTGCTGCATTGACATGCTTCTAAAGATCATCGAAACCATGCACGTACTAATCTTCTTAAACATTAACAATTTATCTACCAATAACATATCTTCAAGATATAAACTTGTAAAAAAAATTAAAGGAGAATATATAGCCACATCAAGTCGTACGTGCTTCTGGCAAGGCCGGTAATGGGCATTGAATGCATGTCTCAACCTTAAGTAATAGAAACATCAGTTATAAGCCATAAAGAAAAGTAGTCTGCGATTGACTAATAATCATCTGACTTTGGTGCTTAAGATAAATGCATTCTTTAAGATGCGATTTATTCATACCTTATCAAGGATGTCAGTTGATCTACGTCACATGCCGCGTAAGACAGTGATTGGTAGATACATACCGCGTAGGGCGTTTGATATTGTCGAATTAGACGAGACGAAACTTGGCACAACCATCATCATCCAAGACCAGCAAATTTGCAAGGATCAGCTTCCGTTGATAGGACCAAGCAGAGGGCCCAATGCCGATGCCTCCGTACATGTGCCCAAGATTCATGTAAAAGAGGATCAATCTGTTATTCATATGCTAGATTGATCAAAATACAAATAAAAATCCGAAAAAACATCACAGAGCCGAATTAAGTCCAAGACTGTTGGCTGGTGGCGCTGGAGACCAAAAGCACCATGATGAGATCACGCAGATCGGATCCATGTTTGCTTGCGCCGGCACCTGACGGCGGGGATGGATGAAACGGCCATGAGCAAATGCATCCATAGATCCAAGGCGTGTGTTGCCAAATCACAGGATGGCATCGGGTTATATCAGAAAAATTACCAATCTATGATTAGTAATGAAACTAAGATTGATTTATCGAAAGGCTAGGAAGATTCCAGATCCTGTTTTCACTGCACACAAGGCGTGAGGAAGACTGTGCGGTGTGGAACACCGACGCATAGCCAGCCGCCGCTACGATCATCGTACGTGCACTGTTCACCGTGCAGCAGGTACACCATGGTTGTCCGGCCTCCGACAGATGGCGGGTGGAATGCAGATGGCGGGTGGAATGCGCACGATGCAGAGGTCGTGGCCGGTTGGAAAAACAAAATCAGTCCATGATTAGTATATGCATAAATCATGGACGAATTAAGAATAGCCCACGGCTATTAAGCTTTGATTGATCGGTGTGCCGTGCCAGTATGCAGCGCCGAATCCAGAGGCATGAGCGTTGTCGCCGTGCCAGCGACGCAGCCGCCGCCGGCTTGCTGCCAAGATGAGGTCGAGACCTCCAGGTCAAAAGGTTTCTGATCTCACACCATCACGCCTCCATCGACTCGCTCGCGGATGCTACTCGTGGCTGTTTCATACGAGCATGGAGTAGATGCAGATCGCATCCATGTAGGCACGTTCCATTGTTGTGCCAGCCGATCCAGGATGGCAATCCTGGCCGCAGCATAGCGCTCGACGAGACGTGAGCCGAGAGCCGGAAAACACAGATCAATCCATCATTAGCATCAATTTTGAAGATCTGAAAATAATTAACGAATCAAGAACGTCTCACTCAGTTGGAAGAGCTGCTGATAACGTGTTAAGAATCGGTCTATCTATGGATCACCGGATTCGTTTTCTCGTTCCTAATCCCAAAAAAGAGGCGCGTAGGAGTTGCAGATCGATCCCATCTCTCTTGCCCAATCTCTAAAACAAAAACACACGAGAGACAAGTATATGAGAGAAGCCGTTTTTCATTCGTCATTATAGATGTACGTATAATTCCTTTATATAGATGTAGCCTACAGAACATAAAGAGAAAACTTCGAGGTCCATCTGATATAAGCCCATCGATCCTCTGATCGAGAATTTCTTAACACATACGTTCCCGGGCGTCCGTCGAATACGAGGCAGGCCAGCCGAGCGCTGCACATGTCGCGCACGCACGCACGGAACCAATGCGATCGACTAGATCAGGGGGCGCTGTCGTCCAGCCAACGAGCACAAGATGTGTCTATACTTTTTTAGCGGCCGCGGTGAATCCAAGGAGTTGTTAATCCATCAAATGCGGCATCGGAAACCAAAACTGAGCGAGCGTGCGTGTCTGGGAGTGCGAGCGATCCGGCGTCTCGGCGCTACGGAGCGCTGTCACGCTCTATTTTTAAAATAAAAATAGAATATATAAATAGTCTTATATACGTTTTAGAAACAGTCATACGTATAAGATAACAATTACAAATAGTATCATCACCCTGTTTATTACATAACAAACCAATATTTATTATAGAGTATTACGCATAAACGATAAATACCTAAGATATTTTTATTACGGAAGCTCCACACAGGGACATGTCAATTGGTGAACACCAAGCCTAGTACTCATCGCGATAACTCTTATTTCAACCTTCATCTGTTACCCATCTGGGATTTTCCAAAATTAAAAATAAAGTAAATGTAAGTACACAACCGTATTCAACAAGCATAACATGGGTTAACGAGGCTCAACAAAGCTGACCCTGTTTGATTGTAATTAGCTTTTATAATTTATTCATATTGAGGCATAGTATCAAGGTAGCAGGTGTTTTCCCAAAAACCATCATGATCATGGTCACATAAATGAATATTAAACATAACAGTACATAAATGAATATTTTAACATAACAGGAGAGATCATCATTAGTGTAAATATTCCAAGGCTGCCCTAACCGTAGGGCACGAATAATATATTGATTTAAACTCTGATCAGAGGTGTACACTTTCACTGTGAGTCATGTTTTGCAACCGAGTGGATTTATAACTTCCAAACCACTGCAAAACATATACAGCCTCCCATAGGTTCTTCTAACCAATCAGAGATGCGAAAAACGTTAAGTGTAGGACCCCCCTTCTAATATGGCATAATCTTTTCCGGCTATACTCATAAGGACAGAGGCTGTCCTAAACCCAATTTCTATACTACTAACAAGCTAGAAAAGGGCCTACAAACGACTAGGGCCAGAGCCATATAGCCATCGTAGTTGTACGTTAAATCCCGGATGTTCTATTACAGACTAGCCCTCATGTGGTTAAAAGTCATTATTACTGTTCATGACACAAATACTCATTAAGTCACAAGATTATGATATCCATTAAGCACTAGCGTCATAGCTACCCAATACAACACAAAGGTTTAAGAAATCCGGATATCAAAACTAGTTATAATCTCTAGGTCATCAAAGAGAACACATGCATATGAATTGTTGTTTAGGTAACAAGAAAAATCCATGCTATACTTGCCATAATTCATAAAGTCTTGCTAGTCCTGCTGATCCTCAAAGTAGCCTTGCTCAACAAAAACCTCACCGTCTGAACTCGACATTAACAATCAACACCAGACAATCCAATCAAGCATACATACACGAAGCAAACAAAGAGTTATTAGAGAAACAGTACACCAATCTCATCGAAATAAAAAAAATTTATAAAACTATTCTACACCCTGCTACGATCACACAGACGTCAAGTTCACCGAAAACAGAATTATAACGACGAAGTTATGAATTTTTAAAGATTTCCTATAGACAAATAAATACATTAAATATAGACTAAAAATATAAAGTTTCCAAAATACTTCCACAGTAGCATCACTATGTAGATTACGAAATTATGAATCTAACGGAATTTGAACGAACCAAATCGAAGTTAAAACGTGAAAAATGTAAGCTTTTGAGAATAATGACAAAACTGTAAATAAAGAAAAATGTATTTTAAAACTATAAAAAGAAAATACGTTTTCCAGTGAAGAAAACGTATTCTGAAACCCGTTAAAAAGAAAATACGCTTTTCAGTGGACAAAGCGTATCCTGTCGAGGCCGCCAAGGGCTCTTAACAGAATATACCAAAACCCAGGGGGTTTTCGGCAAAACTGTCGGCCGAAGGGGTACGGGCGACTGTAGGCCGTTGAATCTAAGATCGACGGCCCAGATCAGTCTGGCCAGTCGGCCTCGCCGGGGAAGACGCCCCGACGCGGCGGCTGCCATCGCCGGCGGCGAAAGAAGCTCGCCGGAGATTTCAATCCGGCGTTCCCGACCACCAAATCGAGCATGGCCGGTACCGTTAGAACAAGGAGCTCACGCCGCGCTCACCTATCAAGAAGATGAAGGCCGAGATCGATCGGGGACGAAGCGCGACGACGAGCAGCAGACGACGGCGCACTGCAAGCGGTGGCGGCTCGGATTAGGCCGAATTGGACCAAATTAAAGGCACACACGTGCTCAGGAGATCAAGGCGATGCTTGCCAGCTAGTTTATGACGAAGATGACCCGTCGGTCGCGGCGAATTACGAGCTCCGGCGGTCGGTTGCAATGGCGGCTAGGGTTTCGGCGGCGCTGCTTGCTCGAGGCGAAGGCGGCGGTCGATAGGGTTTCGAGTAGGGGTCGCGGACGCGGTTAAAGGCTTAAATAGCCTGGGGCAAGGTGGTGCGACCGAGGGTGGACGTCCGGGTTGGCGCGGTCGGAGTCGGGTTCGGCTGGGTCTTCAAGCGCGAGTCCCGGTTGGAGGAGGAAGGAGACGGGGTGGGTCCCGCTTGTCAGCCAGAGAAAAGGAGAAGAGTGCGGACGGCGGACGGCGCGTCGTCTTGATGGGCCTCGACCTGTCGGCCCAACATGAAGAAAGGCGCGCGGCGGGGCTTCTGTGGCTTGGTGGGCCGGGAAGAGAAGTGGGCCAGCGCGGGGGGGGGGGGGGAAAAAAAGGGGGGCGGCGCGGCGGGCGGGGGGGGCCGGGGGGGGAGAAAAACGGAGCTGGCCGAGCAGGCTGATCGGGCCGCTCGGGCCGAAAGGAAGGAGGGGAAAAAGGAGGGAATAGAATTGATTTTTCTTTTGTTTGAATCCTTTTTCAAATGCATTTTTAAAAGATTTTAAATTCCTATTCAAATTCAACCACCACAACAAAGAATATGCACCAGCATGAATACTCAAGCATGTTTCTACCATGATATATCTTTATTTTTCCTAAACTTTTATTTTGCCTATATTAATTGCTCATCAAAAATACAATTAAAATATTTGAGCTATTTTTGAAAACATGAAAATTTGGGATATTACGAGCGCCGAAGCCTGCACCGATCCGCTCCCCGGCGCCCTGCGCGTGTCGTTTCGTTCCTTTCGTGGCTACACCAGGACCGCCGGCCGTGTGCCGAGCCGGCGGCATCCACCCACTGTGTCATGCATGTCACCATATCCGCCAGGTTGGGCCGTCGGGCGCACAAGAATTGGTTCCATTGGGCCGAGGCCCAGCCCCCCAGGCCAAGCTGTGCCGCCCGTCTCTGCTCCCGGGCTGTACAGCTCAGTTGTCCACCGGAACTGGCGACTGCTGCATGCGTGCGAATACGAACTGCTACGCGTCCTGATGCTGACAGTGACTCGGTGAGACCGCTACCGGTTTGTTGAAGAGTCCGCGCTGCCGCCTGGCACCGATCATCATCCAATGCAATCAGAGTACCAGTTGTTGCCGTCTCAACTCTGATCGGCTTCGCTGCTTCCAGAGGGCGTCACGGAGGAAGCAGACATGACGGGGGTGACGTCGATCATGTGTGTACTAGTGTGTTCATGTTTCCACATCAGCATTCAGCATCGTGTCGACATGTTACCCATGAGTACCTCCGGCTCCACCACACAACGTCATCACGAGCACAGCAACGGATCACCTATACGGCTATACTGCCCAGCCAGGCTCTCAGATTACGTGCACACAGACATAAGCTAATCTTTCTGAACAAACTGTCTTTTCTCAGATCACCTCCGCCGTTGAACGCTGGCATTCTCGGCGTACCCATCTTGAAAAGGTGCCTTTGGAGGCCCATGGGCCACCATACAATACTATGCCTTTGGGCCGGACCGAACTTTTTTTATTTTGAAAAGGTCTAGTATTTTACTTCCTCGAACATCATCATGGTTTGATTTTTTTCCCTCCTTTATCAACCTTATTATTATTCACTCTTTACATCACCAACATGAATCGAACACTAACTCAAACCGGATTTAGCAAAGTTTTTCAAATGCAATAATCTGCAACTGGAGGCATTCACAAAGCTGGTGTAATGAGAAAATGCCATCCAATATACGGTCTTGTTTACAAGTTCTTGTGCATATATTTTAGGCAAACCATGGCATTCAAAATTCATGCTCGCACCTTTAATTTTTAGCTAATTTGACTGAATTTTGTCCGGAACGACTTGTAGTGGTAACTGGTAAGCAACTTTGAGCAAATCAGTATGGCTTGATCTAGACGTGTCTCGTGTTAAAAACCATACCTTAAACTTAAAATATCATGTTCACACCTTAAAATAAGAGATATTTATCTAGATGACTCAAGCTACTTGGTGCATATTAGCGAGGCAAGATCCACACGTACTAGACCCCACTTCAAAAGTGAGGACCTTCCAATTAAAACATCGTTCATACCTTAAAAGTTTAGAGAAATTAACTAAAATTTGTTAGAAACAACCCAACGTGGCAATAAGTATTTCATGAAAATTAGGATGTCCAAATCAACTCGTGGAGACAAATGAATGAAGAACCTTATACTTGGGCTACTATCCATGGATAACACAATATAGAGACCAATCAAGTGCACATAAACGACAATCCAAAGCTATTTATCTGATGATTCAAGTCCATCCTACATGCTTGTAATCATCAAGTATATCCGTCTAATAAGCTTACACTACAATTTTAATTTTTAAGAAGACTTACCTTTCAAAACAGGAAAGTCTGTAATAAAAATTACAGAAGAACAACCCAACCCAAACGGGAACCAAACGAGAAGGGGAAAGAGGGAGGCCGGCGGTTCCCTTCCCGCCATTTCCTCCCCACCCACCCTTCCATCGGCCATGGCCACCACCCAATCCCCGGCGCTATTGAATTCTCAGTTCGTCTCCTTGGGCCCCCCTACGGGCTACGGCTCCACAACCCCCATCACCCTCATCCTCTCCGAGTCTCCGGGGGGAAGGACGCCGCTGCCCCCCTCCGCCGCCCGGTCGCCATGGGCAACTGCTGCCCGGGCTCCGGGGATGCGGAGTCCGCCGCCGCTTCTTCCGCCGACCCATACTCCGGCGGCACGTCTCTCAAGGCCGGCGCGTCGGCCGGGTCGGCGCCCACGCCCACGAAGCCGCCCGCGCCCATCGGCCCGGTGCTGGGCCGCCCCATGGAGGACGTGCGCAGCATCTACACGGTGGGCAAGGAGCTCGGGCGCGGGCAGTTCGGCGTCACCAGCCTGTGCACGCACAAGGCCACCGGGGAGCGGTTCGCGTGCAAGACCATCGCGAAGCGGAAGCTGTCCACCAAGGAGGACGTGGAGGACGTGCGGCGGGAGGTGCAGATCATGTACCACCTCGCCGGGCAGCCCAACATCGTGGAGCTCAAGGGCGCGTACGAGGACAAGCAGTCGGTGCACCTCGTCATGGAGCTCTGCGCCGGCGGGGAGCTCTTCGACCGCATCATCGCCAAGGGGAAATACACGGAGCGCGCCGCCGCGTCGCTGCTGCGCACCATCGTGGAGATCGTGCACACCTGCCACTCCCTGGGCGTCATCCACCGCGACCTCAAGCCCGAGAACTTTCTGCTGCTCAGCAAGGACGAGAACGCGCCGCTTAAGGCCACCGACTTTGGCCTCTCCGTCTTCTTCAAGCAGGGGGAGGTGTTCAAGGACATCGTCGGCAGCGCCTACTACATCGCGCCGGAGGTGCTCAAGAGGAACTATGGCCCCGAGGCGGACATCTGGAGCATCGGCGTCATCGTCTACATCCTCCTCTGCGGAGTCCCGCCATTCTGGGCCGGCAAGTCGATCGTCCTCCATTTCGTTCGATCTGCATGCGCTTGTTTATTTTCAAATTTCAACTCTAGGCAATAGGCATGTCTGAAAGATGATGCGTTTCAGAATCGGAGCACGGCATCTTCAACTCCATCCTGAGGGGACAGGTGGACTTCACAAGCGACCCATGGCCGCGCATTTCGCCGAGCGCCAAGGACCTCGTCAGGAAGATGCTCACCTCGGACCCCAAGAAGAGGATCTCTGCCTACGACGTCCTCAGTATGTGATGTTCTCCTTCTCCTCCTTGTGCACGCAGCTGACTGACTTTTGAATAGCTGAATTGACTCTGTTTGCTGTGCAGATCATCCTTGGATCAAGGAAGATGGCGAGGCGCCTGACACGCCACTGGACAACGCTGTCATGAACAGGCTCAAGCAGTTCACGGCGATGAACCAGTTCAAGAAAGCCGCGCTGAGGGTACGTCGTGTATTTTTCCAGCCACAACGTACATTCTGAATTGAATTCAAGAACTTGCTTGACATGCCACCGACCATTCTGAATCATCACTGAATCGAACGAAGGTCATTGCCGGGTGCCTGTCGGAGGAGGAGATCAGGGGCCTGAAGGAGATGTTCAAGAGCATGGACGCCGACAACAGCGGCACCATCACCGTGGACGAGCTGCGGCGAGGGCTGGCCAAGCAGGGCACCAAGCTTAGCGAGGCCGAAGTGGAGCAGCTGATGGCGGCCGTGAGTTTCAGTTTTCAATTTTCACACATTTGGGCACCTCCCTCACACACGGTGCTGAAGCTGAGCGATATGATTGCAAATCAACGCAGGCCGACGCGGACGGGAACGGGACGATCGACTACAAGGAGTTCATCACGGCGACGATGCACATGAACAGGATGGACAGGGAGGAGCACCTCTACACCGCCTTCCAGTACTTCGACAAGGACGGTAGCGGGTAAACCAGCATTCAGAATTCAGACATTGCCATGCAATGAATGCATCGCCGTTGTGATCTGAAATGCCACACCACCCAGAAAGAAAAGAGAAACGCACGCAGCGAATTCTTAGCTGCCAGTCTCGTCTCGTGGCTTATTGGCAGGTGCATCTCCAAGGAGGAGCTGGAGCAGGCGCTCAAGGAGAAGGGGCTCCTGGACGGCAGGGACATCAAGGACATCATCTCGGAGGTCGACGCCGACAACGTAAGTCATCGATCGGTTGCTGCATGGATTCTGAACGATATATATGACGATGAGGTCGATCAGTAGACTAATCGATCGGTTGTTGGTGCATCATGACGCAGGACGGGAGGATCGACTACAGCGAGTTCGTGGCGATGATGCGGAAAGGGACTGCCGAGCAGAACCCCAAGAAGCGGCGCGACGTCGTGTTGTAGCCTGTACCTGCAGTAGGAGCAGAGATCGAGCTAGCTGATGGTATATGATATATGGAATGGTACGTAATGGATCGGCGTCCAGCAGACGTTGATGCCACGACGCACGGGTTGCTTGTACTGTACATTGGTTGAGCAGGGCAAGGCGCAGTGGCAGGGAGATGCACGCACTCGGCTGCGAGTACATCGAAACATGCATGGTGAGCTACTGAACTGGAGCCTGGAGGGGCCAGGGCCTATTGACCGAGGACCAGCGCTGGAGCCTGAACACGGCAGCAGATGTCTTAGATCTGTTGGTATGCTTACTGATGGTTGGAGAACTCGTCAGTGACCACCTCTCGATCGACGTGCAATGGCCATGGACTGTGTATATATCTTCAGATGCTTAAGTGTAAGCGTAATTGTAAGGGAATAGCATACGCGAAATCTAATATGTTGTTGAGTAAAGGGGCACGTTTGTGGACAGTTTTCCTTCCCTTTGTATCATTGGTTCATGGTGACACAGAGAAGTAATACATTAGACATCTGCACATTAGCACATATATCCATGGAAAACAGTTTACATTCAGGCATTCAGCCAAGAAAAGCTATTCAACGCAGGACCACAAACATGTAGCTTCTCTATGTAAGTCGAGAGAAAATCGTGTCGAGGTGAAAGAACATCTCTATTAAGGTGTTGTTTCAGCACAATCTAAGCAAGTTGTTCCGTGTAAATAGTACGGCTGTCTAGCTAGTTTTTCCTCATTATAACATTTATTATAATTTTTCTCACTTGAAGGCATTTTTTCAAACAATTTTGTTTCTTTGCTTGACTGAATTGATCCTTTCTCAATGAACCCCCAATGCCGCCATATATAGGCACAAACTTCGTATAGCCAAAGTTTATCCATTTTTTTGCTTAAAGCTATTGCGTGCGTGTTCTCTCCTCCTTCTTTTCTACTACTACTACACACTACTACCTCATAGCTCTGTATACACCCATGATCTGGTCATCTTCCTGGCACCGACGGTGCGCGATGTCACCTGTGTGCACAGGATCTTGGAGCTATTCGTCGGCGCGTCTAGGCTGCAAACGAATGTCGACAAGTGCACCATATCCCCTATCTGGTGTGAGGTGGCGGATTTAGCACACCTGCTTCACGCCTTCCCCTGCCGAGTCGAGCTCTTCCCTACCAAATATTTGGGAGTTCCCCTGTCCATCACCAGGATACCTTGCGACAAAGAACAAGTGCCGGTGGACGCGGTCGCGGCTCGCATCCCTACCTGGAAGGCAGGATTGCTCAACGAGGCGGGTAGGGCGACTCTCACTCGCTCCACCTTGTTTGCTATACCGGTCCACCTCTCCATCTGCTGCGCACTCTCCCAATGAGCGATCAAGGCCATCGACAGATCCAGACGCGCTTTCCTCTGGGCCGGCGTGTAACACCCTCGGTGTTACCGCTTAATTCACTTACTAAACCATGTCATGAGCATCATGTTTATGTGTTAATACATGTGGTGAATGTGTGAATAATTTTCATGTAACTTAGAAATGCTAATAGAAATGTTGAATGAAGGTTAAAGCTGTGAGTAAATTGGAAAAATATTACAAAGGTGGCATAATATTCTTGGAACATAATAATGATTTCCTAGCTAGTAACTCGATTGGTGTGGTTTACGTGGTGTTGCTTCTATCGTATGGCCGGTTAGCTTTTCTACGTGTTTTGAAAATCCTGATCCGCACGTTCTTGTCGTCTGGTCAGCCGTGCCTGTCTCTTGCATGGCCGTGGCCAGACCTTGGCTTGGCATGACGTTCACTGCGGCCCGTGTCCGCCTGCGCAGGTCAGCCCCAAGCTGCCTCTGCGTTTCTCTGCCGTTGTTGTCGTGAGAAGCTGTTGCTGCCCTCCTCACCATCGCATGCGGCGTCTGCATGGCCGTATAGCTCGCACGTCGCGCTGCCGGCCGGTCAGCTGCCGTTGCTTGCTTCGTGTTGTGCTGCGGCTACCATCGCCTCGCCATCGCGTCCGCCTGCATCCTGCCGTTGCAACGCACACGGCCAAGCTCGCCGTCGCCTTGCCATTTATGGCGCTGCGCACTCACGTCCCTGATGTCCGCCGTACATATATGTGTGCCGTCTCGCTACCAGCCAGCCACGTCCCTCCAAGGTAAGGACGAGCCAAGCTCCAGTCCATCGTTCACTGTCGTTCCGACCGGCCGACCCATCCGACAATATAGACATGAGTTCCTTCGTCTCTGGCTCCGAAAATTAACTCTTCTATAATCATCCGTCCTTGCTCTGTCCTGAACCACGCTCCAGTTGGAGTTTACCTGCCGCCAGGCCTATAAGGCCATATCGCCATGCACCAATGGCAGACTCGTCTGAGCTAGCTGAAGCTTAGTCACCTGCACCTCTAACTTTGCCAAAACTCCCTTCCTGCTTGCCTGGCGCATGCTTGCCGTAGCTCTGCCATCCCCGGCACTGCGGACTCGTCCGTGCCGCTGCGGAGCGCCGCCGCACATTCCAGGTCATGCGCGGCCAGCTCTGTTCGGGCGTCCTCCGACTCGACCATCACTTCTACCTGAGTCACCGTAAGTTGTTGATGCTTGAGCAGCCGTCGTAGGCTTTCGCTGCTGGCTTGCTGAAGTATAGCTGTCGCTGTGTGTATTGTGTCCACGAACGTGATACCCGTTGTTAGCTTAGCTTCCTGCTTTCTCTTAAAGTGACCAAATGTATTTGATCTTGTATATTCAGTAGAAAATCATATAGTTGTCCTAAATTCATGAAACTAATTTTGTTAGCTTCCTAAAATCATAGTCTATATGTTGGTGCAATGAGTTTATGTGTATCTTTAATGATGCTTAGGTCAGTTAAATCATTTATAGATATCTTTTATATTGATAGTTTAATTCTTGTAGAAATCTTTGTGACAATTTGGGTGAATACTTTAATCTGAAACTTTACAATAGCTTCGTTGTATTATTATGTGCTTGCGTAGCCTTAAACTAGACTGTTGGTATGGTAGCTAAATATTCAGGATATGGAAGTATATTGATTTAGGAACGTAAGCAATTGTATGATAAATTGATATCTCTGTTGGGTGAAGGTGATAGATAGCTTATTGTCTTAGTCATTAGAGCTAGCTGGGTAGCTTAACATGTGTGTTCTCCTGTTAAGAGTTGATGTTGCCTATATGCTAAATCGTTGCATCATCATCATTGCATACATATAGCGAACGAGTGGGCAGAGATCGTGACTGTCGGTGACCAGGAGTACGAGGAAGTCATCGAGGAGTACTAGGAGGAGATTCTCGCACCGGAGGAGTTCCCAGAGCAGCCCGGACTGACTTTGTTGACAACCCGCCTGCCCAAGGCAAGACCCGGTGCATAACTTTTATTTTCGATATTACAATAATATATATATGTTGTGCATTTATGTGTGTGTGTCTATATATATATATATATATATATATATATATATATATATATATATATCCTATGAGTCCTACTATTATAGGTTCGAATAGCTGCTATGCTTAAGTTCATCGGTTGCGTGGGTAGCCTGCCGCTACTCACAAATAGATGAAAATAATAATGCTACTCTCATGATAAAATGATGGAAGGAAAATGGACCATCCGTTGCGATGGATGGTAGTCAGGTCACAGGCTTATTATCCTGAGCACATACTTGCTTATGGGAGCGGAAAGACCCGTTTCTTTCATGCCTTGTTTTTCAGCTCTTTCCACGTTGACGGCTTGGAGGCGGGGATAGGTTGGAGGTCCTTGCACCATATTGAGGCCGAGCCTCAAGTATGGGGGCCTTGGAGTCCACGTTTGGGGTGGGGACCTGGAACACTTGGCAAGGACGAAAGGGGTTAGTCTTGCCTGTGCCTCGGCCAATACAGACGAGGCGTGTGTTTTGGGTACCCAGCTGGGCTACATTGATTCGTGAATCGCCGATTGTTTCAGTACGACTTGGCTATGGTCTAACATCGGAGTAAGAAGTGGAATATGGATCATGGAATTAAAATGATTCTGACTGCTCAACTCTTGCTCGAAGTAGAACAGGTGCTTATATAGAATGGTTGGATAATAAACTTAAAAGCCGGCTATTATTTATACAATAAGGATATACTCTTAGTAATGCTTTTTTGCAAATAAATAAAATAGCAAGCCGTACAGTCTATCATATCCTTGAGAGTCGGGAAAAATATATATATATATTCCCTAGTCGGATAAGTCTTGCGAGTACATTGTGTATTCAGGGTTTATTTACCCTTGTTGCAGGTGCAGCTTAAGGAGTATCTCTTGTGTGGAGGATTCATCTGGTGGACACAGACGGATCCTTGTATCGACTTCGCTAGATGTTTATTTATTTCCATAGTTTATTTATCACAAGCTGAACTTCGGTACTGTAATAAATAATTTTGAGACTCTATGTATTATATGAAATGGATTAAGTATTGTAAGCTTGTACTCATTATCGGATCTAGGATGTAAAACGTGGATTGTTTCGAGTTCTCTTTCAGGTGTGCTCGATGGAATCGTTTGAACTAGTCCACTTTCGAAGTACTTAGTGTCTAGAGGAAGACAAGTGCTTCGAAAGTGTATTATTTCCGGCGGTTCTACCACACGGCGCCGCAATGGTTTCCAGTGGAAGATGTCGTGTAGCTTGGCCCGTGGTCTGCTCACCGCGTGACCTGGGAGGTCTGGGGTTGCTTGACCTTCATGCCCTTGGGTTCGCGCTCCGGTTGTGGTGGGAATGGGCGAAGCGGACTGACCCCGCCTCCCCTTGTGCGCGGCTGCTGGCCGCAGTGGAGCGACAGGTGGATACCATGTTCAACGCTTCCACCTCCTTCCAACTACGGAATGGTGAGCTTATCCGATTCTGGACGGACTCCTGGCGGCCTGAAGGGTGTCTTTGTTTGATAGCTCCGGAGGTTTTCAACTCCGTTCCCAGGCGGTTCCGGAGCCGCAGCATCAAGGACGCGCTCACTGATAACCAATGGGCATGGGATGCCATGGCTGCCTCTATGGTCACCTACATTACACAATTCATCAGGCTATGGACGATGCTTGAGGGCATTCACATTACCAGCATGGAGCGCGATCAGATGTCTTGGAGGTGGACGGCCGATGGGAATTACTCCAGCTCCTCAGCCTACCACATCTTCTTTGCTGGAAGAACCACGATGAGAGGTGTGAAAGAACTATGGGCTGCGTCGGCTCCTCCGAAGGTCAAATATTTTCTTCTGGATCGTGCTCCGTGGACGTCTATGGACGGCGGAGCAACGCAAGCGCCATGGGCTTCAACAGCAAGACGACTGCATTCTATGCTTACAGGTTCCAGAACACCACGACCACCTCCTCCTTTCATGTGTTTACACGCGAGAAGTTTGGCACAGGCTGTTTGCGATGGCAGGGCTAGATCACCTAGTGCCATCGGAGAACGACAATCTCGAAGACTGGTGGCTGTCTACGCGCGACCGTTTCTCGGCACACCTCAAGCGAGGCTTCGACTCATGTGTGCTGCTCGTCTCATGGACGATTTGAAAATAGCGCAACATGAGGACGCTCCACAACATCACCACCACGTCCTACGATCTCATCAAGGACATCAGAGAAGAGGTAGACGAGTGGGTGTCCGTAGGCTTCAAGGCGCTGGCACCACTGCTAGTTCATTAGGGTTTTTCTTTTACTAGGAGCACAATTGTTTCATAGTCAGTACACCATTCGAAGGTGCGCCATATCAAGCCGGCAATATCTGTAAGTGTGTCGTCCACTATCCCGGGGCATCTCGCTAAGGGGATTGTGGAATGTAACTTCAAACTCTTTCTTCCCTTAATGAGATACGTGCAACGCACGTTTTCGAAAAAAAGTACTACCTCATAGCTGTGCAATTTCTCCCCACACCAATTATAATTTATATTAGCTAGGTACTTATTTAGGCTTTTTTTCTTCTTATTTACATTCATGTGGAAACCAAACTATTAGCTTTTCATTGTTTGTTTTAGAATTTTTGCCTTTAGCAATTGTGTTTTACATGAAATTTCTATTTAGATATTTTCTTTCATACTCATGGGAATCAAATTGTTGTTTTTCTTAATTTATTTATTATTTTAATCTATTATATGTATTAAATATATTACGCATAGACTCTTAGTTTAACTAAAATAGGTAGGTTATTAAAGTCCAGTGTAAGTTCTTTTTAATCCTAATTAATCTCATAATTTTATGAGGCAAGTTTCACTTTAAGTCGTTAGATCATCATAAAATCCAATGGCATATGTTATTTTATTTTTTTTCCAAGTTATCTTATAATTATATCATGTATGGACTCTTTGTTTTAATCTAAACCATTAGTTCGTCATAAAGTCAATTTGTGTATTGTCTTTGCTATTTAGGATTAATCTCATAGCACATCTTGAATTTATGATGTCTCTTGGATTATCATAAATTCCAATGGTGTCTGCTCTTTTCTCAATTAATCTTATAGTTGTATTGAGAATTGAGATTGAATGTTTGGTTAAATTTTAAACTATTAGATCATTATAAAATCCAATAGAGTATTTTTATGTTTGTTATCAATATTTGATTTATAGACCATCTCGGTAAACACGATAGATCCTTGTGTTGGCCAAATAGTAAGATACTCGGTGAAAACTGTTTGAAAAAATAGCAATTTAGCGATGCATAAATTAATTTTGACAATTAAAAAAAGAACAACATGTATCATAAATACGTGATGGAACACTAGCATTACAATCTAAGACAAACACATGCTCTCCAGACCATAGATGGAGCTCCAGATCAATGACGCAGAGGGAAGAAAATGTCTAGCGAGCAGTCATAATGACGCTTCCTAAAAATCTAATATGGTCCTACCCCGTGCAGGGACACGAGGAGACGTAGGCTTGGGAGCCTGCTCTCCTGATGTCGATGGCAGTCGGCGACAGGATCGAAAAGACAGCGGCAGCACAACACAGTGGCACGAGGAAGAGTTAATTTTATACACGTGTCGTAGCTAAGGAAAACAATTAGCTGTTCAGTCATAATATTACGGTAATTGACCTGCCGTTAGTACACTTACCATAACACGAGAATATAATTGCTTACCAAAATAGGCCAATATAATTTTTTCATATATGCAAAAATTCAGAGTGGTAAAAGAAAGTCACGTACCCGCAAAATTAAAGATATATGCAATAGTCGGTACAAAACTGAGATATATTAATATATATTCCCTTTAGAGTAACGACATAGAAGAGGAGGGCCGAGAGAAAGAAGCAGAAGAGCGGTGGGGGTAAGCTGGGGCCGCTGATTCGTGATAGGGCAAAGCCCCTTCCATGCTATATATGAGAATCCCCCGGGGCGCACGGTCGTGGGAAGCCGCTCCAGATCATCTCGTTTGGACATCTTGTTTGGTTTGAAGAAGGATGTTCCAAACAGGACCACGATGTGTGCACGCATGATTCTGGATTCTGAACCATCTATTTCATTAACAATTTAGACTTAACAAAGGAGCAAATGGAACCACCGCTACGACCATATCTTGCAGGACAAACAAATTGACAGCTTCACACAATCACACAAGGAAAATGTGCAGCTACAAGAAGACTTCACAGTTGAATTACAAGGAGACGTCTTCACATTTAGTAGTACTCCCTTAACCAAAAATAAATAAAATCTCACATTTTGAGAAACAAAATGTTTAAGTCTTTTTTAACAAACTAGACAATATAGCTCATTATATTAAAAAGGAGATGAAACCTAGACAAGATGAAAACAACCAATGGAAACAACAACAACACCATCACCAACACCACCACCGCCGGCTCGTTGGATTGGGTCATCAACATACATCACACAATGCCCTCACACTCCATGCAACAACACATCAGTTGCGTGCCGAGCTCAAAGCAAACAAACAAACTCTACCCAGTCGGATTGAGATATCAACACATGTCGCATAACCACCATTGCTCTACATAGTTCCTCAACACCACCGTGGCAACCACACCACCGCCGCCACCGCTATCATCCTTAGTGAAAGAGTAGTGCCGACCGCCACAAACCCAAGGACAAGCAAGTGTCACCACTTGCACCATCGTGATCGACGACGTTCCGCATCGAGCCAACCACTACCATATAAGGTTAGTCGTACAGACCGCTGTGGGTCGTGTAGCTGTCACACCAGCGCAGATATGATAGTTGTCTTTCCTAGATGAATGGAGTAATAGCGGAGAAGCTAAAAGGAATTTCAAAAACAAAAGTAGCAAGTGACGCGTTTGGGTGGTTATGCGGCGCCGTCAATCCCACCACCCCATCATCAGCACACTTCAAACTAACCATACGAATGACAGCGAGAGATCTAAGGCCATGTACAACGCAGGAACTCTTATACGGACGCTTAAACAAAATAACAAACAACGCCTCTTTTAAATGTTTAATCTACAATGCAGAGACTACTTTGCAGGCGCTTATCATATCCAATTAACTAAAAATAGTCACAGGATTACGTAGAGGAGCCGGTTAGGCGCCGCTGCTTGGTTGAGCGCCGACGCCGGTCCAGAAGCGCCGAACCTGTGCATGCTGCACTCCACGGTGGCAAAAATACTCATTAACGGCTAATAATTGTCCTAATTGTCCACAAGCGCCTAGCGTTGTACGTGGTCTATGAGTGGACACGATGGAAACGGACACAAGCTAGTAACTCCAGCCTCATAGTATTGCTATCACTTGCTGGACGGCTGGATTATACGGTTGTGACCGGACGCAGGGGCGGATCCACGCCCCGGGCTAGGGGGACTGTAGCCCAGGGCGCAGCCCCAAATTAGCTACATGCATATTATCCTATGTTATATAAATTTTTTATTTTAAACCTAAAATACCTTAGTTTAAACAGCACTCGACTAAATAGCGTCTCCTGAGAGAGTATTCCTACGTCCGCCCCTGACCGGACGTACTAGCGGTTCTTCACGTCGAGAAAGCGGAAGGAGAGCAACCTGCACGCCGCTGCGCGGTAGTATTCGCGCCTTCGTCAGGTCAACTCCCCAACAGTAAAGGCGACCGAGCGGTCACCGAACCATGACAAGCCGGCCGGCTGTATCCACGGCTTTTGTGGGGATCCTCCACCTGCAGCTGCTAGTGCCGACAGCCAACATCGTACCGTTTGGGTCCCTGCAGAATTACAGAAATTGCAAAAAATGGATAAAGAAAGGTCTCAAAATGGTACTTTTTTTCTTTTTAAATTATAGTTTATTTTAACTTTTTCGATGTATTTATTTTATTACGTATCTAAATATATTATTTATCTAGATATATAACAAAATACATGCATCAAAAAATTAAAACGAACTATCATTTAAAACGAAGGGAGTACAGTCCAATCCAAACCATGCACCAGCATGCAAGCTACATTATGGAACTTCTTAGCACACAGAGAATGAGACTGGGATATAATGGGAATCACTTGACTCTAAAAGAATCTCTATCAATTAAAGAAGAATATATATACTAGCGGGCATTAAGCATCTCTCTCTCCTGGATTTACAAGTCGAGCTAATTGCGTTTAGTGTGCAGTAAGCATTACTAGCTCCGGCCGTTAGTTTGAACGAATAGAATGGCACGGCGCAACCCGTGCAACGGCCATTGATTGATATCCCTGATCAGGCATACACACTCCTAGATGAGGACAAATAATTGGAGATCATGGGTAGGGTGGACACCATTGGATCAATTGGGCCAAAAAGTGATCGGAGGACATGCCGAAAATCTGGGATGTACTACTAGTCTTAAATTATAAATTATTTTAAAAATCTTTAAACATCAAAATATCTTAAATTTAACCAAAATTTATATAATAATATTTATAATATTATCTAAATATAATTAAATTTTTTATTAACTATATTTTTATAATATACTAAGTTAATGTCATAAATTTTTATAATTATTTTTATAATTTTAAATATTTTAACTTTCTAAGATTTTTAGAATGACCCTAGGCACGGCTATCAATCTATCGATAAAAACCAGGATTATATACGGTGGCATCGTTGCCTACATGTCCCTGACGTTCCCATCATCAGCGGTCCTATTAAACTGAAGTTTACACGCTTTATTATCCAAAATGTTAGCAGTTAGCAAAAGACCTTCGACATTTATACGGAAAGAGCGCTAGGTACAGGACTTACTCCTATGCCCTCCGTCCTAAAATAAATATCATTTTCGTTTCTCGAGAAATCAATATTTTCTAAATATCGATAATTATATATTAAAATATATAAATATTTATGTTAAGTAATTAGTATTATTAGAAAGATTTTTAAGTCTAATTTTTTAATAAATTTATTTGAAGATAAAAATATTACACGTATTTTCTATAAACTTGGTTGTTCTTTTTAGGCTGAAGGGAGTACACTCCAAGCAAACAAGATGCTTTGCCTGTGTTCCGGTGGAGGTGTTTTATATCAATCTCATCAAATAGGATTCCATATCATCGGCAAAAACACTGACGTAGAAAGAAATATAACGGACTGTTTCCAAAGACTATAAAACATGCTGGAACTAACGAGTAACAGCAAGGAGGGTCAAAGAGTTTCATTTCATGGTGGCTGTGCCTGTGTAGCCATCTCAATCGAACAACTTGTAGATGTCATGACTTAAGAACCCGTACTCGATTTATAGGTGTTTTCTAATAACTCCTACCAAAATTTTTGCATGGAGCAGTATTGGAAACATGGAAGCGATATACCTTAGATATTACGCGTATGGATTTGTAATTGCTCAAGTACATATCTTAACTATTGGAAAGTATAATATCAAACTAATGAAGGAACATTTCGAAAAGGTTATTTCTTAAAATGCACAATGAACTGAATAGTTCTCTTAGAGGGACTCCTAAAACTAATACGTAATGGTGTAGTTAATAGCCTAAAAGTCATTCCTTAGAATACCCAACAAACTCGTTAGTCTCGTGGTTCTAAGGCTTCCAAGCTCATGTATGTTATATCTTTAATATATTAGCATATTTATTTAAAATATTTAAACCAATCATTGAGAAAACAGATATAATTTAATCTAAAACAATAAAACCAAGTCTCAATTTTAATAATAGAATGCACGGCTCTATTAATATTGACGCAAGTGGATTGTGGTATAGCTATAAACTATGGTGCTTTCAATGAGCTGTCGTTGTTTAATAATGTTCAAATATTTAAGCAATATATGCCATCCGTCCATCTCTGGATGCGTGGTCCAGGCTCCATCAAGTACTATAACACGGAAATGGCTCACACTTCACATGACACCGCTTTTCAAGGAATGGGCGATGGACGTGGGACCCGCCCACACTATTCCAAAAGATTTTCCTTTGCCCATCTCATGGCCAATCGCTGGTCTCAAACAAATTGGCACGTCCTACCCGGAAGCCTGGTTGGCTGGTTTCCCGGACACGGGCCACGGCTGTCAGCTGCGTGGCACGGAGGTATCCAGAGGCGGGTAAGGCAAGGCGGGCGGTGAGGGGGGATTATGGGTGTTTATGCTACGTCACAGTGGGGGCCACCACTGACGCAGGCCCACCCTCTGAAGGCTCGCCACGTCAGAGCGGACCCGGCACCATACGCTTGTCTCTGTTGCCGGTCTTTTGCATTAACCTCCTCGCGGACAGCACCTGCTTTCCCGCTGCCACCTGCCAAATGCTACTGCTAGCTCCACCCGATTTATTCTTTCTTTCAAGCGAAATCTGTGCATTTTTCACCATTGAAAGCTGCGAGCGTCCTTTCTCAAAAGCAGGAAACAAAATCAAAACTTTGCAAGTGACAGCAAATAGTATAACTCTGGCGAGATTGTTGCTAATGTTTATAGCGTTTAAATTTGTAAAAAGCGACGTACTGGAGGAAGATAATATACTGAATACAAACATTTTTTACTTATCTAAATCTGGCTAGTATAGGTATCTAGTGAGATCTTATAATTGTATAACATGGCAATATTTCGTCTCATCAGTTCAAGGATGATGTTATACTGTTGGTTTATTTTTTAACCATTTTATTTCATCTGCTTATTTTGTTTTGGCAATACTCGTCTCAAAAAAAGCTATACGTTGATACCCACTTTTTAGAACTTGCATGGTTAATGATCGTAACATAGATTTTATTCACCAACCGTTACAATACTTTGCAAAACAAGATGTCCTAGAGTAACATATATCAAAGATATAAGATGTACTTCGTTATACAAAATGGTACAACATAGAAAAACTAGACATAGTGTTTGCCAGTTGTTGTACTTTGTTTTGAAACGTTTCCTATTTCCATATTTGTGTGGATCATGTCCAAACTAGACCACACATGGTTAGATGCATGGTAATGAAACGGTATTTTCTATGCTTAGAGAGTACCTATGTTTGGAGTAATTTATACGTAAATTATGTGATGTCTCCATAAATTCATAGCAATATTTTTAATGCAGCGAAAATACAGCGGAGGTCCTTAAGACTCATATTTTCATCCAGATCTACAAATTTGGACTTATTTTATTTTTCAATTGGTTTATTGCGAATAAAAAGATGTCAACCTCGTCAAAACTACTTGCTACAATAAGCATGCCTTACATCTACCAACAACCCAATAGTCTTAATGGGGGTACGCATATTTGACCCTTCGTTGTGAATGATGCTAATCAATTTGAGAATGACTATAAATAAATTATTTTATGGAACAAGGTGTTTTAAAAATATTTCCACATTTTAATATACTATTTCTTGACCCAAATTTATAAGGAATGTTTTAAACATTAATATTTTAGAAGAACTTAGTAGTCCAGAAATCTAAAAGATTCAACTCTACATTTTTTTCGAGAATAATATGTACTGTCACCAAAGCTTGCTTCTTAGCATTGAGTTACCCATTCAATTAAAATATATTGGTAGCTTACTTTCAGTGGCTAAGGCAACTTCTTTAATCCCACACTAGCAACTTAGCAGCATTATTCACATAAACAATTTTTTCCTCTCTTGATGAAATAAACTAGGAGCCCAAAGAAGTTGGTTTGTTACTTCTCGGATCATGTGGTACCGACACAGGGAGTCAGGACAAACAACACTTTGAGTTTGTCTTTATAAAAGTGTAAACTCGTAAGGTAGATATCAATAAAAATAACTCATCCAAACAAAAGCCACAGGTTTTCTTAGAAGCTTAGAGTAATCGTGTTGGTGGACATAGCCAATAGCTCTCCTCGAGACGACCAGAGACCACATGCCCGCCCCATCTCCCTCCCCAAAACGGGGAGGCTCCCCGTCGGCCCCTCCAAGCTCTGGCCCCGAGTCCGATCCATTACTCCACCCACGGCGCCAGCGCCCACCTCTCCACCGCGCCACCCACACCCACCTTAAAATTCCCCCGTTCCTCAACGCCTGTTTGTCCTTACATGGCCGGAGCCAGACGTCGCAGCAGCAGCCCTCGCCTCCACCCTCGCATTCCGGACATCCGCCTCCATCTCCTCCCCGGATCGCTGCTCCTCCACTAGAGCTGAGCTGATCGATGGACCACGAGCAGCGACGCCAGCGGCAGCAGCACAGTTCCAGAGGCAATGCTCCTGGGAGCGGGAGGTGCGGCACCTCGTCGGGGAAGCACAAGATCGGCGGGGGCAAGAAGCCGCCCGTCAAGGTGGTGTACATCTCCAACCCCATGCGCGTCAAGACTAGCGCCGCTGGTTTCCGCGCCCTCGTTCAGGAGCTCACCGGCCGCGACGCCGACCCCTCCAAGTACAGCCCCGAGGACCTCGCCGGCGCCGCCGGCGCCGCCGTGGCGGCGGCTGACCTTGACTGCGGCGCCGCCAAGGGGCTCAGCCCCGGGGCCGCGGCCGCGTCGTCCGAAACCATCGTCGCCATTCCCAGCCCCGCAGCGGCGGACCACCTGCCCGACGCCGCGGCCGAGGCCGCGCCGCACGGCGGGGACTATTACGAGGAGGAGGACGACGACGAGGATGGCTTCGGGTTCGGGTCGCAGCTGCTGGAGAACAACTACACGGTGTTCTCGCCGCCGACGCTGCTCTACGATCACCACCCGCACAGCAAGGTATGTGAAGTTGTGAACCCGATACCCGATCGATTGCCGCCCGCTCAGCGTGACGCGTGCCCCCTCTCTGCATGACATGAGCATACCTTGTATTGTATGTACTGTGTGCGCCGAATCTGTCTCTCTGTGCGCGCGCGCATATGAGCGCGAATTGCTGGATCCAATCCGGCTCATAATCGTGTTCGGCTGGTCCAACTGCCGGCTGGTGCTGGCTGAATGCACAGTGCCGGCAGAGAGCGAAACCAGCCGGCACCAGCCAGCTAAAGACCAGCCGAACAGCACCATGCGGTAATATATCTGTGCTTTTGTGTTCTTTTCTTGTGTCCCACTCCCATACACCATCTGTGCTTTTTCTTGCTGAATTTGGGCGTTGCAACTTGCGAGCTATATATTGCGATGTGTTCTGTCATCACCATCGATCGACTGGCAAGTGCGTTTCTCCTCATTTTTTTCTCTAGGTTTCTTTGCTTTGAAAACGTTCTCTGATTTTATGGTGGGGATTGCAAGTGCAAGCTTGATATTTAACACTTCAGAGTACGCCTTTTTTGTATAGTGTTCAATTTGGCCTGGTTAGCTGGTAGCAGTTGCCCTTCTGGATCATCCGCACTACTTCGTCAGTATGTAACCAAGGAGCCTATGCTGGCTCTTTTTGCAATCGCAAATATGCAAAATCAAATCATACTCGTGGATATATAAAAGAACCAGAATTTTCAATAGCTTGATCAGGCCAAATTAAACAGGGATGAGAGCCAGCAATGTGAGCTTGTAAAGATCAGAGACCCCCCCCCCCCCCCCCCACCCACACACACACACAAACACACTTGCACTGATTTAGAATCTGAATCCCACTTCAGAAAAGAATGTTATTACAACATGATTCTATTTTTGTCTTCCATTTATAGTGGTGGGCGCGCATATACACACTTATCTGGGCCCAAGCTGCAATTTGCAAGCAAACAGTACAATTTAGTTATCATCTGTACCGCAGGCCAGGCGCTCATGATCGATGATGGCTAGTCAATTTTGTGAAGCCCATTCTTTGTAATGTCAACTCCCCTCTTCTTTTTTGTCTTACACAAATAGCTGACGGAGAATAATCTTTGTCCAAGTCAATATGCATATGTAGGACTTGGTAATTTCAGTAGGAAAACAGATAAGCACATTCTGCTATAGCAAGCAAGTATACTATAGTTTTTCCTTTTTAATATCCTATAAGTTTCGTGATCTTGGCACATCCATATCTAATCCTTGAGTTACACTCATTTTAGGAGTATTTTAAATGCACCTTTTCATGTTTAATTAATTTCGATATGTGTTCTTCCGATACTATTTGCTCATAATCAATATAGGATGAAATGCTGCGTGTTCGAGAAAAACACTATTTGCTTCATATGGGCGTGAGGTTTGTTACTCTTATTCTATGACGATTGCTGTACTTTCATGTCTTTAACTTTGCTTCATGCAATTACCTTATTGTTAATTTTAGTCATTTCCATTTGTTTGCTTTTATACTATTTTTGTTTTTGTTGATTCGATTTGATTGATATCAGGATTGGTTTATGATTCCTCCTGTTTTCTGGTTCTCATTTTCATTCTTTTGACATTATTGGCTGATGAACCTAGTTTAGTATATTCCCTTGATGTGGAGTATTTTATATAGGCTAGCATACACTGTTACAGATACATGGTGTTGGCACATAGACTGATACCTAGAGATTATAGCGAATAATTGTCCAGATGGCTTTATTAATCATTCTGCCAACTATATTGGTATGTGGTCCACGGTTCTACTGCTCCTTTCAATTTGAATAATACATGCGATTGGTACCAAGTTCTCTCTGAAATGCATAATGGCTCTGGTTTCTTTTGAAATGAGTTATGTGCAGCAAACTAAAACAAATATAGAAGTAATAATTATGCATCTTGATAATGCTTGTACTGCATATGTGGTTTTGACATAAGCATATATTTTAATTGACTGATACTATTTTGACATAAGCATATATTTGAATTGACTGATACTACATAACTGCAGTTACTAAATACTTTATACTTCTGATTTAAAATATGTCAATATATTAATATGGTTTTAGTCCACTTCTTTGTGTTGCTTTCCAAATCAACCCCACTTTGTTATATTAAATCTAGTGCCCAATATTTAGTTCACGTATATATTTTAAAAAAGAGTCTTCATGTTGATTTGGTATTCAGTTTGAAATTCAAATGCGTGAAAGCTATACAAAAGTCAATTGTAACACCAGATTCTGTATGTACCCTTAAGTTTGGATTGCTTCATTTATTTTTGTAAATTAACTAACATAAATTATAAGGAAGTATGTAATTAATTGTAGTTACTTCTAGGTGTAAACTGCTAGATAACTTGAGTTCGTAGAAATGGAAACTCTCCTTTAAGTTGAAATTTTACGCATCCATTCTATGTTAATTTGTTCCCTACCCTGCCAAATTTTTTTCATTCTCATAGCATTTGAGCTGTCTAATAAACTCTCATGTGATGCAAAATGATTTGAATGACTTTGCATATATAAATTAAAGGATGTAATAGTATCAGTATGCTATCATATTAAATACAACAACATAGCCTTTTGTCCCAAACAAGTTAGGGTAGGCTAGAAATGAAACCCAAAAGAGGCATGAAAACAAAGAACACATAAATGGTACAAGAACAAAGATTACGGTTCAGGCACGTTAATTGCTAGTCTCCAACCGCTCCTATCCATAGCTAAATCCTTAGGGATATTTCACTCTTTAAGGTCTCTCTTAACCGACTCCTTTTAAGTCAGTTTAGGTCGACCTCTACCCCTCTTTACATTATCGACCCGCTTTAGAACCCCACTACGCACTGGCGCCTCAGGAGGCCTCCGTTGGACATGGCCAAACCATCTCGACCGGTGTTGAATCAATTTTTCCTCAATTGGTGCCACCCCAACCCTATCTCGAATATCGTCGTTCCGGACTCTATCCCTCCTTGTGTGCCCACAACACCATCGTAACATATGCATCTCTACTACACTCAATTGCTGGATATGTCATCTTTTTGTAGGCCAACATTCAGCACCGTATAACATCGCCGGACGAATCGCTGTCCTATAAAACTTACCTTTTAACTTCTGAGGCACCCTTCTGTCACAGAGGATGCCTGAAGTTTGACGCCATTTCAACCAACCGGCTGAAATTCTATGCCTAACATCTTTATCAATGTCGTCATCCTTTTGTAGCATCGATCATAAATACCAAAAAGTATCCTTCTTGGCCACCACTTGCCCATCGAGGCTAACGACTCCCTCCTCATTCCTAGTCGCGCTAAAATCGCACCTCATGTACTCGGTCTTGGTCCTACTAAGTCTAAACCCTTTCGACTCTAACGTGTGCCTCCATAGTTCTAGCTTTCTATTAACCCCTACTCTAGTCTCATCCACTAGCACCACATCATCAGCAAAGAGCATACACCAAGGGATATCACCTTGTATGTCCCTTGTGACCTCATCCATCACCAGAGCAAATAAATAAGGGCTCAATGCTGACCCTTGATGTAGTCCTATTTTAATTGAAAAGTCACTGGTCTCGCCATCACATGTTCGAACACACGTCACCACATCCCTGTACATATCCTTGATGAGGGTGATGTACTTAGTTGGACTTTATGCTTTTCCAAGGCCGATCACATGACATTTCTCGGTATTTTATCATATGCCTTCTCGAGGTCAATAAAGACCATGTGCAAGTCCTTCTTCTGCTCCCTATATCTCTCCATCAACTATCGTAATAAGAAAATCGCCTTCATGGTCGACCTACCAGGCATAAACCCAAATTGGTATTGGGTCACACTTGTCACTCTTCTTAGGCGATGCTCGATAACCCTCTCCCAGAGCTTCATCGTATGGCTCATCAACTTAATCCCACGGTAATTAGTACAACTTTGAACATCTCCCTTGTTCTTGAAGATCGGTACTAATATACTTCTGCTCCATTCTTCAGGCATCTTGTTTGACCGGAAAATGAGGTTAAAAAGCTTAGTTAACCATACTATCGCTCTGGCACCTAGGCATCTCCACACCTCAATGGGGATACCGTCAGGGCCCATCGCTTTACCTCCCTTCATCCTCTTCAAAGCCTCCCCGATCTCTGCCTCCTGAAATCTCCTCACGAAACGTCTGTTGGTATCGTCAAATGAGTCATCCAACTCCAAGGTAGGACCCTCATTCTTCCCATTAAACAACTTGTCAAAGTACTCTCTCCACCTGTCCTTGATCTCTTCATCCGTCATCAAAAGTCGATCCGTCCCATCCTTGACGCATTTGATTTGGTTGATGTCTCTCGTCTTCCTCTCTTGGATCCTAGCCATCCTATAAATGTCCTTCTCCCCTTCCTTCGTGCCTAGCCGCTGATAAAGGTCATCATATTCTTGACCTTTTGCTACATTCACCACTCGTTTTGCAGCCCTCTTTGCTATTTTATAGCCCTCAATGTTGGCTGCACTCTTGTCATGATGGAGGCTCTTGAACCACTCCTTCTCCCTAATAGCCCTTTGCACCTCGTCATTCCACCACCAGGTGTCTTTCGCTTTCCGTTTGCCTCCCCTACTCACTCCAAACACATCCGAAGCCACCTTCCGAACACATGTGGCCATCTTTAGCCACATGCCCTCTGCATCTTCTCCTCCTTCCCACGGCCCCTCATCTAGCATCCTCTCCTTAAAAGTTTACACTGCTTCCCCCCTAAGCTTCCACCATTTTGTTCTTGCAATCTTGGCCCGATTGTCCCAGTGGACACATACCCGAAAGCGAAAATCCGCCACCACAAGCTTGTGTTGGGGGACAACACACTCCCCAAGTAACACCTTACAGTCTAAGCAAGCACGTCTATCCCCTCCTTGCTAGGATAAAGTCGATCTGGCTCAAGTGTTGTCCGCTACGAAAGGTCACTAGATGAGATTCCCTCTTCTTAAAGACGGTGTTCGCTATCAACAAATCGTAGGCCAACGCGAAGTTCAAAACATCCTCCCCCTCTTGATTTCTACTACCATACCCGAAACCCCCATGCACCCGCTCGAAACCTACATTAGTCGCACCCACTTGGCCATTAAGGTCTCCTCCTATGAAGAGTTTCTCGTTGATAGGCACAGTACTAACCATGCTATCGAGATCTTCCCAAAACTGCCTCTTGGTGCTCTCGCAAAGACCTACCTGTGGAGCATAGGCACTGATCACATTCAGAGCCAAATCTCCAACTACCAACCGGACTAGGATAATCCGGTCGCCTTGCCTGCGCACGTCAACTACTCCATCCTTAAAGCTCCTATCGATCAAGATGCCTACACCATTCCTACCCGATGTTGTCCCCGTGTACCAAAGTTTGTAGCCAGTATCCTCCACCTCCTTCGCCTTTTGGCCCTTCCATTTAGTCTCCTGAACGCATAGAATATTTACACGCCTCCTAATTGCTGTATCGACTAGCTCTCTTAACTTACCCGTTAGGGACCCTACATTCCAGCTACCTAGACGAATCCTAGTTGGCTCGGCTAACTTCCTTACCATTCGCACCCGTCGAGGGAAGTGCGAAGACCCTTGCTCATTTTTCACTACACCCGAGCACAGATGTAGCGCGTCACAAAGGTTACGACGACCCGACCCTTGCTCATTTATCATCGTATCTGGATCACGATACGACGCGCCACTAAGGGGATGACGACCCGACCCTTGCTCATTTGACACTACACCCGGGTTCCGATGTAGCGCGTCGCTAAGAGGGTTACGCCCCAACGAATCTCTTGTGGGTTTCATATCCATGAGAGTGGCTGGTTTTAGAATGTTAGCTAGCCGAACCTAACACACCCTCCTCCTTTATCCGGGCTTGGGACCGGCTATGTTGAAACGACTCAAAAAAGTCTTCCAATCAACATAGGCGAAGTTATGCTATCATATTAAATGTAACCAAGATTTTTTTTGTAGCATGTATATAAACTAAATTGGAGAGGCTAATTACTTGACAAGAATAATTAAATATTTAGAAGGCAAGACGCTCTTCAACTAAGCTTGAACCTTTTTTGGTGGGCTTTCTGAACCACAATAGAGCTATGACCACTAAACCTTAGCTTTATGCATTGGATGGTATGTAGAAAATAAAGTAAGTAAATTGAATTGCATAATACCTTGCACAGGCGTCTATTGATATGTTCCTAACTTAATTGAGCGGTATAGCTACTGTCATTCCGTTAAAAATGTCTCATCAATTTTTTTTGTTTTTGGAAAATAGAGTTTCAAGTAATGGGCTAAATCCATATTAATACCTACTTCCTTGTACTCGTCATTTAAGGCAATCCAGTGGTTTTGTGAGAAATGAGATATGGTAGCGTTTAGTTTAATTGGAGCAAGACAGGAATAAAGTGGGATATCCCACTTTGTCACGATATTTGGTTTGGGGATGCAAGGGCGTAGTTGTCCTCATAAGGGAATATTCTCTTGGGGACAGCCCCATCCATAGAGATCAGAGGGACGACGACGTCCCTTGCAGATGGTGTTGTCTTCTGTTTCCACATGTGAGGACAAGTGTGTGGGGTGGAGCTAGTAGGTGCTCAATGCATAGCAGCAACAAGCATGAAGTGGGGGCACACTGTTAAGTGAGTAGCAGCAAGCTGTGGGCCTATTCTCAGTGATTGCAGATGAGCGAGTTTGGCCATGGCTTTCGACAGAGTCTAGGCTATGGCGAATTCATGGCAAAGTTCTAGCATGAACTTCGACGTGGGATGCTAGGTCCCGTTTGTGAGCTTGATCGGAGCATGCTTTGGGCAGTGGTGGAGCCTCCTCTCAGGCAAAACTGGGCATTCGCCCCTCTGCCTTTGACAAAAAATGATTGAAAGCTTATGAATCCCTATGAAGTTTTTAAAATGACACAGATTTAGTGCAACAAGGAAAGGCAAGGAAAAGAAAATATATGACATCTGAAATGCGGTAGTTGGCTACTTCAGCTATGACTTATCGTAGGAGTAAAGACAGGCGATGGGAACTAGTGCTTGCTCTACAGTAGCACTTTTTAAAATTTGCCCCTCTTAGTTCTGGTGCACTCTCCGCCACTAGCTTTGGGTACCAGCAGACAGGTCATCTTCTTAGGCCGAGGGAGGCAGTGAAAGGAGTCTGGTGGTTGAAAAGCAGATTGCGGGGCAGAGAGAAGAAGGATGCGAAGGAGGTTGACATGTGGGCTCCACTTAACGGTTTTCAAACAGGTCTCAAAGAGATTTGTATCATTTGTCTCTCCACCCCTCGTACCAAATGTCAAAAGGGACGTCCCTATCCTCTCAACAAAACATAACACAAGACAATCCTGTCCTAGAAAACTAGAATGAATCTATCCCATCCCTTGTCTCCAAACCAGACATAACTTAAGAATATGCTCTTTCCATGCCCTTATCACTGTCATAGGCTCATTCCTAATGCTCCCTGAAGAAACTTCTCCATATTTGCTGTGATCTAAGGATGCTTAATCTTTAAGATATATGGTGTAATAACATCCTTCTGGCACAACAAGAGGACCATGGTGGATATGCTCTCCTTTGTCCTCATGTGAATTAATTATCATGCCTCTTTAATCAATGTGGGGCTAGTTTTGCAACCACCAAAAGTATAGATCTTTAGGGCTGCTTCACTATATGGCAAGACTCGAACCCATCCTTCAGGAGCTAGGATGGTCTTTAGGCAACGATCACTTCGTGTTTTGCTTTAACTATGACAAAGACATTTAGCACTTGTTCCTATTTTGCGCCCAACTTGTAGTACTAAGGCAATGAGGCGTGGTTGCTAGCATCACCATGATTGTCACATTAGAACCGATGCAGTTGGGAACACTTGTTCCTCTTTTTGCACCCATCATGGGATGCTCTAGGGGCATGTGGTTGTTAGTGGAACCATATGCTTAAGATTGACTTCATACACTATGTGACAACTGCTTGTCGGTTGGGAACACTTAATTGTTCCTCTTTTGCACCCATCATGTGATGCTCTAGGGACATTTGGTTGTTAGTGGAACCATATACGCAAGGTTGACTTCATACACTATGTGACATCTTCTCATGGCACTTCATGTCAGTTTGGAACACCGAGGTGTTTTTGCTATCAATTGTATGGAAGGCTCAAATTGTATGGTCATTGATGAAGTCAACCTTGGTATCCATGCTATGTCCTCCATGATGCTTGAGTACTATAACTTCTTGTTTCGTATGGCATGATGTTAGTTCACAGAACCATCATCATCAGAGGCTATTGATATATCAAAAGGCGTGACCTACATGATCCTTGCAAAAAATCTCTCAAGAATCACCATCAGAGATTCATAGTTAACTTGAGCATAGAAAAATAGAAATACCAAAGTACAATGAAAGCTACAAATGGTGAACGACCTAAGCTACAAAGACCTTCACATAACTCCGTCCTCGATAAGCACAGGGGGTGTATGTGGGGGGAGAAGATGTGCATCTTATATAGTCTTGGCCAAATGCATGACCTTCACGCTAAAACTAAGGGATCAAAGTGATCAAAGCTAGATAGGAGAGAGTTGCATCAAAGCTTGGCTCACCGCAAACAAGTGAGCACTGGGGAGCCAATCTAGGTTATAGCTAGGGATGTGAATCAAACACACATGCTAGCCCCAATGGCGTAGCTAGGGTTTAGTTCAAGGGTGGTCCATTTGACATTAATGAACCAAATAATATATTGCTTTAAATACAAACTCCAAGAACACATTCTATAGTTCCAACATTAATTTTAATTCTATGGTGGTGCATGGCACAATGTGCCACCTAGCTAGCTTCGCCAATACTAGCCCCACGACCAAACTAGGAGGCACATCAAACTTATTTGAGGCTTCGACTATAATGACTTTTAAGTATTTGGTAGCAGAACTTGTCATTGGAAGCACTCCCATAACAATACCCTTTGCAACTCAAAAAATTGAAGGGGTGGCACAAGGAGCAATGCCATGGGCATGGCATGTGTCGCGGGGTCGAAACCGCGGCATGCATGTTTGTTCGAGTTGGTGTTAAACTACATGAGGACACAATGGTTTATCATGGGTTTTGGGCAATGATGCCCTACGTCCAGCTGATGATTATTATACTCAAAAGCACCCAAAATTGGGGGATTACAAAAAAGTGTAGGAAGAGATTTGGTAGGGGTTAGCTCAATGCTGATCTTGAGGTTGCCTCGCCGCCAGTGGAGTCTTCCCCTCTTCGGAGAGGAGGAAGGCGATGAGAGTGAAGGAGCTTTCGGTGCCCCTCTCTGGGTTGCTCTGCACTCGGTGCTAGGCGAGAGGGGAGCCATCGTTCCTCTAGTGGAATGATCAAACTCCCAGTTCTGGTTCGTCTCCTCGTCATTCTCCCTCTAGGATCTGACCTATTCTAAGGTAGGTCGGGTACATGGCGGTTTGAGGTATTAGTCTATGGTCTACATGCGCCGAAGTCCAGGAGGGTCCTACCGCTGCATCTTATGGACTATGAAGATGTCTTGGCGCTGAAGAAGCTCTGGGCGTCGTTTGGTTGCTCTGTTCTGATACAACACCTTGTGTGTCAGGTTCTGTCAGCTTGGACTGGCCTCCCCGGGCGCACCTTCTAGAGTCTTCTCGGCGGCAAGGGAGTCCATCTCGAGGGGCCGACGCGTGGCCCCAAAAACCTTCGAGCCCTCGGAGGCTGGGGGGAGTTTGTCTTCTTGTGTCACGCCTCGTGCGCGACCCTGTCTTGGGAGCGACTGGCTAGGCTACGCCTGGGAGCCTTTGAGCCATGTTGGCTCGAGGTGTCGTCTTCTTGCGTCCGGGCCTTGGTTGATGCTAAAGGCCGGGAAGGAACTAAGGACCGAGTTCAGGCTCTCGTTGAGCATGCTCGGGCTCGGTCCTTTTCCTTAGCCGGATGGTGCGCCCGTGCGCACCGGATGGGTGTAGCCCCTAAGCCCTCGGGTGTTCCTAAAAGTATCGGTCGGGGTCTCTTAGTCGGGTACCTCTGATCCCAAGGTTTAAAATACCAATATGTTAGGATCTTGTCAGCAGGGATCTAGCATACATGCGGTTCTTCCATAAGCAGGAATGGAACCACTGCACTAGGCAACCTATTAGCAACCTCAAGAGAACAATAGGCTGTAGCAGCTTGGTGTGATTTGAGCTGGCAGCTATGTGGCCCTAGATCCTGATACTTTGGAATGGGTGGAGTAGCCAGACGGATACTTTTTCTCTATATATTTGTACTGACATCCCAACTGACCCAAAAAAATCAGAGCTGTTCATGATGAAATTATATAAAAATATCTGAAATAGTATTGTAGAACGCCGAATGTTTTACTTTTGGGTTGAAAAACAACAGGGCCTTGACAAAACAGTCTTACCAACTTCTAAAGCAAGGTCTGCAGAGCACTATTTGGAAGTCTCTGAAGCTCAGTAGAAAATCTTTAAATAAGCACTGCTAATTGGCTTATTGTTTCTAAAGTTTTCTTTTCTTGTATAGTACTGTAATATACATGCAGAGCAATTTGGTTAATTCATCCTCTCATTCGCTGTGTATTTTTTTTTTCTGCGGAACCTCATTCGCTATGTTATTGATACATGTTGTATATCTACTGAAATTCAGACTCTATATGTCTGAATGATCACTAACCATGTACATTTTTCTTGTGTTGTTACAGTTCCCATTTGGTTAAGCGCACATGTGGGGCTTGGAGTGTTAATTCTACACGATACTGGTAACAAAAACATCAGGTGATGGAGGTGTCCTTCAGAATTCAGAAACTTTATTAGCAAAGGATATGGATATACGATGGTTCTGGTCTGCAATTGGCCGTGTTATTGGTCCGTGGTCGTAGCGGGAGTAGTAATGTAGGGAAGTCTGGTGCACTGTTTGTCCCGTGATGTCGTTTGGTCGCTAAGCTGATGATTCAGTCCTCTCTGTGATCGAGCTGTAACGAACCAGATTTGTCTATGTGAATTCACTGATAAAAAGCAGAAAAAGATAAGACCCCATAGAGACATGACAACCCTCCGATGAAGGGGTTTAACATCGCGGTTTTTTGTCCTCCGTTCTGCTGGTGCTGTTCTTCTCTCTCTCGCGCCTCAACTGGCCTGCTAGCTTGACTGAGCAAAGTTGGATGGTATATGGCAACATTGCCCGATTCCGCATGCCGTTATGCTTTTTGTCAAACGCCCACAGACACTGAAGTCCTGGTCTCTCCTGGCCGCCATGATTCTGACGGGTGACGAGGCCGTGGCCGCGCCATCGTGCAAATTCCCAACTTCCCATGCAGCGCGGCCAAGCGACCTCACGCCACGCGTGCCTTGTGTTACGGGCAGTCCGGGCACAGTACAGGTCGCGGGGAAGGCGAATGCTTCTGCTTCAGGAGAGCAAGCGGCCAAGCGGGGGTGGTCAGGTGGTCACGAGATCAAGTCAATCATCAGGAGGAGAACGAGCAGTAGCTCGTGCAGTTGAGTCTCTAGGTTGTGGAGCAGCCGGTCGTGGGTTCAAGCCCTGCTTGATCCACGTTTCTCACCGGAGATTTTTTTTATTTTTCAGGTTCAGTCTCTCTCGCGTAGTGTCATAAAGAGATAGCGATGTGCCCAGTGTCTACGGAGCCTTGGATGGTTTCGGTGATCTCCAGAAGAACGCGATCTTCATATCTATGTGTAGTTATAGGATCTGTTTGTGTACTTAGGGTGTGAGTGTGTTGTGTGTGTATGATGTTGGTGTGTGTCTGTTCATAAACAGATGCTACAGCTGTACTTAGAGAGATGTCAAAAAAAAAGTCAATCATCAAGAAGAGAAAATGAGAAATTCTTGTGAAAAAATACATGGGTCTAGAAACGGGCCCATGCTAACTGTTTTGGAGGCCTAGAGCCCATTTTGTCTGTCGCGGGCCGAAACAGTTTACCTCTGGGCTCTCACCCAGATTTTTGTTCCTTTTTCCAAAGGGAAACGATCTCCCTCCTCCATCCCTCTAAAAAGGACCAGTACGCTAGTAGCGAATCAGTGATGTGGTGCAATGCGCTTGGTCTGTTGCAATTTTAAACTCGATGTCTTTTCAAGGTTCCCGTGTTAGGTCGAATACTCGTCTTTTTCGCAAGTGCGCGGCTCCGAGTCGACGACAGAACGGAGGCTTGTTTCGCAAAGCCAGGTTGTGCGAAAACACGGATAGTATTACTGTATTATGTAAATCCGGAAAGCAGAGGCTCTCGAGCCTCTCTTAAACATCCATCGAGCGTCGAAGCGTGAGATGAAGCTCTGACCTTTGTACGACAGAAAAGGAAGCAATAAACCTGGCCGCCTCTGAGCGCAGTGCGAAGTGGGCGCAAAAGCAAAGAGACAAGGCCCGCGAAAGCAGCAGCAAGCTGCCCCGGCGAAGTGGACATTGACGTCGACGCATCAGTTGCCGCGGAATCCTCTTCTTTGTTTATGTCCCCCCCTGCACTTCCTCTCCTCCTCCTCCTCCATGGCTGCTGCACTGCACCTTGCAAACCTGATTTCCTCCTCCTCCTCCATGGCTGCTGCACTGCAGCTTGCAAACCTGATTCCCCATGCCATGTCATGCCAATACGCCCATGCTCTTTCGAAAACGACTGTCGACACTGCCTCTCGCTCGCTCGCTTTCCACTCGATTCCACAAAGCAGGCGTGCGTGGCCCAAGTACCCAACCCACCACCAGCTGGGCCCTCTGCTCCACCCCACTCCAACTTTTACTCGCACAACAGCCTCACCGCCCGCCGCAGCCCCCACCACCCCACGCCACACGACACGACGCGGAGGGAGCAATACAAAGGTGGACTGTCTGGTTCAACTACTACCACTACCAGCCACCCCACCAGGACCAGGCACCGCACCGGCGACCGACCGAGCAGGCAGAGAAAAAGCAAACCAGACGAGACGCCTCGGGGTCGCGTCCTCCCTTCCCTGCTGTTCCCCTTCTCCAGTTCTCCCGCTGCTGCCCTCAGTCCGCGTCCAGATCCCGCCCACCCACCGATCTGGCGGCGGCCTCCAGCATGGCGACGGCGGGGGCGAAGGCGGCGGGAGCCCTGGCGCTGGCGCTGGTGCTGGCGCTCGCGGGGGCCAACTCCGAGGGCGACGCGCTCTCGGCGCTGCGCCGCAGCCTCAGGGACCCCGGAGGCGTGCTGCAGAGCTGGGACCCCACGCTCGTCAACCCCTGCACCTGGTTCCACGTCACCTGCGACCGCGACAACCGCGTCACCCGCCTGTGAGCCGCCCCGCCTGCCTCCTCCTCCCAACTCTCCCTCCTTCTCGCCCCTCTGTACCCCCTGCGGGCCGCTTGAGCCGGGGCTGCAGTGGCTTGTGTTGTGGATGCGGAGCGTATCTGTCGATTCCCAACTTCTATGAACCGTCGATGGGGTTACCTGTTGTTAGATGCGACCTGTAGGGCTGTAATAAACCTGTTAATCCGTCGACTTGTTATAGCTTGTTTCCATCACGTATTGGCTGCTAAATTGACGGCTTCCTAAAGTGGAATGCCAACTAATGAGGTTGTAGTCTGCATAAGGGCGTAGAGCATCTCAGAATAGACTTCTTTCCTAATTTACAGGAATAGAGATTTTAGTTGTAAAATATCCTCCAACAGCCTTTCTAATTGGAGATATCTAAATATGGACATCTTCTATTCCGGATTTGTCGCTAGCCAAAGATGGAGAGTGAGGATGGCTCTCTAGACTGTGTACAAGATATGGAAAAGCTGTTGGAGAGTACTCCGTACAAAGATACAAAAAGTGACTTTTACTCAAATGGCTTTCTAAATGATGATTTAGAGAGTAGATTTTTGAAAGCCTCTTGGAGATGCTCTTAGATAATCAAGTAGGAGTTGGACTTCAAGCTTAGTTTGCGAACTGATTTGTGTAGTGAGTGGAGCTGAGTTTGGATTGTGTGATCTAGATTATCCTAAACTCATTAGGAAACGTTAGCTTGCCAAATTTCTGTGCCTTGTGCAGCTAGCAGCTTAGTGAGTTAATTAGGGGATTGTGGTCTTCACAAAAAGAGATTAGGGCGTTGTGGAGAGGATTGTTAAGGTTGTGGCGCCAAATAATGAAGGCGGTGGAGGGTGGAACCTTCTACATAGAAGAGGCTGTCAAGTCCCAGACAGTACAGTATGTTAGCTACTGTGCTGGAAGTAAGGATTATAAACACCAGGCAAATAGTGTTGAAATGGTCGCTACCACTTAAATTCATCATTAAATTTCCATTTGCTTTTATTCTCTCTTCTGGTGTTTCAATTTGATTGCGGTTCAACTCATCTTTTCATAGATCTTTCTGTCAGCCATTTATGTGACAATAACTTAACTCAAAGGAAAACTCTGTAGATAACAGACTGGTCAGGATTTCATATTTCGTTGAAGTATTTATGACAACTTAAAACACACATCGTCTGTAGAAAACCTCTGGATGACAAGCTTGTATTGTATGTCTTTCAAATTTTAGAGTACCACTGTTTTCTGATTGTTGCTTGGATATCTCTTCTAACAGAGATCTTGGTAATTTGAACTTATCCGGTCATCTGGTGCCTGAGCTTGGGAAACTGGAGCATCTTCAGTATCTGTAAGTTCTTACCCAAATGGTTTATATCTTGGTAGTTGTTCACAATAGGAAGTCAGACACTCGGACCTTACATTCACTGTTTATTTTTTTAGCTGCTTTGGGCATCAGGGCTTGTAATTGCCATTATGCCCCTTGAAAATACAGTGCAATTTGCAAACACCAATAACTAGACTAGGATTGAACTGCCTTTGTCTCACCCATGATCAGTTCGTAGTTTTGACAGTGGCTGATGTACACATGTGCTCATCAAATTATGTGATTCTCAGCACATGGGCAGTACGGCAGTACCTACTGTATGATAGATGTGTCCATGTATGCAGCTTATAAGAACCTTGCTTGAATTATTGAAGCCTTTGTACCCATACAGGCCCAGCCCCTTTTTATGTTCTATAAGCTCCGTCAGTCAGTTTTGAATTTGGTAGTCTGGACATTTTTATGACAGAGTGTTATTGCACCACAGCCTACACTATTAAAGCTGACGTATTTCTGAACTGTATTCATTTTCCAATATTTTTATCTAACTGGTAGATGATAGCTTTTTAAAGACCTAAAGGAAATTAATTGTAATGGCATGGCTTTACTCCTGATGATGATCAACATACCTTGATATATTTATAGTAATGTCATGTCTTCAGTTATACTATATAAAACTATGCTTGTCATCCTTGGTTAATCAGGTACATAGGGTTAGTAGGCTAGGACCCTCCTGAAACGTGTTCATGATTTTAGACATTCAATGCCTAATTTTCTAATTTTAAAAGGTAGGTATGGACAATTTTCTATAACCTGCAAATTTGTCCGTGTTTTGTTTGTTTGCAGTTATGACTTATGATACAAGGGCTTGATATAGTTAGACATTTTTCACTTAGTTTGATATGTGCGTGTCAATTATTCATCCAATAATTATACTAGTATTGACCATTAGCACTAAACAGGGAACTTTACAAGAATAACATTCAAGGAACAATCCCTTCTGAGTTTGGAAATTTGAAGAATCTAATAAGCCTGGACTTGTACAAGAACAACATCTCGGGGACAATACCTCCTGCCCTTGGAAAGTTGAAATCCCTTGTATTCTTGTAAGTTTATTTATTTGTTTAAATTCTGTTACATGTTGTAAAACAGCTGTCAGCTTGTTACATCTAGCAACTAAACATGGATTTGATGCTAGTTTTGCTGAAGATGATGATTCCATCTTCTTTAAATTGTGTTAGGCTGTGTTAGGTCAAGCACTGTGCTGTTCATAATTAGGGATAGTTGTGCATAGGTTGAGCTTTAACTGTGGTTTGACCTTTATTTATGGTCATTATTATTGCAATTTTAGCTATGCTTTCACATCGTTATACCTTGCTAACATGCGGTTGCGCTTCATAGGCGGCTCAATGGCAATCGTTTGAATGGGCCGATCCCTAGGGAACTCGCTGGAATATCTAGTCTCAAAGTTGTGTGAGTAAAAATCAACTTCGAATGTTCGTGCCTATCCTCTCCACGTTAATATTCAATTTGACAATCTACCCACCTTGTTCTTTCAGTGATGTTTCAAGCAATGACTTATGTGGGACGATTCCCACATCTGGACCATTTGAACATATTCCTCTGAGCAAGTAAGTTTTGTTGCCAGTTTTTATCTTCTTGCATATTTTGTAAAGTTAAATTACACCTCAAAACAATTAGGCTCCCTCTGCCAGACAAGTGCAGTATTCATCTGTTAGATATGTTCCATGTCCGCTCCTGTCACTTCAGCATCGTTATATGACACTTCATTTTGTATTCTGCACTCATTTATATGTATATGTGATTGATCCTTAAAGAACTAGTTTAAGGTTTACCCCATGTTGTTGCTGACATGCCTGGATAATTTTTTAACAGAAACAATAGAGATAATTTACTTTTAGACCAATGATTTGAAATGATATGCCTAGAATCTTATTATCTGAGAGGGCATCCAGGTCCACAAAAATATTACAAGTCTGTCTCAAATTATAGTTCGTTTGACTTTTTTGATCCCAAGTTTGACCATCTCGTTTTATTCAAAAATTTGTTCAAAATATCATTTCTTTTGTTGTGCCTTGCTTTATTAACAAAAGGTCTTCGAGAATGACCTAAATTTAACTAGTTTTGCTTAAATTTTTTTGAATAAGACGAGTGGTCAAACTTGAAGTCAAAAAAAGTCAAACGAACTGCAATTTGAGACGGAGGGAGTACTCTATATCTTGTTTAGTTGTCCTGCACTAAACCTAGTGGCTTCCTGGAATTTGAGAATAATTGAGTAGGTCAATCCAAGTTCCAAGCCCTTTGTGTCCATTTGTGTGTGCAGTGTTATGAGGGCATCTTTTTATAAACTACATTTTCTTTGGGTCAAAATATTGGGGGCTGTTGTCCATTTTCTTTTCTGATAATAACAACAGTAGAACATGTGTTCTCTCTAATCCTGGACTATGTTAAGTACAGTCAGAACATTGTATTCTCCAGCATGCATGTTTTGTGTAACACGATGTGAGTTACTTAGCCATGAGCTTCCCTAAACAAGTAACTTGTTTGTGTTATGTACTTATGTTTTTCCCTGCAGCTTTGAGAAGAACCCACGCTTGGAAGGTCCAGAGCTACAAGGCCTGGCCATATATGACACCAACTGCTAGAGAGCACCACGAAGAAAAGAATCGCTAGAAAGTAATGAGCGTACAAGGTTACCAAATTCGGGTGATATAGATTTATTAGGCCTGGTTCTGCTGCGACTCTGTAATCCTCCCTGCATAGCTCTTATTTGTAACTTGCTGTCTGCACGAAAGATGATGTATGTTTTAGCAGAATGCTTTCTGTCCGTGAAAGTAAAACTTGAAACTGCTTATTATGATTGAAATGATATTGTCATTTCCCCTTGCTCGAGTTTTCGGTTTCTTTTGTTTTCTACACCGAACATACTGCCGTGGCAAATTTATGGAAGGATGGTCATGATATCGATCGACTGAGACTTGGCCAGGTGATTGAAATCATGGCACAAAAGAACAGGCAATGCATTCCAGTTTGAGTTTACTGTGCACTGAAAATGAAGTTTTAATGTGGCGGAAGATAACCTTTGCCTGGTGGCGTCAGCATTAAGGTACGCCGGCAATTCAATTCTTGAACTTGATGGTCTCATAATTTTAAGAGGACATGCTGTTTACTGCAAGGCTACAAGCTAAACAACGTTCTACTCTTACTGGCATGATTTTACAGTCCAAGTTTGGCTAGCGACCAAGCGTGGCTGCTGCACTTGTACCGTGCATGGTCGTTTAACACATGAATTACCCGCAGGTCTCAGCTGGTCGGTACTGAAATATGATGCAAAAATAAAACTGAATTGGTCTGACAGCCGCTTGAATTTTCGATTTACTCCTCCCTTCTCATTAAAAAAAATGCCATCTGTCACGCAAACCAAGGAGAGGTGGAAGTTACGGCCCCTACAAATATCGGTTTGTACCCACCATCCACCACCGTTCACATCGGACGCTCCCGACTCCCCAGCGGCCAGCGCTCTCCTCTTCCAGCGAAGTACCACGTCCAGAATATACTGATAAGGCCAACCTAACGTGCCAGCCGAGTTAATTTTAGAAACACGAAGGAAAAACACTACCTGAACCGAAGATCACAGGCTGGTTTGCAGTTACCAACTGCCATTGTCAGCACTGAAGTTGGTTGGTTGATGCTTGCTTCGATGAAGGTTTTGGCTTCAATTGTGGGACAGCTTGCCAGCCTGTGCAGGTAAATGAAAAAAAAAACTGTTTGCGAACCGTTGCTTCCGCGAAGCTGCGGCACGGCACGTCACCGTCACGGCCGTCCGTCAAATGACGCGGCAGCCCAGGAATAAAAATCAGCAGCCCCCCGCGTCTTTCTCCTTTCTTTCTCCTCCTGCCATTTCTCTCTCTCTTCTTCCTTGCTTGCACACCAACCACAACTTTATCTCTTGTTCTCTTGCCTGCGTGAACCGCGGAGCAAGAAGGAAGGAGACGTTGGGGACTCTGGTCTCGGCTGGGGTTGGGAATCCTTCATATCTCATCTCTAATCTGGGCGCGGTGAGTTGCATCTCGTCCTCCGCTCCCGTGAGCGCACGAGTCCGTCCTGCGATTTTTTGCTGTAACTTGAATTTAGTTTTTGTTGCGGGGTTTGGGGTTGGAATCGATCGGGATGGTCTGATCTGGGATGTGATGCTGCAGGTTTGGGCTGGGAGGGAAGGAATCCGTGGGGCTGCAGCCCCATCTGGGCTGTGGGTTGAAGGAACCGAGCCCTTTGGTGTGCTCTCCACAATCGGGGAAAAGGGGGGCAAGGGTTGCTGCTTTGTTGCCTGTTGGTGAGCAATTTCACTGATTTTTGGTTACGATTTACTGAGGATTTGAGTGAATTCCTGACTCATCGCTCCAAATGATCAGGCCGTTGCAGCATCCGTTACGCGATTGGGGATTTGACCATCGGCAGGGCCAAGTGACTTCCCCCAACCCCACCCCCCCACTCCTCCCCCCCCCCCCCCTCCCCCCCCCCCCCCTCCCCCTCCCCCAACAACCAATCCCATCGATCCTGGTACGCACCTTCTCATCCATGTCACCTATCATCTGCTTTGTTTTGTACTATCAAGTTGACTGAGTGCTCTGCTATTTTTGTGCAGATTTGATTTTATTTGAACACAGCAAAGATGGGATTCTAATCTCAGTTGCTGTTCTGTGCGGCTCACTCTGAGGGTTTCCTCCGTCCTGAATCGGGAAGGAAGGAGCCCTTGGATTTCCGTCTCCATGGCGCCTGCCTTGTAGTCTGAGGAATCTAACCTTGTAGATTTAGTGTAAATATTAGTGGTAGCAGCTGTTGAGGAAGCTCCAGTCTCCTTAGTAGCCACCCTGTGAATATGTCGTCAGCAGGTGTGATCGTCCTGGGGCCAATCCCAGAAGACCCTGCCTTCCTGCCCATCTGCTTCAGTGGCAGCCGGTCGCCACACTGCTCGCCTGGGTCACAGCTGCAGGATTCCATTCTTATTTTCCTTGCTGTGCCTGGTATGCCACCCATGCCCATGAGCGTGCTGGGATCGGAGTCCATTGCCTCAGTTAAGCTTCGCATCCAGCGGTTCAAGGGCTTTGTGGTGACGAAACAGCGGCTTGTGCTGGATGGGCATGAGCTGGCAAGAAACAACTGCCCAGTCAAGGATTATGGTCTGGCCGAGGGAAATGTTCTGCACCTTGTTATTCGGCTGTCTGATCTCCGTGTGATCAACATTGAGACTGCAACTGGAAAGAAGTTTCGGTTTCAGGTGGACCAGAGCCGCAATGTTAAGTTTCTCAAGAACAAGCTTGCAGCAGAGGGTGACGAGGATATTGGTAATCTTGAGGATCACAAGCTTGAATATGATGGTGGGGAGCTTGAGGACCACCAGCTGATATCTGATATTAGCAAGAGGGATGATACTGTGATTCATATGTTCATCCGCAAACCAGCAAAGGTACGGACACAACAAGTTGACAGAGATACTTTGGTTACAGTTGTTAATCCACAGGAGAAAGGCAACCTGCAAAATGAAGCTCGTGCAGTGAACTCTGCAAAATCAGTTGGGGTTAGGCCTGCTCCTGTTGAACCAATAGTTAACCGAAAAGTGAAGTTGTCACCTCAAGTGATGGAGATGATAAATTCAACCATAGCTGGGCTGGAGAAAGGGCACCTGCCTGTGATGTCAGCTGAAGGTTCAGGAGGCGTCTATTTCATGCGAGATGCAACAGATCAGAAGAATGTTGCTGTGTTTAAGCCTATTGATGAGGAACCCATGGCCAAAAACAATCCAAGAGGCCTTCCTTTGTCCACAGATGGCGAGGGGATGAAGAGGGGAACAATTGTAGGGGAAGGTGCACTCAGGGAGGTTGCAGCTTATATTCTCGACCATCCAGTTAGTAATAGTAAATCTGGTCACAGTGTAGGGTTTTCTGGTGTGCCTCCCACCACATTGGTCCGAACCTTACATAGGGGTAAGAGCTTCAAGATTGGTTCACTGCAGATGTTCATGGAGAACAATGGAAGCACTGAAGATATGGGTCCTGGACCTTTTCCTGTCAGGGAGGTTCACAAAGTAGCAGTACTAGATATTAGGTTAGCTAATGTTGATCGTCATGCTGGGAATATTCTAGTGTGCAAGGAGGGAGAAGGTGGCAACTACAAACTGATTCCAATTGATCATGGTTACTGCTTGCCAGAGAAGGTGATTATTTCTCTGTTACATTTTGTATTTGGTTCATCTGCTTGCACCATATTTATTTCATATGGCTGATTAGAAACTTATGTTTCCCTATGCAATGCAGTTTGAAGATTGTACATTTGAGTGGCTCTACTGGCCCCAAGCCCGTGAGCCATTCAATGATGAAACCATTGAATACATAAAATCACTTGATGCTGAAGAAGACATCAAGCTTCTCAAGTTCCATGGGTGGGAGCTGCCTCCACGATGCGCTGCTGTCCTGCGTATCAGCACAATGCTTTTGAAGAAAGGTGCAGCTCGTGGCCTCACACCACATGACATAGGGCGCATACTATGCAGGGAAACTGTGAATAGGCAGTCTGAGATTGAGGACATCATTCAGGAAGCAGAGGATGCTGTTCTCCCAGGTTCCAGTGAAAACATGTTCTTAGAAACTGTATCTGAAATCATAGACCGTCACCTTGACAAGGAGTGACCGTAGAAATTCAGAATAACTGATCTAGTTGTTCCAGTTGTATCTGGTTTGTTGTAAGTATTGTTGACAATGCACTGTTCAAGGGACTAATGATTTCATTTGTTTGTAATTGCCTGAGTACTTTGGTTATGCACATTTTGTGAATAAATATGCTTGTTCGGTTAGAACTTAAGGCTTTGGTGGAATGTCTATGGGCCATGGCAATAAACTGAACAAATGCCATACTCTGTTGGCATGCCTTAACTTCTGTGGTGCCAAATGGTTACTGTTGCGACATGTATGTCTGTCTACAAATTTTGCTGGAATGTCTATGGGCCATGGCAATAAACTGAACAAATGCCATACTCTGTTGGCATGCCTTAACTTCTGTGGTGCCAAATGGTTACTGTTGCGACATGTATGTCTGTCTACAAATTTTGCTGGATCTGATGTTTCGTTACACACTATCTAAGGTTCGGACGTTTTTCTATGTAAGGTTCGAACATTGTTCTATAACTTGCAAATTTGTCCATGTTTTGTTTGTTTGCAGTTATGACTAGTTAGACATTTTTCACTTAGTTTAATATGTGTGTGTCAATTGTTCATCCAATAATTAACTTGACCATTAGCACTGAACACAGGGAACTTTACAAGAATAACATTCAAGGAACAATACCTTCTGAGCTTGGAAATTTGACCATGTTATATTGTTGCCGACATGTCTGGATAATTTTTTTAACATAAAAAATAGAAGTCATTTACTTTTTTCCTATTACTTTTAGATCAATGATTTCAAATGGTATGCCTAGAATCTTTATCTGAGAGGTCATCCAGGTCCAAAAAATATTACTCTATATCTTGTTTAGTTGTCCTGCACTCAACCTAGTGGCTTCCTGGATTTTGAGAATGATTGAGTAGGTCAATCCAAGTTCCAAGCACTTTGTGTCCATTGTGTGTGTAGTGTTATGAGGGCATCTTTTTATAAACTACATTTTCTTTGGGTCAAAATACTGGGGGCTGTTGACAAGTTGTTGTCCGTTTTCTTTTCTGATGCAAGTTTTGTGTAACACGATGCATGTTTTACTTACGTGCTTCCCTAAAAAAGTAACTTCATGCTATGTGCTTATGTTTTCCCCCTGCAGCTTTGAGAAGAACCCACGCTTGGAAGGTCCAGAGCTACAAGGCCTGGCCATATATGACACCAACTGCTAGAGGGCACCATGAAGAAAAGAATCGCTAGAAAGTAATGAGCGTACAAGGTTACCAAAAATTGGGTGATATAGATTTACTAGGTCTGGTTCTGCTGCCACTCTGTAATCCTCCCTGCATAGCTCTTATTTTTAACTTGCTGTCTGCACGAAAGTTGATGTATGTTTTAGCAGAATGCTTTCTGTCCGTGAAAGTAAACTTGAAACTGCTTATTATGACTGAAATGATATTGTCATTCCCCCTGCCATGAGTTTTGGGTTCCTTGTGTTTTCTACACCAAACTTATCGGAAGTACGATTCAGTGAACTAGTTTATCCCTGCTGTGGCAAGGAAGGTCATGATATGGATCGACTCAGACTTCGCCATGTGATTGAAATCATGGCACAAAAGAGTGAAGTTTGATTTTTGATTGTGGTAGCTGATAAACTTTGGCTGGTGGCATCAGCATTAAGCGAGCATCGGCAATTTTTGAACTTGATGATCTCCTAGTTTTAAGGACATGCTATTTACTGCTAGTCTGCAACCAAAACGTCATCTACTTTTTTGCCAAAAAACAAAAACACCATCTACTCTTGCTGGCATGACTATACGGTCCAAGTTTGGCAAGTGTGGCTGCACTTTTGCACCGTGCATGATGTCAAATTGAACTTCGTATTGTTCGAATTTTTTTTATCTTGCTTGCTGAGCCGAAGTAGATATAATTGGTGAATTCAGTCATTACCAGTGTACTACGTCCAGTATACTACACTGGCTAATTCGTGCGAGATCCATAGGACCAGGTCCAGTTGACATCTTCGGTGCCACCAACGGTTGAAGATGAATCACACGAGAGCCGGAGAAAGTACTGTGAAGCGGAAAACATGAGTCGCTAAATTAGAAGCAAATTCTGTTGTTTTCTCTGCTGATATAAACATACAATGTGTTATGTATACAGTATACTCCTTGGCTGCTCTGGATAATAAGACGTCTTATAAGCCTCTCGCGTGTTAGGCCAGGAGACTTTTTATGTCCTGTGGCCTGGAGGCGAGCAGGAAGAAGAACTGGGCCGCGAGGGATTGCCAAATTGCTAGCCCAAAAGGCCCATGTGACCAAACAGAGCAATACCAAGCGCACGCGCTGCGTTGTGTTGTGCCTGTGCGGAGCGCGCTGCTCAGTTAGTCCCACCTCGATGGCTCTGCGCAAGCGGAGGCGGATGAACGTTATAAAAGGAGACCCAGGGCACCATAACAGTTCATGCCTTTCTTTGCCTTTTGGCGGTATCTGTTCTTATCGATTTAATATCTGATATGTGAGTTATATGTCTACTTAGATATTAATTTATGCTTATTTAGATATTAATCTAATTGATTTGTGGGGGAGGGTCCACGACGGTGGCTTGCCAATGGGGCCCTCACTTGTCGCTCGGGCGTTGCACTACAGCCCGAACCTGGCACGCCCCAACCAAATAGCAATTAAAATCGGGCCCTCACTTGTCGCTTGGGCGTTGCACTACAGCCCGAGCCTGGCACGCCCCAACCAAATAGCAATTAAAATCCTTCTTAGGCTTGGCATCTCTGCCTTTGTTCTGCAAAATTTGTAGGTATGTTGAAGGTCTGGTTGGCTTTTGGCCCTTGTTCATGGCCTGCAACAGACCCAAAGTAAAAATCACTCTTGGTACAGCACATGCTAGGCTTTATTAACACGAGGCAGCAGCGACCCTGTCCGGATTGAAATCAGTCGCGCTAACGAAATCCAGTATACTCCGGCGTCTCCTCTGACCGCTGCGTAGCGTAGTAGGCGGACGTGCTTTGGCGGCAACGCAATGATTCAGTAGAATTGTGAGTTATGTAGCGTGTCGAGTACTCACGTGCAGGCTGACTCGTGTCGCGGGACCGTGCCGGTCTCCCTTGGCTGTTCTTTGTCTCAGTGTGTGTCCTTCGGTTTGCTTCATGTAAAGTTCGTTGATTTTGCTGGGAAATGGGAATGGGCATGCATTTGGTTGGAGGTGCCACCGAACAGGAGAGGCGTAGAGCTTGCATTTATTTTGCCGAAGATCCGACGATTCCTGGCATCGGCGCTGGCCGCACTACGCCCCGGTGCGGTATGCCCATCTGATCCCACGTCGCGACGTCCCGTGCGCACGCACGCGCGCACGCAACGGGTCCTTTCCCTGCGTGGCTGGCTGTGTGTGCTGTGCGCCCGTGCCATTCTCGAGGCCGAAAGAACGCGAGACCGCGCCCGCGCGGCGGCCACCTGGTAGTGGCCAGCGGGGGCATGTTCCTGGTGCGGCGCCTGGCGGGGGCTGCCCGCTCGCGGGGCCTCGCGGGTCGAGGGCTCGCCTCGGCCTCGGGGGCGCCGCGGGAGGCGGTGGACGCCGTGGTGGTGGGCGCGGGCGTCGTCGGTCTCGCGGCGGTGCGCGCGCTGGCGATGGCCGGGCGCGAGGTGGTCGTGGTCGAGGCAGCCCCCAGCTTCGGCACGGGCACCAGCTCCCGCAACAGCGAGGTCATCCACGCCGGCATCTACTACCCTCCGCGAAGCCTCAAGGTGAGTTGCGCGCGCCCTTTGCGGTGTCTCCCGAATTCACCATAAGTGCGGTGCGCGGGGGGTCCTGGTTCAGTGATTTCTATCACTTGATGCTTTACTTGGACGTCCATTTGGGCTTCAATTGTCATTGCTATGTACCGTGTGACTGTTCCTGTGCATACTTCCACACGTAGGTGCTTATTTGTTTGTTCAGAGTTCAGACAGGTCGAAGAGCGTTGTGTAGTGGTACGGGCTACAGATAACCATTTAGCGATCCATGACAGGATTGTGGATGTATCTATGAAATTTGTTCCATATGACACCTGACACATTCTATTCTTCAGGTTGATCCCTTATTAGTGTTTGGTGCAAAATGGGGCTTGTCAATTGATGCACCAGAGTTCACAGAATCTCTTCCTCTAGTAATGATTGCATTTCAGCTCTAACTTCTGTGGAAAATGTTCAGCTAGATCTTATTTATTCCTTCCAAACAGTTCTCAACATCTTCAATAGCTGACAGTCTGACAGTGATCAGGGCGTTGACGTACTTATCAGTAGACGTGCTGTAGGATTTTAGACAGTTCAACAAACATTAGTATATAAGAATTGCACATCTAATTTGAAAATAGTTCTAACTTTACTGTCGCTACATGAAACATTTATATGGAGCCCTTAATTAAGGTATCATAGATTCTAGCTGCGGATTGCCTTTTGTAGGCCACCCTTTGTGTAAGGGGAAAGGAAATGCTCTACAAGTATTGCAAAGAACGAGGTGTTGCCCACAAACGAATCAGCAAACTTATCGTTGCCACTGGTGCTGCAGAGGTTCCAAAGCTGGACATGCTCCTCAGGAATGCCAAAGAGAATGGGGTGGATGATCTCCAGTTGATGGAGGGTTCTGAAGCTATGGCGATGGAACCTGAGCTTCGATGTCTTAAAGCTTTACTATCACCTAGTGCTGGGATAATTGACTCTCATTCACTCATGCTCTCCCTTTTGGTATGATGGTCGTCATATATATCAATCCAATTTAAAATTTTAAGGTGAGAGGCTTAGATTAATCGGAATTTGCTTTCACTGTCATTTTATTTTGATTGATTGTTTTTGTGATGCAGGCTGATGCTGAAAACTTGGGAACAACTATATCATGTAACACAGCAGTCATCAGTGCACATGTTGGATCTGAAGGCCTTGAACTCCATGTTTGTGAAAGCAAAGAGCTGCAGAACTATCATGTAGGGTCTCATGTGAATGCACAGCTTGTTTTGCTTCCAAAGCTTGTGATAAACTCAGCAGGTCTGAGTGCAGTTCCACTTGCCAAACAATTTCGTGGCCTTGACCAGGCATTTGTGCCCACTCCTCACTATGCGCGTGGATGTTACTTCACCCTCTCTCAAACCAAGAGTCCTTTCAGGCGCTTAATATATCCTCTGCCAGAGGATGGTGGCATAGGGGTCCATGTCACTATAGATATGAATGGCCTTGTCAGATTTGGTCCAGACGTTGAATGGATATATGATGGTGGAAAGGACCATGTGTCATGTTTTCTCAACAAGTAAGCAGTTGCAAACATGTGTACATAGTTATTGAACTATGCCACTGTTTTTTTTAAGCAAGAGACCCCACTCAATCGAATTATGTTTCCCTTTCTTATTATGGGCCTGAAATTTTCATGCTTTCTCTAGGAACACATTTAGCTTCTTGGTTCATGAATCATGAGTCATGACCAAAGAAGGCTGTAATTAGTTATTCTAGATACCACACTTTTTAATTGGCTGCTAGTATTCTTATTTTGCTTATGATAGACTCTGTAGCAGCTAGTAGTAATGATGATAAGGTACGTTATACATATCAGCATGATTTATGGAATCTGGAGCACAATAATAGAGCATTTTAGTAATTGTCACAAGGTTTGTAACTTTAGAGTCTTATCTTCATCAGGTTTGATTACTCAGTAAACCCCACCCGCTGTTCTGTATTTTACCCTGTGGTAAGGAAGTATTTTCCAAATCTCAAGGATGGGTCTTTGGAACCTGGTTATTCTGGGATCCGACCAAAGCTTTCTGGTCCTGGACAACCACCTTCAGATTTTGTTATTCAGGTGCTTTCTGGTATCATATGTCTACTTTGATAGGCACCTAGCTATATATCAGATCCAAAAGCTTATTTTTCTCATGCACATTCATTACTGATTAGTTGAATGACTGCAGGGGTGGGATGTCCATGGTATTCCTGGACTGGTTAATTTGTTTGGAATAGAATCCCCTGGTTTGACATCAAGCTTGGCAATTGCTGAACACATTGTTTCAAAATATTTGTGATGGGAGTTCTCCTAAACAAATCTTCTTGTCGGATGCTCCATGCATTGCAGAATGATGAACCTGACGTGTCAGGACTAGGGTTCGCCAAAGAAAATAATCCAGTAAAGAACATTTTGAGCTATTTTCTTTCTGAGTCTTGATCTTTCGGGTGCTTATTGCATGTAATTGTTAGAAGATGTAATTCACTGAAAGTTTCAGCAAAGCATGAATGAATATCACTGAAAGTTTGATTGAAGTGGTATATGACACTTTCAGGGCACGGACCCTGGTCTGGACTCTGAAGAGGTCACATGTGTTCTTTTGGGTACTATCGATTAGTTTGCATGTGGTTCTACCAAATTGGATTTAGCTTCCATAATCACACATGGACAAATATCCAGTGCAGCAATCCTCTTTAATGGTATTGATTTTTAAAATCCTAATGTTCTTTTATTTTACTTCGACCTGAGAATCATGTCAGCGCAACTCAACCTCTAGTTGTGCAACAAAAAATGTGGCCAACCCAACACTATGATACATGGATCTATCGTCTTGTATCTGGCATTACTTGCTTACTAGTGACCACAAAATGGATCACAAAACAGCCCATCATTACTTGCTTACTAGTGACCACAAAATGGATCACAAAACAGCCCATCACTAGGTGAATTCAACATAATAGAGAACAATGAATTGAGACTAGTGACCACAAAATGGATCACAAAACAGCCCATCACTAGGCGAGTTCAACATAATAGAGAACAATGAATTGAGATCAGATATGAATTGAGAGGAACAAGGTCCTCTACAGTCGTACGGACGGACTTGTCTCTCCCGTC
>CM041634.1:48528528-48597200 GCA_023333625.1 Bothriochloa decipiens
CATTTAGTCTCCTGAATGCATAGAATATTTACACGCCTCCTAATTGCTGTATCGACTAGCTCTCTTAACTTACCCGTTAGAGACCCTACATTCCAGCTACCTAGACGAATTCTAGTTGGCTCGGCTAACTTCCTTACCCTTCGCACCCGTCGAGAGAAGTGCGAAGACCCTTGCACATTTTTCACTACACCCGGGCGTAGATGTAGCGCGTCACAAAGGTTGCGACGACCCGACCCTTGCTCATTTATCATCGTACCCAGATCACGATACGACGCGCCACTAAGGGGATGACGACCCGAGCCTTGCCCATTTGACACTACACCCGGGTTCCGATGTAGCGCGTCGCTAAGAGGGTTACGTCCCAACGAATCTCTTGTGGGTTTCATATCCATGAAAGTGGCTGGTTTTGGAATGTTGGCTAGCCGAACCTAACACACCCTCCTCCATTATCCGGGCTTGGGACTGGCTATGTTGAAACGACTCAAGAAAGTCGTTTCATATTACATATTCAAGAGTTATAAATGGTACAGAATTTTCTGTAAATCTTAAGTATTAGAAAACAGACTTTCAATTACCAGCACAAATTGGCAATGGCAAACTGTCTATAAATTCCCAGAAACTAATTGGTTTACAGATTCAATTCCCAGAAACTAATTGGTTTACAGATTCCAGATTAGCCCAATTCTAGCAAGCTGCTTCAGGAACATGAGCGAGTTTGACTGATCTGCCTGTGCTTCAGATTTTACTTTTAAGACAGAATAAGGACAAATTTTATGGCACAAAAGCGCATACTTCAGCGATTAAAAAAAGGGCGTACCCAGTGCCGTAGGCTCCCGCACTGCGGGGTCTGGGGAAGGGAAAATAGCCAGCAGCCTTTCCCGCACAAATGTGCAGAGGCTGGGGCTTGAACCCTGGACCTGGCATACTTCAGCAATTACCAAGTTAAATTGGAAAATTGCCAGTTTCCAACTTATGCTCATTGTATCATTAATTTTCTACTGATACAACAGAGTCCAATAGTTTTTTTTCTTGGTTGCCAATGATATAAAAACGAAGCTTCCATATGATACTTAAATTTCCTGTCCGAAACATGCTGTAAAGTAACTAGTAACCTAGTAGCCAGTCTTTACAGTACCACTCTTCTTTTTCCTATCGACTTGAGTGGGCAACACAGAACACAAAATATACCAATAACTTTTGGGGCAGTGTTGTGGCTAACACCAACGAAATGATGGATGCATTCGATCTGATACTGAAGTTAATTCCAGAAATTGGCTGGCAGCAGCACCAACCCAGTCCATGGCGCTTTTATATATTGTTTCAATTGAACCCTTGAAAGTAGCACCGAAGCAAATGAAAAATTTCAAATACAGAGATGCAATACCTTCAATTCTTTTTGCAAGGCCATGTCTGCATACAATTTCTCAAGCTTTTGAAGCCGCTGCTTCCTCTCCTCTAACTCCCTGTACGAAGAGGCTGTTTTCCTGAGGAAAAACAAAGCATTAGACAACATGAGATATCAGCCAATGAACTAAACAGCATCATACCACAACCCCATTTCAATCATACATATAATCATACTAGTCCTAATTAAATAGACCGGATATAGATAATGAGACTAAACAGTGAAAAATGATTCCATGAGCATGATGCTATTAAGCGTAGCTATGGAAGTAACACACATATGCCATATTACGAAGAGGAGAGCATATTACTTCTTTATACGAGAAGGGATGTTATCAAAACCAGGCATGTTGCTGCTTTGTTCTATCCTTGATTGTATTTCTTTCACTTCTTCTCTGAAATAAAACAGCAAGCCACCTAAATGTCAGCACAAGCTTAACTAGCAGATAATTCCAAAAATGGTAAGCAGATGAACTCATTGTCTGTACCTGTCCTCAGCAAAATAAACATGCTTGTTTTGAGGCTTGGTATCCAGTTCATGAAGTGTTGAGCTTAACTTTTCAATTTTCTGCAAAGTGACCCGTCCAAATTAAAACATAATAAAACATTCAGCCACAGGACACAAAATTCTATTTATTTGCTCTGTTACTTAAAATCATCACGAACCTTTTTTTCACTTTGAATGCTCTGAAGAATATATCCCATATCTTTATTTTTCAGCAGAAGAAGTTCCTCCTCAGTATACTTATTATCTTCAGGCCTGAAATGTATGGCACAGTCAAAACTAAAATATAGGATAGACCAAACCTTACAATGCTAGAGTTAAAAGGAGCCGAGGGGCTACATTGTACATACTTAGGTCTATGAATTCCACAAACGGTTCTACTGTTGATCATTTTAAAGTAGAACTCATCAGGGTTCCTAAATGCCGCCTTCTCCTTCAGTTTCTGCAAACAATTATAAACAAGGATTTAGATCATGCAGTCACAGACTCACAGCATCTGTAGACTAAGATAGCTGAAGACAGTTAAATTGCTAATAACATGCTAAAAAGTATATCTAAATCTGATACGACAAACAAGTTCCAACTCCCCAATCTCTAGAATCAAATATTGGACAGAACAGAAGCATACCGCGATGGTTGCCTCCTTGATGTGGTAAGCCCGCGCCCGGACGACATAGTCCTTGTGTTTCTCCAAAAGCCCAAACTTCTTCCTCGCCTCCCTGCAAAACTCCATCCAGACCCAAAATCAGAACGCCATCCTCTCGGATTCGAATGGTAACTGCGGGCAGCGAACTTACGGCTGGGAGCGCTCCTTGTGAGCGCGCCGCGGGATCGCATTCCGCAGCGACGACATCTTGCCCTTCTTTCTGCTGCTTCCGCTACCGTGATTTTGCCGGCCTACCTCGCTGGCGCGGAGATGGTCGGAGAGAACGGCGCCGGGAGGAAAGGGGAAAGCAAATCAGCCGCCGTCCCGCCGAGGACAAGCTGCTAGGGTTCAGGGTCCGGGGATTGTCCAACTGGGGCTCCAACCACCCTCGCGGGCCCATGTTTTTGCGGTTGTTGGGCTGAATTTGTTTCGAGAGTGGCCTGTGGGCTGTGTGGGCTCCTAGCCTAGGTTAACATTGTTTCCTTTATAATTCGGAATTTTCTGTTTTTGAAGGCAATTCGGAATTTTCTGTTGCCCATTGGCGTATGAAGTAGTTCCGAAGAAATTATTATAATGGCACCAGACCTATTCGATGAGAAGTATTAGCATACCTTAGAAACGCCAAATTTATAATGGCATAATAGATCTAATTATCTTGAGCATTCCATAACCTGAGCAGACAGACAGGCTCCAATAGGTGTGACAGAAAATCATTATATGCACGAATCGTACCATGATGATATATGCACGAATCATGCACTAATGTGGCGGACGAATGAATATCTTTGTATTATTCATCTCACTGCTTCTCGATTACAGACTACAATTCTGATAGGAAATGAATATGTCATGCTGCTGCTATTTGCGTTTCTGCCCAAACAGGAATTTACAACAACTGCTGCTGCTATTGTCAAAATTGTAAGTTCAAAGAACAGCAACCTCCGATTTACAGCATCACTAGTCTACCATTTCCGATGGACAAGGAGGTTGAACGGTGACAGTTTCAGGAGAGGCCGGACCCAGTAGCTACTCAGCGGCCTCAGATCAGGGTTCAAGCTTCAGAATTGAATGATCTCATGTCGGATGGATGACTTCCAGAAGCCGCAGCATTTTTACCTCTGCCATTGACGGTCTTGTTGGTCAGCAATTGGAACACATCGGACGGTTCGAAGTCAAACACCTCATGCTGCTTTAGGCTGAACCTGTTCAAAGTCAAAGACCTCGAACATCAAGCGCCGCACGTCAGGTTTGCCATACACACAGTATGCAAGCCCATGTATTGCTTGTTGGACAGAGGTTGTTGAAGGATTCCTTAGACGTCGATTGTGTTCGAATCTGTCTTGCACTGTCTCCCCGTAGATAATGTAGTGCTGCAGGTGCTTATCCCGCAGGTACCGTCCACAATACTTGTTCATCAACATCCTCCTGTGCTTCTCCGCCAACCACCTGCCTGGTGCATCGAGGTGCTTCATGAGTAACCTTTCTGCCATTACTAGATCCTGGCCACATAGAAGTTCAGACATTCAGCATTGCTCTTAGCCAATTTAACAGTGGCAGGATGTGGAAACAACTCCCTCTGTCAGGGAAAGAAGGTACAACATACCTGAATTTTCTGGCCGACATATTCAAGGCGCTCATAACAGAATCTTGGATGCTCAAACTTATGTTTTGACGGGTGCAAAAAGCACAGCTGCACGGAAACAAAAGCACCATGGTGGCCTATCTGAGTCTGACTTCTCTTATTGTATATGTAATGGAAGTCAGGCAGGTTTCAATTTTTTTTTTATGTCATGAAGGGAATACAGAATACTGATAAACCTGAACTCATGTTGCAACTGAAAAGTGGTATGTGATTAAGCCTGGAAGCAGTTTTACGATCAAGGTGCACACAACAGCAACATGTAATGAGTAAAATAAACTATTTACAGTGGGCCTGTTTGGATACACATGGCTAGTTACTAGCTGGGGCAAAAAAATAACCTAAATTAGTCATGGTTGGCTAGTTGATTGGCTAAACTAGTTCAAGACTTGGCTGAAAAACTAGCCCACCTATTAGCTCTCATGTTTAAATGCAATAAAGCTAATTTTAGCTAGCTAGCAATTAGCCCTTGTATCCTCATTACAGCTACATATACTATAGTAGTAAAAAATGGCATCCTCATGATCAATGTTTTTAAGGCGGTAAAGCGAGGCGTGGCGACCAACTACCGCCTTATGCTTAAGCGACGCATCGCTTAAGCGTAAGGCGTAAGGCGAGGCGATGCCTTAAGAAATAAATTAAAAATTAAAAATATGAATTTAGAGCATTAGATGAAGAGGAAAAAGGAAAAGAAAAAAGAAAGAAGCTGAGTAAGTAGTGGGCTCGACCAACCCACTAAGCAGCCCATATGCTCCTTCCTAGCGTGGCTTCATGAAAACCCTACCCCGACACTTTCAGTGCCGCCGTTCCCCACTGCTAGTGCGCACGACGACGCGAATGGCTGCTCTGCTTCCCTCCGCCTCTCTCCGGATGCCCTGCTCTGTGTCCTCCCCCGGATGGCCGCCCCCTTTGCTTCCCCTTCCTCTGTCTCCTTTGCTTCCCATTCCTCTCTCTCTTTCTCTGCTCCTCGCACGGATGGAGGAGGACCAGAGGAAGCGGCGGGAAAACAGCTGCCCGCCGGCGGCATCTCCTCGCGCGGATGGGGAAGAGGGTAGGGGGAGGCGGAGGCTTGGCTGCTCCCCTGCAGTGCGGGCGAACGCGTTCGAGCAGGTAGGTCCGTCTTCTCCGCGAGCGCTCCTTTCTCTGCTCTTTGATTTCTGGGGCACTCCTCTCTCCACGCGCTCCTCTTTGAACAGAGCATCCCCGTATGGCGCCCGCCTTGCTCGATCTGGGATGAACCGGACCCAAAGCGACGTTTTTCGGACGCCACAGTCGTAAGGCGGACGCCATACGGGGCTGAGGCGAGTCGTCTGCCAAAACGTCCCGCCTGGAGCGCCTTGGCGCTTAGGCGACGCCAAAAGCGACGCCTTAAAAACATTGCTCATGATCAGTCAAAAGGACCTGTATTCTCGACTGTGTTGTTTTCCACATGTAAGAGTCAAGTTTTCAACATGAAGGGAACACAGAATACCAATAAACCTGAACACATGTTACAACTGAAAAGTGGTATGTGCTTAAGCCTGGAAGCAGTTTTACGATTAAGTTGCACACTACTGCAAAAAAATAATCTATTTGTATCCATTACATTCAAACCTAAGCAAGTTTTCAAATGTCCTAAACTAACATTTTTGGCTAAACTTCATTGTATCCTATCACAGGTCATAAAACACTTAGATAAGATATGGTAACACCAATCATTCAGCCAGCACTTATGCCACAAATACACTCACTGCAGTTTAGTCTTCACAGTCCATCCTCTGTTTAGGTACACATGGCTAGTTACTGGTTGGGGCTAGAAATTAACCTAAATTAGCTATGGTTGGCTAGCTGATTGGCTACAACTAGTTGAAGACTTGGCTAAAAAATAGTCCACCTATTAGCTCTCATGTTTGGATGCAGTAGAGCTAATTTTAGCTATGTTTTAGCTTGCTAGCAATTAGCCCTTGTATCCAAACAAGCCTACAGCTACATGTATTATAGTAGTAAAAAAAATGGCATTTTCATAATCAGTCAGAAGGACTTGTATTCTCAACTGTGTTGTTTTCTACATGTAAGAGTCATGTTGTGCACTTCATTTCCTTTCTTATTTATGATTCTAGCTAACTGCTATAGAAAATATATTTTAAAAAGTCTACTTATGTATCAATTTCCTTCTATGATTTATGATTATGGCTAATTGCCACAGAAAATAGATTTTCAAAAGGGTAACTAAGTAAAATACATCATGCTTTGCAGATAGTTAAATAAAATTTTTTAAATAAATGACAAAAGGGAGAAAAATATGTTTTGGGACATTGAGTTACCTGAAGACCAAGTCCAAGCTCTATATTCCTTGCTTCTGTGATTTCTGGAATTCTATCATTCATGGGCAAGGGATATCCTAGGGTATTCATGACCTTGGGTCTACTGTCAAAATCCCAAATATTTCCTCTGAAGCGATGCATGCCTGGTGGCACACAAGCTCGGAAAAGCCTAGGGTGAGCAAAAAGAGCATCTGGTGGTGGCTGCATGAGATGTGACAAGATAAGATAGGAGCAAATAGTGAAGATATAGGGAAAACAATAGTTAGAACCATTACCCTGTAGGCAGCAACATCCTGCCACGTGAGCTGTCTCTTTTCAAACTCCACTGAAACATAATCAACATCCTCTAGTTGACGACGCAATTTTGGCTGACAGCTCTCATCGTCTGGGTCCATCCCAAATGCCTCAAATAGGACACGATAGACTTCAGGCATTCCAAAGCACAAATATATAGCTCCAAATATTGCCCAGAATACAGCCCTGGAACACAAATTGGCATTTTACTGAAGTTCACCAAATACGCATGCCAACCAGCAGCACACATTCCTACACGACTCTGAATCAGCACAAGTTCGTGTGCTACTAAGCTTTGCACAGTGGATTATCTCATCAAAAGGAGCATAGAGTAAAACAAAATAAAGGGGTGGGACATTGTAAATTTGTAATAATGTATCGCTGTAGAATTTAACATACATGGAGACAACTTGACCATAAAGGCTACACAAAATTCAAATTGCAATATTGAAGGATATCATGAAACGAAGGGGGAAAATGTGATCCTTAAAACAATGGGAAAACACATTCTTATCATGCTTAAACAACAATTCTATTTAAATTCGATGGCCAATGGGATGATAATACTAAAGCCCTAAGATACAACAACAACCATGTTTTAACAGCCTAATATGTTTGTGTCTGGTTAATTAATTACAATGCAACCACTAAGACAAATGTGACTGCTTGAATTTGCACACACCAACCACTAGCTACTCAAATTATCATCACACACAAAGTTCCATCTCTAAACTCCTAATTGCACATTTTCAGCATAATAAGGAAATCCCCACTTTCAGTAACAAATGGATAAGAAGACAGAACACTCACTTGGACGGTGGCTCCCGGTCCTTTCGTATCATCTTGTCCAAATCATCATAGGGGAAGACCAAATTGTGCAGGCTGGCTGCCTTGAGCCATCGGGGCAACACCTTCTTCCCAATCAGAGCGAACACCCGCTCCCTCATCGGCCCAGGAGACTCTCTGGGGTACCTCTGCAAGAAGAACTCGCAGAACGCGAGCTCCAGAACGTACTGACCCAGGAACCAGAGCCTGGAGTGGCCGTTCCGTACGTGACGCGTCCGCGTGCGCTCGGAGGAGGGGTCGAGATGCTGGAACGCGAGGTAGAGCAGCACATCGAAATGACGCGCGGGACAGCCATCGCCTTCGCCGAGCGTCTCCGAGGGCGCGAGCGGGTACCCGAGCGCCTGCTTGGCCTCGAGGAGGTACTCGTCCATCCAGGTCCTATCGGCGGTGGAGAGCGGCGCGGAGGGGAGGCAGGAAGAGAGCAGCGGGAGCGCCTTGAGCGACAGCTGCGGGCTGCTGAGGAACCGCCGGGTGAGGCGCTCGTCGTCGAGAGGTGGCTTCAGGATGAAGCGACGCGGCGGGTGCTTCTTCTTAGGGGATACGGCCTTCTTCCGCTGCGCGAGCTCCCGAAGGAGACGGCTAGGGCTGTTCGCCGGCTCCGAAGGGGGGACCGGCGGCGGCGGCGGCGGGGTCTGGTCGGCCGCGACGGCAAGCACGCGCATGCGGACGCGGCGGCTGGAGCTGTGGAGTGAGAAGGGGAGTGGTGTGAGGGAGAGGGCTTGGAACGCCATGGCGGGTGGCCCCATTGGTGGTGGCGACCGGTGACCGGCGACCTCGAGCTCTGGCTGTGGGGTTTTGCGGGTTGAAGTTGGGGAAGAGGAGGGAGAGGATAAGCGAACGAGAATTATGAGCCGTTCATTTCCTGATCGATGGCTGCGATGGGGTCGATCAGTGAGCGAGCCGGGAAAAAAAATATCTATATATATCCTTCCAAAAATGACGTGGCAAAGTACTGCTGTTTTGTGCTGTAATATGCACATGACGGCCCAATGGCATAATCTCAATCCAAATTGCGGCCCAAATTGACAAGTACTCCCAGCTGATTCGGCGCCTCTGACGTCTGGGCCCCAGCTGGTTTGGAGACGGGCGCCGGGACAAGAGCCAGGCTGTGGAGGCCGTTGAACCCGTGGGCTCGGCGCGACGGCGCCTCAGAGCTCAGCCCATTGCAGCGGGGCAAGGCACAGCAACCAGCAACCCGTCCCCACGAACAGCTCACCGCCACAGCCGATCCGCCGGGCGGCGACCGCCGATGGCGAACCCGAGGCGAGCCATCGCGCTGCACATCCAGACGCAGCCGCCGCCTCTCCCCACCACCGCCGCCGCCCTTCCACCTCACTCCTCTCTGGCGTCGTCGCTGCTCCACTTCCTGAAGCGGCCGGCGTCCTTCCCTTTCCTTCTCTCACTCTTCGTCCTCCTCACCTGGCTCTCGCTCCGCTTCCACCACCCCTCGCCGCCACCGTCCCTCGGCGGCCGCCCCTCGGTCGTGCACGACCCCCAGGCAAATCTCGTCCGCTTCCCGGCGGCGCTCCACCCCACCCCCATCGCCCGCGACGGGCGCGGGTGGCTCCTGGACCCCGTCGCCGCCGCCCGCGACGCCGGCCTTCCAGGTGAGCGTTCCTTGACTCACGCCTCCTATGCTACTGTGTTATTGTGGTCCGTGCGCGGTTAGGTGCGTGAGGAGCCAATGGCTGCTGCAATTGTAGCAAGAGTGGTGTAAAGATTAGTATTAGTGTTCGATAATGTGGTAAAATTGCTAAAAATGCACTAGCTAAGCTGAAATTTATCTGCGAGTCTGTAGCACACGTTGCTCGGGCCTCGGGAGAACTGGTGTTCCGAAGTTGAAGCTAGTGAACTGCAAAAGCAATTTTCACATCCATATGTGGATCTAAATATGCTAGTGTCTCTCCTGATCTGCTCATGGTTCATAGAACAATGGTCCTTTTTGTGTATCATTGAGGTTTCAACTTCTTTTTGAGGGCATCAATTTAAATACCATATTTACCTGCTGCATCTTATGTCAAATGCTGCTGGTCTATTGATATAGTGCCATTTTAGCCCATTTGCATTGCTCTGATTAGTTGGTGATTGCATGACAAAGCACAACTGTTATATCAGATCTATTGTTGATGGAACTGGGAATACAGTCTGTTTATGTGTCAGACATTGTTCTTTTAACAGAAGGAACCCCTGTATTATGTTCATGTCTAATGCGTGATACTACAACAACAACAACAACAACATAGCCTTTTGTCCCAAGCAAGTTGGGGTAGGCTAGAGATGAAACACAAAAGAGGCATGAAAACAAAGAACACATAAATGGTATAAGAAAAAGATTACGGTTCAGGCATGTTAATTGCTAGTCTCCAAGCGCTCCTATCCATAGCTAAATCCTTAGGGATATTTCACTCCTTAAGGTCTCTCTTAACCGACTCGTCCCAAGTCAGTTTAGGTCGACCCCTACCTCTCTTTATATTATCGACCCGCTTTAGAACCCCACTACGCACCGGTGCCTCAGGCGGCCTCCGTTGGACATGGCCAAACCATCTCAACCGGTGTTGAATCAATTTTTCTTCAATTGGTGCCACCCCAACCCTATCCCGAATATCGTCGTTCCGGACTCTATCCCTCCTTGTGTGCCCACAACACCATCGTAACATACGCATCTCTGCTACACTCAATTGCTGGATATGTCGCCTTTTTGTAGGCCAACATTCAGCACCGTATAACATCGCTGGACGAATCGCTGTCCTATAAAACTTACCTTTTAACTTCTGAGGCACCCTTCTATCACAGAGGACGCCTGAAGCTTGACGCCATTTCAACCAACCGGCTGAAATTCTATGCCTAACATCTTCATCAATGTCACCATCCTTTTGTAGCATCGATCCTAAATACCGAAAAGTATCCTTCTTGGCCACCACTTGCCCATCGAGGCTAACGTCTCCCTCCTCATTCCTAGTCGCGCTGAAATCGCACCTCATGTACTCGGTCTTGGTCCTACTAAGTCTAAACCCTTTCGACTCTAACGTGTGCCTCCATAGTTCTAACTTCCTATTAACCCCTGCCCTAGTCTCATCCACTAGCACCACATCATCAGCAAAGAGCATACAGTAAGGGATATCACCTTGTATGTCCCTTGTGACCTCATCCATCACCAAAGCAAATAAATAAGGGCTCAATGCCGACCTTTGATGTAGTCCTATTTTAATTAAAAAGTCACTGGTGTCGCCATCACATGTTCGGACACACGTCACCACATCCCTGTACGTATCCTTGATGAGGGTGATGTACTTAGTTGGGACTTTGTGCTTTTCCAAGGCCCACCACATGACATTTCTTGGTACTTTGTCATATGCCTTCTCGAGGTCAATAAAGACCATGTACAAGTCCTTCTTCTGCTCCCTATACCTCTCCATCAACTGTCGTAATAAGAAAATTGTCTCTATGGTCGACCTACCAGGCATAAACCCAAATTGATTTTGGGTCACACTTGTCACTCTTCTTAGGCGATGCTCGATAACCCTCTCCCAGAGCTTCATCGTATGGCTCATCAACTTAATCCCACGGTAATTAGTACAACTTTGAACATCTCTCTTGTTCTTGAAGATCGGTACTAATATACTTCTCATCCATTCTTCAGGCATCTTGTTTGACCGGAAAATGAGGTTAAAAAGCTTAGTTAACCATACTATCGCTCTGGCACCTAGGCATCTCCACATCTCAATGGGGATACTGTCAGGGCCCATCGCTTTACCTCCCTTCATCCTCTTCAAAGCCTCCCCGATCTCTGCCTCCTGAAATCTCCTCACGAAATGTCTGTTGGTATCATTAAATGAGTCATCCAACTCCAAGGTAGGACTCTCATTCTCCCCATTAAACAACTTGTCAAAGTACTCTCTTCACCTGTCCTTGATCTCCTCATCCCTCACCAAAAGTTGATCCATCCCATCCTTGATGCATTTGATTTGGTTGATGTCCCTCGTCTTCCTCTCGCGGATCCTAGCCATCCTATAAATGTCCTTCTCCCCTTCCTTCGTGCCTAGTCACTGATAAAGGTCATCATACGCCTGACTTTTTGCTACACTCACCGCTCGTTTTGCAGCCCTCTTCGCTATTTTATAGCCCTCAATGTTGGCTGCACTCTTGTCATGATGGAGACGCTTGAACCACTCCTTCTTCTCCCTAATAGCCCTTTGCACCTTGTCATTCCACCACCAGGTGTCTTTCGCTTCCCGTTTGCCTCCCCTACTCACTCCAAACACATCCGAAGCCACCTTCCGAACACATGTTGCCATCTTTAGCCACATGTCATCTGCATCTTCTCCTTCTTCCCACGGCCCCTCATCTAGCATCCTCTCCTTAAATGTTTGCACTGCTTCCCCCCTAAGCTTCCACCATTTTGTTCTCGCAATCTTGGCCCGATTGTCCCAATGGACACGTACCCGAAAACGAAAATCCGCCACCACAAGCTTGTGTTGAGGGACAACACACTCCCCAGGTAACACCTTACAATCTAAGCAAGCACGTCTATCCCCCTCCTTGCAAGGATAAAGTCGATCTGACTCAGGTGTTGTCCGCTACGAAAGGTCACTAGATGGGATTCCCTCTTCTTAAAGACGGTGTTCGCTATCAACAAATCGTAGGCCAATGCGAAGTTCAAAACATCCTCCCCCTCTTGATTTCTATTACCATACCCGAAACCCCCATGCACCCGCTCGAAACCTACATTAGTCGCACCCACATGGCCATTGAGGTCTCCTCCTATGAAGAGTTTCTCGCTGATAGGCACAGTGCTAACCATGCTATCGAGATCTTCCCAAAACTGCCTCTTGGTGCTCTCGCAAAGACCTACCTGTGGGGCATAGGCACTGATCACATTCAGAGCCAAATCTCCAAGTACCAACTGGACTAGGATAATCCGGTCGCCTTGCCTCCGCACCTCAACTACTCCATCCTTAAGGCTCCTATTGATCAAGATGCCTACACCATTCCTACCCGATGTTGTCCCCGTGTACCAAAGTTTGTAGCCAGTATCCTCCACCTCCTTCGCCTTCTGGCCCTTCCATTTGTCTCCTGAACGCATAGAATATTTACACACCTCCTAATTGCTGTATCAACTAGCTCTCTTAACTTACCCGTTAGGGACCCTACATTTCAGCTACCTAGACGAATCCTAATTGGCTTGGCTAGCTTCCTTACCCTTCGCATCCGTCGAGGGAAGTACGAAGACCCTTGCTCATTTTTCACTACACCCGGGCGCAGATGTAGCGCGTCACAAAGGTTGCGATGACCCGACCCTTGCTCATTTATCATCGTACCCGGATCACGATACGACGCGCCACTAAGGGGATGACGACCCGGCCCTTGCACATTTGACACTACACCCGGGTTCCGATGTAGCGTGTCACTAAGAGGTTTACGCCCCAACGAATCTCTTGTGGGTTTCATATCCATGAGAGTGGCTAGTTTTGAAATATTGGCTAGCCGCACCTAACACACCCTCCTCCTTTATCCGGGCTTGGGACCGGCTATGTTGAAATGACTCAAGAAATTCTTCCAATCAACATAGGCGAAGTTCATGTCTAATGCGTGATACAGTGGGATAATTTTTTTTTTTCTTTGGCAACTACCAACCAAACTCCAAAAGTACATTTACCTAAAATATCGTTTTGAAATGCATGTGTTCCTTTATTCTCGAGTGCTCCAGCTGTCCTAATAAGATCTTGAATGCACCCTTTCAATCCAAGAGAGAAATGTGTGCAAAAGAGAAAATTTGCACTATCAATGTAGTGACTGGTTTATTAGTTATAAAAAACTGGATATATATGTTCTTTGTATAATATTTCTTCTTCTATGCTTTTTTTGTGTTTGTTGGCTGTATCTCTGCCTCTGTTGCCATCCCGTTGGTGCTATCACTAGAGATCAGTTTTTTTACATTTTTTTCTGTGTAGGTTTGATAGTGGGAATCTATTTCATGTAATACCCCTGCCACTTCATTTTCATCAATTCTTGGCTCAGCTTGACTTAGGTAATTTCTTTCAAATGCTCGATATTAAATTTAGCTACCAAACTATTTGTAGTGCCCTACAGATTCTATATTAGTTAAATATCTATCTTCTTCAAATGTGAAAAAATACGAACCTCAAATCTACAAATGTGAAAAATCTGTGCCATTTACAGGCAAATCTTACTCTTGTAGTCTTGTCATAGGATGAAACTATGAATTCAGTGTTCATCTATTAGATGCCTAGTGAGCATATTCCATAGGCTTGGTGATTATCACGAGCTAGTGTCTAGCCTACCACAAGTTGTTTGGGACTATAAGGCAGTGCTGCTGCTTTTGTTGTGTCTATAAGCCATCATTCAAAATGTTGTGTTTCACAGAAAAAAAAGGTATATGCACTTAGGTTGTGTTTATCTGCATGCATTAGTCCATATCCAGGCTTGTGCAGTGCAACTTACGCATGTTGAGTTGCCTGCAGTACAGTCCTCAAAAGCAGCCTAAGGCTGCATTAGCTAGTACATGAGATTTGATTGTATTGGAAAGTGTAGGCTTGCACAAGCCAATAGCGCTCACAAAAGTGGGATCTCCTCATCTTCCCCACCCCTACTTTACCATGAAGCCATGAAGGTGACCACATGCAATACAATGCACGCAATCAAATGCAATCTTACTGCAATTTGCATATGCAGGACAACCAAACATAAACACATTGCATACATTTATGCCGGCTTGGATTGTGCTACATAAAGCCTAATACAGGTTAAGGCTAATGCAAACAACTAATCACACCCTTAATATTTATATGCCATGCAATTGTGTCATTTTTTTATGTGAGAATAGATGTGGATGGGGATAGTAACCTTGTTGAAATATTTATGGTAGGCATTTTATCAATTATCACTCTGCCTCCCCTCATGAAAGAGTCGATTTGTGTTAGCGGCTTAGCGCTATATTTTTCTCTTCTTGCTTTATTTTTCCTTTTTTGTTGGTGGCTTATGTTAGGTTTAAACTCTAGCCTACCCCAACTTGCTTGTACTAAACAGCTTTTATTGCTGTTATTGTTGTTGTGTCAGGTGGTGCACTGGTCTGTTTACTACTTCATGTCGGACAGATCCAACCAGGTGGTTTACGTGGCAACCATCGTCACCATACTTGCAATGAAACATTTGTCATCTGGGGAGCAAAGACAAAATTCAGGGTAATAATAATAACCATCACACTTTTTGTAAGGAATTGGATGTTTCTAGTGGTGACTGTTTGTTTCACTTAATTGACAGTTGGAAAATGCTGACATAAAAGATAAAGGATATGGCGAAGCCATGATTGCTGCTGACGAGGTCGCTATTGTTGCAAGTGCAAGATCCACTGCACATGCCTTGATCAATATGGATGTGCGACCAACCTTTTTCTTAGGATGTCAGGATACACCAATAAATCCCAACAGCTCAAATACTGACTACAAGGTCTGGAAAGACCTATGAGAATTGCTCCATCATTCCTGTATCTGAGGGTGGGCAATTGACAGGCCAAGATATTGGAAGTGCATGACGTCACGACCTAAGAGAATTGGTTCATCATTCTTTTATCTAAGGGTGAGCAATTGACAGGCCAAGAAGATACTGGAAATGTATGATGCCTTCAAAGTTACCTTGTTACCATAGGTAGTTGTTGCTATCATTCTACGGTCAGATGTTTGTGCATAGTTTTGGGAATACTAGCAGCTGGTTACTGATTTTTGTTGGTCATGCCTATTTTTTTTGTACCTTGATACCTTCTCCTATTGTAATATAGTCTTAATCTTTGTACTCTCCCTCTCTTTCGGTATGATACCTTATTTGCTTTCACAAAAGATTTTAGCTTGCTAGTTTGTTTCGATTCAATGTTATTTTAGTAAGTCTCTTGCAGCTGCAACATTTATCTGTGGAGCTGCTACTTGAAGTTCCATGTTTTTCAGTGGACTTCCTGATGAGGTGTGTTGAGTTGATAGTATACAGGTTAGCGCCACTGCCATGTGTCAATCTTCACACACAATATTTGTGACCTTGGGTTACGCAATCCCCACCTGTAAATTCAGCATGTTTGCACATAACAAATCTTGTGCTTGGGGTGCTCAACTGCTCATCAGATACAGTGTGTCAGTGTCAGAGAAACACAGCATGTTTCAAGAGATGCATTGTCAGAGAGGAAGAATCAGATACCAATGCCACGAGGCCCCTAGTTGAATGACCACTTGTCAGCTGTATCGTTTGGCCCTTCCATTCCTCCGTATATAAAGCCTAGCAGCCTCCCTGTCTCGAGCACCAGCACAGAATCAGCGAACGCACCATTAACACGCACTCGTAGCCTTGCGTGCTTCCCTCATTTTCTCGGACGTCCTGCTCCATCGTCATGGCGGAGCAAGCTCAGCGAAGACCAGATTGCTGAGTTCAAGGAAGCTTTCATCCTCTTCGACAAGGACAACGATGGTATCAATCTCGCCCCTCCCGTTCCCCCAACGCTCCTTCTACTACTACTCTTTTGGTTGACCTCTCGCGGCCACACTGATTGATAGAGCTCCTTCTCACACGACCTAGCCAAGCTGTCCTACCGGATTTGGTGTGCTAGATCTATCCGATCATGCGTTTTAGCTTTTAGAATGTCGGTCAACTGTAGTAATGTTCTTACGTGATTCTCGGCCTTGTCTCGCAATTGAAGCGAACCTATCATCGTGTTGAGCTTGAGCAGATTCTGAATGGGCTCGATTACGGTTTTGAACATAGATGATTGGCCCTGTTGCTTCAATTTAATTTAGAAACTCAGACTAATTCTGAATTTCTGATACAAAATGGCCTGTGCTAGCTCCCTGCCATTGCCATGTTCCATCGCAAAGGAATCTGGTTTCCCTTTCAGCTAGGAGAAACCTTATCGTCCCTTCGAGAAAGGAATCAAGCCTAGAAATACTTTCTCAAAAAATCAAGCCTAGAAACATCATGATCTGAGCACCTACTTTGTCAATCAAGCCCAGAAACATCTGATCTGAGCATTTGCTTTCTCAAATTTGCTGATAATACTTACATAGTCTCGATAGATTAACTTGCCAGCAACCACTTGGAGTTTGGTGAGTGTACATGGAAGGAGCACGGTTTATTTTTTGTTACTTGCTCCGTGGAATCATATATCCCCATTCTCTCATTTCAAAATGGGAAAAAAGAAAGGACGAAGAATAAAGCGGCGATGAAAGCGAATCTGATTCGAACCTCACCGATGAGCCCTGTCGCCATATAATAGAACAGCGGCGATGGAATGGTGGACTAATCAATAATAATATTTGTTCAAGGATATATGCTCTCAGCACTTTAAAGCTGTCACATTGCGTTTTAGGTTGAAAAAGTACAGGCTCCCCATTTACAGGATTTCCCTTCCTTGAATCCTGCGTTTTTCATGTGAAATTGGACAAATTCATGTATTTTTTCTATGACATTCTTGCATTCCAGAGGAGCTAAAGTGCTGTGACATGTGTCGAGAGAAATTTGAATGCGGTTTTCTCATTCTCTATTTATGTTGCCCTGTAGTAAGAGCTTGTGCACGGTCCAATGTAATTTGACTTGGCAGGTTGCATCACAACCAAGGAGCTCGGGACCGTGATGCGGTCGCTCGGGCAGAACCCCACAGAGGCTGAGCTGCAGGACATGATCGCCGAGGTGGACAACAACAGCAGCGGCACCATCGACCTGCCGGAGTTCCTGGGCCTGATGGCGCGCAGGATGAGGGACACGGAGGAGGACGAGGAGCTCAAGGAGGCGTTCCGCTTGTTCGACAAGGACCAGAACCGGGACATTTTTTTTTTATAAAGGATAAATAAATATCCGGCCTCTACATCCAAGAATGTATACAGCCAATTATTACAACGTTGAGGATTACGAACTGAAAAGAAAGCCAGAGTCTTAAACATAGACCAAAACACTAGAGCAAACGAAAATTGCTTCCACCCTCTATTTGATCGAGAGGGCGTTCTTGGCTTGCTCATCCCGCTGCAACTGGGCCCAGAAGCGTAACATATGCTCCCCTGAAAATAACCCGAAGATTCGAGGTTCATTTTCGCCGTCAAAAGTTTAGCCTTGTGCAGGGTATGTTCATCTGCCACTGCTACAGCCCTGGTTATGGTGCAGCATCTTGACAGCCACCTCCTTTGCTTCAAAAGCAGCAGTGGCCTCAGTCGTGGTAACCTCCGTGTGCATGGGGGATCCAGCAGTTGTAGGGTCAATCTCCCTAGCTGCCGAGCTCGCCGCAGCGAGATCCCCCACTGTCTCCGGTGAAACAGCCAGTGCCACAGCCATGGGTGCCACAGGCGACACCATGGATGCAGGAGCAGTCTCGACTGCCCCTTCCCCTGCCGTCTCCAAAACCATGGGGGGAGCAGGCGATGTAGAGCCCCCCGTACCAGCTTGGTCGTGTCGACGTCGTCGTCCGTGCAATGAGGAAGGGGCGACTCCGACGAGAGTGACAAGAGGTGGGCACACGGCAACGAGACGAGGTGAACCCCCGGACCAGCATGCCGAAGGGGCCCAAATGGCCCCCGAGACGGATCCGTCCCGCCAGATGGCGCCGGAGGCGGATCCGGCTAGTCCACGACGCTGCGGCCGGAGACGGCGACAGGAGCCCACACGCAGGTCCCAGCCGCGGAGGCACCGGCCACCACCACGAGCAGTTCCGCGGAGTAGCGGCACCAGCCGACGGCTGCGAGCAGGAGGAAGCACATAGGGGCCTGACCACCGGTCGACGGCCATATGAGCGGCTCCACCTGACGCAGATCCGGAGGAGGGAGCACGGATCCGACCCCGCAGCGCTCAGATCCGGCACACCAACGAGGAGGAGGAGGCGCCGCGCCGCCGCCGTAGCCGGTCACGGGTGGAGGGAGGCGCCGCCGCCGTAGCCGGTCCCTAGCGCGCTATCCGCTCGAGGCGAGGTCGGGCGGGGCTGGGAAGGGACTCGGAGAAGCCCCTCCCGGCGGACTCGGAGATGCGCTGCTGGGCCCCGTCGAGGATGCGGTGCCGGTGAATCAAGCGCGGCCGCCGCCTCCGGCTCGCCATGACGGATGAATCGAAGCAGTCGCGGCGCCGTTGCTGGTTGTCGACGAGCCACCTTGTCCGGGTGGATGTAGCGGCTGCGAGCGGCCATCTCCATGGATGAGGAGCAGCCCCGGCCGCATCGATGTGGATGGGGGAGCACGGCGGGGGCGATGTAGCAGCTGCGAGCGGCCGTCTCCATGGATGAGGAGCAATCCCGGGCGCATCAATGTGGACAGGGGAGCGCGGCGGCGGCGATGTAGCGGCTACGAGCGACCGCCTCCATGGATGAGGAGCAGCCCCGGCCGCATAGATGTGGATGGGGGAGCGCGGCGGTGGCGATGTAGCAGCTGCGAGCGGCCGTCTCCATGGATGAGGAGCAGTCCCGGTCGCATCGATGTGGATGGGGAGCGCGGCAGCGGCGATGTAGCGGCTGCGAGCGGCCGTCTCCATGGATGAGGAGCAGCCCCAGCCGCATCGATGTGGAACGCGTCGCCGCCGCCGCCGCCGCTCACATCCAGAACCGGGACATCTCCGCGGCAGAGCTCCGGCACGTGATGACCAACCTCGGGGAGAAGCTGAGCGACGACGAGGTCAACGAGATGATCCGCGAGGCCGACGCGGACGGCGACGGCCACATCAACTACGACGAGTTCGTCAAGGTCATGATGGCCAAGTGAGTGAGGACACAGACACATTGACCCGTCATTTTCTCATACACACGTGACAATGAGAAAGAGGCGCAGATGGATTTGTATTGAATTTGAACTTGCGCAAGAGAACGGAGGAGAAAGCCACGGCGCGCGGCGGCAAGAAGAAGGCCGGGGCGCCGTCCGACGCCGGCAAGCGTGGCCAGAAATGCGTGATCCTGTGAGCCGGAGATTCGGTCATCTATCCAGTGCATCCTGGACCCCTAGTGCTGCGTCTCACCAGCTTGCTTTCTGCTTCCTGCCGGGTTGCTCGACTTCTGCTGTTCTGGCTGCAGGTGCATGTAGCATTGTAGCTGTTTGTAACACTGTGCGTAATACTAGTGGACACAAATAACACTGCAACCTCTACATTGTATTGGCGTGAGGCGAAGTTATATTGCTGAATCTGTGTCCCAACGCAAGCACGCAGCACATGAAAAAAAAATGAAGGCAAATCAAGTAATCAAGGATGCACTGGACACACCACTTCAATTACCAGACACTAATTAACTTGGAGTACTTAACCAAGCACCTGACCCATTCAGCTTAGAACAACAACATGATGCTACCAGTAAGAGTTAAATAAAATGATATATGCCAAAAACCACAATATAAATCATCCAACATGAACAGGTTTTGCATACCATAGTTAACTAACAATGTTTGCCAAGATTACCTACTTGTTTTTGCATACCATAAACAGACTGTAGCCGCAAGCCCTAGGCTATTGAACTGACCAACTCCTCATGGACGGTGCTTCTTATCTTTGACATTTGCTGCATATAAGGCATGTTCATACCATTTAAATCCCATTGTGAAACCAACAACAATACATGCAGTAGTGTCCAGTACCGAATACAATTTTCTTTTTGGGTCATTCATGTTCTCCCTATCAAAAGGATGTGCATAATGCATGAATGTTAGGATCATTTCATTTGAGTAAAAATCAAATAATTTTTAGTGACTCCAGATTACCTCACGGCTTCAGCTTTAATTCTAGCGATCCCATCATCAATAATACTAGCTATCTTGTCATCTATCTCCACTCCCTCTTTTTCTAATTTTGCCAACAAACGATCCACTCCCTCCTTTGTCTTCCTACCAACTTCTGCTTTAGCTCCATTGCTGGATCCACCCTGGTAGGATTAATTAGAGAATTATAGTTGAGGTAGTAATACAAGTCAAAACAGCTATTCATATTCATGTTAGTGGGTGCTAACAAGAATAGCATGGCTGCAGTCTTATAAAAATAGTCCTTTTACAATCCATATATACTATCAAACTTTTAAAAGTTTGACCGGTAGGCTAACAAACCTATCAAGACTGAACTATATCAAATTTATATTGCTAGACTTGCTTTTGGAAATGCTTTAACAGTACAATTTAGAACACATACAAACTGCTTTAGTAAAAAGCAAACATCAACAATCTCTTTCAAGCAAAAGTAACAATTTAGCATATAAACTGGCACTTATTGTGTATATTTAAGTGGCGACATTCATCATTATTGGGTCAAATTACAGAACCCTTCTGTGCAAGGGTCTGAACTAGGACTATAATTGTTAGTCTGGAAAGACATGGCACATCATATAATAATTTGTTAGTATAAAGACAGTTTGATCGGGACCTACTGGTTAATTCGGCGACAGGATCTCGTCACAACAAGGGAGACGGCTAGCTAATTGCAGGCATCGTAGGTGGACGGATCGAACGAGAGGGAACTACTTACCTGAGTGGCGGGAGGCGGAGAGTCGGCCAGCAGTGCATCACGGGATGCCAGATCCATCCGAGGAGTGCTGGAGGGGGAGGGCAGGACCATGGCACCGGTGAGGCGGAATAATCTGGAGGAGCAGGGGGCGTCGGATAGGGTTTGGGTGCTGTTCCTTACCTTGTTTCTTCTATCTAGTGGCCTCAGTCTTTCTCACAAGAGCGTAGAGGAATCGCTTGGTTGTCTTCTTCGATCTGTCGCCGCCGGCGAGGAATCGCTCTCTCCTGCCTCCTGCGTGTGCTGGTGCGGCGGTGTCTTGCGCGGCGGCGTAGGTTTTTTTTTTTTTTTTTTTTTTGAGAAGTGCGCGGTGGCGTAGGTGGGTGTGTGTTCGCGCGCAATATTTGACCTGGGGGAACACCTGTGTGTTGGAAGATTACGATTGGAGAGGTGGGCTGGGCCGAGATCTGTGGCCTTGTTGGACGTGGGCTACTTGTGAACTTGCAATGGCTTGATGTATCAAAAAAAAATAGAAAAAATCCACTTTGATTTTGGTTCTGTTTCTCAAAAAAAACTTTGATTCTAAAAAACTTTGACTTTGGTCGCACTTTTGGCGCAAGAAAAAAAACAAAGTAGTAGTAATAGCAGTAGTAGTAGTAATAATAATAATAATAATCTCTACTCCTAAAAAGCGGTAAAAGGAATCGTTCACCCGATGCTTCACCTCGCCCCGAGTGAAAATTCCGCCCGGCTTCACCCTCCCCCGCAATAGGCCTCCAAACCGCACCACCCCAGCCGGTCAGCCTCGCTCGCTCGCTCGTCCGCCCGCCCCAACCACGGACAAAGATTGAGTAACTTTACTTCAGCAAATCACCACGTAACTTTTGCATAGGTATCCACCGTCCAAGTGACGTCCAAGGGCTAGCAGCACTTCTACACATGGGACTTGATCATTTCACCCGTGAGGAGCCTGCGTCCTGCTGGAGGCCCCATGCCTGCTCTGAGTACCGTTCAGAATCTCAGATTGCATTAGCTGCATCAACCTAGAATTTCGTCGATGATATTTATTCTTACCAATATTATTAAAACCATAAAGGACCGAAAAAAGATTCCTTAAATAATTATGACAATATATATCTTCAAATTAAATAGGTTTATATAAAAATAGCATCAGCCATGGTACAATGTTTTTTCTTTGAACATATTAGCCCGACTTATTAGCCATGGTATAATATTTTCTCTCACACCGAACAGCTTGTCAGCCACATAAATCATCAACCGACCAATCATCTTCAAATAAGTTTATTTTGGAAATACTCCCTCGTCTGTAAAAGAACCTAATTATGGAATGTGTGCAAGTCAAATTGACTCAAGTTTGATCAAGTTTATAATAAATTTTCTTAACGTTTATGACTCTAAATAATATATTTATGGGACGTGTGTCGGTCCAAGTTTATTGTTTGACTTCTCAAAAAACAAAAATTGTCTTGGGACATTAATTTCTTTTTGCATGCCTGCTAGTAATAGTTACTTGAACAGTTGGAGACATATGCAATCATGCCAAAAAGGAAAATGAAATGTGATACTATATACGTGTACACATATAAAAAAAATGGAGCAATAGTTTTGAAGCAGCGTAGCGCATTGCCTGTGCTCGTTTGAAATGGTAATTTTTTCCGTCTTTTTTGTTTTTAATTTTGGTCAAAATAAATGTTAGCGTCTGAAGCAGACACGACGTGCCGACCACCACACATGCTTCTTTACGAGTGAAAACTAAAAAGACCAAGCCCCATGCTTAGAAATGCTGATAGCCCTCCGATCCCATTTGAACCGCGGATACACGTGGGAAAGTTACGTTGTGAGAAGCAAAGTCACTCAATCCCAGTCCTCCAACCACGCCGCAGCGCCGCCGCCGCAGTGCGCCCTTCGATTCGAATTTTGCCCCATCCGTACAGTCTTCCCCTGCTGGCCGCTCGCCGCAAGCTTCTCCAATCGCGTTCCCCGGCGCACACGCAGCACGCTCCTCCAATCAGGACTCCAATCAGGTCCCGTCCCCCTCGCCAATCGCCACGACCAATCCCGTGCGAAAACTTCGGCAACTCCCCTCGACTTCGATCCTTGGCGTGGGCAGCAAGGGCAAGGCGGCGCGGCTCTTCCTCACGACACGGAGCGACTGCGGCAAAGTGCAGCAGCTGCCGGCGTCTAGAGAAGGCGGGCTACCTCGTCGGCAGAGCGTGTCGCGGCGGCATAGGCCGCACGGCATCCCGACGGCGGAGGCAGCAAGGCTAAGGCGTCGCGGCTCTTCCTCACGTCTCCGGCCGACGGGCGCGGCCGTGGCCAGCAAGGGCAGGGCGGCGCTGGTGCGGCTCCTCTACCTGCGGCGCTCGGCCTTCTTCCCCAGTCAGAGGCACTCGGTCACCTCGCCACCGCAGCGGCGCGCAGCACAACGAGGTCAAGACAGAGCGACGCGGCTCTTCCTCACAAATCCGAGCGACGGGCGCGGGCAGCACGGCGGCACGGTCGCGGCTCCTCTACCGGCGGCGCTCGGCCCTCTTCCCCTGCCAGAGGCACTCATCACCTCACCCATTGCAGCAGTGCTCGGCCCCATCCACCTGCCGGCCGACGAGCTACAGGGCAGCGCCGCCAATCTTCTCTCCAGTCCGGATCTTACCATGTGAGTCCCTTTCTTCTGGGAACTGGGATCCCTCACCCTTCTCCTGCTTGCCAACAGATATCGGAGCTGCAGGATGGTCGACCTGGTGCGGCGATGCCACGACATGTTCAGCTGCTGGTGTGGCGGCGTGGACTGCTTACAATGCACTTAAATTTGGGATATTGACAAGCCATGCTACTTGTGTGTGCTTCATCCCAGTACAACGTATCAAGGCCAATACGAATGTGATGCCGCAGTTTGTCTTTGTTTTGTATAGCTACTGAATTGAAGAAATCATATTTATGGCCTGAATGAAACAAGAATGGGACACACTGAAACATAAATACACTGCAATTTGGCCATGCTCACCTAAGAACTGAATATGAAAACAGTCTGTACCATGAAGATGAGAACTCGATTTTCACTATTGCATCCACAGTTTTTTCAATGGAGTGCAAATTCAATTGAATATCGGGCTATTCTTACTGAGATGTTGTAGTGTCGCACAAAATAAACATTTTGCCTTTCCATATTTTAGTCTATCTGATTTGCATTTTATTATATAGCTTGCTGGCTGCTATGTTATTTATCTATTAGATATTTATTGAAATGTATTTACTAGAGAGCGTGTTCTCTGGCAAGAGTTGCATCTACGTCAATACCAGATGCTCTTGAATCCTCTCTGACTCTTTCACTTGCTGCAGGTTTGATGATCACTAATATCTACAAATGTTTGCATGAGACGGTTAATGCTTTCATTTTGCAGTTCGGTTGCTTAATTGCTTAAAGAGAAATTTTCACCATCCGAAGGCACAACACATCCTGAATATGGGATCAGCTTGATTGTCAATTTTTTGTTCACCTTCTTATCTTCTTTAATCAGCAACATGAATAAACCAGCAAAGGTTAATACTACCAATGGATCATATAGATAGTAGCAGTACTCACCAGAGCAGCATCTTGAGGTTGACAGAAAATTTTTGCCAATACGCTCAAGACAAAATATGATTTTCAGTGATGAATACAAGCCAGTCGGCAAGCCGATCAAAGAAGTCGAGGCAAAGCTCTCTCTCTGTGTGTGTGTGTGTGCGCGTGCGTGCGTGGTACTACTACCTAGCCATGCATTTGATTTGGATAGCTTGAGTTTCAGTTTGTAACCTCAAAATATAGTGACCCTTTGTTCATATTTAGTACAATAGTTTTGTTAGTACTGAACCTTCTGATAAGCACCATCCTGGATGTTTTCTCTCACGTTATTAACTGTCGTAACTCAACTCTTGAAAAATGGGCAATGAACCATATTCATATTTCTTACATAGGGGAGGTTGTGTACCTAGATGATATCCTTGTTCACATGGGTTGTTTGCATGCAGCATACTCGACCTCTTTATTCTTCCTAGGGTAATGCCCCTTTTCTTTTTCTGGTCTTTAAAGAACGAAATCTGCACCAGTTCCTCTTGCGAGTGATTTAGCCACGTGTCTCCGCCTTCTCTTGAGCGTTTGGATGCTGTTGGAAGACCAAACGGATGATACAACGTTCTCGACTCTTCCTCTCATCATGCACCGCCCGTCCTCCACCTTAAGCTAGGACCCATCCTCCGTCTGCTCCATCGCCATTTTTGGAAGTGTCCATTTCCGTATCCTGCGCTACGCCGCCGCCGCCTCCTCCAGTCCTCCTCCACCACAACAATTGCCTGCACTCCTCTCCCGCAAGGCAATGGCACCACCGCACCAGGCAGTAGCCATGACTCCATGAGCGCCTCGGCGGCGCGCGGCAATCGCATGCCTTGCACGCCCCAAGCCACCTCATTGGTGAGCATCGGCGACGTGGTGGCGATCAGGCAAATATGTCCCGGCGTCACTGCGACGCGACGAGGCCACCTACCTACTACCATGATGGCGGACAACTTATTAACCAGCCGCGGCAAGCACCAGAGCAGGAGTCACGGTGACATGGCAGCCCAAAGACGAGGGTGCAACGGTCGTCATCCCGCGCTGACCCGCTGCCATTGGCCAATCTATCCTGACACGTGCACCCGCCGAGACCACGCACGATCTGACCAACGACACAGCAGATGGCACACTGAGGAAGAGGATAGGAAGGAGCCAGGCATCCAAAACGGCCATGAGCTCGAGTTCTGCCGGTTGGCCAGGATCAACATGCATGCACGAAGACTTGGCGTTTGGGAAGGAAGATATGCATGCGTTGCTGGTCCTTGGGCAGCCAGCTATGCAAGATTAATTAAGCAAGCCTCATAATTAATTTGTAGTAGAAACATAAAAGGCCGGGATTGGTTGCCTCTTGGAATGTCTCACGTACACATCAAAATGTCCATGAGAGAATATAAGCGAGAGCTATGGAAAAAGAAGTATATAGAGGAATAAAAAGGTGAGCTTGAGAGACAATTAATAGATATGGAATGAACAGTTATCTCGTTGATGACGTGAAGGATCTGGTTGCTTGCTTTACGTGGACGTGCAAGGGAAAACATAGTTCAGGAAAAGGAAATACAAAGAATGGAGAAAAGGCCAAAAGAAAAGGAATAATTGCTGGAATTATTAATGGCAAGGTGAAACGTCCAAAGCGATCACGTGGGAAGGAATAAGCATATAGATAAATGGAATATACATGTATATATGACAATTAGAGAGAAAAAGGGTTTTGTAATAGACACGATGGCTTTTTGTTCAAGGAAAATTATGATACGTGGTGAGAATATGATATAATGAATGATCACATATATGGCACGGGATCAAGGGGACTTTAGTCAAACAAGGATTAAAGAGTTTGACTAAACATAGTTTGAACTTTACTATTATTATTTTTGAAATAAATAGAGCAAATCATATTCGAGCCTTAACCGAATTTTGTAAATTATTTTTCACTCAAATAAAAATGCAACCAACATGAATGCATAAAAGATATTAAATTAAATTCCAATATTTTGATAAAATCACATTTTTTTCTATGATTTAAATTATAAACAAGATAATTAAATATTGGAAAATTTTAGTAAATATATAGAGTCATTTGTTTTATTTAGTGTTTTCTACGCACAACCCAAAATGAAAATTTTGGGGTGTGACAGTTGGTGAGGAGCAAAGAGACAATCGACGTGCACGGAGAAGGTTAGGTAGAGACATGTCGGGCCTATGGACTAGGAGCATACATGAAGGACGGATATGAGGCTTGGACCGAGGCACCAAGATGGCTAGAAGACGGATCATGAGTGGCTGACACCTAGGAATATCAACAAGATTGCATGAGGAGTGGCCATGTTGACCAAACAAACATGATGATTGACCAAGTCGGGTGGAGACATAAGAGAACTTATTGATTGGACGGTGGAGGTGGACTGTGACGCATGTCGAGATCATGAAGGAGGTGTAGCAAATATGCTTCTCTAAAAGGGTTGGTGGTTTGGGCCTCAACCACCGGCACACATTTTTCGGGTTTGGGCCTCAAAAACTGATTGTGAGTTTTGTTAGGAATGGGAGGGGGCACTTGGTGAAGCAAAGTCGTGAAGAACCCATGCCCTCAGAAGCATAGATCTTAAGTTGGACCATCTTGACCCTGGATTAAGTGATTCCGCCAAAATATCTGAGGGTGTGTTGGGAATATGTAATATCTCTATAATAAATAAGATAGGAGGTTGCCCAAACCAACAGTTTCTTCCATTAGTTTTCCTTAATCACTAGGTTGTCTCTAGGAATAGCCGATCTTATTTTTTGTTTTGTTCGAGATCCACAGTGTAGAGAGTGTTTCCTTTGTATGAAATTTAACCTCTATAAGAATTAAATATTGTTTGTACATGAAATAAAGAAAAGTTTCCTTTGAAATTCATGGTTGTTTCGATTGTGTTTAAAATTTTTTAGATATGTTTCTCCACCACCTCTAGGCATTGTAGCCCTTTCTTGTAAGATCATGAAACAAAAAACATTCAATATACATGAGTGTCACAGAGATACACACATGTTGTTTTGAGAAAAAAAATAGTCTGTCAGATATTTCACCCAAAAATATAACAAAAGAAACAAAATTTCAGCTTAGTGCAACAGGAAAAAAGATAATTATATCTTATTTCATTGCTTTCTTAGTTTGCATGTGTAGTTCCAAGTTCTATAGTAGAAGCCCATGGAGCAAATTTCAGTGTACCGAGGGTTTCTACACAAGATTCTACTTCTAGACTCATTAGCATTTTTGCATTCCCCCTTGTCATTGATATTACGAAATGTATACTAGTTAATTTGAATTGCATAAATGTGCACAAAATTGCAAGATCGTTTTATAATGTGTAGCTAGATATACCTAATGAACTCTGTAGTAGCTGGGTGAGTTACTATTTCTATAAGGAATGTGAGAGTTCCTCTGAGCTAGTGCGTTGATAACATCTTCAAGGCAGGAGAGTGACTTGTTAATGTGCAAAGACTCCTTCAATATGTCTCCTGTGATTTCTGATCTATCAACCCTTTCACTTCCTGCAAGATCCACCAAGTGCAAACTGCTATGACTCACATTGCCAACAATGTCCTTTCCATTTACATGGACAGTTAAGATACTGCAAGAAAGCATCCGAAGTCAATTGCAACAAGTAATAAAAGAATAACAGAAAACATCATTAGAAAGTAGGCTCAAGACAATGTTAGTGTTGTTATGCAACCTGTGGGAACGACCGCTTCTGTGGTTCATTGCTGTTGATCCAGAAGCTCAATGTTTTTCACCCAACTGCATCAAATTCGTAACATCAGAAGGGGACTGCACTGGGTAGATCTTTGCATCCAGAAGGTTCAATAGACCATCATTCAAGGAAGCCCTTATATCTAATATGAACTTAATGTTGAATAATATGTAAGATGTGAAAGGATATTTTGTGCTTGATCTATCCTCATTTAGAAGATCATGAACTTGTTCATTGTATATTTCAACCATCTACGCCCAAATATCATATTTGACATCCTCTCTAGAAGTTGATATGTTGAAGAGATCATTCAAGGCCATGTAATTAATTCCAAAATCCTTGGACAGCCCACCAAATGGACCACACTAATCACCAAAATACAGGAATAGAAGATCCATTAGATGTGACCAAAATATATTCCTAGAAAACTAGAAATTATTGTATAAATCATGGTTTGCCTCATACCATAGTATGAGTTTTGTCAGAACCTGTCTGTCCATAAGCAAATATTCATACATATCCATCCATGACGAATCTAACCAAAGGTTGTGTCTCCTTATACACCTCATTTGCACAAATTTGAGAGTGGTGATGTCAAATGTAAAACTAAAAAAGATGTATTGAACTACAATTGATCTACCTTAAGTAGTTGTTAGCACAAAAACTTTGTTGAACTGGAAGATTTTACGTGCACTTTGTGGTTTAACTAGATCAAAGACTATCATTGAGCCATCGATTCCAACATGTTTGATTGAAGAAATAGACTTTGAATTAATAAGTGGCCTTATCCGGCAACAAACTCGGATATTTCCTACAAATAACTGGTGACCCCTAGCCCCCGCGGTGACCTCCATCTTCCCCTTCCCGACCCCATTCCCGCCGCCTCTGCCACCATGGCCATGCTCGCCCCCGTCCTAGCCTGGCCGGCCACCGTCCCCTGTCGCTAGGGCCCCTTAAGCCGCCCGCCGGCATCCCCACTGCCTATCTTCCCTGCCTTCCCCCGGCCGGCTGGACAATCTATACCCGGGGAGATGGAGATGGGAGTGAGGATGAGCCGAGGCGCTGGGCGTGGGGGAGGGAGAGTGCGCCAACATGGGCTTTGGGTCGCGTGGGCTGAATTCCTATCTCGGGGAGGAAGATAAACAATGCCAGACTAATGTAACACCTCTGGTGTTATATTAATTAAAACATGCCATGTCATCATATGCACTATAAAGCATTCATGTTTAAGTCAACCTTAATGTGCATTAACTAAAACAAGTTTACATTTCATAGGTTGATTGTGTTCCTGGAATGTTTTGTCACATGAAATAATAAAACCCTACTTTTGAATGTCATCGCAAATACTTGGTTTATATTCTATGTACTTGAGGTGTAAACCATGTTTACACTAGTGTCAAGCATAGTGTATAAACCTAAGTTCAACCCTTAAAAATTTGTTTCCATATTTGAAGTTGAATTTGGGTTTCAAAGCTTATTCCCAAGCCTTGCAATTCAAAATTAAATTCAAATTGGAAAGCTATAAAATGTTTTTCGAAAGTCAATTTGGTCAACCAAGGGTGTCATTGGGTCAATGACCTAAAAATGTCCTTGGATGATGTTTGTGATCACTAATGACCAACCAATTAAGTTAGAAACCAAATCGAGTTTGATTTCAATTTCAAAAACCCTTTATTCCAAAACCTAGTTTTACCCCCTTTTCTGTGATTCAAAATCTATAAAGAATTTGGAGATACTCTAAAAAGATAGTTTGTAGATCTTGACAAGAGCTACAAAGTTGGTATGTAGAGTTTTTCAAGTTTCCAAAAGAAATTTCAAATGAATTTGAAAATACAGCTTTCCAGCATTTGTCCCCTTTTGATTTTAAAACCATAATTCAACAATTATGCATAATTTTGGAAAACTTTATATATGAAAAATGTTTTGTTTGGAAAGTTAAACATTTCATAGTTTTGAAGATTTTCAAGTTTTATTGAAAAATCAAAAGTAATTTCAAATGTTTATTTCTAGGGTTTTATTCCCTTTTTAATTTGAATTCAAATTTCAAAATCCAGATAGAATTTGAGGATGCCAGTTAAAGGAAAAGTGTAGCTCTTTAAAAGTTATGCAAATGATATTTTTGGAGATTTTCAATTTCTTATATAAATTTTGGAGTAATTTATATTTTTAAATGAATGACAATTCTATAATTTTCTCGAACAGTACCGAAACCTATCGTCGGCCGCCATCGCCGGCTTCTCAACCCGCGCCGCCGTCCACCGCCGCACATGCTCGACCGCCAGCATGCTCCTGAACATCTGAAACTTCTCCGTCGTCGTGTCGCCTGTCCATGCGTCACCTTTGGCCTATAAATACCGGTCGCCCGCCGTCGTTTCTCCTTCTTCTTCTCCCCGCCGCCGTCACCGACGACCTCGCTCCGCCGCTTGAATTCACCGCCGTTGATTCACCACTGCCCGATTGCTCTTGCCAATAGCTCCGCCACATCCTTACGGTCAGTTTGAGCTAGCTCGTGCTTGCTCTCCTCGCCCGAGCTGCCCGCGCGCCGTCGTCTTCTTCACGGCCGGTCGCCGAGCCGCCGCGAGCTTTTTCACCGTCGACCGTCGTCAAGGTTGAATATATATTCTCTTTAACCCTCTCATCGTGTTCTCCATGCTATCCTACCTCTCATGCGTATCTTGGTCGGCTGGATGGTGCACAGGAACTCCGGTGACGCCGTCCTTGCCATCGGAGCGCCGTCGCCGCCATCAGCGCCGCCGACCGCAGCTCGACTCGGCCACTCGGAGCCTTCATCAACGTGCGCATCAGCACCGTGGTGAGCTCCTGTAGCTGTCTGCGCTATCAATTTCATCATTTTCGTGTCGTAGATGCCGGTCACCGTAGCTCACCGCCCGGTCACCGTAGCTCACCGCCGGCATGGCCATGCCGCTCCGCTGCGCGCGTTGCCACTTTGGCTAGGGACCGGGGACGGCGTCATTTTGTTGCAAATGTGGTTCGCCTGAGTGCCCTGCATATGTCCATGTAGTCATCATCACCAGAAATAGCTCCGGTGAGCGTCGTCGCCGCGCCCGAGCTCCGCCGCGCCGCCATGGCCGCCGGCGTGGGTGCCGCCGTCGTCTGGCCGCGCCGTTAGCTACCCTAATCGATTCCCCGTGCCAAGCTGAGTCCAATGGTTCAAGTCCGGTCGCCGGAGACCTCGCCGACGGCGAGTAATCGCCGATCAACCGTCGGCGGACCGTCGGTCAGCGCGGGAGTACTGTGTCGATTTTTTTTTCTATTTTTAGAAAATGATTTAAATGCTATTTTCTTTGAAAAATCATAGTAATTCATATATAGCTCTAAAAATTCTGAAAATTTTTTGTGTGTTCTTTATGATGTCATCTACCTAGGAAAAATATGAAATGCCAAATTTGAGTAACTTTTGCATATGTTAAAATTAGCCCTTTTAATTGAAAAATGGCCCTTCAATGATTTTTAATAAATAAAATAATTGTCTTTTCATTCTGAAATTTGTTTTGCCATCTAATTGGGCTAAGAGCTTTCCAAAATAAAATTTTGGGCTTAATTTGATAACTTTAATTTTATGCCTTTATTTAATGCCTTTAAATAATTAATTAATCTCTTTAATTGAGTTTAATCATTATAGGATTTGTTTGACTTTGGGATTGATTGATGACCTCGGGTCATTAAACCTAATAACCTTTGGCACTTTAATTAATTATTTGCGCTTACCTTAATCATGTCATTAGGGCTTAATCAACGTTATTTCATGTGTTTAATTAATTTCTTAAATGGCGTAGTTAACCCTAATGAGCTTAATACGCGAAGTTTTGTTGGCTTGCAACTTTATCGTGAAAAGTCCTTAATATGATCATGCATCCATCAAGCATCATGTTTACTATTCCATCATGTTAAAGCATATCAATTATCGAATAGTTTCCGTTAACAGAGAGTTAACGTTGTCGCACCAGATCCCAAGGACGAGCAGATTCAGGAATCGGGAGTTGATCCAGAGTTCGAGCCCGTCTACCCCGAATACCAAGGCAAGCCCCGGATGCATTCAAACCGTATTCTATTCATAAAAGTTTTATCGCTTCAGCTATGATATGTTGCATTAAGTAATAGGAGTTGAGTGAAAACCCACCAATTGCATTACCTGTCTTATTTCCATATTCCTTGTTACCTGTTCAAACAGATGCGTAGTAATACTTAGCCCTGCTTAATTAATTAAGTGTTCAAAAGTAAAAGAATGAAAAAGATGAGTTTGATTTTACTTGTAGAAATCTTGATGATAGTAATAAATCGAGTCCGGACAGCTAACTTGCACTGGGAATGGAGTCCCTCTGTAGTGTTTCCGTCTGTTGATGCCCTAGGTCCCGTCCGTTGGTGAACTGGTGATATCGAGAAATTAGAAATCCATATGCATGAAGTGGTATTCGGTGGGCCAGAGTCCCCACGCATATCATGGAGTGACATATAGTGGGCCAGAGTCCCCACATATGTCATAGTGTGTTATACTATGGGTTTAAGTTCCCATGTACATCGGTACACGGGGCAGAAGAGCTCAGGTGTATCATGTGGCGATATATGGCTGCGGTTGTTATCCCGGTATATCGGTTCATCTGGTATGCATCGGAGTTAAAGTCTCCGGTATCCCAGTGACCTAGGTCCCAGCTGGGTATGAAAATGAATTCGAATCGCCGTTGCTTCTCGGAGAAGAAGACTCGATCGGTGTTCATCATCGTAGTAACAACTTGAACAATGAATAAGGTTTAATAATGAAGTTGGTTGGTATTTGGAGCTAGATCAAACTAAACCTTTCCTTCTGTTAAGCTTTTTCATAAAAATTTCTTATCTCTTACAAGCTTTACCTTGTCCCTCTAGCCTGCATTTCTTGAGTCTCTACCCCTCTTTTTCGTCGGGTCAGTCTTGTTGAGTACTTTTGTACTCAGGGTTTGTTGAACCCTTGTTGCAGGTGAGCCTCATGGGCAGGAGTGCTTTGCGTCCTGCTGCATGACAGTCATCGAGGAAAGTGACGACGAGTAAGATGTTTAGCTCTTGGGCAGAGCTTATCGTTTGGTATTGTAATAAAGTTATCTACCGCTACTCCACTACTATTATGGTTTGGTGCAATCTAAACTTATGGTTGTAAATATTTGAAACTCAAAGGTTTGTAAACTTATGTTGTTGTAAGTCTTCCGCTATTTTACTTCAATGTATATTATTTATATCAAACTGTTGTAATACTGCAATGCCTCTTTATAACGATCGATCCTGCTCGGAGAATCGTGGATGATTCGGGATTTACCCGACAGACTTTTTAAGTCGTATGGAACACAGTCATGGTTATTTGGAGTCTATTTAGACAATAATCATGCTTGTGGGCCATATGATTTAGGAGGTTCTGCCACAACTAGGGTGATCGACACGTGGCTGCCTGACACCCTAGTTGGCGCCGAAGATTTCCGGGTGCCCACTGCCCACCCGTGTCGTGGCCCTTCCTCTTTTGCGTGATGAGTTGCCTTGGTCAGTGCGTGTCATGATAGCCAATATAGCAGGGTCAGGTGACCCCTTGAAATAGCTACATTGCGCTCCGTCCGGATCCATCATCATGCTTTTTCTCTCCTCAATTCTATTTTCTCTGTGCATGTTCCCACCAATCTGGATTCAAGGACCCCTTTAGCTTTGGTACGAACAAAGTACAGTTCGGTCAACAATAACACTACTACCTTGGTGGGTTTCCAAGGACTATAGGTCATCTAAATAGAAATCTTTAGTTTGTGCCATATACTGCTCTATATATATTGTAAGCTCAAGTTTCCACGACAACACATGGAGAATTATCTAGTAACATCATCGTTTTGGCGTCCAAAACGCCTATATAATGGTCACGATCACAATCGCATTGCACAAAAACACGACATGACGAAGTCCTACATGTCTGTATCGATGTTAGCATCATTGTCACTTCCCAATTTTTTTACACAAGGGAAGCCCCATTTCCATTACGAGAATGGAAATACAAACACTGTCACTTCCCATTTCCTCAAAAACAAAATAGAAACTGAAACAGGAGGGATTTTCCTGCCTTTTACGTCGGAGTACATGGCTGGATCCTGAGCATCTATTTTCAGACATCCAACCTCACTTCTATATACAGTACTGAATGATTTGTCTCCAGAAAAATAAAATAGAACTCTTGATCAAAATGCGAATGCAATGGCGCAGATTCTGTCAAGCTCTAACGTTCAAAAATCTGCTCTGCGTTTTAGATTGGACAGGATCGGATGTGGATTCTTTACATTTGGATTTTCTTGGATTTCGATGCTTTAGATTTGGATTTCAAGGTTTAAGTACACCGTTTCTCTTTCTAACCGTTCATTTTAACGAACATCCGAATTGCTCCCTTGCACGCTCAGATGACAAACAAAAGAGAAAAATTACCAGAGTAACAAGTACTGAAAATGAATACCAACAGGAGAACAGAGCCCAGGGACAAAAGCCAGTAATTGGAGTATCCAATATATGATATGACAACACAGTGACAGTGACATTGTACGATGTCTGCAAACAGATTATGCGAGTGAAGCCACAAATAGTAAATAAAACGTTCGATTAAGTGTTACACCAGAAATTATCACAGCAGAGCATCCATATATAAATCACCGTGCACACCAGATTCAATTACTAGACTAATCAACCTGCATTACTTTAACCGAGCACCTGCTCCATGCACACCAGATTCTGCAAACATGATGTTAACAGTTACAGTACATCTTTATATGCCAAAACCACGTGTAGTACTGACAAATTATCAGAGTACAACAAAAACAGGTTTTGCATACCATAGGCAGAGTGGACCTGCAAGCTCTAGGCTATTTGCGATTCTCTCCACATCTCTAGGCTATTTACGATTCTGTTCAGATTAGCATTGAATGCATGTTCATACCATTTCGCTCCCATCATGAAACCAACAGCAGTACATGCAATACTGTCGAGTACCATAAACACAACCCTTTTTGGCTCATTGACGTACTCCCTGTCAAAAGGATGTGCATAATACATGAATGTTAGTAACATCTCACTTGAGTAAAAATCAAATAAGTTGTAGCAGCTCCTATTATTTACCTCACAGCTTCAGCTTTAATTATAGCTACCTCATCATCAATAATACTAGCTATCTTGGCATCTATCTCCACTCCCTCCTTTTCTAAATTTGCCAACATATGTTCAACCTCCATCGTCTTCCTAGCAACATCAACTCTAGCTCCATTACGTGATCCACCCTGATAGGATTCATTAGAGAAATATAGTTGAGATGGTATTGCATAAGTTAAAACAATATTCCTTTCAGAATCTGTCCTACTATACCTGTTTTTGGAAATGATTTAACAACAGTATGATTTCGAACATCATTGATAAATCTATAAAATAGTGGCAAAGGTATATTTTGAGAAACACAAAAGGTCACTAAGGTAAATAAAAACAGGAGAACGAATTAATTGTTCATCATATCCCCTGTGTATGTGGAGGCATGAGCCAAGGTTCCTCCACCCACTACAAATTGGTGCAGTAAAACTAATTAGCACCACTTTCTTTTAATCAAAAGTGACAAATTTAGCACATATCTATGATAGGCCTCCTCTGCAATCCGGCACTTATTATGCACATTTTTTTTAAGAAAACACTTATTATGCACAGTTAACTGACATTATTCCCTATTAGGCTTGTTTGGCAGACTGGTAAAAGGCCAGGATACCAGCCTCAAAGTGGAAGCTCACCACGAGGGGGAGAATCCCCCGAGTTGCAAAAAGCCATTTGGCTTGGCCCAGGAAGGTAGGTTTCCTGGCCCAATACTCTTGAAACCCTAGAGAAATTGTGCTACTGCTCTTGCCCTTGGAACTTTACCACCCCGTGTGACACACGGGCGGAGAGCGCCTCCCCTCTAGCTGAGAACACGTGCACAACCTCATCCGCCAATGCTAGTTCTTCCCACCTCATCTGCGCGTCTTGCTGCCACCTTCTTTCCTCCACAGCACTGCGGCAATGGCGAGAACAGTGGGCGAGTCTTTAGTATTTGAGATTGTCCTGGTTTTGGTTTCTAGTTTCTTGGCTAGCTCCTAGTTATGTGGTACTCCTAGTACAGTGCCAATGATCTGCATTACTGAAGTTAATCCATATCCAACATTCAAAGACCATGTGCATGTTCCTCTAAAACTGAAATTTTTCTACCTTGATTAATCAAGAACATATCTGTTGGTTCAAGAAGAAAAAACTATTCTTTATTTTAGATAATGTGAGATTTATTTCAATTTTTTTGTTTCACTATGCATGTGCAATTTTTTATTTAAGCTTCATGCTATATAATCGATGGACTGATGGACATAGATTGATAGATTACTGTTTTTTTTGCAAGATGCAACTAATTATTGTCCTCACGCATGAAACTATAAGAACCTACATGTAGCATATGAAAATATTTTAGGCGACAAAGAGTACTAGAGTACCAAAGCCCTATAAAACATCTGCATCATGGCTGTAATTATCATGGTAGCAGAAGCAAATAACTCCATTTTTGAAATATAGAAAGATTGACAGGAAGAGCATCTCAGCTTCAGTTTCTCAAGACTCTAGTCATAGTGTTCCCTTGACTGAAGAGGAATGACTCAAAAACGAAGTTAGATTAGATGGAGTTGGTCGTAATTTTTCGTTTAGAAATAACATGGGCTGAAATATCTAAATCCTCATGTATAAAAGATTGTTCTTTTAAGCAATATATTTCCAAATACACAAAGTTCATACATGCTGTGTGTTTTCAGGTGTTAACCCTTTGAGACAAGATTATTCTAACTTTGTCATATCCCATTCCCATGATCTTTTAGCTGGGCAGTTTGTATGATGTCCATAGGCTTTTTGCTTGTTGTACCAAGGAGAGGTCTTGTGATGTATCTGGCAAAAGAGTTGTTACTATGTGGCAGAACCTTCTAAAGCATATGGCTCACACGCATGATTATTATCTAAACAGACTCTAAATAACCATGAATGTGTTCCATAAAACTTAAAAGGTCTGTCGGATAAATCCCGAATCATCTATAATTCTCTGAGCAGGATCAATCATTACAAAGAGACACTGTAGTATTACAACAGTTTTATACAAATATATACATCAGAGTAAAAGAGCGGAAGGATTACAATAACATAAATTTACAAACCGTTTAGTTTCAACTTACAAATCATAAGTTGAATTATTACAAACCATAGTAGCAGTGGAATAACAGTATAACTTATTACATCAACCTTGATTATATGCTCTGCCCAAGAGCGAGATATCCTATTCGTCGTCACTTTCCTCGACGACGGTCATGCAGCAGGATGCGAAGCATTCTTGCCCATGAGGCTCACCTGCAACAAGGGTTCAACAAACCCTGAGTACAAAAGTACTCAACAAGACTGACTCGACGAAAAAGAGGGGTGAAGACTCAGGAAATGCATGCTAGAGGGACAAGGTAAGGTTTGCAGGAGATAAGAAATTTTATAGAAAAGCTTGAAAGAAAGAAAAGCTGTCTTGCTCAAGATCAAAATTACCAACCAACTTCCTTCTTAAACCTTAATCATTATTCAAGTTGTTACTACGATGATGAACACCGATCGAGTCTTCTTCTCTGAGAAGCAACGACGATTCGAATCCATTTTCATATACCCAGCTGGGACCTAGGTCACTGCTATACAGGAGACTCTAACTCCTAAGCATATCAGATGAACCGATATACCGGGATAACAACTGCAGCCATATATCACCACATGATACACGTGAGCACTTCGACCCAGTGTACCGATATACATGGAAACTTAAACCTACAGTATAACACACTATGACATATGTGGGGACTGGCCCACTATAAGTCACTCCATGACATACGTGGGAACTCTAGCCCATCGTATACCACTTCATGCATGTGGATTTTCTAATTTCTCGATAAACATGAGTTCACCATCGACACGAGATCTAGGGCATCAACAAACGGAAACAATACAGAGGGACTCCGTTCCCAATGCAAGTTACCCGTTCGGACTCGATTTATTAACTATCATCATGATTTCAACAGATAAAGCCATACTCATCTTTTTCATTCTTTTACTTTTGAACACTTAATTAATTAAGCAGGGCTAAGCATTACTACGCATCTTCTAGAACAGGTAACAAGGAATATGGAAGTAGACAGGTAATACAGTTGGTGGGTTTTCACTCAACTCCTATTACTTAATGCAACATATCATAACTGAAGCGATAAAACTTTTATAAAATAGAATAGGGTTTGAATGCATCTGGGGCTTGCCTTGATGGTCGGGGTAGACGGTCTCGAGTTCTGGATCAACTCTCAACTCCTGAGTCTGCTCTTCCTTGGGATCTGGTGGGACAACGTTAAACTCTCCATTAACGAAAACTATACGATACAATGATATGCTTCAACATGATGGAATGGTAAACATGATGCTCGATGGATACATGATCAGATTAATGGCTTGAGTACAACTTTTCTTCATGATAAAGTTGCAAGCCAACCAAAACATACTTACTAAGTTCATTAGGGTTAACTACATTATTCAAGAAAGTTATTAAACACATGAAATAACGTTAATTAAGCCCTGATGACATGATCCAGGTAAGCGCAAATAATTAATTAAAGTGCCAAAAGTCATTAGGGTTAATGACCCAAGGTCATCAATCAATCCCAAAGTCAAACAATTCCTATAATGATTAAACTTAATTAAAGGGGTTAATTAATTAATTAAAAACATTTAAATAAAGGCATAAAAATTAAAATTATCTAATTGAACTTAAATTTTTATTTTGAAAGCTCTTGGTCTAATTAGATGGTAAAATAAATTTCAGAATTAAAAGCTAATTATTTTATTTATTAAAAATCATTGAAGGTCTATTTTTTAATTAAAAGAGATAATTTTAACTTATGAAAAAAGTATTCAAATTTGTCATTTCATATTTTTCCTAGGTAGATGACATCATAAAGAACACACACAAAAAGTTTTAAAATTTTTGGAGCTATACATGAATTATTATGAATTTCTAAATAAAACAGCATTTAAATCATTTTCTGGAAAAAGAAAAATAAAATCCTTTTTCTCTCCCCGCGTTGACCCGACGGCGATGGCACTTGACCGGCGGCTATCTCGCCGGCGGCGAGGTCTCCGACGTTGGGGCTTGGTCCTACAGGCTCATCTCGGCACAGCGAGCAACTTGGGCTGGCTAATGAAGTGGCGGGGCGACGGCGGCGCACTGGCCGGCGGCCATGGCGGCCCGACGGCGCGGTGGCCCGACGGGAGAGCTCACCGGAGCTTCTTCGGCAGCGCCGAGCACATGAGCATGTGCAGGACATCGATGCGAAGACGTTGGGCCAGAAAATGAAACCGTTTCTGGCCTCTAGCTCAAACGGCTACGCGCGCGGCGGTGCGGGCAGAACCATGCCGGCGGCGAGCCACGGCGGCCGGACCCTACGGCGCAAGAGAAGTGAAATTGAGGGCACGGAGGGACGCAGGAGCTCACCGCGGTTCTGGTGCGCTTGAAGATGAAGGCTCAGAGTGGCCGAGTCGAGCTACGGACAGCGGCGCTGATGGCGGCGACGGTGCTCCGGCGACAAGAACGGCGTCACGGCGTGTCCTGTGTACCAGAGAGCGAACCACGGTGCGCATGAGGAGCAGGAGAAGACGGAGGACATGATAGAAGCGTTAAAGAAAATATGTTTTCCACCTTGGCGGTGGTGGACGACGAGAAAGCTCGCGGCGGCTCGAGTGCCGGTCGCAAGGAAGACGACGGTGCGCGGGCAACTCGGGCGAGGAGAGCGAGCACGGGCTAGCTCAAGCTGAGCACAAGGACGATGCGGAGCTTCTGGCAAGAGCAATTGAGCAACGGTGGAGTGACGGCGGCAAATTTTGCCAGCGGGGACGAGCTCGACGGCGGTGAAGACGACGGTGGCAGCCACGCCTATATATAGGGCAGGGGCAAGGGGTCGACGTGCGACACGGGGCGGTGAAGCTTCACGCGCGAAGCGAGTTGGCGACCGCGGTATATAGCGAGTGGACGGCGGCGCGGCTTGAGAAGCCGGCCATGGCGGTAGACGATAGGTCTTGATACTATTCAAGAAAATTACAGAAATGCCACTCGTTTGAAATTACAAATTACTCCAAAATTTATGTAAGAACTTAAAAATATCTAAAAATATCATTTGAATAACTTTTTAAGATCTACACTTTTCATTTAACTGGTATCCTCAAATTCTTTCTGGATTTTGAAATATGAATTCAAATTCAAAAGGGGAATAAAACCCTAGAAAAAATATTTGAAATTACTTTTGATTTTTCAATAAAATTTGAAAATATTCAAAACTATAAAATGTTTAAATTTTCAAACCAAACCTTTTTCATATACAAAGTTTTCCCAAATTATGCATAATTTTTGAATTATGGTTTTAAAATCAAAAGGGGACAAATGTTGGAAAACTGTATTTTCAAATTCATTTGAAATTCTTTTTGGAAACTTGAAAAACTTTGAATACCAACTTTGTAGATATTGTCAATATCTACAAACTATATTTTTAGAGTATCTCCAAATTCTTTTTAGATTTTTAATTATAGAAAAGGGGATAAATCTAGATTTTGAAATAAAGGGTTTTTGAAACCGAATTCAAACTTGATTTGGTTTCTAATTTAATTGGTTGGTTATTAGTGATCACATACATCATCCAAGGACATTTTTAGGTCAATGACCTAATAGTACCCTTGGTTGACCAGGTTGACTTTCAAAAATCATTTTTATAGCATTCTAATTTGAATTTAAATTTGAATTGCAAGACTTGGGAATAAGCTTTGAAATCCAAATTCAACTTCAAATGTGAAAATTATTTTTAGGGTTCGACTTAGATTTATACACTATGCTTGACACTAGTGTAAACACGGTTTACACCTCAAGTACATAGAATATAAATCAAGCATTTGAAATGACATTCGAAAGTAGGGTTTTATTATTTCATGTGACAATACATTCCAGAAACACAATCAACCTATAAAATATAAACTTATTTTAGTTAATGCACATCAAGATTGACCTAATTATGAATGCTTTGCAGTGCATGTGATGACATGGCAGGTTTTAGTTAATATAACACCAAAGGTGTTACGGCAGAGAACTTTTAGCAACCAAGCTCAGATGGTTTAGCTTCAGTTAATATAATTCTGTTCTGTAAAATTTAATCCTTGCTATCTCTTATTGCTGTAAGATAGTTATACTTGGATAAGCTCAGCACACACTAAGCTCGTAATGTCAATGTCATGTTTTGTGAACTATTGTAATGGTCTCACAGATATAGATACGCGGATATGACACCCCCCCACCCCCCAACCCACCAAAAAAAATGATACACGGATATTAAACTTCAAGACAAACCAGAAGGGAAAGGAACAAACAATAGGAGAATTGGGAGAAGATACTGAATATGTTGTTGGATCAGAAGGAGAAGCAACAAATCAGTCAAGAAGAAGACATTGATTGGAAAAACTTTCTGTTCGTACTTGCTGGTGGGTGATGGCTTGTTTGGACTTGCAAGCGGCGGTTTGTAATTACTGGTGTTGGGCAGCTCGCTGTGGCTGGGACAGATGTGGCAGGGTCGAGGGGTAAGGCTTTGAGTGACCTGGGCCGTATTGGCATGAGTTTGCGACTTGGCTGATATGTCTCAGCCTGAGTGTCATGTTGTTTATTTTTATTTTTATTCCCGATAATTCTCCAATACATATTGAACGCATATCGACTACTCCCCCTACCTGACATATCAAGGTATCACAGGTAATGATCACATTAACGTTGCGGCCATTCTTTTGTATTTTCCTATTTTCCAGAATTCTAATGATTTTCTATGGACTTTTTCATGATTTTTTGGATTTTTCTGGGCAGTGTTTTAAATTTACTATAATATTTGAATTCAAAAAAATCTGCAGTGAAATCTTTAAAACTTGATCCAAACAAATCGATCCCTCCTATCCCCAAATAAACCAAACGCTAATACCAGGGTGAAAGGGATTGGGTGGTGCAAATTTCCAAATGTCCCAAACAAACCCCTGTCTGGTCCAATTACAGAACCCCTCTGCTAACAAGGGTCTGAACTAGGTAATCGCATCAAATCCCCTATCGTTGTTATTGACTGGGGAAAAAGCGCATGTCACATCATACAATGTGTTGAGTAAATTTCAGCAAACCCCATATTTAATGGTTGAACAAATATTTATTGAAATGTTAAAATATAGTGTATATGTACATTCTAATGGTTGATTTGACTACAAAACATGAGTATATAACAGTTTCATCGGAGTCTAATGGTAATTCGGTGATAGACGATGGATCTCGTCAGAACAGGAAGTCAGATATCGTATTGAATGCATCGTATGGTCGTTGGATGGATCGAACAAGATGGGAACTAGTTACCTGAGAGGTGGGAAGCGGAGAGTCCGCCGCCGGCGAATCACAGCGGCCCCGATCCCGCCGAGTAGTGCTTGAGGGAGAGTGCAGCGCCATGGCCCCGGCACGCCGAAATAATCTGGAAGAGGAGGGAGGCGTCGGCTAGGGTTTGGGTTTGCAAGGGTTTGCTTGGTTGCCATTTAATTTTTACCAAATCAAAATCATGATATGCCAAATTTGTAGTTATTAATTGGTTCGTTGACAAATAGGTAGTACCAATTTTATGCCAAAGATTTAGGAAATCTCTAAAATATTCTTAGGCTACATATAAAAGAGGATTTTTATCGAGCCTTTGTTTTGGCAACCAACCAAATACACACCCATAGTTTTTACCCTAACTTTGGCAAACCATGATTGGCTAGCCAAAATTTTAGCTCGCCATCATTTTGGTTAGGCAAAAATTAGTGGGTAACCAAGTAGGCCCTAAGAGCAACTCCAAGAGCATAGCTAAATTTGGATATGGAAATTGGCTCTCTAAAATAATTTAGCCATTCATAGTAGAGAAGTCCTATAACAGTTTATTTAAACTGGCTTTCTATTTCTTTAACATGCTGCCACGTCATTAGGCTTGAATTAAACTGATACGACCTCATTTAGAAGCATATTGTCGAACACCTCCAGGGCATGGACACCGGCGGCGCTCAGCCTGCTATTGGTGCCGAAGGTGTTGAATGGTCCAGCCACAGCACCTCCCTCCACAAGGCATCCATCTCCCTGCATAGATCCGCAGCGCCTATTCATTCCTGTGCTGGTTAGAGTCAGGCCTCTTGGTACTCATGGTCCTCCTCATGAGAAAAGGCAAACACAAGCTCACAGGCACATCGTGTCTCCTCAACTTGCCTTATCCTTGCTGCCAGTGCCATTGTGGCGACAGCGGCGGCCAATTTTGCTTTTTCCTTCATCTCAGGAGTAGCAGAGCTTGCTTGACTTTGGGTGGCGTTGCTCTCGACGACCGCTTCTGCACAGCTGTCGGAGCCCACGAATGACAGCTGGCAATTGCTGCTCGCAACTCGTTACCATGACGATAGCGGTGGCGCTCGATAGGATGGTAGGGATGGATCGGCGTCGGCACTCCATGGGGTCGGGGCAGCCGCGAGCCCGCGACGCTTGGTGGGGCAGGGCCCACGACGGATGCGATGGCGAGCCAAAGGCCGCTCGCTTCTTCTCCCGAGCGGCAAAAGCGGAATAGCCAATTTGCATTTTAGACAGTCGGTTGACGAGGCTGTTGGAGCTTCATTTTCTCCTATTTTGTCTAAACAGGATACGATAGAAAATCTGTTGGAGTTGCTCTAAGATTTAATAAAATTTAAGATTTGTTAGTGCCTGCTCAAGTGCAAACAATTTTTTAAAATAAAAATAAAAATGGCAGGCGCAGTCAATAAAAGCCTCTTTGCATTTGGAATTTTTTTATTTTTAATTTTTTAAAAAAAATTTATAATTTTAATTTTTTGTTTCGAAATATGACAGAACTAGTCGCCCACAAAAAACGCCCACTGTGTGGGTGTTATATGTGACGTGGCACAGGGCCGGCCGCCGCCGGTGCCGGCTTTTGCGGGCGGCCCCCTGACGGGCGTTTTTTGGTGGCGAGGGGGCCGCCTGCAAAAGTGCACGCTATTTTGTGGGCGGGCCTCGGAGCAGCCAAAAAACGCCCACTGTGTGGGCGTTTTTTGCGCGCCAGGGGGCCGCCTGCAAAAGGGCGAGGCCGGCCGCGCACTTTTGCAGGCGGCCCCCTGGCGCGTAAAAAACGCCCACACAGTGGGCGTTTTTTGGGCTCCGCCTATATATACCCAGCCCCCCTCTTCAGATTTTCATTATATTCACTAAATTTTCCAAAAAAAAAGAAAGAGGAGAGGAGCGAGGGGAAGGAAGTAAACGGCGAAGCCCTGTCAGTTTGAGACCTCGGCTTTTAGGTAAGTTTCTCATACATTACAAGTCTGTTGCTATGTATTAGTAAAATATAATGTGTACTAGAGTTGTTTAGTTTTTAGTTGACTCTGGGTAGATCTGTGAGTAGTATGTATATTAGATCTATAAATAATGATGTTAGAGTATTGCAGTTCATGTTAGAAATAATGATGTTTCTTCTATGCTTTAAACAATGGATTGCATGATTTGAAATATGACGAATATCGTATTTTCTCTGAATAGATATATTTAGGATTTAGGAATAATGATGTTTATGCTATGCTTTAAACAATGGATTGCATGATTTGAAATGTGACGAATATCATATTTTCTCTGAATAGATATGTCAACCAAAGTGATGTTTTGGTTGTTCCATGGTAGTGGCACTGTCAGATATGGCCCATATGGTATAGATCTGTCTGAATTTGGGTCAACACTAAAGGGGATAGATAGGCCAGCGGAAAGAAATTTTCGGTCAGTGTGTAACTGGTTAATGAGGGCATTTCATATCAACCCAGAGGTTAACACAATAAAATAAATATAGTAGTCAACCGTGGCAACGAAGAATGCTTCTGTGAATTGATGTCGGTAGATTGCACCAAAACATGGAAATGGTACATAGAAAATGCATTGCAGCGGGGCTGGGAACCCAGCATTTTCATGGAGGTGCACGACAAAGATAATGCAACCTTGCAAGATGTAGAGGGTACAAGCATGGTTAGGACTGATGCTGAAATGAAAGAGGGAAACGACCGTGCTCAGCAAGGAGAAGAACAGGGACAGGATGTGCGGGAACCAGAAAGAGAAGGAGAAGCCAGTGAGCCGAGAGGCTTGGCAGATGAGGGCGAGAGGATCAACTCCATTGTTCAGGCAATAGAAAATGAAGATGCGGCGAATGAGGAAGTGGAGGGTGATGAATCTTCTGATGAGGAAGGATGCAATGTGAATCTGTGGAAATGGTCTAATGAAGACTTCTCTGGACTTGCTATTACAGAGGGATACCATGTTCCATGGGAGTATAAGGAGAATGAGGTAATCGAGGGAGCGATGTACGCAGAGAAGGAAGAATTGATGGAGGCAGTCAAGCATTGGGCTGTATCACTGCAGAGGGGGTTCTGGGTAGCAAAGTCCACAAAGTGTGTATATGAAGTTAAGTGCATGAGATCTAGCGATGGTTGTCCGTGGAGGGTGCATGCATTCAAGGGAAAGTGGAAAGATTATTGGAAAGTCTCAATAGTCACTGAGCACAACTGTCACTTGGAAGGTGTAGAGAAGTACCACAGAAACATGACATCTGTATTTATTGCTGTAGAGATGTATTCAGATATTGTGCATAATCTGGGATACGAGCCAAGGTCAATAATAAGGCATATTGAAGATAAATTCAAATACACCATTTCATATGCTAAGGCGTGGAGGGCAAAACAGAAGATTATCGAGATGAGATTTGGCACATTCAAAGCCTCATATGATAATTTACCATCTCTTCTTCAATGCATAGCTGCCAGAAATCTAGGGACATGTACAGATCTTATAACATACCTAACAATAGAGAATGACCGTGCAGTATTGGTCTTGCAACATGCTTTCTTTGCACTAGGTGCTTGCATCAGGGCATTTGTGCATTGTCGTCCAATACTCTGTATTGACAGGACATTTCTGACAGGTAAATACAGAGGTCAGATACTAACAGCAATTGCCGTGGATGGGAACAATCAAGTTCTACTACTGGCATTCGCTTTTGTGGAGAGCGAGAATACCGATAGTTGGTACTGGTTTCTCAAGCAGGTGAAGGTTAGCATTGTTGGTATGAGGCCTGGTGTATGCCTAATTCATGACCGTCACGATGGCCTTCTTCGGGCAATTGAATATCTGAAGAACGGTGATGCAGAGATGGGATATGGTAAAGATTGGCCAGATGTTCAAAGTCGGTGGTGTATGCATCACATGGGTGCTAATTTTTACATGCAGTTTAAGGGCAAGAGCTTGATGGATCTATTCAAGAGGCTGTGCGGACAGAATCAAGAGAAAAAATTCAACGAGCTTTGGAGGAGGTTGGACGAGCTCACAACGAAGCAAAGGGAAGAGCACTCAAGCCGATCAGCACCTGTTGGTGAGGATGGTCCAGAGGCCTTAGAACCGCTGCCCATAGATGGTCCAAACATCAGAAGGAAATCGACATCTGCTATGAGAAAATTTTCGCACTGGATAGAGAATGAGCCTAAGGAGAAGTGGTCTTTGTTGTATGATGTCGGCGGAGCGCGGTTTGGCATTATGACAACTAATTTAGCCAAAGTTTATAACTGGGTGATGCGTGGTGTTAGAGACCTTCCCCTGGTTGCCATTGTTGAGTTCATCCTGCATGGAACATGCAGATATTTCAGAGACCGGTACCAAGTCGCTGCCCTATCAATGCAAGTGCGAGGTGTTTTCTTCAGACATATGTTGACAAATTATCTAGAGGAAAAACGTAAGAAGGCAAAGGAGCATAGAGTTATAACTCAAGGTACTAGAGAGCACCGATTTGAAATCTTGTGTGCTGATAGGGCCAAGCGTGGAATATATAGAGCAAGAGTTGTGCAAGAATGCATACTTAAGGAGGATGGGTATTGCGCATGCACGTGCCACAAGCCAAGACTCTGCCACAAACCATGTTCCCATGTTATTGCAGCGAGCTCAGAGTGTGGAATACTTGATCGTACTTTTGTATCTCCCTATTTCACCAAGGAAGCCATATTGCATACATGGTCACATGAAATTTATGGTTTTGGCATAGCGGGGAATTTTACAGGTACAGTACCGCAAGTTAGCTATATTTTAGACCCAAGTAAGATCAGAGACAAGGCTGGGTGTCGAAAGACAAGACGTATTCGAAACGCCATGGATGAGTCTGAAGCAGGTGGAAGGTACAAATGTTGCAGCAAATGCGATAAGGAGGGACATACTTACAAGAAGTGTCCGAAGGACTCAGACATGCCCACAACAGCAGAAGCCCCGCCATCAGGATCCAGATTGGATGGTACCCCGCCAACAGGGGAAGGGACAACTTCTAGGCCCACCAGGCCAAGGCATGCACGCGTGCCTCATGGTTCAGTCGTGTAGTGATGTGTAGTAAGCTTGGTTAAGATTATGTAATGTACGGTTTTTGCTTTGTTGTAACTGAAGTGAACAAACTTATTGTTTCAACCTATCTTGCAGATGTAATGTTCTGTGATGTTCTTAATCTCTGTCTTGTATTTGAATATATTTCAGTTACATGTTGTACGTGCATTCTTTATGTTTTAAATTCGATCATTTTTTGTTGTACCTTAAATTTATTGTTGTATACTTTTTCGCTTTCTGTTTGCATGTGTCATATGTGTTAACACTGATAATGTCATGCAGGGATGGCGGACGACACACCAGAGCTGCTAGATCGAGGGATCGATCTACACCACCGTTCGTACTGTATTGCAGTGCAAAACGCCACTCTGCCCGTACTTCGACCGCGACCATCCAGACGTCTACTTTCAGTGGACCCTCGGTTCTGTTCCAGGTATCCATTGACTCTTCGAGGTCTCTCAATTAAGTACACATGGCTTGTTAATAACATATAATTTTTATGTGCAGGTTACGTGAGGCAGGCCTCCTCCCGTTGTGTCGCCTTATGGAGGCTCGAGCTGCTGAGGCCGATGAGACGAGGAGGTGGAGTTTTGATAGGTCTCTTCTAGCAGCCCTGGTCGACCGATGGAGGCCGGAGACACACATGTTCCACCTGCCATGCGGGGAGGTCGCACCGACGCTTCAGGACGTTGCGTTCTTGCTTGGCCTTCCCCTCGCTGGCGATGCCGTCGGGCTAGTCGACGGACTTCATGATTGGCGAGATGACATTATGGCCCGCTTCGGCCACGTGCAGCGTCACCCTGCACTTCCAGCTATGAGCAACCTCCCTCCGTACATGACCATGGGCCCGTCGCAGCAGTGGCTCATGCAGTTTATCGTAAGGCCTATTTGAAAAGAATTTTATCAATTTGCAATTCTACTCAACTTTATTAACTGTATCTTTTTCAGTCCAATCAGCTGCACCCAGAGGCTGACGTGTACTCTGTGCGACAGAGCTTGGAGGCCTACTTGTTGTGTCTTTTTGGCTGGGTCATGTTCACCAGCAGTGCGGGACATGCCGTCGACAAGGTCATGATCCCCTACGCACGCGCGATCGCTGATGCTGACGAGGGAGCAGTGCCACAGTGGAGCTGGGGATCCGCAGTACTGGCAGCGACGTACAGGGGGCTTTACGAAGTGTGTACCAAGATAGAAATAGGTTCTTTGCTCACTGGTTGCCCCCTCCTTCTACAGCTATGGGCAGCTGAACGGTTCGCGATTGGTCGACCTGTGGTGGATCACACCGCCTACGAGGACGACCTGTACTTGCAGCATCTGCCCGAGGACTTCCCCACCATGGGTACAGTCTGGTGCCGTCGTCAGGTTTGTGTTCCTAGCTGACGTATATAGTTAATTCGTATCATACCTTCTAACCTATTGATTGTTATATTTCAGCGACGATGGGCACATGTGTAGGTCACGCGGTCATACAATGAGTTTATGCTGGAGTTCGACAGGATACAGCTGACCGACATGATCTGGGAACCTTACAGCCAGGAGGCTATCCACGCACGAGCTCCCCTTGGGCTGTCCATGTTGTGCACACGTGACCAGGCCTTCTGGCTGACGCTCCGACCGATGGTGTTCGACATATTTGTCGAACCGCACTGCCCAGGGCGTGTTTTGCGCCAGTTCGGTCTCATGCAGTCGTCCCCCACCCCTATCATCCGTACCGTCCCTGCAGATGCTCACAGGTAAGTACTACTAACAACTGACTTTGAAAAATTAATCGCAATAGACATGTCTTACTCAAATTTGTGTTCAGGCTGACTCGGAGGGGACAGGTCGGCGGCAACTTATGGGTTCCACGTCTGCAGCCATACGTGGATGACTGGTTGCTTGCCACAGAGGACGTCGTTGAGGAGTACCGCCCCCACACCGAGGACTCGTACATGAACTACCTCCGGTGGTACCAGCCTCGTACCCGCACACGTGTCACCTTCGTTCCTCCGGAGCAGCAGCCACACGTCGCCGCCGTGGGTGACGCTTACCCTGCGCACCATGATCAGGATTACTTCCGCACTGTGAGTACTTGAATCTCTCATATATATCAGTAGTTCATTATGTATATCTTTCATCTAACTTAAAACTGAAATTAGGTCAACGGTGCGCAACTACTTTACACGGAGGTTGACTCCGTGTGCCGCCGCTTGGAGGGTGGCTTGGCGTTGACAGTGGACAAGCAGCGCACCTCGTACACGCGAATGCGTACGACGCTTAGATCCGTGCTGAGGGCTCTGACTTGTTGGACCTCCGACGCAGCGCCTCGAATTCCTGCATCGGCACCCGCAGCACGTCCTCCTGCACCCCAGACCAGAGGTAACTCCGTGTACCCCACCTTGTCTACCTATGTTTTTCCAATCTGGATGACTGTGTGACTTATGACGACACCTTTCACAGCGTTCTCTATGCCGTACCTTCGTTCCTCTGGAGCGGGGTCCTCGGTGCACGGAGCAGAGGCATCCAGGCACTTCACTCATGCTCCACCCAGCGCGTCGGCCCATGGTGAGGGTTCCTCCGCTCAGGGAGCAGCCTGGGGAGCCTGGCCTTCGTCCCATGGAGTGGGTACCTCCTCTCAGGGAACAGCCTGGGGAGTCTGGCCTTCGCCCCACGGAGTGGGTACCTCCGCGCAGGGAGCAGCTTCGACGTTGGCCCAGGGAGCCAGCACCTCGTCGCGGACCTACCGACTACCTAATGACCCCCCACTGACGCACCGATCAGCGACGAGGAGGTCGAGATCGACCCTTCACAGCTTGCAGGAGCACCTCCGCCCTACACGCAGGAGTTATCACAGATGACTCTAGTGCAGCACGTCCGTGCGACTCGAGGTGTTCCACCGGATCGCCACACCTACTCGTCGGGGCACGTGCGACCGAGGAGACTGAAGAGGGGTAGGGGGCAGGGGCAGGGACAGGCTCGAGGACAGTAGTACCCTGTATGATGTAATTACTGTCTTGATGTATGATACGCACTTTCCTTTTGTCAAAATTTACCTTTTGTTATATTCTTCATTTACCATCGAGGCCCTGGCGTATTGTGACGATTCTTTTGAGTACTATATCTAGAAATCCCCGTCGGTTCCTTATTCGTACCCTTTCGAACACAACTAATACATTCCAAAATAACTCGAATTATAACATCTTTGCCCTTAGCCATGAACCCTAAACCCTAAACCCTAAACCCTAAAAACCCTAAACCCTAAACCCTAAACCCTCAACCCTAAAAACCCTAAACCCTAAAGCCTTAAACCCTAAACCCTAAACCCTAAACCCTAAAAACCCTAAACCCTAAACCCTAAACCCTAAACCCTAATCCCTAAACCCTAAAAACCCTAAACCCTAAACCCTAAACCCTATACCTTATACCCTAAACCCTAAACCCTTACATGCTTGCATTACATCCGTAATAATAGTCCATTACAGCACAGTTAAAAGTCACGGCAACAGTTCATTACAATAAAATTATAGGTCCGCTAGGGCGATGAGCTACTAATCCGAATTCATCTAACAAAACGGCCCTAATAATCCAAAACATAACCGGGAAGCAAGTCTTCATCTTCAGAACCACTATCCTCTCCCACAAACTCATTGGTACGGCTACACTCAGCTGCGTTGGCCTCTTCTTTCTTTTTTTGTAGTAAGCGGCCTCCAAGTCATCGAGGGCTTGGGTGAACGCTTCATCATACTCCTCTTCTTTCTTTTTTTTGTAGTAAGCGGCCTCCAAGTCATCGAGGGCTTGGGTGAATGCTTCATCATACTCCTCGTCCTCGTCGTTCATCGGCATCTCCGCCTCCGCCATCTTCTGCTTCATCTTCGCATCAGCACTCCTCTTTTCGGCCTCCTCCATCTTCTCCCTCGCATGCAAGGATGCTTCCTCTTCTCTCTTCTTTTTCCATGCATCACAGTCTTTCTTCCACCGAGCAACACTTGGGGTTTGGACACACAATCGTCGGGCATAGTCAACCTGCGCTCGCTTCCGCATCTTAATGTAGTTGTCCACAAGCTGAGTACCAGACCTGAAATTCAGGTCCATTAGTTGCTTTTGCTTCAGTGTATCCATGTATTCCCTGCGGTCTTCACCATGGGCAAAAACCTCCCACTTGCATTTTCTAAGGCTCTGTGATCAAACGGAACAATTTAAAGTCAACAAATACAAAAAGTTTGGATATCAAGTGAGCAACAAGTGGAACAAAAGGACCTCATTGTAATCAACCATATGGCCGCACCAATAGCCTATTCCAAGCTCCGATGGTAGTAGGCCATACTGCGCTTCGACACCACATTTGCATAACACAGGAGGCTTGGGGGTAACCACTTTTCTCTTCTTGTCCACCTTTGGCTCGGGCCATTTGTTCTTTGGACCCCACAGCCACTCCCTGAAGTTACACTTCCGCAACAAGGTATACCCACCTTACAATGTAAAATGTTAGTACATGCACAAATACTAAGAAAGCCATGACCGCATATAATTTGCACTTACTCCGGCAGGGCTAGGACATTCGAACTTGTTAGGCCTATCTGAACTTATTACAGAATAATCTCCGCATTTGCAATGAGGCGGAGATTCAAGCCGTCTCAGTTGGGCTATTTTCTTCTCCTCGTCTGTCATTGGGGGGGCTCAGGGGGAGGTGCCACCCACCGCTCGAATTGATCGGGTGGATTATGCTTCTCTTTCCACCATTCGTCAAACTGGAGATACCTTGGGTCGAATTTGTCTGGACCGTCAATCCACTGAAAGAAAAAGCACCGCTCATGGGCCTACAAAACATGATTGCTAACGACATTGTTAGAGATGCAAGAGCTGCAATTACTAGCATTGAATAAAGACGCAGTGACAGAGGTGCAATTACTTACATTGAATCCACCGCATGTATAGTAGCAACAGGCAGCTGTGTCCTCATGGCGAGATTGGCCAATATCAGCCGGTTCTCCACAGTCACAATTTGGGACAGGGACTACAGGAGGAACTGGAGCATCCTTGCTAGACACGTCGGGATACAATTCTCTAGGGCGACCTCGTTTTTTCCAAAACTCCGTCCGCCACAAGTTTTGCATATCTATTCATAGAAAATACGATATTCGTCACATTTCAAATCATGCAATCCATTGTTTAAAGCATAGCATAAACATCATTATTCCTAAACCCTACACCCTAAACCCTAAACATATCTATTCAGAGAAAATACGATATTCGTCACATTTCAAATCATGCAATCCATTATTTAAAGCATAGCATATACATCATTATTCCTAAACCCTAAATATATCTATTCAGAGAAAATACGATATTCGTCACATTTCAAATCATGCAATCCATTGTTTAAAGCATAGAAGAAACATCATTATTTCTAACATGAACTGCAATGCTCTAACATCATTATTTATAGATCTAATATACATACTACTCACAGATCTACCCAGAGTCAACTAAAAACTAAACAACTCTAGTGCACATTATATTTTACTAATGCATAGCAACAGACTTATAATGTATGAGAAACTTATCTAAAAGCCGAGGTCTCAAACTGACAGGGCTTCGCCGTTTACTTCCTTCCCCTCGCTCCTCTCCTCTTTCTTTTTTTCTGAAAAATTTAGTGAATATAATGAAAATCTGAATAGGGGGGCTGGGTATATATAGGCGGAGCCCAAAAAACGCCCACACAGTGGGCGTTTTTTGGCTGCTCCGAGGCCCGTCCGCAAAATAGCGCACACTTTTGCAGGCGGCCCCCTCGCCACCAAAAAACGCCCACGCAGTGGGCGTTTTTTGGGCGCCAGGGGGCCGCCCGCAAAAGCCGGCACCGGCGGCGGCCGGCCCTGTGCCACGTCACATATAACGCCCACATAGTGGGCGTTTTTGAAAAAACGCCCTATGTGGGCGACTAGTTTTGTCATATTTCGAAACAAAAAATTAAAATTGTAAATTTTTTTTAAAAAAAATTAAAAATAAAAAAAATTCTTGCATTTGAAGGCCGGAGGCCTCCTTAGCTTAGGGGCTCTGGCCCAGGTCGACCTTGCCACTAGGCCCAAAAAAATAGTTTAACAATCGAGATAGAAACAGAAACAAAAATCATCAGAGTTCATCTTCTTCTCCAAGCTGATTTCTGCTTGTTAGCTACTCACACGTCAACGGAAAATCTCGCGTTCACCTCCTCTCCAGTCTCTCCGCCTCCTGCTTACCTCTCTGGCTCTAGTCTGCCCCTCTCTCGTTTCTTTACTGTCGGCGACGATTGGGGGGAGCTGCGCCGCTCTCACCTTCGCCGGCGACGAGCATCCACAAGGTACGCCATCTTCCTTCCTACTGTGCGAAACCGAGCACCCCCAAACCCTAATTTGAGCTATTTTTACTCGGATCTGACCCAATTACATGCATATGTGTTATACCCCTACCTTCGATCTTTGCAAAAGAATTAAATAAAAAATAAAAAAGGTATAAATGTGTACTGCCTGTGTCCTATACTCGATCCGCGCCCCTGGTGGGTTTATGTCCTGTGGTGTTGTGTAATGGTGATGTATATTTATTTACTGATGAATTTTGTGTGGATTGTTTCACTGGGGTTTTGGTATTTCGTTTGCAGTAGTGATCTCTTTACGAGGGGCCTAGAGGAGGCGAAAAAGCCTTGACAATGAGCAGCATAGGCACAGGTTATGATCTGTCTGTCACCACCTTCTCTCCAGATGGTCGCGTCTTCCAGGTCGAGTATGCCACGAAGGCTGTCGACAACAGCGGGTCAGGTTTCACTGCCTCTGACTTACTATCTTGTTTTGCTTCACTTGTTCCCTTTTTCTATAAATCTTATTGATTATTGATGAAGCCATGGTATTTGCGAATAGGACTGTTGTTGGGATCAAGTGCAAAGATGGCATTGTTCTGGTAAGATAAGAATAAGATTGGGCCTTCTAATTTCCCCCCTTCAGTTCAGTTCTAAAGTTGTTTGAGTTGCTCAAGTATTTACTGGTTTGCGATTTGGTGTTTGGTCCTTTAGGGTGTAGAGAAGCTAGTAACCTCAAAGATGATTCTGGAGGGGTCAAACCGGAGGATCCATTCAGTGCACCGGAACTCGGGCTTGGTAATGCCTTTACAAAAGATTGATAATGGTTTTAGATGTGAAATCAAGCTGTTGATGAAAAAATATAGGACCAAGATTGAGTTCTTCTTTGGCCTTCTAATCTGTACTATTAAAGATTGAATATAGGAGCAGATAGAAAAAGCATGCTCTATTATCTGTTTTCCTATATAATCAACCATTGATACAAAGTAGTAAAGACTTTTTATCTATTGAGATTTTATTTTATTTTCTAATTTTATTTCACTGTTGCCTTTTCTTTTCTTGCAAAGCTCCATGTTCCATTAGCCATTTTTTATGAACTGTGTGTGTTTTCACAAATTCCTTTTATGCTCAATTGCAGGCTGTTGCTGGTTTGGCAGCTGATGGCAGGCAAATTGTTTCAAGGACCAAATCAGAAGCTGCCAGTTATGAAAAGTAAGCACCTAGTCTTTTACACCCTGCAAGATCTTTTATATGATTTTGTTCTAAAACTTTAATGCACCAGGGTCTATGGAGAACCGATTCCTGTGAAGGAATTGGCAGACCGTGTGGCAAGTTATGTTCATCTTTGCACACTGTACTGGTGGCTCAGGTAATATTTCAACAGTAGTGGCCCATAAATACTGGAGGCATGACTTTTATTCATCAAAACATTATTTTTGGCTACTGCTCAATGCTAACTTGGTTTCTGTTGTACCAGACCTTTTGGTTGCGGTGTTATTCTTGGAGGTTATGATAGGGATGGGCCACAGCTCTATATGATAGAACCCTCCGGAGTTTCTTATGTAAGTTGTTACTGTATTAAATAGTTGTATCAATGTGATTGCGTATGCTTATGGCTTTAACTTCCACATGAACTATGCATTCTACCAGTTGCATGTTCATGTTCAGTATAGATGACCTTGTTTTTAAGTTGCATTACGCTTTAGGAGTCTTGTGAATTTGAAATACATAGTGTTTATTGACCTTACAAACTTGAACAGAAATACTTCGGTGCTGCATTGGGGAAGGGAAGACAGGCTGCAAAGACGTAAGCTTACCATTTTTATTTCGTTTTTAATGCTATCTTTGTTTCTTGTTCTGTTGCCAATGCATAAAACATTCAAATGAACATTTTATTGCCTTTTATTGTTCCGTCCAATCACAAACAAGTGGTGTGACGCAGTATAAAAGGCAAAACACACCTGTAACTAGTACTTTCTGTTACAAAATAATTACAAAAACAAAACATGGGAGAAGTATTACTTTTAGGAAACTACATTATGAGACAAATCTACACAACATAAAAAGTAATATGCAACCAAAGTTTAGACTGACTTAGGACATCTAAAAATTTCATATATTTGTGACTTGGAGGGAGTAGCTCACTGACATGGAAATCAAAAGACAAACTAGTTCCCTCCATATATCAAACCTTTCAATAGTTTGAATTATTTGATAGCTACTATGTTCTTTCAATGGAAGTTAAAGATTTTCAGGCCAATGTTAGCATACTGATATAGAATAGTGACTATACCACTATACCATTACAATTACATTGTGAAATGATCAGCTTCCTTTGTATGCTCATTGATTAGAGTTAACCATTAAACATATAGGCAGGACCCATTATTATAGTTGCAGGTCAAATTTTACACATGATCCCAGTTTTTATTTATATCCTTCCCTTTATTTTTTCCGATGAAATATTGGCTTTTAAAATAATCTGATGGTCAGCTTTTTGATTCTTTTGTGACAGTGAGATAGAGAAGTTGAAACTTTCAGAGCTTACCTGCCGAGAAGGCATTGTTGAAGTTGCAAAGATGTATGTCTAAGTCTATTTTCCCATCCTAGTACAACTTTTCTGCATCATGAATTTTGTTTTCATTTTACTTATTCCCTGAATGCATGTTGTTGGCTATAGCTTTTCTGGCATTCATTTTACTGTAGATTGTTTGGCTTCAGTCATTATTCTACACTGTTCAATGTCATTCTGGAAATCGGCTGTTCATGTATATATACAAACCCTGGCAAAGGGTGTACCCATTTATTATTGTTTAGTCATTAATAAGGTCTTCTGTTAGTACTTTTTTTTTGTACGAAGCATTTTTATATCAAGTTTGCTGGGAGTGTTATCAGTAGAAAACTGCTTAGAAATACCATCATTGCACTGTAGCTATGATAATCCTGCAAACTATTGTCATAGAAAATCCTAATACTCTTGTTAGCTGCTACAGTAGAATACTTGAAGCACATGCTAGTTTAATCTTATTGAAGATATTGCCAAGTCGCTTTTACATTGTCCTGCTTATATGACGCCAATGAACCTGAAAAGGCTAATGCTCTTCAATATTTATGTTCTGACAAAATGTGCCCAATGCAGAATTTATGGAGTGCATGATGAAGCCAAGGACAAAGCTTTTGAGTTGGAGTTGAGCTGGATCTGTGATGAATCGAAGCGCCAGCATGAGAAGGTACTGTGGGATATCCACATGAATAGTGGTCTCTGAATGTCTCTCCATTTGAATTTAAAGCTAAACTTCTTTGCTCACCTGTCATACAGGTTCCAAGTGACCTGTTGGAGCAGGCTAAAGCTGCTGCTCAGGCAGCTCTTGAGGAGATGGATGCTGACTAAGAAACACGATGATATGCCCAAACTTCATGTTTTGTTGCTGTTGAAATCTTTGATCCCATGCTAAAGAAAAAAGAAAAAAGAACAAAACAACTTTGATCCCTTCGGGGGTAGACTGGACATGGCCAATTTGTCTGATTTTATTTTGATGTCATGTAGAACTCTGCTCATGTAAGTTTGAATCTGGATGGACTGATATCATAGCTATGGTTTACATTCTGGTTTAATCACGCACTTGCATTCTTGGGAACTCGCCCTTACGCGATAATTCATCCCTTGAGCAACAACATGCGTTCTGTTACACTTACACATGCAGACTGAAGTGCGTCTCTGTTCGCACCAGAGGGCAAGCGTACATCAGAGTTTTAACTGTTTCTTGATGCACTAGGTACTCTTCTGTTTGCCATAAATATGGTTAGCAGATTATTAAATGACTCATCAAAATTTTTAAAACCATATGACAAAAATTTATGTTACATAGAATAAGAATAACTGTATACATTGAAAGAATATTGAGGAAGGAATAAATTTCTTCTGTAACATATTATTGATTTAGTGTGGAATCGGAATAAACTATTAAATGAGTCAGAGCAATACAAAAAAAAGAACTAAAGAAAGGTGATCTTCTAGTCGAGTTGGGCCTTCCCAGGGCTCAAAAACACTTTTGGGCCGCGATCGTGAGGCCCAGCTTGACGACATCCGCTTTCTGGTCGCGTAGCCCCGACTTCTTCTTTCCTTGCGGCGACGGCTGGGACTACCGGCGCCGTCCCCTTCGTCACTCGTCAGTCCCTTCGCCGGCGACGAGCATCCACCAGGTACACCCTCCCTTCCCTTTCCGCTGCGCGAAGCAGAGGAACCCAAACCCTACGCTACGCTACCTGTATCGGTGTATCCGGATCTGACCCAATTGCATGCATATGTACACACTAACTTTGATCTTGTCCTGGACTGGATCCGCATTTGCCCCCTGGCGGTTTTATCCACCCTGTGATATTGTATTGTGGTCCTTTTTTACTGAATTGTTTCACTGGGGTTTTAGTATTGTGTTTGCAGGAGCGATCTCCTTACTAACGCCGTAGGGGTGACGAACAAAGCTTGACAATGAGTAGCATAGGCACAGGTTACGACCTGTCTGTTACCACCTTCTCTCCGGATGGCCGTGTCTTCCAGGTTGAGTACGCCACCAAGGCTGTCGACAACAGCGGGTTAGACTCCACGGGTTGCCACTCCCTATCCTGTTTTGCTTCACTTGTTCCCTTTGACACTGTAGTCTTATCGTGATGCTCAATCTTTTTATAGGACTATTGTTGGGATCAAGTGCAAAGATGGCATTGTCCTAGTAAGATTGGGATTATTTACGTTTGCTGCATTCAGTTTTTAAAGTTGATGGAGCCCCTCTTATGCATTGACTGGATTGTGACTTGGTGTTTGGTCCTTTAGGGTGTAGAGAAGCTGGTGACTTCAAAGATGATACTGGAGGGTTCCAACAGGAGGATCCATTCAGTGTACCACCACTCTGGCTTGGTAATGCCTTTACAAGTAACTTATTATAGTGGTTTTGATGTAAAACCATGCTCTTGATGAATGAATTTATATGTGCAAGTTTGCATCTCTGCTTTGGTATTCTAACTTGTCCTAATAACAATTGACTAGGATCAAGATTGTAAAAGCATGCTTATGTTTTCCTATACAATCAATTGGGGATGTGAAGTAGCAAAGATATTGTATCTATTGAGATTTTTTTTTTTCTTATTTTTTGTTGGAATCGTTGCTTGTCCTATTGTTGCTAAGGTTCATATTCTATTAGTGATTTTTACGTATCGTTTGTTGTAGTGACAAATTGCTTTATTTTGGCTTGCAAGGCTGTTGCTGGTTTAGCAGCAGATGGTAGGCAAATTGTTTCAAGAGCCAAATCAGAAGCTGCCAGTTATGAAAAGTAAGCACTTAATCTTTTAGACCATGTGATATCTTTTTATTGATTATGTTCTAAAACGTTAATGCACCAGGGTCTATGGGGAACCATTTCTGTGAAGGATTTGGCAGATCGTGTGGCAAGTTATGTTCATCTTTGCACGTTGTACTGGTGGCTCGGGTAATATATATTCAACGGAGTGGTCCATTACTACTGGAGACATGACCTGTGTTCATCAAACATTATTTTTGGCTACTGGACTACTGGAATCAACCTTAACTTGGTCTCTGATGTATCAGGCCTTTTGGTTGCGGTGTTATTCTTGGAGGCTATGATAGGGATGGGCCACAGCTATACATGATTGAGCCCTCAGGAGTCTCCTATGTAAGCTGTTACTGTACTACAGCTAGAGTTGTATCAATGCGAGTGCATATGCTTATTCTTTTAGTTTTTAGATGAGCTATATCTTCCTTCAGCTGTGCATTCATGTTCAGTATGGAGTAAGTTTTCTTTATTGGCATTTCATATTAGAATGCCTTGTGAATTTGAAATACAATGTTTATTGACTTTCAAACTTGACCAGAAATACTTTGGTGCTGCATTGGGGAAGGGAAGACAGGCTGCAAAGACGTAAGCTTACCAGTTCTTTCCGTTTAATGCTCTCTTTGTTTCCTGTTTTCTGTTGCAAATCCAATGTATATAAAACATAATCTGATAAACAATTATTGCCTTTTAGTGTAAAACTTCATTTTATTACAACCTGCTCCCTCCAGTCACGAATAAGTGATGTTTGGACATTGAGACAGTCAACCAAAACACAGCTTATCTAGTATCTTTTCTTTTATAAAATAGTTCTAAAGCATAGAAATATAAATGCTTTTATGAAACTAAATTTCAAGATAAATCTTCTTGTATTACATTCAAATACACAAAACCAACACATAAAAGTAATTTACAACCAAAGTTTAGACTGATTGACTTAGGACAACCTCAAAATGTCATATATCTGTGACTGGAGAGAGTTGCTTACCGAGAAAGAAAGCAGCAAGAGAAAGGTAAGCTATCGTCTTAGGACTCAATAATATGAATTATTTGACAGATACAATATTTTTTTCACACTTTTGTGCTGGTTTGTTAACAAAAGTTAAAAAATCTGGATGCCAACGTTAGCATGTTCATATAGAATATTGACTACATTGTTACATTGCTGAAGATCTCCTGCGTATGCTTCCTTTTTATGTTCATTGGTTAGAGTTAACATCAAAGCATATGCAGGACTCATGTATACGATCTCAAATTTTATTTATCCTTAGTTTTTTATATATATCTCCAATGAAATATTGACTGCTGAAATAATCTGATCAAAGTAAACTACTGGATTTAGCCTGTGTTCCATAGTCTTGCTTACATGAATATTTTGTCAATTGGTATTATATTAAATTTACCATTTTGATTGGGATTGTTCTTTTTTCTGTGCGTACTTCTTTTGTCTCACAGATGTGGCCCTCAGATTGATTCTAAACCCTAGTGTTTGCATGTTCTCTCACAGTGAGATAGAAAAGTTGAAGCTTTCTGAGCTTACATGCCGAGAAGGCATCGTTGAAGTTGCAAAGATGTATGTATACGTGTCTTCCCATAATTGTACAATTTGCCACTTAACCTTTTTTGAAGTTTTACCTTTTTACCTGAATGCCTGTTATTGTCTGTAGCCTTGCTGGCATCATTTTTCTTTGATTGATGAATTCATTCATGGTTCATTGATCATTGTTCCATGTCATTCTAGAAAGCTAATGCTCATATTTATGCATTGCCTGGCAAAGGGTTACCCGGTTATCATTGTTTAGTCACTATAAGAACTTCTCTCAGTACATTCCTTTTATACTAGACTTTTTTATATCAAAAGTTTGCTGGTAGGAGTGTTATTAGTGGAAAACTGCTTAGTGATTAGCTATATTATGATCCAATGTATTAGTTTGATATAATACTGAAAACTACTCCCTCCGTTTCAAAATGTTTGTCGTTTGCGCTTCCCGAGAAACTACCGCCGGCAATTTTATATTAAAAAATATTAATATTTATAATACACAATTAGTATCATTAGAAAGATCTTTGAATCTAGTTTTTTAGTAAATTTATTTGGATATATAAATGTTGCACGTATTTTATACAAATTGAGTCAAACTTGTGGCACGAAAATCGAAGATGACAAATATTTTGGCACAGAGGGAGTATTGGCTATATATTAACTCTTATTGAGGCAGAGGTACATGATAGTTTGCATCTTATGTCAAGTGATCCTAAGTTGTGGATGTTTTAACTTTATATTTAAAGATATTGACAAGCTTCTTTTGTATTCCTGCTTACTTGATGCCTATGAACATGAAAAGGCCACTGTTCAACATTTTGCAATCTGACAATATCTGTCCAATGCGCAGAATTTATGGAGTGCATGACAGAGCGAAGGACAAAGCTTTTGAATTGGAGTTGAGCTGGATCTGTGATGAATCGAAGCGCCAGCATCAGAAGGTATTGTGGGACATTCATATGAAGAATGGTCTCTCAATATTTTTCAACGTGAATTTTATTGTTACTTTTTTTTTTGCTCACTTGTCATACAGGTTCTAAATGAACTGTTGGAGCAGGCCAAGGCCGCTGCTCAGGCAGCAGGAGATGGATGCTAAGGAGAAGATGGATGCTAAGAAACGCCATTGCTAGGCCCGAACTAGTTTCATCTTTCCGTTCTTTTGAAATCTTTGATCCTTTGGGCAGACGCACTGGACGTGGGCAAATATTGTCAGATTTTACTTTCAGGGCGATGTAAATTTCATAGATGTACCTAATGAAACTTGTCCCGTTCATGGAAATTTGAATCTAGACAGGAGATATCAGGGACCTGTTCACGTTCTGGTGAAATAACAGCACTTGTGTTTTCCATGAGTTTGCCCTATGCCTGTTTTCATCCCTTGAGCACCCAGCAGTTTTCTCCACCTGGACGAGCCTCTGTACAAGTTACGCACCCTGAACTGCGTTTCTGATCGAACCACGAGTTGGGGACAGGATTAAAGCTAGTTTTTGAGGTTTTATACACACTGCTATTTTCCGTATGGCTAGCAGACGTGTGTAAACGTGGCCCTTTGTTTTATTTGTACATCGCATAGGTAGCACCAGACCAGAGCTTCGATTGGAATCATCAAAAGCAAATTTAGCCAACCCATCGAAGAAAGCGAAAGCGAACAAAGTAGGAATGATTCATGCTAAAGTAAGGTATATCTCATGGAAGCCAGCAGGTGAATGGTAAAGTATCCCTTCGCTTTCACTTACCGAGGAGGCGATCTTTAACAAAATAACATTTTCAGTTAATATTCCCCGGCATAATGTCACGAATCGAAATTATCGTTTGAGCAGCTTCAAAAGCTCCTTGAAAACTACTCGTTATTATTAACCAATGATTACTGACTGAACAATATAAATACATAATTCTATTTTTATCCTTTTCTAATACTTGTAATAATTAGACTCCATCCTTTTCTAATAAATAGCTTCCATCCTTCTCTAATACAGTACTACTTTCTAGTAATAATTAGCTTCCTATAAAAAATGAAAAGGGGCGAAGAGGACGTTCGGACAGATATTAAGCGCATATTTAGTTAGGAGATTTACTCTCTTCTTATCTTTAAAGCTTCCTATAAAACTCTTGAAAGCTTTTTTTTCTTCTTGTCAAAAAATGAATTATGGAGTCGTTTTGAGGAGCTCTGTAGATTTGAAGAAGTAACGAAAGAAATCCGCAAACTTTCTTTTTAATATTATAATCGAGAGAAACAAAAGGAATACTGTATATATTTACCGATAAATAGATTTTGACGGATTTCCCTTTGCAGTTTTTTGTTTGACTTTCCCTCGTTGCAGGTTGCGCCGCGTGCCTAATTAACTGGCCTCCTTTAGATTCCCGATTCGGGTGGCCGAACCGGTAAACACTGTAGCACGCGGTACTGTAGCATTTTTGTTTTTATTTGTTAATAATTATTTAAATATTGATTAATTAGGTTTAAAATGTTCGTCTCGTAAAGTATAATAAAACTGTGCAATAAATTTTTAATTTTATTTACATTTAGTATTTCATATATTTGATGATATTTTAATATAATAAAAAATAAAAATTCTATATAGTGAAATTTAGGAATAAATTTAGGAATCTAAACGAGCCCTCAGCCGATCGGCCAAAAATCGGCAATTCCTATTCTGGGGCAAGGCGAAAAGGGTCAAGAGCAGGCGGCCAACCCAACGCCAACGCGGTCCAGCCAAGTCCAACCCACCCCATCGGCCCCACCCACCAGCCACCACGCCGAATCGGTCGCCGACGCGTCGTCGCCAACGGAAACTTCTGAAAGCGCCGACGGGTTCCACCGCCGCCCGTAATTTCTCCAAAGGAAACAGTCGTCGTCCCCACCGCCGCGGCCGCCTCCTCACGGACCCCGAAGGCCGCGGTGCCTCCCGCCCCGCCCCTCGCCGGCGACCATCTTCGGCCGCCGGCGACGCCCGGCATGCCGCCCTCGCGCCTCGTCCACCTCATCCTCCTCGCCACGCTCTCGCTCCTCCTCGCTCAAACCCTAGCCTCCTCTTCCCCCGCGCCCGCGACAGCCGCGGCGGCGGCGGCGGAGTACGGCGAGGACCCCTGCGCGGCCGCCGTCGCGGACGGGGACGGCGACGTCCCGCTCTGCCCCGTGCGGTGCTTCCGCCCGGACCCGGTCTGCGGCGCCGACGGGGTCACGTACTGGTGCGGCTGCCCCGAGGCCACCTGCGCGGGGGCCCGCGTGGCGCGCCGCGGCTACTGCGAGGTCGGCGCCGGCTCCGCGCCCGTCTCGGGCCAGGCGCTGCTGCTCGTCCACATCGTCTGGCTCTTCGTGCTCGGCGCCGCCGTCCTCCTCGGCTTCCTCTGATGTATTTCTCGCCCCTCCCGTTCCCGCAGGTGTATTCCCCACCCCGTAATCATTGTCCCGATTGCCTTCTTGGTGTGCTGTTGAGGGCTGAGGAATGGTGATGTGACGATTTCATTGTAATTTGAGAGGATTCGTTTAGAGATGTAACTCAGTTTTTTTTCTCAGATCCTGTTGGGTTCAGTTGTGCTCTACATTTCGGAGCAGAGCTGTGATGATTGGTTGTCAAATGTTGTAGGTTGAGATCATGTAAACAGTTGTAAATTTTTTTGCTAACAAATCGCATTGATCAGATGTTGTTGTCCAGAAATTTGGGATTGATTGGAAATTGCATTGATCAGATGGTGTTTGTCCAGAAATTTGGGATTGATTGGAAATTGAATTTGAACGGTGATTGTCGTCTTAGCAGGTACCATTGCGTTGTTCTTCTAGGCAATCCTTTTTTTTTAAAAAAAAATACAGCAATCCTTTTTTTAAGGGACGCTGTTTCAAATAAAAAGAAAAATGCTATAATGCTTTGGTCAGTGATCTTGCACATAAACATAATTCTGCATATCCGGCGGCCTTGTATTGTATGGCAGAAAATCCGCCAATATAGGCTCTAACCCTTTCCAAGCTTTCTCAATTTCTTTCAAGATTTCCTATGGTTTTGCATGGGGTGGTGGTACCTGGAAATAGTACCACAGATGAAGCTGTGGATAAATAGTTTTGTACTTTTTCTAACCTAAGAAATCAGTCTCCTTTTTCTTACAACAGCCAGAAAAAAATGTCTCTTGTGGTCTGTGATAAAATACGTTGAAATATTTATGATATGTGTGTCAACACACATCTTATTTGTTCTTATTCTTTTGGATAAAAAAAAAATGTCTCTCGTATTGAAATCTATTATCAAATCAGATAACAGATCTAAACCTTGGATGATGATTGACCCTAGACGTCCTAAGAAAAGTTGGCTATGTGCATTTGTGTTAATCGATATTTTTGTAGTATTATTCTTGCTTTCGACGGGGTTCTGGTGCCAGAATAATCTCTTCGCTCCTCGTAACCTTCTCAGGCGGCGTTGGCATAAGCGGCAGCCGCCAGTTCAAGCTTAGATGATCATCGTTCAACACCTTCTGCTCGCAGGGAGAGCAGATTATGTATGTTCCCTCAGGCACAACAGGTCATGGATTGGCACGTTGAATACGCTCCGCTAGGCCTGGTAATGGATTACAATCCATCCTAACCCTACGTGGCTTGTTTGACTGCACTTCAATCCAGACGTATTGAGTGGATCCACCCTAGCACATGTTAGTGAGGGTCCAAATCCAAACCATTTTTCAAAATAAATCCACTCCAACCCTACTCTTTGATTCTTTGATTAGTAATAAAATCCGGTTCCAACCCTTCCCTTTTTCAGGCCTACTGCCTTTAGGCTGATTCTAGGAGGTAAACAGAGTGGGATAGTTCTCTCTGTCTTTTCTTTTTTTTTTTCGGTTTTAGGGACAACAAAGGTGGGATCGACCTGACATTAGGCCGACAACTTCTTGGCTAGCGAGAGATCCATGGATCACTCGTCATCCTGCAAAATCAGCTTTGTGTTACCTTCAATATTGTCATTTGTTATGGACGCATGAACTACTTGTGTCACTGCTCCTTCTTTCTATTCAGTAAAATAACTCTATACATGATCCTATTCGAACCATTAGATTAGTATTTTTATTTATGGTAGTAAGATGCCGGTACAAAAGACATCAATTTAAAACTAGCAGGCACATATTCAATTATTTCACGATTTCCCCTTGACTTGCATGTAGGAATTCTCATTTCCCTTTCCCTTTGCTTGTGGTGCTGCGCCAGTAATGATGCAGGAACAGTATAACCTGAAAGCAAAGTCCATATCATATCATATTCACCCATTCTACTGCAGTACTGCATATAATAAAAGATGTTTTTATAAAAAGGTTTCTCCGCTTGTTAATTGACATGGGTACTATATAAGACATACTTTAAACTAACCAATACATACTCTACTTACTTCCACATTTGCTTCACGGTTGCAGTGTCTTTCCCAACGAGCGCGCGAGTCTAACAAGCTTCTCCGGGCTTATTTTCTTCTCGTCATCTGCATCGAGGATATGGCACACGCAAGGGATATCAGATTTTCAGATAGCCTCGATGCAGTCGACGGTCGGGAAGTGGTACGCTCCGTTACGTTTTATGGTTCGTATCATCGTGTGCATTTAGTCATGACCAACAGCTTCTCGGCGCCGCATGCTTGATGCGCTAAAAACATGGCGCTAATTGAAACAAAGAGCATAAGCTCAACGATTACTTTGGTAGCCATTCCTCAGAGTACCAGCAGGATCACCAATAATTGGAGGATGGTGCTATGGCCAATTCTATCTTAATTATGTTATGTGCCTGGCTTGAAACTGTGAATCTTGATCGCAATGTGCACAACAATACCTACACTACACAATTTATACACAGCAAAAAGTTAATTTCGATGGATATCGTTGCATAGTTTGAGGTTTGAATGAATTAAAAATTATAAATAAATGTCGGCGCATCTTCGGCAGCGTCCACTGGGCCTATATGCCTCGACACTTATATTATCCGGAGCCAGAAGTGTGCTAGATCATATAATTAATCCTATACATTTATTAGTCTGCCACTTAAGATCTTGTTGAATTGATAGTAAGTTAACAATGATAGAGACAGAGTTAAGGTACTCTTCCCAACATACGTCCCAAAATAAATCAAATTCTAAAGTTATTTAAAATCAAACTAATTTTAATTTTTATCAAAATTACAGAAAAGAACACGATAGTAATATTTATGACACCAAATTAGTTTCACTAGATACATCATGAAATATATTTTTATAGTATACTTATTTGGTGCCATAGATATGATGTTACTAACTTAAGATAGTATGATTTAGGTTGTCTTATAAATTAATTTATTCTTTGCAGTGATTATCATTTCAATGTTATATTTATGTAACATGACAGCTCTGGAGAGAGCTATGTGATACCATGCATTGAGACTAGCCTTCAAACTTAAGACTTACCAAACAAAATAAATGTTCATATCTCGAGCTGACAGATGCAGATTTCAGATATCACAAATTTAGTTTTAATCTTGTAACCAACTCATCTCTTATATCTCTTATAAAACTAATCCTCACTATAGCTTCTATCTCAGCTCATCCTAAAATGATCCATGTCATCACTAAATCACCAAGCTCAGATATTAAATTACATTTTCACCTATGCACTTAGAAAACAATAAAACTATATTCAACTTTACGGAACTGATGGAAATTCTTAAAAAAAACAAGCAAGCGAATACTTCACTCCATGGCATCAAGAGATCAGCCCAATGATCGATCAATAGTAGCCACGTAGGAGAGAGACCTTGATTCGCTAGAGTATTTTCTAGTACTATCAAACTCAATTACCACACCACCGTCCTAAAAGAGAAGCGATCCTCATAGCTCATGATTGGACCCCACTGTCAAATCTTTACAATTTATATATTTAACATTTATTTCGGGGGGAACGTCCTATATCTGTGTTAAAGCTTGTAAAAGTTTGTATTGATTTGGCTTGAACGTCATATATCCATGTTAAAGTTGTGTAATCAACCAAGGAAAAAAAGTTTGTATCAATTTGGCATGAATGTTGTATATCATTCGTATTAGAGCTTTGTACCCGACTTGGGATGTTCTAATTGACTAGCAAATACTCCCTCCATTTTGAAAAATGTAGATTTGGAATGAATTGTCACTTCATGAAAAGTCAAACTATTTTAAGATTTCCCAAATTTATACAAAAAAATTACTAACATTTAGGCACTAAAAATTATAAACATCCTTGAATTTTAAGTCAAACTATGTTCTAGTTTTCAATGCCATCTTAAAATTATACACATCCTTTATATGGCCCTGAAAATTACATGTTTCCTTCATTACTATTTATTTATACGTTTTCATCTCTTATTACTACTCCCTCTGTTCCAAATTATAGTTCACTTTGACTTTTTTGATGCATGTATTTTTCTATCTACCTAGATAAATAATATGTCTACATATAGAGCAAAATACATGAAAAAAATCAAAGCGCACTACAATTTGGAACGAAGGGAATATATGCCACTTGACTTATAGCTTCTTTTGATTGCTATTCATTTAGGCTTTTTCATCCC
>CM041634.1:48676531-48881757 GCA_023333625.1 Bothriochloa decipiens
AGTTTTAAATTTTTTAAAAATTTCTAACTTTAGTTTTGCAAATGTTTTCACGATGACACCGAAGATGTGGTTTGCACCCAATATTTTGCCAGAAATACAAACACCGTCACTTCCCATTTCCTCAAACATAAAATAGAAACTGAAACAGGAGGGATTTTCCATCCTGAGCATCTATTTTCAGACATCCAACTTCACTTTTATATACAGTACTGAACGATTTGTCTCCAGAAAAAAAATCTAACTCTTGATCAAAATGCGAATGCAATGGCGCAGATTCTGTCAAGCTCTAACGTTCAAAAATCTGCTCTGCGTTTTAGATTGGAAAGGATTGGATGTGGATTCTTTACATTTGGATTTTCTTGGATTTCGATGCTTTGGATTTGGATTTCAAGGTTTAAGTACACCGTTTCTCTTTCTAACCGTTCATTTTAACGAACATCCGAATTGCTCCCTTGCACGCTCCAATGACAAACAAAAGAAAAAAATTACCAGAGTAACAAGTACTGAAAATGAATACCAACAGGAGAACAGAGCCCAGGAACCAAAGCCAGTAATTGGAGTATCCAATATATGACAATACAGTGACAGTGACATTGTACGATGTCTGCAAACAGATTATGCGAGTGAAGCCACAAATAGTAAATAAAACGTTCGATTAAGTGTTACACCATAAATTATCACAGCAGAGCATCCATAGATAATCACCGTGCACACCAGATTCAATTACTAGAGACTAATCAACCTGCATTACTTTAACCGAGCACCTGCTCCATGCACACCAGATAGCAAACATGATGTAAACAGTTACATCTTTATATGCCAAAACCACGTATAGTACAACAAATTATCAGAGAACAACAAAAATAGGTTTTGCATACCATAGGCAGAGTGGACCTGCAAGCTCTAGGCTATTTGCGATTCTCTCCACTTCTCTAGGCTATTTACAATTCTGTTCAGATTAGCATCGAATGCATGTTCATACCATTTCGCTCCCATCATGAAACCAATAACAATACATGCAATAGTGTCGAGTACCATGAACACAACCCTTTTTGGCTCATTGACGTACTCCCTGTCAAAAGGATGTGCATAATACATGAATGTTAGTAACATCTCACTTGAGTAAAAATCAAATAAGTTGTAGCACCTCCTATTATTTACCTCACAGCTTCAGCTTTAATTATAGCTACCTCATCATCAATAATACTAGCTATCTTGGCATCTATCTCCACTCCCTCCTTTTCTAAATCTGCCAACATATGTTCAACCTACATCGTCCCTAGCAAAATCAACTCTAGCTCCATTACGTGATCCACCCTGAAAGGATTCATTAGAGAAATATAGTTGAGATGGTATTGCATAAGTTAAAACAATATTCCTTTCGGAATCTGTCCTACTAGACCTGTTTTTGGAAATGCTTTAACAACAGTACGATTTCGAACATCATTGATAAATCTATAAAGTAGTGGCAAAGGTATATTTTGAGAAACACAAAAGGTCACTAAGATAAATAAAAACAGGAGGACGAATTAATTGTTCATCATATCCCCTGTGTATGTGGAGGCATGAGCCAAGGTTCCTCCACCCACTACAAATTGGTGCAGTAAAACTAATTAGCACCACTTTCTTTAAATCAAAAGTGACAAATTTAGCACATATCTATGATAGGCCTCCTCTGCAATCCGGCACTTACTATGTACAGTTAACTGACATTATTCCCTATTAGGCTTTGTTTGGCATACTGGTAAAAGTCCAGGATACCAGCCTCAAAGTGGAAGCTCACCACGGGGGGGGAGAATCGCCCGAGATGCTCAAAAAGTCATTTGGCTTGGTCCAGGAAGGTAGGTTTCCTGGCCCAATACTCCTGAAACCCTAGAGAAATCGTGCTGCTGCTCTAGCCCTTGGAACTTTACCACCCCGCGTGACACACGGGCGGAGAGCGCTTCCCCTCTAGCTGAGAACACGGGCACAGCCTCATCCGCCAATGCTAGTGCTTCTCACCTCATCTGCCAACACCAGTGCGTCTTGCTGCCTGCGCAGCTGCCCGATCCACAAGAGCTGCCACCTTCTTTCCTCCACAGCACTGCGGCAATGGCGAGAACAGTGGGCGAGTCTTTAGTATTTGAGATTGTCCTGGTTTTGGTTTCTAGTTTCTTGGCTAGCTCCTAGTTATGTGGTACTCCTAGTACAGTGCCAATGATCTGCATTACTGAAGTTAATCCATATCCAACATTCAAAGACCATGTGCATGTTCCTCTAAAACTGAAATTCTTATACCTTGATTAATCAAGAACATATATGTTGGTTCAAGAAGAAAAAACTATTCTTTATTTTAGATAATGTGAGATTTATTTCAATTTTTTTGTTTCATTATGCATGTGCAATTTTTTATTTAAGCTTCATGCTATATAATCAATGGACTGATGGACATAGATTGATAGATTACTGTTTTTTTTTTTGCAAGATGCAACTAATTATTGTTCTCACGCATGAACCTATAAGAACCTACATGTAGCATATGACAATATTTTAGGCGACAAATAGTACTAGAGTACCAAAGCCCTATAAAACATCTGCATCATGGCTTCATGGTAGCAGAAGCAAATAACTCCATTTTTGAAATATAGAAAGATTGACAGGAAGAGCATCTCAGCTTCAGTTTCTCAAGACTCTAGTCATAGTGTTCCCTTGACTGAAGAGGAATGACTCAAAAACGAAGTTAGATTAGACGGAGTTGGTCATAATTTTTCGTTTAGAAATAACATGGGCTGAAATATCTAAATCCTAATGTATAAAAGATTGTTCTTTTAAGCAATATATTTCCAAATACACAAAGTTCATACATGCTGTGTGTTTTCAGGTGTTAAGCCTTTGAGACAAGATTATTCTGACTTTGCCATATCCCATTCCCATGTTCTTTTAGCTGGGCAGTTTGTATGATGTCCATAGGCTTTTTGCTTGTTGTACCAAGGAAAGGTCTTGTGATGTATCTGGCAAAAGAGTAGTTACTAGAGGTAACATTTAGCAACCAAGCTCAGATGGTTTAGCTTCAGTTAATATAATTCGGTTCTGTAAAATTTAATCCATGCTATCTCTTATTGCTGTAAGAGAGTTGTACTTGGATAAGCTCAGCACACACTAAGCTACTAATGTCAATGTCATGTTTTGTGAACTATTGTAATGGTCTCACAGATATAGATACGCGGATATGACACCCCCCCACCCCCCAACCCACCAAAAAAAATGATACACGGATATTAAACTTCAAGACAAACCAGAAGGGAAAGGAACAAACAAAAGGAGAATTGGGAGAAGACACTGAATATGTTGTTGGATCAGAAGGAGAAGCAACAAATCAGTCAAGAAGAAGACATTGATTGGAAAAACTTTCTGTTACGTACTTGCTGGTGGTTGATGGCTTGTTTGAACTTGCAAGCGGCGGTTTGTAATTACTGGTGGTGGGCAGCTCGCTGTGGCTGGGACAGATGTGGCAGGGTCGAGGGGGTAAGGCTTTGAGTGACCTGGGCCGTATCGGCATGAGTTTGGGACTTGGCTGATATGTTTCAGCCCGAGTGTCATGTTGTTTCTTTTGATTTTTATTCCCAATAATACTCCAATACATATTGAACGCATATCGACTACGCCCCCTACCTGACGTATCAGGGTATCACAGGTAATGATCACATTAATTTTGCAGCCATTCTTTTGTATTTTCCTATTTTACAGAATTCTAGTGATTTTCTATGGATTTTTTCATGATTTTTTGGATTTTTCTGGGCAGTGTATTAAATTTACTATAATATTTGAATTCAAAAAAAATCTGCAGTGGAATCTTTAAAACTTGATCCAAACAAATGAATCCGTCCTATCCCCAAATAAACCAAACGCTAATACCAGTGTGAAAGGGATTGGGTGGTGCAAATTTCCAAATGTCCCAAACAAACCCCTGTCAGGTCCAATTACAGAACCCCTCTGCTAACAAGGGTCTGAACTAGGTAATCGCATCAAATCCCCTATCGTTGTTATTGACTGGGGAAAAAGCGCATGTCGCATAATATAATGTGTTGAGTAAATTTCAGCAAACCCCATACTTAATGGTTGAGCAAATATTTATTGAAATGTTAAAATATAGTGTATATGTACATTCTAATGGTTGATTTCTGATTAAGGTTATTAATTTAATTCTTCATTACTACATAAAGCATGTGGCCAAAGTCATAATACATGTTTTCTGCGATTGACTACAGAACATGAGTATATAACAGTTTCATCGGAGTGTAATAGTTAATTCGGTGATAGACGATGGATCTCGTCAGAACAGGATTGAATGCATCGTATGGTCGTTGGATGGATCGAACAAGATGGGACTAGTTACCTGAGAGGTGGGAAGCGGAGAGTCCGCCGCCGGCGAATCACAGCGGCCCCGATCCCGCCGAGGAGTGCTGGAGGGAGAGTGCAGCGCCATGGCACCGGCACGCCGGAATAATCTGGAAGAGGATGGAGGCGTCGGCTAGGGTTTTGGGTTTATAAGATTTACTGTACAATTTAAGATTTGTTAGTGCCTGCTCAAGTGCAAACAATTTTTTTTAAAAAATAAATAAAAATGGCAGGAACAGTCAAAAGCCTCCCTTCCTAGTTGCATTTGAAGGCCCAGGTCGACCTTGCCACTAGGCCCAACAGAGAACCTTTCACGGCCCTGCTAGAGATAGTTTAACAATCGAGATAGAAATAGAAACAAAAGTCATCGGAGTGAGAGAGTTCATCTTCTTCTCCAAGCTGATTTCTGCTTGTTAGCTACTCACGTCGACGGATTCACCTCCTCTGTCCTCTCCAGTCCCTCCGCCTCCCGCTTACCTCTCTGGTTCGAGTCTGTCCCTCTCTCGTTTCTTTCCTGCCGGTGACGGCTGGGGTGCTGCGCCGTTCTCACCTTCCCCGGCGACGAGCATCCACAAGGTACGCCCATCTTCCCTTACCTCCGTCCTACTGTGCGAAACCGAGCACCCCCCAAACCCTAATTTGAGCTATTTTTATCCGGATCTGACCCAGTTACATGCATATGTGTTATACCCCTTACCTTCGATCTATGCAAATTGCAAAAGAATTTAAAAAGGTGTACCCGTGTCCTATACTCGATCCGCCCCTGGTGGGTTTATGTCCTGTGGTGTTGTGTAATGGTGATGTATGTTTATTTACTGATGAATTTTGTGTGGACTGTTTCACTGGGGTTTTGGTATTTCGTTTGCAGTAGTCATCTCTTTACTAGCGGCCTAGAGGTGACGAAAAAGCCTTGACAATGAGCAGCATAGGCACAGGTTATGATCTGTCTGTCACCACTTTCTCTCCAGATGGCCGTGTCTTCCAGGTCGAGTATGCCACGAAGGCTGTGGACAACAGCGGGTTAGGCCTCCTACTTCCTATTTTGTTTCGCTTCACCTGTTTCCTTTTTTTATGAATCTTATTGATGAAGCCATGGTATTTGTGGATAGGACTGTTGTTGGGATCAAGTGCAAAGATGGCATTGTTCTGGTAAGATAAGATTGGGCCTTCTCATTTTTCCCCCTTCAGTTGTAAAGTTGTTTGAGTTGCTCTTGCTCAAGTCTTGACTGGATTGCAGTTTGGTTGTTGGTCCTTTAGGGTGTCGAGAAGCTAATAACCTCAAAGATGATTCTAGAGGGGTCAAACCGGAGGATCCATTCAGTGCACCGGCACTCGGGCTTGGTAATGCCTTTACAAGTGACTCAATACTGAAAATGGTTTTGATGTAAATCATGCTGTTGATGAAAATATATAGGACCAAGATTGGAGTTCTGCTTTGGCCTTCTAATCTGTACAATTAAAGATTGAATATAGGAGCAAATAGAAAAACATGCTCTGTTATCTTTTCCTATTTAATCAACCGTTGATGTGAAGTAGTAAAGACATTTTATCTATTGAGATTTTATTTTTCTGTTAATTTTTCTTGCAGTGATGCCTTTTCTTTTCTTACAAAGCTCCATGTTCCATTAGCCATTTTTTTTATGAATCACGAGTGTTTTCACAAATTACTTTTATGCTCAACTTCAGGCTGTTGCTGGTTTGGCAGCAGATGGCAGGCAAATTGTTTCGAGGACCAAATCAGAAGCTGCCAGTTATGAAAAGTAAGCACCTACCTGGTCTTTTACACCCTGTGAGATCTTTTATATGATCATGTTCTAAAACTTTAATGCACCAGGGTTTATGGAGAACCCATTCCTGTGAAGGAATTGGCAGACCGTGTGGCAAGTTATGTTCATCTTTGCACGCTGTACTGGTGGCTCAGGTAATATTTCAACAGTAGTGGTCCATAAATACTGGAGGCATGACTTCTATTCATCAAACATTATTTTTGGCTACTACTCAATGCTAACTTGGTTTCTGTTGTATCAGACCTTTTGGTTGCGGTGTTATTCTTGGAGGTTATGATAGGGATGGGCCACAGCTCTATATGATAGAGCCCTCAGGAGTTTCCTATGTAAGTTGTTACTGTATTAAATAGTTGTATCAATGTGAGTGCATATGCTTATGGTTTTAACTTTCACATGAACTATGCATTCCACCAGTCGCACATTCATGTTCAGTATGGATGACCTTGTTTTTAAGTTGCATTACGCATTAGGAGTCTTGTGAATTTGAAATACATAGTGTTTATTGACCTTACAAACTTGAACAGAAATACTTCGGTGCTGCATTGGGGAAGGGAAGACAGGCTGCAAAGACGTAAGCTTACCATTTTTATTTCGTTTTTAATTCTATCTTTGTTTCTTGTTCTGTTGCCAATGCATAAAACATTCAAATGGACATTTTATTGCCTTTTATTGTAAAAGCGGATATAATTGCAACCTATTCCGTCCAATCACAAACAAGTGGTGTGGCGCAGGCAAAATGCACCTGTAACTAGTACTTTCTGTTACAAAATAATTACAAAACATAGGAGAAGTATTACTTTTAGGAACTACATTATGAGACAAATCTACACAACATAAAAAGTAATATGCAACCAAAGTTTAGACTGACTTAGGACATCTAATTTCATATATTTGTGACTTGGAGGGAGTAGCTCGCTAACAAGGAAATCAAAAGACAAACTAGTTCCATCCATATATCAAACTGTTCAATAGTTTGAATTATTTGATAGCTACTATGTTCTTTCGATGGAAGTTAGAGATTTTCAGGCCAATGTTAGCATACTGATATAGAATAGTGACTATACCATTACAATTACATTGTAAAATGATCAGCTTCCTTTGTATGTTCATTGATTAGAGTTAACCATTAAACATATAGGCAGGATCCATTATTATAGTTGCAGCTCACATTTTACACATGATCTCAGTTTTTATTTATATCCTTCCCTTTATTTTTCCAATGAAATATTGGCTTTTAAAATAATCTGATGGTAGTAGTTATTGAATTTAGCTTTTGTGTTCCATAATATTTTCAACAAGAATACTGTTAAGTTTACCTCTGTAGATTTTTATTATTTCTGCATGAAACTTCTATATATATCTTCCTACTCTCGATGGACCTCGCAATGATTCTGAACCCAGCTCTTTGATTCTTTTCTGGCAGTGAGATAGAGAAGTTGAAACTTTCAGAGCTAACCTGCCGAGAAGGCATTGTTGAAGTTGCAAAGATGTATGTCTATGTCTATTTTCCCATACTAGTACAATTTTTCTGCATCATGAATTTTGTTTTCATTTTACTTATTCCCTGAATGCATGTTATTGGCTATAGCTTTGCTGGCATTCATTTTACTGTAGATTGTTTGGCTTCAGTCATTATTCTACATTGTTCAATGTCATTCTGGAAATCTGCTGTTCATATATATACAAACCCCGGCAAAGGGTATACCCAATTATTATTGTTTAGTCATTAAGGTCTTCTGTTAGTACATTTCTTTTGTCCTAAGCATTTTTATATCAAGTTTTCTGGGAGTGTACGCTTCTGTTAGTACTCTTCTGTTAGTACACTTTTATATCAGTAGAAAACTGCTTAGAAATACCATCATTGCACTGTAGCTATGATAATCCTGCAAACTATATGACGCCAATGAACCTGAAAAGGCTAGCGCTCTTCAATATTTACGTTCTGACAAAATGTGTCCAATGTAGAATTTATGGAGTGCATGATGAAGCCAAGGACAAAGCTTTTGAGTTGGAGTTGAGCTGGATCTGTGATGAATCGAAGCGCCAGCATGAGAAGGTACTGTGGGATATTCACATGAAGAGTGGTCTATGAATGTCTCTCCATTTGAATTAAAAGCTAAACTTCTTTGCTCGCCTGTCATACAGGTTCCAAATGACCTGTTGGAGCAGGCTAAAGCTGCTGCTCAGGCAGCTCTTGAGGAGATGGATGCTGACTAAGAAACACGATGATATGCCCAAACTTCATGTTTTGGTGCTGTTGAAATCTTTGATCCCATGCTAAAAGAAAAAAGAACAAAAAAAACTTTGATCCCTTCGGGGTGACAGACTGGACATGGCCAATTTATCTGATTTTATATTGATGTCATCTAGAACTCCGCCCATGTAAGTTTGAATCTGGATGGACTGATATCATAGCTATGGTGTTTACATTCTGGTTTAATCACGGCACTTGCGTTCTTAGGAACTTGCCCTTAGGCGATAATTCATCCCTTGAGCAACAACATGCGTTCTGTTACACTTACACATGCAGACCGATGTGCGTCTCTGTTCGCACCAGAGGGCAAGCGTACATCAGAGTTTTAACTGTTTCTTGATGCACTAGGTACTCTTCTGTTTGCCATAAATATGGTTGGCAGATTATTAAATGACTTATAAAAAATTTTTAAACCATATGACAAAAATTTATGTTACATAGAATAAGAATAACTGTATACATTGAAAAATATTGAGGAAGTAATAAATTTATGTAACATATTATTGAATTAGTGTGGAAATCGGAATAAACTATTAAATGAGTCAGAGCGAAAATTTAAAACCAAGAGCAATTACAAAAATAAAGAAAGAATGTGATCTTCTAGTCGGAGTTGGGCCTTCCCAGGGCTCAAAAACACTTTTGGGCCGCAAGCGTGAGGCCCAGCTTGGCGACATACGCCCCGACGTCTTCTTTCGTTGCGGCGACGGCTGGGCTACCGGCGCCGCCCCCTTCGTCCCTCGTCAGTACCTTCGCCGGCGACGAGCATCCACCAGGTACACCCTCCCTTCCCTTTCCGCTGTGCGAAGCAGAGGAACTCAAACCCTACGCTACGCTACCTGTATCGGTGTATCCGGATCTGACCCAATTGCATGCATATGTACACACTAACTTTGATCTTGACCTGGACTGGATCCGCATTTGCCCCTTGGCGGTTTTATCCACCCTGTGATGTTGTTTTCTGGTCCTTTTTTACTGAATTGTTTCACTGGGTTTTTACTGTTTTAGTGTTGTGTTTGCAGGAGCGATCTCCTTACTAACACCGTAGGGGTGACGAACAAAGCTTGACAATGAGCAGCATAGGCACAGGTTACGACCTGTCTGTTACCACCTTCTCTCCGGATGGCCGTGTCTTCCAGGTTGAGTACGCTACCAAGGCTGTCGACAACAGCGGGTTAGATTCCACTGATTGCCACTCCCTATCCTGTTTTGCTTCAGTTGTTCCCTTTGACACTGTAGTCTTATTGTGATGCTCAATTTTTTTATAGGACTATTGTTGGGATCAAGTGCAAAGATGGCATTGTCCTGGTAAGATTGGGATTATTTACGTTTGCTTCATTCAGTTTTTAAAGTTGATGGAGCCCCTCTTATGTGTTGACTGGATTGTGACTTGGGAGTTTGGTCCTTTAGGGTGTAGAGAAGCTGGTGACTTCAAAGATGATACTGGAGGGTTCCAACCGCAGGATCCATTCAGTGTACCACCACTCTGGCTTGGTAATGCCTTGTAACTAAAAAGCGATAGTGGTATTGATGTAAAACCGTGCTTCTGATGAATGAATTAATATATGTGCAATATTGCATCTCTGCTTTGGTACTCTAACCTGTCCCAATAACAATTGACTATAGGAGCAAGATTGTAAAAGCATGCTCTATTATCTGTTTTCCTATACAATCAGTCGCTGATGTAAAGTAGCAAAGATGCTGTATCTATTGAGATTTTTTTTCTTATTTTTTGTTGGAATTGATGCTTTTCCTATTATTTCTAAGGCTCATATTCCATTAGTGATTTACGTATCATGTGTTGTAATGACATTGCTTTATTTTTGTTTGCAAGGCTGTTGCTGGTTTAGCAGCAGATGGAAGGCAAATTGTTTCAAGGGCCAAATCAGAAGCTGCCAGTTATGAAAAGTAAGCATTTAATCTTTAGACCATGCGAGATCTTTTTATATGATTATGTTCTAAAACGTTAATGCACCAGGGTCTATGGTGAACCCATTTCTGTTAAGGATCTGGCAGATCGTGTGGCAAGTTATGTTCATCTTTGCACACTGTACTGGTGGCTCAGGTAATATATATTCAACAGAGTGGTCCATAATTACTGGAACATGACTTGTATTCATCAAACATTATTTTGGCTACTGGACTACTGGAGTGAACCTTAACTTGGTTTCTGTTGTATCAGGCCTTTTGGTTGCGGCGTCATTCTTGGAGGCTATGATAGGGATGGGCCACAGCTCTACATGATTGAGCCATCAGGAGTCTCCTATGTAAGCTGCTACTGTTTTACAGCTAGAGTTGTATCAATGCGAGTGCATATGCTCATTGTTTTAGTTTTTACATGAGTTATATCCCTCTTCAGCAATCAGCATTGCATTCATGTTCAGAATGAATGATGCTTTCTTAATTGGCATTGCATATTAGAAGCCTTGTGAATTTGAAATACAATGTGTATTGGCTTTCAAACTTGACCAGAAATACTTTGGTGCTGCATTGGGGAAGGGTAGACAGGCTGCAAAGACGTAAGCTTGCCAGTTCTATTCGTTTAAAGATGCTCTCTTTGTTTCTTGTTCTTCTGTTGCAAATCACTTTCCAATGTATATAAACATTATCTGATAAACTTTTATTGCATTTTAGCGTAAACCTCATTTTATTACAGTGTGCTCCCTCCGGTCAGAAATAAGTGATGCTTTGGACACTGACAGTCTTCAAAACACAGCTTTAACTATTAGTATCTTTTTGGTTATAAAATAGTTCTAAAGCATAGAAAAAGTAACTTTTGTGAAACTAAATTTCAAAATAAATCTTCTCATATCACATTCAATTACTCAAAACCAACATAAATTAATATACAACCAAAATTTAGACTGATTGACTTAGGACAGCCTTCAAAATGTCACATATTTGTGACTGTAGAGGTTGCTTACCAAGGAAGAAAGTAACAAGAGAAAGGATTATCCTCCAACTATCATCTTAGCATTCAATAATATGAATTATTTGGCTGGTACAAACTTTTTTTTTTCACTCTGTTGTGCTGCTTTGTGAACAGAAGTTAAAAGTCTGGATGGCAACATTTGCATATTGATATAGAATATTGGCGATACTGTTACGTCACTCAATGGTCTCCTGCATATGCTTCCTTTTTATGTTCATTGATTAGAGTTAAAATTAAAGCATAGACAGGATTCATGTATATAATTGGAGCTCAAGGTTTATTTCACCTTTAGTTTGTCTGTATATCTGATCAAAGTACACTACTGGCAAAGCCTTTGTGTTCCATAATCTTGTTAACAAGAATATTTTGTCAATTGCTATTATGTTAAATTTACATTTGGCATTCTCCTTGTTTTTGTGCATTCTTCTTTTTATCTTATGGATGGACCTCAGAATGATTCTGAACCCTACTGTTTGCATGTTCTCTTGCAGTGAGATAGAGAAGTTGAAGCTTTCTGAGCTTACATGCCGAGAAGGCATCGTTGAAGTCGCAAAGATGTATGTGTCTCTTTTTCCATAATTGTAAAATTTGCCACAACGATTTTCGAAGTTTTTCTTTTTTGCCTGAATGCCTGTTATTGTCTATAGCCTTGCTGGCATTATTTTTCTTTTGATTTTATTGGATTCATTCATTGTTCCATGTCATTCTAGAAAGCTATTGCTCATATTTGTGCATTATCTGGCAAAGGATTTACCAAGTTATCATTGTTTAGTCATTATAGGAACTTATGTCATTCTGTGAGTACATTCCTTTTATATTAGAATCTTTTATACTGAAAATTTGCTGCTCGGAGTGTTATTAGTTAAAAACTGCTTAGTGCTTGGAATATAGTTGGTGCACTGTATTAGTTTGATAATACTGCAAACTATTGGCATAAACAATCTTAAAACAACTCTTGTTACAGAAGTGGTACATAATAGTTTACATCTTATCTCAAGTGATCCTAAGTTGTGGTTGTTTTAACTTTGATGTCTAAATACATTGCCAGCTCATCAAAATTTGCATTCTGACAAAAACCTGCCCAATGCAGAATTTATGGAGTGCACGACGAAGCAAAGGACAAAGATTTTGAGTTGGAGTTGAGCTGGATCTGTGATGAGTCGAAGCGCCAGCATCAGAAGGTACTGGGGGATATTGACATGAAGAATGGTCTCTGAATATTTTTCAACGTGAATTTTATTGATGCACCTTTTTTTGCTCACTTGTCGTCATACAGGTTCCAAATGAACTGTTGGAGCAGGCCAAGGCCGCTGCTCAGGCAGCTCTTGAGGAGATGGATGCTGACTAAGAAACGACATTGCTGGGCTCCGAACTTGTTTCATCTTTCGGTGCTTTTCAAATCTTTGATCGCTTCGGGCTGACGGACTGGACGTGGCAAAAAAAATTGTCAGATTTTGCTTTCTGTGCGATGTAAATTTCATAGATGTACCTAATGAAACTTGTTCCGTTCATTGGTTCATGGAAATTTGAATCTAGACAAGTGATATTGTTTACGTTCTGGTGAAATAACAGCACTTGCGTTTTCCATGAATTTGCCCTATGCCTGTTTTCATCCCTTGAGCACCGAGCAATTTTCTCCACCTGGACGAATTGCTTGCCTCTGTACAAGTTACGCACCCTGAACTGCGTTTCTGATCGAACCAGGAGCTGGGGACAGGATTTCAGCTAGTTTTTGAGGTTTTACACTGCTATTTTCCGTATGGCTAGCAGACTTGTGTAAACGTGGCCCTTTGTTTTATTTGTACATCGCATAGCTTAGCACCGGCCACCAGAGCTTAGATTGGAATCGTCAAAAGCAAATTTAGCCAACCCATCGAAGAAAGCGAAAGCGAACAAAGCAGGAATGATTCATGCTAAAGTAAGGTATGTCTCATGCAGGCCAGCAGGTGAATGGTAAAGTATCCCTTCGCTTTCACTTACCGAGGAGGCAATCTTAAACAAAGTAACAACATTTTCAGTTAATATTCCCGGCATAATGTAACGAATCAGAAATTATCGTTTGAGCATCTTCAAAAGCTCCTTGAAAATTACTCGTTAACCAATGGTTACTGAATGAACAGTATAAATACATAATTCTATTTTTTATCCTTTTCTAATACTTTCTAATAATTAGCTTCCATCTGTTTCTAATAGTTTCTAATAATAATTAGCTTCCATTCTTCACTAATACTTTCTAATAATTAGCCTCCTAAAAAATGGCAAAGAGGACGTTCGGATAGATATGAAGCGCATATTTAGGAGTGAGGAGATTAACTCTCTTATCTTTAAACCTTCCTGAAACTCTTGAAAGTTTTTTTTATTCTTGTCAAAAAATGAATTATGGAGTCATTTTGAGGAGCTCTGTAGATGAAGAAATAAAGAAAGAAGTAACGAGAGAAATCAGCAAATTTTCTTCTTAATATTATCGAGAGAAACAAAAGAAATATATATATTTACCAATAAATAAATTTTGACAGATTCCCCTTTGCAGTTTTTTGTTTGACTTTCCCTCGTTGCAGGTTGCGCCTTGCGCGTGCCTAATTAACTCAGCCGATCGGCCAAAAATCGGCAATTGCTATTCTGGGGCAAGGCGAAAAGGGACAAGAGCAGGCGGCCAACCCAACGCCAACGCGGTCCAGCCAAGTCCAACCTACCCCACCGGCCCCACCCACCAGCCACCACGTCGAATCGGTCGCCGACGCGTCGTCGCCAACGGAAACTTCTCAAAGCGCCGACGGGTTCCACCGCGCCCGTAATTTCTTCAAGGGAAACCGTCGTCCCTACCGACGCGGCCGCCTCCTCACGGACCCCGAAGGCCGCCGTGCCTCCCGCCCCGCCCCTCGCCGGCGACCATCTTCGGCCGCCGGCGACGCCCGGCATGCCGCCCTCGCGCCTCGTCCACCTCATCCTCCTCGCCACGCTCTCGCTCCTCCTCGCGCAAACCCTAGCCTCCTCCTCCCCAGCGCCCGCTGCCGCGGCGGCGGCGGAGTCCGGCGAGGACCCCTGCGCGGCCGCCGTCGCGGACGGGGACGGCGACGTCCCGCTGTGCCCCGTGCGGTGCTTCCGCCCGGACCCGGTCTGCGGCGCCGACGGGGTCACGTACTGGTGCGGCTGCCCCGAGGCCACCTGCGCGGGGGCCCGCGTGGCGCGCCGCGGCTACTGCGAGGTCGGCGCCGGCTCCGCGCCCGTCTCCGGCCAGGCGCTGCTGCTCGTCCACATCGTCTGGCTCTTCGTGCTCGGCGCCGCCGTCCTCCTCGGCTTCCTCTGATGTATTTCTCGCCCCTCTCCGTTCCGGCAGGTGTATTCCCGACCCCGTAATCATTGTCCCAATTGCCTTCTTGGTGTGCTGTTGAGGGCTGAGGAATGGTGATGTGACGATTTCGTTGTAATCTTGAGAGGATTCGTCTAGAGAAGATGTAACTCAGTTCTTTCTCAGATCCTGTTGGGTTCAGTTTTGCTCTACATTTAGGAGCAGAGCTGTGATGATTGGTTGTCAGATGTTGTAGGTTGAGATCATGTAAACAGTTGTAAAAAAAATTTTGCTAACAAATCGCATTGATCAGATGGTTGTTGTCCAGAAATTTGGGATTGGTTTTAAATTGAATTTGAACTGTGGTTGTCATCTTAGCAGGTACCATTGCGTTGTTCTTCTGGCAATCTTTTTTTGTTTTGAAAACAGCAATCCTTCTTTAAGGGACGCTGTTTCAAATCAAAAAGAAAAAAGTCTATAATGCTTTACAGTCAGTGATCTTGCACATGAACATAATTCTGCATATCCCGTGGCCTTTTAGTACAGAAAAACTGCCAACATAGGCGCTGACCCTTTCCAAGCTTTCTCAATTTCTTTCAAGATTTCCCTATGAATTTGCAAGGGTGGTGGTGCCTGGAAATAGTGCCACAGATGAAGCTGTAGATAAATAGTTTTGATTTTGATATATTATAATTTTTGTGTGTGCATTTGTGTTCATTGATATTTTTGTAGTATTGTATTCTTGCTTTTGACGGGGTTCTGGTGCCAGAATAATCTCTCCGCTCCTCGTAACCTTCTCAGGCGGCGTTGGCTAAGCGTCTCGCACCCGCCGGTTCAAGCTTAGATGATCACCGTGCAACACCTTCTGCACGCAGGGACACAGGCGGAGCCTCATGGTGGCCAAATTGGGCATCGGCCTCCCTTTAGTGTGAAAAATTTATGAACACCATGTTACCAGCCGCTGATCTTTATATAACTAATTGCAGCCTCGCAGCAGTTACAGAAGTGCTAGGCACTAGCTCAAACGGCTGACTGCAGCTAGTGTTTTTATCCATTCATATATTTATGATTTGATTTTCTATCTTATTGTAGACATGAAATTAACGTAAAATATTGCACCATAGCTGTCCTGTTTTTATATTTTTGTTAATTCTTAGAATAAGTAAGCTTTGCTAGATAGTTCTATTTTATGCCAGCAGTAAAAGTCTACATTCCTTGTTTTTTTCGTTGCCATGCATGAAGATACTCACAGCTGCTAATCTTTTACTACTATTTAATTCATCTGTCATGCCTAGATGTAGCTTACAATCACTGCCTGTTTGCCGCTCAACTGCGAAATAGCCCCCCTTGGTTTGGAGGCGAGCTCCGCCACTGCGCAGGGAGAGCAGATTATGTATGTTCCATCAGGCACAACAGGCGTAACAATCAGCCTCACGCTCACCGCATGCTTGATGCGCTAAAACCATGGCGCTAATTGACACAAAGAGCATAAGCTCAATGATTACTTTGGTAGCCATTCTTCAGAGTACCAGCAGGACCAATAATTGTGGGATGGTGCTATGGCCAATTCTATATTAATTATGTTATGTGCCAGGCTTGAAACTGTGAGCCTTGATCGCAATGTGCACAGCAATACCTACACTACACAATTTATACACAGCAAAAAGTTCCGATGGATATCGTTGCGTTGATTGAAGTTTGAATGAATTAAAAATTATAAATAAATGTCGAGGCATCTTTGGCAGCGTCCACTAGGCCTATATGCCTCGACATTTATATTATCCTGAGCCACTGGTGTGCTTAGATCATATAGTTAATCCTATACATGTATTAGTCTGCCACTATAAGATCTTGTTGAATTGATAGTAAGTTAACAATGATAGAGACAGAGTTAAGGTACTCTTCCCAACATACGCTCCAAAATAAATCAAATTCTAAAGTTATTTAAAATCAAACTAATTTTAGTTTTTATCAAAATACAGAAAAGAACACAATAGTAATATTTTATGACACCAAATTAGTTTCACTATATAGATCATGAAATATATTTTTATAGTTTACTTATTTGGTGCCATAGATATGATGTTACTTTTCTTATAAAATTGATCAAACTTAAGATAGTATGATTTAGGTTATCTTAGAAATTAATTTATTCTTTGCAGTGATTGTCATTTCAATGTTATATTTATGTAACATGACAGCTCTGGAGAGAGCTATGTGATACCATGCATTGAGACTGGTCTTCGAACTTAAGACTTACCAAACAAAATAAATGTTCATATCTCGAGCTGACAGATGTAGATTTTAGATATCACAAATTTAGTTTTAATCTTGTAACCAACTCATCTCTTATATCTCTTATAAAACTAATCCTCACTATAGCTTCTATCTTAGCTCATCCTAAAATGATCCATGTCATCACTAAATCACTAAACTCAGATATTAAATTACATTTGCACCTATGCACTTAGAAAACAATAAAACTATATTCAACTTTACGGAACTGATGGAAATTCTAAAAAAAAATAAACAAGCAAGCGAATACTTTACTCCATGGCATCAAGAGATTAGCCCAATAATCGATCAATAGTAGCCACGTAGGAGAGAGACTTTGATTCGCTTGAGTATTTTCTAGTACTATCAAACTCAATTACCACACCAACCGTCCTAAAAGAGAAGCGATCCACATAGCTCATGATTGGACCCCACTGTCAAATCTTTACTATTTATTTAACATTTATTTTGGGGGGGACGTCCTGGACACAGATCCGATGCAGTGCTACCACTGAAAGATAAGCAGTGGCTTCACGTGAGCCCTCTATTTGTGAACCGATGGTTTGGATGAGTCTGCTCTTATTTCCTCTCCCTTGTGCTATCAGTTTCTATTCTCTTGTGCTATCAGCCGATTCTTCTTGAGTAAAAAAATAGAGAGAAGTAAAGGGAAGGCACAAATATTAGAATAGTGCAATTAACACGTTATAGCCAATTAACGGTAATAACATATTTACTCTAGGCTAATTAATTTACAAAAGAAGTAGCAGCACGTAAGTTAAATACAAAAGAGGAAATGACCTATTTCATGTTAGTAGGTAGTGTGTGTTGCTCCGTGACAAATAATTAAATATTGATATTTATTTATCTGTAATTGGTCAAATTTGAGATATTAAGACATGACACCGTGCTAGAATTGAGGGAGTAAGAACAAAGAACCTTGATACTTTCTTTGTCCTAAAATAGATGTCCATCTCGTATTTCCATGAGCCAACAAATATCAAGTTTAATTGAATTTATAGAATATAAATGCATTTGTATCTCTAAACAAGTTCGTTACGAAAATATATCACCTGACTGATCTAGTTATGTTTATTTAGTATCATAATTATTAATATTTTTGTATATATTTGATCAAAGTTAAAAGTGTTTGACTCCTCAAAGTACTAGACGTGCGCTTATTTGGACGGAGGGAGTACATGTAGAAAATGTTTGTATACGCTGATCCTTCTTTTGTGAATTAACAATTAGGGGACATAAACTCTCAAACTAGAGTAAATATGCAGCATATATTACTATCAATGGGTATAATGTGTTAATTGCACTATTCTAATATTTGTGCCATTCCTTTACTGCTCTTTATTTTTTTTACTCAAGAAGAATCGATTGATAGCACAAGTAAATAGAAACTGATAGCACAAGAGAGGGGAAATGAGAGCCTCATACCAACCTTCCGTTCACAAATAGAGGGCTCAGGTGAGCCACTGCCTACTACCACTGCACCGGATCTGTGTTCAAACGTCCTATATATGTGTAATCAACCAAGGAAAAAAGTTTGTATCGATTTGGAATGAATGTTGTATATCATCCGTATTAGAGCTTTGTACCCGACTTGGGATGTTCTAATTGACTAGCAAATACTCCCCCCATTCTGAAAAATGTGGATTTGGAATGAATTGTCACTTCATGAAAAGTCAAACTATTTTAAGTTTTACCAAATTTATGCAAAAAAAAATACTAACATTTAGGCACTAAAAATTATACACATCCTTGAATTTTAAGTCAAACTATGTTCTAATTTTCAATGCCATCTTAAAATTATACACATCCTTTATATGGCACTGAAAATTACATGTTTCCTTCATTACTATTTATTTCCTTCATTACTATTCATTCATATTTTTTCATCTCTTATTACTATATGCCACTTGACTTATAGCTTCTTTTGATTGCTATTCATTTAGGCTTTTTCATCCCTTATTATATGCCATCACTATCAATCATATATTTTTTTTGTGAACATCAATCATATATTTTTTTGCTCACGTAACATTTAATTGTTGGAAAAAAATATATGAATGAAAAAAATCAATCATATATTTTTTCCAACAATTAAATGTTGCGAGCAAAAAACAGGAAACCGATATATCTAACAAATGTTCTTGAGGGCATTGACACGTAAAGACTGAGTGATAAAAAAGAACATGCTTTCATATGCTTCTAGTAAAGGTAAAAAAATGCATTTTTGATTTCATTTAACAGTAATGTATTTGCAAATTGACATTAATGGCACACGAGGGAAGGAAAAATTAAAATTAATTGCAATGAATGGAGGATGTAATTTTGGATGGCATGCGAGGAATGGATACAACTTTCGATGGTATATAATGTTTTTGATGTAACACATGTTACTTCTTCTTTTTACTTAACTCGGACATTTTCATGGGATCCTTTTTTTCCTTTGTAAAATATCTTTTTTCTTATGAGATAAAACACTTTTGTTGCCATTTCCTATGGGAGCCAAACAAAAAATCAAACTTGAGTCCACGTCTGGAACACCCCACCGTACACGGCTCAACAGTGAACACACCGGACGCACAGCCCCCTCCTCGTCACGAGACACCAGGCGAGAAGTTGCAATTTTGGGCTTGTTTGGTTGATGACCTGGATGATTTATGTGGCTAAAAATGTTGTTTAAGAGTTGTCTTAAAATTTGATGGAATCTGTCTGGACAGGCAAGTAGAGAGCTAGTCTATTTGGTTAGAAGCCTGTGCCTGAGAAGTTTAATAAAGAGAGTGAATGTATTTTCTTGTATATATAATCTTATTTAGTATTATTTGAGTAATACAAACACAGCTAATAAAGGTGGGAAATAAATCAAACGATTTTATGAATCAATAAATAAAAAATAATTTATTATTTAATTGTTAACTATTTGTACATATAATTAGGGTGTATGATAACATACACTTTATAGTTTGTGTGACTTAACAAATACATGGTTTAGAATTGTGTTATTGTTCCATATGCATATTAGAGACTAACAAGTAACGACAAAAAATGTATTTAAAAATAATTAAGTTTCATCTCATGGTTAATTAATAGATTTATTCACGGACATTAATTGCTTAATCACCATGATAAGAAAAAAGGACATTCAGTTTTATGTTTAGGAGAAGTAGAAACCAGACAAAATAAACAAGATAAACCGTATGGAGACAAAAAAAAATACTCACAGGAGTTCTTTTCCACCGGTCAATAGACTAATTCAAGCAATTACTCCAGGCAACATCGGCACTCTAGCCAGGCGCTCTATTTCGGTCGCCTGAACATCCACGCACTTGCCTGGTGCAGGCTGCTACTAAGGACAGCAACCAAACACACTCCAGGCGAGGTCCATGCGACGTTCAGACCAGCCAAATCTGTCCAGGGTACGAACCAAACAAGCCCTCTTTGTCCCCGAGGAGGCGAGCAGTCAGGCAGAAGAGGAGAAAGACCCCAACCCACCGTCACCCCAAGTGCCAAACCACAGTCCAGTCCCCTCCGTCTCCGTCCCTCGGCCCGCCGCCCAGGAGGAGATCACGCTCTCATCGGTCATGGAGCCCGTCTAGCCTCCGCCGCTCGTCCGCGCCCACTCCAAGCGCCCGCAGCGGTGATCAGGTGAGGGGCCCTTCCTCTTCCTTTTCATTTCACTGCTACATCGGTGCGCGACTTCTTGAGACCGTCGCCCGCTTGCATTCTCTCGCTTCCACGAATCAATCCCCGGTCGCTTGTGTCTGTTCCCCTTCTCGCACGCGTTTCGGCTCCCATTCTCGCCTCCGACCCCGCCGGTGCCGGAAGGTAGGGGGCCCAGTGCCCAAGACCAAGGACGCTGCTATGCGGCACTTCCTGGCGAGCCCGCCGGCGGGTAGGCTGCGCGCCCCTCTCTTTTTCCTCTAGGCCCTATTTAGGTCTGAAAGTTCCGAAATTTGCAGGGGAAACCGGTAAAGCCGCTACTTCCTTTCTTAGTTTCCTGTAGTGACAAAATTTCATAGTTTGCGATCACAACAGACAATTTGCCATATCCGAGTTTCGAATCTTGCAGTTCATGCATCGAAAGCAGACAATGATTTCTTTTTTGGTTGGTTGGTTGTGTGTGTACTTTGGGGGTTTGGGGGGATGGTCTTGGGGAGGAGGGGCATGCATGCTAGAGTGGGAGAGGAAATGAGAATGGCTAAATCTATAGACAATAGGTGTTGTGATTAGACCAAATGAGCTAGTTATGCAGCCACATGTTGTCCATTATCCTTTAGTCTGATATATTCCTCTCTGTCACTTGGTGAAGTGTGCAAAAGTTAGGAAGTCACTTGTAAATTCTAAACATTGTTTAACATTTGTCCCATTTTGTTAATGAGGTACTGATTACATGATAATTAACTGTGTTTTCTTCACACAGGAACTCAACTTCTGCAGGTTCAGATGAATCGTCCATCGAATTTCATGCCTACTCCTGAACAGGATGTTCTGGATGTGAAGCCCTTGAGGACATTGTCTCCCATGTTCCCTGCACCCCTTGGTGTCAATACACTTAACCAGTCAACCACACCACCATTGGTATTCGTCACACCTGGTGGACAATTTCAAGGGGCCTTTGGTGATTGGAACAATTCTGCTGCCAAACCATTTTTCGCTTTCGGCAGCGATGATGCTGGTGGAGGCAAGGCTCACAAATTTGATGATCAGAATACTGGTAGTGGCAAGGCTGCCAGTTTTGCTGATCAGGATGCTTTTGGTAGCCAGAATGACGCCACTGGTGTGCAGGATGCTGCTGGAGACCAGACTGCAACAGATTGGAGGACGTCAGATGTGAGTGCCAATCCTAATGGCCCAATTGACGCCACTCCCATTTCAGCTTACAGGTCAACAAAGCCTAATGTTATAATGCTGGATGATGATGACGACGACGACAACGATGATGATGAGCCTTATACTGCTAACAAGACATCAGCATCTGGACGCAAGATCAAGAGGCCATCCCACCTCAGTGGATACAATGTGAGGGATGGTTTGGTAAGTGACAGCTCCAAAAGCATGAAGGTTAAGCGCCCTAAATCCTCTCACAGGAAAGCTGCTGCTGACAATCAGCATGCTTTGCTTCCTTCATCTGATGATCCCAGGGAAACTGTGGAGGCAGTTCTCATGACCTTTGAGGCATTGCGACGTAGGCATCTCCAATTGGATGAGGCACAAGAGACTAGCAAACGTGCAGATCTGAAGACTAGTGCCATCATGATGGCCAAGAATTTCAGGGCCAATACTGGGAAGAGGATAGGGGTTGTTCCTGGAGTTCAAATAGGTGACATTTTCTACTTTAGGATGGAGCTATGTGTTATCGGGCTGCATGCTCCTAGCATGGCCGGAATTGACTATATGACTGCCAAGTTTGGTGATGAGGATGATTCTGTTGCAATATGCATTGTTGCTGCAGGTGGTTATGACAACAATGATGATGATACAGATGTACTGGTTTACAGCGGTTCAGGAGGTAATAGCAAGAACAGCGAGGAGAGGCATGACCAAAAGCTTGAGAGGGGTAACCTGGCTCTTGAAAGGAGCTTGTCCAGGAAAAATGTAATCCGTGTGGTTCGGGGCTATAAGGATCCAGGTTGCGTGAGTGGGAAGGTTTATATTTATGATGGCCTCTATAGGATTCACGAGTCATGGAAGGAGAAAACGAAGGATGGAATACTTTGTTTTAAGTACAAGCTGCTGCGAGAGCCAGGACAACCTGATGGGGCTGCAATCTGGAAGATGTCCCAGAAATGGGTAGAGAATCCAATAGCTAGAGGCAGTGTTTTACATCCTGATCTATCATCTGGTGCAGAAAATCTCCCAGTGTTTCTGGTTAATGACATTGACAGTGATAAAGGGCCACAGCATTTCACCTATACCACTCAGGTTGAATGCTTGAAACCACTCAGTTCTGTGAAACCTTTAGAGGGTTGCAGATGCCTTAGTGTTTGTCTGCCTGGTGATGCCAACTGCTGTTGTGCACAGCGTAATGGAGGCAGCTTACCTTACAGCTCATCGGGATTGCTTGTATGCCGCAAGCCTATGGTTTATGAATGCGGCGAATCATGTCGGTGTTCTTTCAATTGCCGTAACCGAGTGACCCAGAAAGGAATTAGGATCCACTTTGAGGTCTTTAAAACTGGAAATCGAGGCTGGGGTCTTCGTTCATGGGACGCTATACGGGCTGGTTCATTTATATGCGAGTATGTTGGTGAGGTTATTGATGATGCTAACATTAATTTGAATGATATTGAAGATGATTATATATTTCAGACGTTGTGCCCTGGTGAGAGGACATTAAAATGGAATTACGGACCTGAATTGTTAGGGGAGCAAAGCACACATATTTCAGCTGATACCTTTGAGACTCTACCCATTAAGATAAGTGCTAAAAGAATGGGAAACATCTCACGTTTCATGAACCATAGTTGTGCTCCTAACGTCTTCTGGCAGCCAGTTCAGTTTGACCATGAAGATGATCACCACCCGCACATCATGTTCTTTGCTTTGAAGCATATTCCCCCCATGACAGAGTTGACTTATGACTGTGGTGACATTGGAGCTGATTCTAGTGGTGTACGGTCTCCTAGAGCTAAGAACTGCCTTTGTGGATCCTCAAATTGTCGAGGATTCTTTATCTGACCGTGGAAGATGCATATTCTATCTATCTATCTATCAACATTCAAATCTACCAGCTAGGTAAAAACTAATAAATGATCTTTGTTTTTGGTTCTGAGCGTCAGCCATGCTTCTATTACCAATGAAGTTCCTGGGCTTTCTTGTTTCGTCTAAGGGGTTGAGTTTTCGTAGGCAACCAGTTTGTGTTGGTACTATTCCTGTCTTGTTTGTTTGTTGATGTTTCCTACTGTGAAACCATGCTGCTAGTTAATTTTGGTTTATCTGTCGATGTATCTTCCATCCTAAACAAGTTTCAGATCCATGCACTGTGTCTCATGATGCTGGCCAGAACCATTTCTGTTGTCTGGGATTCTGTTAACCAGTTCTCGGTGTTGTCGACTTCAAATTGTTGTGCTGATTCAACAGCTTATGTCGCAATACAGCATCAAATTTTCATATCCAAAACTATCAGTCCATGTGAAAATATTTTATGTGACACTTTCAATCAAATCTACCTATATTTTTTGAAATATGTAGTGGAACGGTCTCTTACTAATGGTCTTACATTTCTTCGCAGATCTTTTTTGGTGGCACCTGAAGGAAGGAGTGTTCGAATGGCTTACATCACTGTGTCATTGTGGAGCCATTAAATTATTTAATGTCAAGCTTTTAGATGCATATTCAACAATTAACACACAACTGTTCCTATCCTGTGGGAAGAATGTTGGTCTTGCAAGATCAATTTTGTATAGTTTGTAGACTTGTAGAGCATTTGGTGCTGCTAATCTTTGCACCTTAAGTCTTCTGGCACATCAGATGGTTTAACTGAAGTTACTGAACCCTAGTCGTCAACTATGAATTCAAGTAAGATATTCGGATTACTGCAGTTATGCTGACATGATGGTTTAATGGTTATCTGAAGTTTCTGTTTATTGTTTTCTTTGGTTTCATTTTTTTAATTTTTTTTTGGAGGAACCTTTGGTTTCAGTTAGTGTCTTGGAATGTGTATACTCGGGCCTTTACGGTGATGTTTTGATTGTTTTCCCTGTGTCCCGTTCCGTAAAACCCAACGTATTTGATGTTATATTTAGCCTAGACAATGATGTGCTTCGCTTGCGTGATATTTAAGAAAAGCACACTTTTTTTTTCTTTGAGGGTTTAAGAAAAGCAAACTTATTTTTTTATTTCCCATCTCCTAAAAATAAAAAAAAACAAAGAATGTATACTTTTTTGTGCGACAATTCCTTCCGTCTGCCAGGGACCTGTCCCTGCGAAATCCTTCCCCGCGCGAGTAATAGGCCGTCATGTGGGACCCATGCTTCCTTTGCGATGGTCCATCCGAAAAGAAGAAAGTCAAGCAAAAAAAAAAAAGGAAGGCTCCCACGTCGTCCACCAATCAAGATCGATATTAAAAAAAAAAAACTCTCAAATCAAACTCTCCCAGTCTCACCCGGCTCGCCCGTCCCCGTCCGCTCAACTGATTCTGCAGTTGTCCTCATCCACCTCCTGGTCATCGCCCTCACCCGCCACGGTCTCGCGCCGTCGTCGGCGGTCCTCGCCATCGCACGGCCGCATCTTCGCTGGCGGCCAGCCATCGCACGACCGCATCCTCGCTGTCGCGTGGCCGCCGTCGTCCTCATCCACCTCCCTGTCGTCACCCTCACCCACCAAGGTCTCGCACCGTCCTCGCCCGACTCGCCGTCACCGGCAGTCCTCGCCATCGCACGGCCGCGTTCTCGCCGTCGTTCTCCCTTCGTGCTGCGTTCCCCTGCACAGCGCGGCTTGAGGTGGCTGTAGAGCCCAACAATGACGGGGGCAGATCGTCGAGACAGCCAACAATGCGCAGCGTCAAAGCAGCCAACCAGTGGCTGCGGCGGCGGCGGCTGCCAGCCAACTCGCAGTGGCCACCAGGGTGCAGCCTCTCCAGTGCGAATCCGTCAGGTATGCCCAAAGCTTCCCTGCTGTACCTTTTGTGCAAAGCCGAGGAGGCAAGGACCCAGATCTAATTTCATTTGCCATGCTATTGTCTATACTGAATAGTAAGTAGGTCAAGTAGCCTAATGATCTAGAGAACAATCATAAAGTCACCTCTGTAGGGAACTACCTGGCGCACAAAATGGAATGGAAAGGTTCAGCGAGAGCACCGAAATGAATCCGGTGAACACTGAGAACTCTGGAAGAGCACAGTTACATAGGTTTGGAAATCTACTCATGGGAAGAGTTTCTGCAACTGATAAGGTTCTCCCTTTCTAACCAAATCACAGAACTAATGGATAAATGCTTAGCTACAAGAATACTACTATTGTGTTAAGGCATGATTTTTGGACAGAACTTATGGAGGTGTACTGAAATTTGATTAAATGTTCTTTTTTTTTACAATGCCTTCTAGCAGCATTGTTTTATAATAATGTCATGGCATTCAAATTTTAATCACTAATTCTATTTCTCTGGTTCAAGATTGAAAGATAAAATTTTGATGGGATTTCTTTTGCTATTTGTGCTCAGGTTTTTTTATGGCACTATTCCCTGTCTTCAACAAAACCTGAATTGTAGGTGGTATTGTTTCTTGTCAAGCAAGAGCACTGAATCATCACAATAATTTCAAACTGACATGTAAAGAGGAGTGCTGGGTTCCATTAGCATGTCTTTTGTTGAATCAACTGTACTTATACAAACAGCATGCTCTCTCATGGCAGCATGCTTGCTTCCATTAGCATATCTTTTTGTTGAATCTGAAATGTACTTGTACAAACATCATGCTCTCATGGCAGCATGCTTGGTTCCATTAGCATGTCCTTTCGTTGAGTATGAACTGTACTTATACAAACAACATGCTCTCATGGCAGCAAGAGCTCTATACTTAAAAAGGTGCTGAAAGTAATTCTAGGTTTCTTAGGAGCAAGACTAAATATTTTTCACTGCCATCAGAGCAAACTAACACTAAGTTAGTGATCTTTGGTCCAACATGCTGATTCTATATAATTTGCATAACAGTTCTGGCTCAAAGACATCATCGGAGGTATCGGGGTCGAAGTTGGAGGACAGCAGACAGTGAAACCAAGACATGCTCGCTCTCCCAGTGCGCCATTGCTTGCTATGTGATAAAAAATATAATTGCTCTATCTTTTTACATGAACCTTAATATCTCATCTATGCTTCAATATCAGATGTTTTGTTTTATATTAATAAAAGAGGAGAAATCACCACTTGGCTGGCCAAACCAAAATCTGAATTTCCAATACTACTTAGAACTTATTAATTAATATAAAGGAACCATGAGGTTTGAAATAATTTTGAAGCCTCAGTATTGTGCTCTGATGCAGGGACCAGCTAGCGGTTCATATACATGTTCCAGTGAAAGATGTGGTGGATGACGAGGATGGGCTCATCAGGCCATCTGGCCATGACATCCCCTTCGAGATGTTGTTCGTGATTGTCGAAGGCACTGATGGATTGCAGTCTACCGGCAACGGCACGATGAGTGACCACTTGTGTACACTATCTGCCTCCCCATACTGGAGGGCTCGTTGCTTTGTTCCGTGCTTGTCTTCAGAGGACGCTGACGATGAGCTCAAGATTTGCTTAGAGTGTGGCAAGTGGGTAACAGATATATATACCACTGTATAATATAAGCATCTCTTCTTTGACTTAGTATAGTTGCATGATGGTATATACAGTACTAATAATATTCTTTGCTGTCATGATTCAGGCGATCCAGATGTGGAATCCTTCGAAGGCTCTCATCTGGTCTTTGTTTTGTTGGCACGGAATCCGTTCAAGGTCATCACAAATTCAATAAAGTCAATGCCTTCTCTTCATTATAATGTACTCTTATTTTAGTCAATTATAATGCTGCATTCTGTGTTTAGCTTCTCAATTCAATTTGCTGAATATATATGATTTCCTGGCTTACAAAATGGTATCGATCAACTTGCTGCAGAGTCATTGAGAGGAACTTGCAGACGTTTTTTCATATATGGAAAAGAAATAGGTAGCGAGATGTTACTTGGATGGATGAAATAGGTAGCGAGATGTTACTTGGATGAATGGCATCTTTAATTTGGGTTTTCTGTCAGAGGGGACATCTTATCACAGAGTTCTGGAAAAAAAAATCTATACAAAGAGTTCATGGTCCTACGACATCACGATCTACGTGACTGTGTTAATTTTATAAACGTTGCTTGTTTAAATTAAATATTATTTTATTTAATTTTACAGTATTATTTTCTTATCGTGCGATACATGTGTTTTTATATAAAAGTTTATCAACCCGTAGCAACGCACGGATATGATACTGGTATATACTTTTGCCTGCGCCACGCAGAGTAAAGCAAACAGAACCAGGGGATGAGCTTCGACAGTGGCAGCCTAGTGGGGCCTCTGCCATGTTATGATTTCTCAGAATACAGTATCACAACTCTTTCCAGCTCCAACTGATACATTGGGTACATGACTGCGGTTGCATTTACAAATACATTAGCAAATTTTGCCATACTCAAAGCTCGCCCCATTGATAACAAAAAAATGGCTATGCTACAAAAGTTTGAAGACAAATGAAAATATTGGTCAAAGGATCCTCGTGGTGTTCCCAACTCTGCATTCACATGTACACATGCTCCTTGACTCTCTGACCAAACGTTGAGAACGCCGAATCTGCAACTTGATATTTACCAGCTTACCAGCAATCTGCATTTTAGTTCGAAACGTCAAAATGATTACAATAAAACATGTGCTCTATAAGTAGAACCCACAAGATTTATGAGCATTAGAAAAACATCTGCATATGAAAAAATTAACCTAAAATACTTAAAACTTAGGAGAACCGAACATGCAGTAGCGGGAATGCCATCAAGCTAAACATATGATGTAGCAAGATATCGTGCTTCATAATACACATTTACAGATGCTACTGCAAGAATAATGTCAATGAAATTACCATCCTCCATGTAAGGTCTTCTGGTCCAAGAGGCTGAGCAGGACTTGAATACAGAAAGTGTCTTGAATACTGTGAGTGAATCAGGAGTAAATTATTAGTCATCAATAATGAATCTTCCCAGTCTATATGTACAGTTAAGAGTTAGATAAAGAGATCACCTTCAGAAGATTAGACTGAATTTCTCTTATTCTTTTCGCATCGATTCCTCTTAGGTACTTCACAAGCCAGCCAGGTTGTACAGCATCACTCGATGAAACAAACACTGCTATCTGCACGATAAGCCCATCATTCGCATCGCAGATTCACACTAGAGTGCAAAGGTGTTTTGGACAACAGCAGCTCAAATGGACATTAGAAACGGTGAGATGCAATGAAATATCTGCTATAGCCAGTCAGACAGAAACAAATCTTGACACTGATATTGCCGTTCCAGCATACTGTAATCATAATCTGCTGTATCTGCATGCATCCACATAGCATACAGTAGTTTGGATTACAGTGTTTGTGATAGGCATGTTCTCTTTAGTGTAATCTTGATCAGTATCACCAATACACCTCCCCTTTGTTGATAGTGACCATTATAGCCAAGACACCTTCATACTTCACAATGCAAGTGCATATCAAGGAAACGATCCTGAGATACATGTTTTTTCAGAGCGACTAGAATGTTAGAGAAGCTTCTAGCCTAAAGGGCATATTGGAGCCCAAACCAAGGGGTACTTTTTGGATCTCTGATAGCCTTACTTAGCTAGGTTAGGGATTTGGAAAGAACATAAAAGGATAACCTTCTAAGGCATGCTCACTTGTACCAGTAAGGAAATATTTGCTCTTGGTGGAGAGCCAAATAAGTTCACTCTCAGCAGCAAGACTCTAGCAGCAGTAAAATTACTGCAATTTCCCATCATCCCACTTTTAAGTACTCCAATAACTAGCTAATAATAAAGCATGCAATTGAATAAAAAGACAAGGCCACCATGGCATAGTAAAATCAGGATAGTTTGTACAGTTGAGCTATATCTCAGCTCATTAGAGAACTATCATACCTGAGATCCGTAAATGTCAAATAAAAGAGATCACTAGCTGTACTTTTAAATCATCTATAGCCATGGAGAACAGAATACCAGAACTTTTATTTAAACATGCAACCAACAGTTCTACGCTTCCACTGTTAAGGCCTTAAGGGTACTGATGTACAGTATTTGTTTATATTATGGGGATTCAACTACGAAGAGGTCCCTCATTTTCTGTGCAGCTAATCAAAATTTGCGCATGTGCCGATCTTGAAATAGCTTACCACTATGAGAAGAAATTGGTTAATGTATCTTGCATTAGTTAATGATATTAAAAAGTGCCTACATTGCCATCTTTACCTCCCTATAGTCAAGTATTCCTTCAAATGGAAGCTCCAGCTCATCGCTTATTATAACTGGAATACAACCGCTAACGATTGCATCAAACAGGCGAGCAGATGATGGGGTATCCCCAGCCGGACTCAAGCAAAAGAGAGACTTGCGCATGCCATCCTGAGCTGCTGCTTTTCCCTGAGCTCCAGCAGAACCTTCTTCTATAACAATGTCTTCAGCACTTTTTAGTTCCTCCACAAGTTTACTGCGAATCTTTCCTCCCTATAATAAGAGATAAAAAAAAGGTCACAAAATAGATACATACAAACATAGTCTCTCTGTTCCAAAATGTAGGTCATTTTGGTTTTGTCCTAGGTCAAACATCTTCTAACTTTGATCAATTAAAAAATATATATTAACACCTACAATACCAAAAAAATGCACTATCAAGACGTATTGCATAGGCAGATGTAATGAAACTAATTCATGCTGTAGACGTTGGAGCATATTTTTATAAACTTGGTCAAAGTTAGAGAGGTTTGACTTAGGACAAAACTTAGACAATCTACGAATGGGATACAGCAAGTAAAAGTGGAAGTTTGCGTGCATATATTCAAAACAATAAAAACCTAGGGAGTGCTACCAAAGACTTACAGCATTTCTCTTCAGTCTTCCTCGAAAGAACAGCAATATACTTCTTTTGAACTGAGTTTCTAATACACACTTATGATCACAAAGATCAACATTTGGAACATATGGAAGGATGACATCCTTTTCTAGATATACCTGTCCAGGTTTATACCTGAAATAAGACAGTAAAGTGATGCATCCAAGTAGTTTTCCAAGGTATAGTGGAAAGGGGCAATCAAAGAATATCATACCAGTTCCCGGTGGAGTCCATATCAGGTAGAAGCCATATTGCCTTCTTCACAAATCTCCGGACTGACTTAAATGACCATGGATGGTGAACAGGAATGACATGATCTCTGCCTTCTGAACGTTGCCAAGCAGGCTGATCTGTCACCCACTTTAAAGCTTCCTGGCATCAAGGAAAAATGATGATAAGGTCCTCTTGGAATGACAAACAATAAACTAATATCCATATACAGAGATAAACATATTAAATAATTTTCATACTGTCAATAGAACCAAACTCAGGCAATGTTATGTCATTATAATTCCAGATATAATTGGGGAAACAAATATGATACTCTTCAATAACTGAATGCCAGATACCAAAAAGAAGGATCAGATTTTATTTTCATCAACAAATTTGCCTACATAAAGTCATAAACACTAGCCTGCCCATGAGGGTGTCCTCAAGCAAACAATTTTCTGAAAAATAAACCTTAAGAGATGCTCCCAGACCCTATAAAGTGCCTTGCATTTTTGTTTCTCCAGCAAGAAGTAACTGATTGTTGTAAAGAATGGCACATAGAAAATGTCAGCTTCTTCTTGCCGCTGAACCCTAATAACACTCTTCAAAAGTCTTTGTGATTCAGGCGCAATGAGATCCGCCCACAGCCAGTAGTCAATAGAATGCTGCAAATGTGAACACAAAAACAATTTGATTGTGTAGACAGATGGATAAAGTTCAATATCTTAAAAACTGCGATATTTAATTACATGATTACACACATGATCTTAGCTGTAACACAATGTGCCTTAAACTGTAGCATGTAAGAGACATATCATTTTGAATCCAATGCGTAGAATCAAGTGCTACTCTAATATTATATCTGTAGCTACAATCGTGAAATCAAAGTGCATTGCTTGTGGTATGGACTTTGCCTTGCCACCCAAAACAATGCCAAGAGTCATTTATGGTCCTAAAAAGGAATTCTGAATTTGGTTTAAGAATAAGATGTACTCCATAGTACTCTAATATAAATCACATTAACCTCACAACAGAAACCTTCCATGACGAAAAATCATGAGCATACTGAATAAAGTCTCACTAGTCAAAATGCTGTGTTTCTGAAAGCAGTAGCTGACACATGCTATATCAGATTGGAGACTACCAGCTCTAGAGATCTAGTCTACAAGCTCACAAACCATTTCAGCAACATCTGCAAACCTTCCAAATTCCAAGGCATGAGAGAGCATATACATCGGAATGGAGACAGGATAGTACAATTACCCCACTTCCAACCAGGAAATTATCTACGTGAATCAATGCGGTAAGGGTAAGCCCCTACTCTCGTTACGATCCAAAGTAAAATCTCATAGAGATCTAGTCTAAAAGTTCAGAACCCATTTCAGCAACATCTCCAAACCTTTCAAATTCCAACGCATCAGAGAGCAGATACATCAGAAAGGAGACTAGGATGGTACAATTACCCCACTTCCAACCAGGAAATTATCTATTTGCATCAATGCGCTGAACCTTTTCAGCATTACGGGCACAGCCCCTACTATCGTCACGATCCATCACACTATACAACGCAATCACGAAGTACAAGTCTCATAGCATCGCAGCTAGAGAAAAGTAGAAGACGGAACAAAATTGCAATTCGATCTCACCGCACGCCCACCTGCTCGATGAGGCGGTGCACGGGGCTCCCATTGGACGTGAGGTTGTCGGTGTCCCGGTAGGAGTCCCTGAACAGCCTCAGCAGATCGTACGTGAACTTGCTCGGCATCTCGTAGACGTAGACCCTGAGCGGCCCCGCGGCCGGCGCGGGCCACGCGGGGTACTCGTCCCCGTAGAGACGGGCCTCCTCCTGGACCCGGATCGCGGCGTCAAGTTCGCGGGGAGCAGCGGCGGAGGCCGAGGGATGCGGGTCGGAGAGGAAGCGGTCCAGGGAGGCGAGGAAGGATGTAGTGGCACTAGGGCTCGCGAGGATGGCTGGGGCGGGTCGGTGCGAGGAGGGGGAGAGAAGGAGGAAGTAGGAAGCGATGAAGAGTATGAGGGAGGCGGCGACGGCGGCGAGAAGTCGGCGGGAGGAGGCGGAGGACGCGGGGCGCGAGGAAGGGAACTGCTTCCCCGCCATGGCGGGGATTGCCGGATTGGTGAGCCGTGAGCAGTGTGACTCGCTGGAGACCCACCGGAGGTGTCGCTGGTGAGCAGTTTGGGACTAGCTGTGTCTGTGTTGTGCTTGCCAAGAAGGAAGCCTTGTATGGGCTGCGGCTAGGTGTCATTTGGCCCAGGTGGCGATCGGACTGTGGACTGATCAACCAATATAGCCCATTTACAGTTTCTACAGCTCTGAAATGCATCATCCATTTCTCTTTGTGTATCATCTCGTATATGTAAGAGTTTTTTTTATAAAAAAAAAAGGTTTCTGTGGCATATCATGTCTTCTGTGCCCTCAAGTTTTTTAGATAGAATAGATTTTGCTGCCGTAGTATATTGTTGACTGTCACCGCATATACCTGATGGAAATCGTGTGCCGCCCACTTGGCAATTGGCATGACGACGAAGATGATCGAGGTCGCCATCAGATAAAGAAATTATTGATGCATGGCGTAAGAAAGGAAACGGAGCTCATTCAGAGCAAAAGCAGCATGCACAAAGTGATGTACGCACCAATGCAGGGGTGTGTCCATGAAGCATGCATGTTGTATGAGAGTATGTGTATGTGCGTGCTTTGATGCTTGCGCATCATGTATATATACCATATACCAAACTAAACACGCAGCTCATCGCTTCCAATTGATGTCATCGCTTTTGTCCGCCGTCCGCCGAAGGCCGGCCAATGCCCGATGAGAGAAGTGTGCCAGCAATGCATAAAAGGCCCGCCCAACTCAAATCACAAGATGCAGGTGGTATACATATTTATATCTATATATAATCTCCTATATAGATAAATCCTATTAAATATTTCTCCCAACATGTAAGCTACCAAACTAAACACGCAGCTCATCGCGATGTCATCGCTTTTGTCCGCCGTCCGCCAAAGAAAGGCCAATGCCCGATGAGAGAAGTGTGCCAGCAATGCATAAAAGGCCCGCCCAACTCAAACCACAGGATGCAGGCGGTATACCTATCTATATCTATATTTTCTATATAGATAAATTATACTAGGTATTTCTCTCAACGTATAAGCTATTCACATCAACAATCCACTCAACAATTTACTGTAAGCTGTAATTATAATTTCTCTTCATCCACTGACATACATTTAGTTGTCCATAAAGATATATCAAACTATTTATTAAAATTTATTTAAGATAGTTTTATTTGTATAACTAAAAATTTGAATAGTATATTTTTTATAAATTATTCGAAATACCCACAGCAACGCGCGGAGCATCCACCTAGTATATTATACATTACTTTCCAAGGCCTGATCTCTTTGTAATTATCAATATATAAATTACTCCGCGGTTTATACGAATGTTATCATCTCTGACGATATTTATGCCAGACGGCAAATGTTTCTATGTTATATCAACTAAAAACGCATGTGTTGCTTCCCAAAAAAAAAAAACTAGAAACTCGTATTTTTTTTTTAATTTGTAGATTCAGCACTATCAGTTAATTTGTGACAACACTGAGATACGCTGACATTTGAATTCAACAATTTAGTGTGTGTATATATATATATATTCCTTTGTAATAACCATATATAGAATTCCTACGTCCAAGAGAATCATTAATATACTTACATATACATACTAGCAAAAGTGTCCGTACGTTGTAACGGGATTTGTATTAGCGGTGCTCATATCAACAATAATGACTTGCCTATTGTTATATTAAATTGAAGTTTTATCTAAATTTAAATCAAATAAGGTATTTAGCAGAAGTATATATCATAACTTTAATTTTCATACTATTCTTGTGTTGCTATAGTTAGCATGGAGCTTAGTGAATGTCTTTGAGAACATAATAAAATATGTATTTAATCTTTGGTTATAAAATCTTACCTGGAGCGTGGTTGCATGGACATCGGCTTTCTCACATTAACCTCAATGGCATCCGGTGCCAACAAGGTTGTAGCGTGTTGATCAGTATGTGAGGCTTCAAAACATCGTAGTGCTGTTGTACCTACTACTACTACGCTAGGATGATAACTCTTATGTTATATTCTTCTTTATTTTATTTTTTCTTAAGAAGTTAAGATCATTTTATTTGACGTACTACATTTAGATTATTCAAACTAAATATATTTTGCTACAAACAACATGTCTTGTCTGTTCTTAGGGTTGAACAAGGAAAAATAGAACCGGGCATGCTTCCATGAAAAAACTGAAAAAAAATGATAGAACTCGGCACCAAATGAAAAAAAAAAGAAGGGAAAATTTGATCCATAGCATCGAAAGAACCACTCTTTAGATATATACCATTAAAAGATTGCTCCTTTGAAATCTAGCGCTGAAAGATCAGAAATCTATCACTACCGTTAACTTCGCTAACGTTGCCACTGTATCACCGTCCAAGTCATCTTCTTCGAAGTGTTTCCCTCCTGGACGGCGGCAGAGCTCGACCGGCTGGCCATGGCGGTGCTCGCCCGCTGGCCATCGCGGTGCTCGCCCACCCGTAGAGGTGCGGCGGAGCTCGTTGGCCAGCAGGGGCGCGACGGAGCTCGCTGCCGGCTGCCCACGGTGGAGCATGAGCAGTCGCCCGCAGTGGAGCTCGCTGGCCTCCTGTGATGGAGACCTACACGGCAACGCGTCGTCGCCGCCCACGACGACAGTCATGTGCATGGACAAGCTCAGCCACTAGCTCTTCTCCCTGTTCGAGTGCAAGTTCCTCAGCGGGTGGTGCCTGTTCGCCTCTGGGACGCCGATGCGGGTGCTCGCCATCGACGGCTGTGGTGCGGGACGTGTCCTCGCCGTGATGCTGCCGATGAGCGCGTCCATCGGGCCAGGGGTGGCGTCGAATAGCTTCACCTTCCTGATGCCATTGTCCTCCAGCATCCACACCGCAGTGTCCGGAGCTCGCCGATAGCTCGCCGCCATGGAAGATGAGGCGTCCGCGCCTTCTTCTGCGACGTCCGCACCTCCTCCCGCACCTTCTTCTGCGACGTCTCGCTCGGCGTCGGAGGCATGGCTAGGCGAGGAGGAGGAGCAGCAGCAGCGCGGCGACAACGCGAGGCCAGACGCAACCGCCGAGTGTCCCGGCCACCATGCACAACAGCGACGGAAGGCGCCGGCAAGCTCCTGAATCCTGATCCGTTTCCTGGCGAGCATGAGGCGATGGAGCGCTCCCGCGGCCGGGGACCCCGTGCGGGCCTAGCGCACTGAGCTGTCGGGGGCTGACGGCGCTGCACGAAGGGGCGTCTCGTCCTCGTCGTCCGTGAAGTTGAGAGGGCTCGCCCCTAACGCCTCGACAGTGACTTCATCGTTTGACGGAGAAGCTCACAGGATGGTAGAAACAGGTAACTTTAAAATCTTTCAATGGTAAATATCTAAAGATGATTTTTTCGATGGTATATATCTAAAGAGTGATTCTTTCGATGCTATGGATCAAATTTTTCAAAAAAAAAAAAAAGAACCCGAGCCTTATCTGTTGGCTGTTGCCGCATCTAGATGGGACATACCCCCGCTGACTCTCTAAGACTCCCCCTCCAGCAGTGCTCGCACGTCTCCCTCGCAACGCATCTCTCCGGCCGCCCGTCTCCCATGCGCCGCCCGGCCCTCCCTTGCCGCTCGCTCCCTCAGGAGCCCACCGCTCTCTCCTCTCTCTACTTCCACACGGAACAGCAGTCTCCTCTGGTCTTCCCCAACTCATCTCGTCGTCCTTCGCTCCGTCCGCCGTATCCGCGCGGGCTCGGAGGTGGCAGCGCATAGGCTCGGCCCTTGGAGGAGGAGGAGTATGCGTCTGCATGGATCCAGTCTCGAAGAATGGCGCCGGCGCACCTGGCCGCGCGCTTGCGTGGGAGGCAACGACGCAGGCACCCAGCCTTGGCGAGCGCATAGGCAGCGGCTTGGGCTTGATTTAGTTTTGTACTCTATTTTGTTTGTTCTCAATCGAAATCGTGATGGTCTTGGATTTGGTTCTCCTGCTAATGTCGGATGATCTCTCCTACTCTTTTCTTTGCTTTCCAAATTCCCAAATTGATGGCTCGTTCGTGTCGGTTTCGTATGGGAATCCATCATGGAACCGGTGGCCTCCGTTTTGATTCACAAGTGCAAATAGAAGAAAATTTTTGCAGTAATTTTGCCTTTTAAGTTCGAGTTCCATTCACATACGTCCAATTAGTGATTAAAATTTCTTTTCTTTCCTGCCCTTCGTCTCCATCTCCCAGGATTTGGCAGGGTTTCTCTTTAGACTCGATTCCAACTCAACTTAATTTGACAGGATCGATTGGTGAAGGAGACTCCTTCACCCGTCGGTCCAACTCAGACGTTTAGGAACCTTGGAATAAAATCACCTTTCTCGGTGTCCAAACTCTAGACGGACGGGCGGACAGAAAACAGGCGAAAGAAGAGGCAGACTGAAATTTTGGTGTATATATGGGTATAGATATAGGTACATATTTGGTCCAAGCATTTAGAAGCCACAAGAGGCAATGAAGAAAAAGGGTGGGAGCACGTGTTTGGACTTAAGATATACTCTACCGCATCAAATCAAACAAGATCATAGTTCCTTTCCTTTTGCTATGCTATATAGTTAAACTAGCTGATAGGTCACGACGGACGCGTGATCCTATAGCCTGTGTACGTTTCTGGCTATCTCTGCTATATGATGGTGGTGGTGGTGATGCATGATAATGAGTTGCGTGCTGCTTTTGTTCCCGGCCTTCTTTTGCAATTCGGAGGATGCATAAACGTTGAGAGATGAGGTATGCATATAATATGCATGAGAGAGTATAGAGTATACTCCTCATCATCATTTCTGAACTAAATTCGGCAACAAAGCAGGGGAATGACTGACTTAAGGAAAGCTCTTTGGCAGTTGACCGGCTTAATCGCACAAGTTTTGTTATATTCACATTCTAAATTACGGTTTAATTCAGCTATAAATTTAGATCAAATCAACCTTATTTTAAACTTTGAGTAGGTTACCCTAATAGAAAAGGGCACACCAACATTTAAACAAATTCCATGAACGAACAAAGTCAATATTAGAGGTGGTGTGGCTACGACCACGGGCAAGGAAGACGACGGAGGACAAGGATGCAGAGGTGGCAAAGAGCCTTAGTACAAGGATGAGGGGTGAGGGGGAGGGGGAGCATAGTGTGTTCGAAATTGAGCTGAAAGTTATAAGAACCCTAATATAAAAGCTACTTGTAGAGTTATGCGTCCAGAAAACAGAGCACGTGAAAATAGAAAAGGCTTTTAAATAAATCAAAAACAAAATCCTACGTGCTTTTTTTGCCTTTTGATTTGCTGGTGTTACTCTTACTACAATACGTGTGCGGCAGGAGCAGCCCAGTCCAACACATTGCATGACTTCCGGGGACTCAATTGGCCAAACGGATCCACTTGACGGTCAGCATGCGTGCGTACGTAGGCAGCCGCGCCTACGTATGTACGCGTACATGCACCGCATGTATGGCCCGCCGGAATGCCGGCCGGCCGCGCCGCCGTTATGTACGTTGCGCGACGTCTGCAGCTCTAGCCAATCCCTTGTGCTTGTGCCGGCCGCACCCTACCAAATCATACCACGTACGTTCGACGTCCAATCGATCCGTCGTCGTCTCAGGCGGACAGTGCACCGGCGCCGCGCGCGCTGAGCTCATCGGTCGATCGGTCGGTCATCGACGCGCGCAAGCAAACGCGATCGGCCGTCGCGTACGTCCTGGCCGGACACTTGCCCCGGTCCTCATCAGGCGCGCGCGTCTAGCTAAGTCGGCTCACATTGCTTCATATTAGCTACTCCTACATCATCACAATTCACAACGACCACGCCGACCGCGCGGGAAATAATGTGGCAAACGCAAGAGAGATCATGATGAGCTGCGTTCGGCAGTGACAGATAATAAGGCACGCTCGATCTTGTGTGCACACTTGATACGCGAAGAAGGGTTAAGTTCGTTCTAGTGTTGGTGCACACGATCCCTATATGGCTCGATCAATCGTGCCCGCGCATGCGTACGTCGATCGATCGGTCGCAGCTCGGGCGGAGCGTGAAATAAAAGCCGAGGAGATCAATAATCCTACCCTGCACGTACGTTCATGGTTCATCTGACATGCATGCAGTAAGATGGTGCAGATTTCTGTCGCACAACAAGTACTGTACGTACACAAAACCGTAAACGGTAAACGAACTACCACGACTCTGGACCTTTTTGAAAATGAAACACGTTTGTTACACCCACCACATGCATATATATGCAGATCGATCAATGGTGCAGGTTTCTCTCGATCGGTCAACGCAGCACGAGTGTGTACACACGTAGCTATAGCAGACTAGCGCGCAAGTCACCGACGACCTTGAAAACGCGTATATTTACGTCCTCGTTACACCCCCCGAAAATAGCAATACCAGTACTGAATGAACACGAATTTGGATCTCTGAGCCCGCGGATGCACACGCGTCTCCTGAGCTGGATGGAGCTTCTCCCGAAGGATGGCAAGCATAATTTGGAGCGCCGCGAAAGGCAGCACCGCGCTTGCCCCAAGCGGGAGCCGGGAGGACCCGACGACGAGCGGGCGGGCCGGGCCGGGTGCCGGCGGGGTGCGCCGGTGCCCCGTCACAGCGTCGCTGCCTCTCTGCCGTGAAGATGCCTCCGTGGCTCCATGGATGGACAAGGACCCGGAGAGGCACTGGCTTCCGGTTCCGGGGCGCCAGGGCGTGGGCAGTACAGCGAGAGGGGGGCCACCGTTGCCCAGCGCAACATGGGCGGGAGGTAGGACCACACGCTCGGCAGGGCACTGTGGGTCCCGCGCGCGCCTCCCACGAGGCCTGCATGTTCGCCCCCGGTTGCTTGCTCGCCTCGCCCTCCCGCCCTTGCTCCGCCTTGCCTACCTGACCGAGCGAGCGAGTGATGACTGCGTTTGGAGCGGCGCGGGGTCCACGCCATCCGGGCACGGACCCCACGTGGGCCCCGGTGTTGTGGTAGGCGCCACGCAGGGCTGCCGGGAAAAGCACGCTCGTGGGGCCCGGGGCCCCTAGCCTTGTCCATCCGCGTCCGCGGATCGCGCCTCGCTTTTCCACCACTCCGCGCCGTCGCCGTGCCGTGCGGCCGCACGGGCTGCGGCGGCCGAAGCGCAGCGCGCTCAAGCAGAAGCAGAAGCTGAGCGGAGCAGATCAGGACTCTGATTGGTGACTGGCGCCCGCCGCCGCCGGAGATCGGATCGGACTACACGGTTCAGACCTGAGAAGAGTCCTTGACGACTGGTCAGGCAGAAAAAAAAAAGGAGCGGACGATGGCACCACCATCCAGACTCGTCGCCGCGCCGCGTTCTTTTTTTTTGTGTTGGTCTCTTTCTTTCCTTGCGTCGGGGGGTGCACCGCGTAACGTAAGACCTGAGAGGTCAATCCTGCACGGCTGGCTAGCTAAGCCGCGCCCGCGCCGCCCGGGCCTGTTGCCGTGTTGCGTGCGCGTTTGGTTTGGGAAACGGAGCCGATCCGTTCTTCACGCACGGCTCTTTCGATACACGGTCTCCCTGGTTTTGTTGCAGGGCTACTCTGCCTGTCGTGCATGGTCATGATGAGCCGATGGACGGACGGTCGCATGGACATGACTGATGTTTCATTCCGGTTTGATTGTGGGATGATGCATGGACTCTGGATCATTAATTATTTGATGATGCTTGATGGCACACACAGACCTAATAGCGGGTCATATGGTGGTGACCGGTGATTGACGATCGACCGGCCGAATACATATAGGAGTACTGTATTTGACGGGGCTACGGTACGTGGGGTGTAGTATAATTATTACCAAGTACTAACACCGTACACTCACAGTAAAGCGCTGCAGTACTTGTAGATTGCGCGAAGATCTGTGGCCTACGCCGGCTCTGAATCGCTCACGTCCCGGCCGCAAAAGTGGCTCTCGCGTATAGGGCTCATCAACCTATGCCGGTCGTACTAGAAGAAATTATGCTCCTGTACGTGTACGTCGTCGCCAAGTCACCAGTGACCCTCCGACAAAAAAAAAAAAAGTCACCAGTGACCAGACCAACAATTGTAGAAGAATTAATACGCACCGAGTAGTAGTAGTAGTAGTACTCTTGAAGTGAGCGCAGGCTACACAGCACAGCATTGTCTCTACTAGCATACTCCTACGTTATGTTACAGTGTCCTCCAAGCAGTAAAAGTGTAGTACGTATAACTACCGCCCGACACTGCGACCCAATTCACACGCTTCACTGTCACTGCCTGTTGTGCTGCTGGCGTGCTACTCCTTGCTCTGCTGCTCTGGTATAGTAGTACTATGTACACGTACGTAATGTGCTCTGCTTTGTAATGTACTGTACTGTACCGGCCCGTAACTTTCTTTGCCAGGGATCTAATGCTGCAGCTTTTGCGACCACGACCGCATCGCATGCACATACGGAGTACGTGAAATACCTTTATTTTACCACTTTTTTTTTTCGAAAACTTTGTTTTACCACTTTGTAGCGAGAGTGTTTGACGGGGAATAAATTCCCATCTCCATGTGAAAAAAGCAAATTAGTGACCCTGAGTTATTATACTATTATTATAGGTAACTATTATTATAGAGTAATAATAAGTACATAAACGATGAAAGTAAGCCACATGTTGTTGGTGCAGCTACAATGCTAGTACGTACTGCACTAAGTACATCTCAAAGTGTTCGAATGAAATAAACAATATTCTACCGTTGTAATCAAAAGCGAAATTCTACCTACCTACGTGATGTTCCTCTGGCATTTCATTTGAACGGAATTCTTTTGACCGGAAATCTTCTTTTTTACAGCATATATGCAGGTCCCCAGCTCCGCCATGCATGCATAGCATAATTTTTTACTTTCATTCACGTACTATCGTCCTCTCATATATTAAACATTTTAGTTTTCGTTTTGAAAAAATAGCCGTGCATCGGATGCCTGTTTTACGGTTGAATTCTCAATTTGCTTTTCCATAAAAGTCGGTCTGCTATATATAGTAGAAGCCTAGTTAAAAAAAGGTTCTGGTCTAGGATCGAGATATTTTTCATCTCTTTAATTTGCATGAGTGTTTACACCTTAGTTTGAGATGCAGGAATTTTACTTTTCTCGATCAAATTCAAGATTTGGATATGTTTGAGATATGAGTTTTTATAAGATTTCTGCAAAAGGATCCAAGTAGAACGGAAGTTTGTTGAGTGTTAAAAATTGTCATGATGCATACGGAGTCTTGACTCTACTTGAATTTGAGTTTTAAAAGTCCTACATAAATTGAACGCAAACTCTTTTTCCTGCCGGTGGCGGATCCGAAACGAGCCAAATATTCGGTACTTCTCTTTTCCTGTTATAGGGCTAGCGGCTAGTTCTATTTTTCTCTAGAAAACATACACGTTCGTACTTGATTATAGTTTCAAATATATGCCATTTCTGGTGAAGAAGTTCATTTTTTTTAACGGGTCAGCTTGTTTCCTTGTGAAGTAGTTCATTGGTTATAACTATGTAGAATCTTGTAAAATACCATGAACTTAGAATTATTCCGACAAAATCAACAAACATGTCAAGGAAAATGAATCGCGTCACTGCTACTAGTAACATGCTAAGCGTGGTGGATCCAGAACGCAACCAAATAGGACCGTTATTTACTTCTCTTTTCCCCGCTATAGTGCTAACGGCTAGTTCTATTTTGCACTAAAACAATATAAAAACTACTTGCATCTATTTTCAAACCTAATTATATTCTTTTCTCTAAAATGTCATGAATTTTAAAACCGGAGGCAGCGGCTTTATTACCCCCCAAAAGGTTGGTTCACTTTGCTGTCCAAAATGCAATGGTGTGTTACTAGATGTAATCTAGGAATGATCTAGGAATATGGAGGACGAAAATAATGGACAACCTGTATGTGAGGTTCTAAGCATGGGCCGAACCTGGTCAATGTCTATTTTATGCGGTACCGCCACTAATCAGACCTAGACCAAGGGGTCTTTTGTTGCCGAAGAAGTAAGCAGGGAGATACGTACGATGAGACAAAATTTTAATTGACCGGGGCTGACACGCAGGGATGAGCCCCCGATCTCCTCACCACGTGCGCCCCCCGAATTGGCAGCGGCGCCTCCATCACCCACCAGAGCACCAGACACCGAGCCGGCCGCCTGTTCCCTGCTTCGTCCACCCATGTGTACATGTATGTACGCTGTACGCGGAGAGAGAGAGAGAGAGCCCGGGTTGGGTTGGATCGGATCGGAGCAGCGCAGGCTACGGTGCCTTTGCCCCAGAAGCAACCCATGTACTACGCCTACGCCAAACAAAATACGGCGGCAGGGGAATCGCCTCGCCTGCCTGCTCCCAGATCTCTCTCCTTTTGCACCTTTCGTTTCGTCGCGGATTTGGCAATCGATGGTGGTCGCACGCGCGCACTGCCGCGTATTACTGTCCTTTGCAGAGAGGAAGTGACGAGCGAGATCATCATCGTCCGTCACCGTGGGTGTTGGTGCGTTCTTTCTCCGCTAGATTAGTGTTCGCCGTCACGAGAAATGTGGTTGCTGTGATTTGGCCGGCCGGAACCAAGCTATGAACAACCTAGCTAGGATCGAGCTTGCTTTTGTTTATCCCATTTGATTGATTGTGAGAGTTCATATATTCTACCTAATACATAGTATACGTGCTCTATTCTACTTCTAGTTTCAAAGGAAAAGGGAAATAAAGGAAAGGCCACACACTACGGGGAAGAAAAAAGCAGTGGCAGAATGGACTTGAGGGTATAAGCAGTAAGCGAGAATGGTACCGTCACTACTATGAAAGGAAAAAAATTCTCTAGATTTGGCATAAAGGCCGCCCTTTGCTTTGAGCAAATTGGAGTTTATTATTTTTGCTGGGCGATTTAATTGGATTGGAGGTATCTTCTCACTCATTCACAGGGTATATTCATCATTTCATCTAGGTTCTGCTGCATGCGTGCGCACATAAAAAGGGGATTCCATAAATGACACTCGGCTATTTCTTTTAGAAAGTGGGTAAATCCTAAGCAAATTAAACCAGAGGCTTCACACAAATTCGTCGAGAAATTTTTCCAAAGGAAGACATGTAGTAGAAAAAGAAGACACAAATGCTCCGGAGTTGTAGCTGGTATTGGTCTGCATTAACAATAGCAAGACTAAAAAAAATAGCAAGACTAAAAACGCTGAAAATTCGAAGGAGTATCATGGAAACTTTCCGCGAAAAGTTTGTAGCTCCGAAATGTACGTAGGATAATGCTATGGGAGGCCTATCTATATGACCTATATATATGGGTTTCTTTGATTTTTCTTTTGGTCATTCAGCCTCTGATTCCGAGAAGCACGAGACATGAACAAAAAGAAGAAAAAAAATAAAAATGAATAAATAAAAAAGAGATAAGAAAAAAGAATTTAAAGAAAATAGGGGGGCTAGTAGCAGAGAGAGAGAGAGAAATAGGTGCCCATGCGCCCACGCCCAATAGCATGGCTTCTCTGGCGCTGTACCTTTCAGCTTTATAATCTGCCCCTCCCAAGCAAATCCCACAGCTCCTCTTCTTCCTCTCTCTTCCTCAAAACTCTCTCTCCCTCCCCTGCCCTGAAAATTCTCCACATACTCTGGTGCTAAGTGGTGGTGGCATCTCGCTTAGGCGAGATCCCCCTCCTCCCCCCGGTTTCCGCTCCACTCCTCTGCTCTGCTCCGCCCCAGTCGACTCCTTCCTTCCCTGAAACCCACCGGTGAGCTCACAGCAGCAGAGGAGGAGTCCATTGGAGGAGCTCAGCTCGGCTCCGTCCACCCTGGGTTCGATCGGCACCGGCAGCTGCGAGATTCTGCAAGGTAGACCCTTTCCTAGTGTCTTAACTGAATTCCGATTTGTTTTTGGCGTCCGGGTGGTGATCTGAGAGGGCGGGGAGTGCTGAATTTTGGCATCCTTGTCCTTCTCCGTCCCAATTCTGCCGAGAATTGCCGTCCTCGGGACGCCGGGAGTGCTGTTCACGGGGTGTGGGGCTTTGATCTGTGAATTATGGGAGACTGAACCACCTTTTCCCTCTCGCCTTTGCCTGAAATCTCGTGTGAACTGTGGGTGACAGTGATACCACTCTGCTTTGTTGGAGTTCTTGAGCTCAACTTCTGGGCAGTCGAGTTTAGCCGTTAATTGAGTTCTTGTTTCCCTTTTTTTTTTCTCTCCGTTGAATTAGGGAATTCGGTGATTTCCATCCACTAATAAATGCTCCTTATCTTGAATTTGAATCAAGCGGCTAATCTAATACTACTTCCACTCCACTGTTCTGCGTGCGTACCCTGGCAGCGCGCGATGTACCGGGTGAAGAGCGAGGGCGACGGCGGCTGCGAGATGATGCTGCAGGACCAGATGGACTCGCCGGCGGCCGACGACGTCAGCAGCGGAGGCGGGTCGCCTCGCCGTCACAGGGGCGCCGCCGGGCCGCCCCTGAAGAAAGGGCCATGGACGTCCGCGGAGGACGCCATCCTGGTGGATTACGTCAAGAAGCACGGCGAAGGGAACTGGAACGCGGTGCAGAAGAACACCGGGCTGTTCCGCTGCGGCAAGAGCTGCCGCCTCCGCTGGGCGAACCACCTCAGGCCCAACCTCAAGAAGGGGGCCTTCACCCCCGAGGAGGAGCGCCTCATCATCCAGCTCCACGCCAAGATGGGGAACAAGTGGGCGAGGATGGCTGCTCATGTAAGTGCCATACTACCCAATTACTACTTGATTCCCTGTTCTGCGCTTCTGCACATCCGTATTTCGTGCGTATTTCAGTCTGCACTGCACATGTCGAATACTTGATTCCCTGCTCTGCGGTCTGATCAGGTGAAGTCTGCAGGGAGAATTCATGTGTTCGTTGGGTCTTTATTACGTATATACGTGCAGTCTTTAATTCAGGATGTGTGTTTCTGTAGTTATTAATTAGCTAACTATTCTATTTCGTATCACGTACTGGAACTGTAATGATCTATCCATGTTGCTTAATGTTGCTGTTCTGCAGTAACTTATGTGGTTTTCTACTTTAATTCAATAAATACCAATCTTGTGGTTCAAAATTTAGGTTTGCTGACTTTCCTGTAGCAACCTGCTCAAATCCTCCTAGTATCAAAGATTCTGGTCCACAAGTGCTAATTTTCTAGTATCACTCCTGATCTGTGATACCAAACAATGATCACTTTCAAATATATATTTTTTAGCTTGGCTTTCAACTCTATATGACTTGTCATTGTTACTCTTTTATGGATAAAGACATAGTTGGTGGTCATATTCAAAGGTAGGAATACTTCACCTGAGCAGCAAAGATAGGCAGATAGCTACTGCAGAGGCTGACTCTAGTTTCTCTTTCATTAAAAGCATGTTATCGTTAGTACCAGTTTTTCTCTTTAAATTTCAAGAAGAATCATCTGGAGGGCACTAAACAAGAGCCATTATGTCTGACCAAGCAGTCGTGCCATTTTTATTTGCAATCTCTAGACCTTGTAAAGCTAATATTTTTGCCATTGTGTATGCGCTACCATTTGTCAAGATATAACTTCGAGTCCACTAAAAGTTACGCCAAGGCCCCAGTGTCTTCAATCGAAAAATATGCTACTATGTTTTGAAATGTTTAATATGACTTACAGGTTTTCGAAAAAAAATGTTTAATATGCCTTACCTGTGTGTCTGCATATGTTCCTAGTTAGTTCCTACTTTTACCCTTACAGTTTGTGCATATATTTTTCTATACTGTCGTCATTAAACTTGAATATGTTCCTAGTCAGTTCCTATTTTTACCCTTACAGTTTGTGCATATATTTTTCTATACTGTCGTCATTAAACTTGAATGCTCTTCTCAGTTGCCAGGGCGTACTGACAATGAAATTAAGAACTACTGGAACACTCGAATAAAGCGATGTCAACGAGCTAGCCTTCCTATCTATCCTGCTAGTGTCTGCAATCAGTCTTCAAATGAAGATCAGCAAGTGTCTGGTGATTATAACGGTGGAGAGAACATATCCAATGATCTTCTATCTGGGAACAGCCTTTATCTACCAGATTTTACCAGTGACAATTTCATTGCTAATTCGGAGGCTTTATCCTATGCACCACAGCTGTCAGCTGTTTCAATAAGCAATTTGCTCGGCCAAAGCTTTGCATCAAAAAACTGTAGTTTCATGGATCAGGTAGACCAAGCAGGGATGCTGAAACAATCTGGCTGTGTGCTTCCTGCATTGAGCAATGCCATTGACGGTGTGCTTTCCTCAGTTGATCATTTTTCAAATGACTCTGAGAAGCTCGAGCAGGCTTTAGGTTTTGATTATCTTAATGAAGCCAATGCTAGCAGCAAGACTATTGCACCTTTCGGTGTTGCACTTACTGGCAGCCATGCCTTTTTAAATGGCAACTTCTCTGCTTCTAGGTCCACAAATGGTCCTTTGAAGATGGAGCTCCCTTCACTCCAAGATACTGAATCTGATCCAAATAGCTGGCTCAAGTATACTGTGGCTCCTGCAATGCAGCTTACTGAGTTAGTAGATCCTTACCTGCAGTCTCCGTCAGCGACCCCTTCAGTGAAATCTGAGTGTGCATCGCCAAGGAATAGTGGTCTTTTGGAAGAATTGCTTCACGAAGCTCAGGCACTAAGATCTGGGAAGAACCAACAACAACCGGTCCGAAGTTCAAGTTCTTCTGCTGGCACACCTTGTGAGACTACTACGGTGGTTAGCCCAGAGTTTGATATGGGCCAGGAATATTGGGAAGAACAGCCCAGTTCTTACCTCAGTGAATATGCTCATTTTAGTGGAAATTCTATCACTGAATCCACTCCTGTTAGCGCTGCATCACCTGATATCTTTCAGTTCTCCAAAATTTCTCCTGGTGAGTACATTTTCATCGCTGATCCTTTCTTTCAGTAATCAATTTGATTAGCTCAGTTACTAGATGCTTATTCATTTGCAGCACAAAGCCCTTCAATGGGCTCTGGTGAGCAGGCGTTAGAGCCTAAGCATGAGTCAGCAGCTTCACCTTATCCTGAAAACTTGAGGCCTGATGCATTATTCTCTGGGAACACAACTGATGCATCCATTTTCAATAATGCCATAGCAATGCTCTTGGGCAATGGCATTAATGCCGAGTACAAACCTGTTCTTGGTGATGGAATTGTGCTCGATTCTTCCTCGTGGAACAACATGCCACATGCTTTTCAAATGGAGGAATTCAAATGAGTTCCATGTACTTCTTTGTGATGCTGAAGGGCTTCTTGCTGCTTATTTTGGGGTCAATATTAGGGAAGATCTTGATTGTGTCGCTGCATTCTGACAGAGATCCTTGAGGGCGTGCGGGTGCAGCAGCTACCAGATGTTATCTTCATGCGAATACGTAGTCCTTTTGTCTAATAAAGTGTATGAAGATATGCCGGATATTATTTTATTTTTGTTTTGTATTAGAGAACCGTTTTTGTCATCCCTGTCAGGATTCTGTTGGAAACGTGTTATGATTTTTGTTTGACAATTTAATATCCGTTATTGATATTGTGCTGTGAGCTATCCCCTGATGCATTTGCACGTGGGTAGCAATTTGTTTAAGTATACACCGTCATTGCTGCTGGCACATCGTTTGTGCAATATTGATGGTTTTTTAGATGAGCATTAAATTGCGATATTAGATTGAGAAATTATATGCATGTATCATGTTTGTGCTCCTGATTGAGTGAAAGCACCAATCCTTGCACCACCAGTTCTAGCTTTCCCTGCCTTTGAAAATTTGCTAGCTTTAGCTGATGGCTGAAGGAAAAAGCAAAGATAAGATGCCAGGTGACGAACGATTAAGGTTGCAATATTGTGGCTTCAGAGTTGGAACCCAAAAGATGATGTATCATCTACGACACTAGGAGGCCGCGACACTGCACGGTCGCAAACGGCGTGTACCTAACTCTCTGATATCTGTTCTTGCGTTGGATTCGTCCTTTTGGTTTCACATGATCAATTTCTTTTATTCGTTCGTTCCCTGTACTGCACCTGCACATCCTCGTACGTACTATGTATTATTTTTATTGTGCTTTTCGTGTCATTGGGCCTGCAAGGTGCAAGCCATGTCTGCACTATTTGTTTTACACTTCTCGGACTCCATTTTGAAACCAGGATTTTTTTAAAAAAAATGAACCCAGGATTATCAAAAGTAGCAATAGGAAAAACAAGGAATTTGGAAGGTAGGTATCTACACTGAAGAATTAAAGGAGACAAGACAATATACACAAATGAAAGTTTCGAGGAGAGCTTTTGACACCAATGCTCTAGATGAACATAGGCACAAGCGGAGTTTGAACAATATGCTCACTAATTATGCATTATGAATCAAATTAGTCATGGATTATTAAGAGAAATTAAGATCCATAGGGGTGGCCATGGCCAAGGTTGGCTTGACCAATCCTCCACCCTGAAACATAGGCTTGCTAAACATTGAAACCAAAGTGCCAGTCTCGTAATCTATGGATCAAGCCCAAAACTTAGAACATTTTGCAAAATTTAATGCTTCAGAACTACTCCCTCTGTTCTAAATTATAGTTCGTTTTGACTTTTTTGGTGCATACATTTTGCTATGTACCTAGATAAATAATATATCTAGATACATAACAAAATACATGCACCAAAAATATCAAAGTGAACTACAATTTGGAACGGAGGGAGCAGTAGAAAGAACGTCGTTTGTTGAATCGTTGTGCAACATAAGCTCAACACTTCCTACCCCTTGATCTATCATGTGGGATAATTGATTTCCTCTCTTCGTGATTGTTGAAATAATGAGGTCGACAACCTATGGTTCCTTGACCTCACGGGGCGTGTCAAAACTCAAAAACAATGCTCTCCTTAAAGACAATGGCTACAAATTAAACTTTTGCTGATGAAATCAATATCCACAAAAGACGATCTCATCGTGGCCATTACTAAAGTCGTAAAATAAGAAAAAAATCATTTAGATGTCATAAAGTAAGAAAAGAAATATTGTGTCGCTAGAAGTCTGGAGGACTGACCAGTATTCGTAGGGATCAATTTAATTTTCACTATTTCTAAACAAAGTGCATTCGAACCCACAGCTTCTTGCCTCGCGCATTCTCCAGTCATGACACCACAGTTGCCCAGCTTATCAGTCATGATACAATGTTTTTCGCTCAGAACAAAATAACATCAGCCGGCTTATCAGCCCAACAACTGATTAAAAATTCAACTATAAAGTTTTAGATCTTACCGAGCACTAGAACTTCAATACAAGACATGTCTTTATCCAATGTCTTTTGAAAAAAATCAAAAAAATTAAAATTCAAATATGAGAACTTAATACTTATATTTTGGCCCCCTAAACAATCTCGAATAATAGTTTTATCAACTATAAAGTTTTAGATCTCATCAAGTTCTATAACTTTGATATAAGTTTTGTCTTCTTCCGACTTCATTTGAAAAAAGTTACAAATTTATTTGTGCTGCAATAATTTTGAAGGCCGACTAACTAGTCAACTATCTTTAAAAAAATCTTTTGTGTGGACAATTGACTTAAGTCAGTCATCCCTAGAAATCATTTATTTTTGGAGACGGATAACATAAGCAACTAACCTTGAAAATCATATTTTTAAGATTGGCTCTCTTAAACTGATGTTACTATAAAATAGATCTATTTTTATTAATGGTTTAAGAATTATCTATAAAAATATATTTTCTAGAGGCAGTTGATAAGCTACAATGCTCTTGGAACTAGTTACAAACGGTTTTTTTGAGTAAACCGTCCTTGCAAGAAATAGGAGCCGTCTTAAAAGAGATTTTTTTGCACTAGTGATACTATGCTATGCCAGCTTATTCAATGCTAGTGAAACTCCCATTAAATTTACATTGAAATTGGCGTAAGGATGGGTATTGTAAGAAAAATACTAACATATCTTTGCTACCAAATAAGCATCTTTGATTTATTATGGAATTACTTTTATGGTACTATTTAGAGTCACAATACTGATATTATTTTCTATAAAAATTAGTTAAATTTGAAATAGTCTGACTTAGATCAAATCTAAATTATCCTAGTTCTTTTGCTCAATTTTCCCTAAATCCCTATAATTATTTTTATATTCTTTGTAGGCATAGAATAATAAATTCTGACAATTGAGCTATATATCTCCAACTTCATATAATTTCTCCTAAATTCTTGATGTTTTATAGTTTTTTTTGCCATATACAAGGAGATACAAAGAGATATTTATATAGTTTCTCCTAAATTCTTGATGTTTTTATCCTTTGTCATACATATATAAACAAGATATTTAATTAAGAAAATATTTTTTTGTTATTTAATTAAAAATAGTGTTGGAGATGTGAGGAATCGAACCCCAATCCTTACATAAGCATTTTGTATGCTCTACCAACTGAGCTACATCCCCAACTTTTGTTGCACTTTTAACTACATAAATATTTTATTTTTATTTTGTCATGGAACAGAAATAAACAATTTTACTTTATTGGAGAGGCACACGAATCGGATACTATAACACTGGTATGTATATAGCATAATAATATCCACCCTAAATTTCTTTTAGTTTTGCACTATTAAATAAAAATAAAAAAAGCTTGCGCTAGAGACGCGAGGAAAATTGAACCCCGGTCTTTATTACCGTCAAAAGACAAAAAAGAAAAATAAAATTTTAACAGCGCATCCGTTGGCAGCAGCGTACGAGTCCACGAGACGTGCGGTCGCGCGCGCACTCCGCGCAGCGTGATGTATGTGCGGCGGCCCCCGCATCACGCGATGCATGATTTGGGCACGAACGAGGCCAGCCAGCGCCGCGCGCCCACGCTGGCTCCGTGCACGCGCACGCACGCACCCCATACCCGCGGGCTGCGGCGCACGGCTCGTCGATCGATTTCTCCGCGCGGCGGCGGGCGGTGCCATCACTGCCGACTGCCGTGGCGGAGGACCGGAGTCGGAGTCGGCGTCGGCGGCACCAAAGATTATTGCTGCCGGCAGCGCCTGAAAGCGCTTCCTGGACTCTGAAGTCTGAACCCTGATCAACAACGAATCGATCAGCCGACTGCGAGGATGCAGAGGCGGGCAGGAAGCGCACACAGCAAATGCCGAAATGTACATGAGGTTGATTCTTTGGTCTGCAGCATCTTGAACACATCCTTGTTGAAGGCTTGGAAGAACAGCTTCTTGAACACGTCCTTCAAAGAACAGACCTGTCCTGTCAGGGTAGGATCTCCATTTTTTGCGTTGCTTTGTCTTTTTTTTTTAAAAAAAAAAAAACGCGAGCCATAAGGGGAGACTCCCCCTTGAACCGGCCACGAGTTCAACGCTCTAACCGATTGCATTGTGAGAAGCTTGGCTTTGGCTTCTTCTTTTTTTTTTCTTTTTTGTTCTTTGTTCTAATCTAATATATAAAGAAATAACTGGATTTCTGAAACTCTGGTACTGTGTTGTTTCAATGCACGCATGTGGATTGTCTCCCTATAAAGAATTCCAATGAGATCAGTATGGCAACTCATTTCTTCAGCACGGCACGCATAACCCCTCTCGGAGTTTCCAATTCCAAGGTCTTGGGTGTTCAAGAACAGAACCACGCGTGCTTGGTCTGTTGCATTGCGTGCCTGCCTAACTGCGTGCTTGCACGCATACATGTATGCACTGTCCTGTTTAGCTTTTTGAGCAGACAAACACGAAGGAACAGTGTTGCGCTCTTGCTTGAATAGTTGGCATCGACGTGTTCAGAAATACGACCAGGGAATAATCCACGGCGCCTTTTCTCGTGGCTGCTGCCGTTCGCCGCGTCGGTTCTTCGTCGAGAAGGGGTTGACTATTGCGCGCCTCCACCCCTGGTGGATTTGGATCTGTACTGTACGCTGGTTCACTGCTCCACTGCACAGTGTCGAAGCATTGTTAGATCGATGGGCTATTGCAGACTTGCAGGCAGTATCGAAGCATTGAGCACTTCTTCAGTAATCCTTTCTTTTCAATCGCACGAGGCACGACTCGCGGCTTTTTCAGTCGCACGAGGCACCACTCGCGGAGAGCGGCAGTGCAAATCTCCGTCACCGATTCGTTCAAAAGTTAACGTGCCGTAGATGAATTACAAAAATGAACGTTCACCTGGCCGGACCAATTCGTCCACCGTCAGCACGCTCAGCATTCAGCGGAGCACCCGCTGACTGAAGCGAGACGCGAAGCGCAGTTGCCGGCCGCCGCGGCGCGGCCCGCCTCCGACTCCGATCCGACAGCGTAGACTGCGCCAGCACACCACTGAAAAATTCTCACCGCTGTCGTGGTGTCGCTCCACGCTCGCGTTTCGCCCTTCGCCGCGCCGCCCACGCCGCAGAGCCAGGGCCCCACGTGCGCCTTTCCCACTTTATCCGGGCCCCGCGCGTCGGGGCCACCACCGTCAGCCGCACGGAACCGTCACCGTCACCGCGGCCATGCGCCAACGCAACGCCGCAACGCAGACGGAACGGGCGGGGCCCGCCACTCCGCCCCGGCTTTCTGCCGCTACCTGCTAGCCTAGCTGCCACTCCGGCTGCCGCTTTTCCCTTTACTCCCCCTCCTCTCCTCTTCGGGCGATCACCGTCGCCATCGCCGCCGCCGCCCACCGCCCACTCCTGAATCCACCACACGCGCCGCGACCGCAGCCGCAAGTGGCGGGGTCGGTCGGTGGTCCAAACCCAAACTCCCAAGGCCCCCCACTACTCTGTTCTGCTAGTATCCCGTCGCGCGGATACGCGCGCACGTTTCGCGCATACGCCAGTACGCCACTGCTCGGCTGGCTTTGACCTCGTGGGGGCGAGGCGACCGATCCCTTGCTGTTCTTGACTCGGCCTTGGCCTCCGTTGCTTCTTCCTGCTGCCCCTGGTTGCTGTCATCGCCACAGGGTTTCGGTTTCTTCTGCTGCTGCGCTTTGGAGTTCTCCCCAGGCCTCGCTCCCAGCTGCTGCTGGGCTGCTGTTCAGTTTCTTCAAAGGTACGTGCGCTCCTCCTTACGGTACCATCTGGTTGAACTGGGGGTGGTGGTACTCGATGAGCTTCGGCTTGGCTCTGGGATGCGTGATCTCGCTTCGATGATCTGTGGATTTGCGCCATGATGCTGAGCTGTTAGGGTGAAAGATCTGTTTGCCCGATCAGAATTGAAAGTGGCGGCGTCTCAGTTGTTCGTGTGCCAGGATTGGATTTGTTTACGCCTCGGGTTGGGGATTAGGTTGTGAATATTGGAATCTGAAGCTATCGCTAGAATGAGTAATAATATACTATCGCTGGTGATCTGGTGGTCAGACTATAAATTCAGGGCAAGATTTGGTCGGTTTCGGCGACAAGTGCCTGCTGAGCTTGTAAATTCAAGGCCGGACTTGTGCAGTTACGACAACAAGGGCTCTAATTGCAGTTACTGTCGTTTGATCTAATCTGTGTTAGCTTTGTTTTGTTGATTTTACTTTTTGGGAGAAAAAAAAATCCAGAATTAGCTTGGTTTAACGGAACTTAACTTGCCTTCATTATTAAATTAGCATAGCAGAAGCTTCCAATTTCTGTTGTATCTTTCCATTAAACCATACACTGCCCGCTTTGTTCTACTAAGCTTAACCTCTCTATCTTCTTCTCTCTTGTTGTAGGTCTGTGTTGGAGGCTAAGAGGTTACTTGCAATGGCCCTTGAGGTGAAACAGGCTGCTCTGTGTTTCAAGAAAGTTTTGAGGTTGTCCATTAGAACAAGCTATAGATTTGTTTCCGAACACCCTGTGCTTTTCGGTTTGGGTGTTTTGCTCTATCTGTTGTACAGATCTTTACCAAGGCTCTTTGTGTTCCTGCTTTCTTCTTCACCTGTAATTATAAGCACTGCTCTTCTTCTTGGAATACTACTGAGTTATGGAGAAATTAATCTTCCTGAGGCTAGTGAAGATCACAAGGGAACTCCAGAAGTTTCTACTTCCAAGGATGGAAAATCGTCCAGTGATATCCACTTTGAAGCAAATCAGAAACCTTCGGTGTTTGAATTTAGGGAGAATACATCAAACTTCAGAGAGAGGGAAGCTAAACCGGCAGTTTCCTTCGGAGACAGGGCTAGCGAGCATGTTGATCTTCATGATTATGTCCCTCTTCTGAAGAGAGCTGATGAAGAAGATGAGAGAGGTGATCAGAGTAACATACCTAGAACACCTACACCGTTTCCTTCTATGGTCAATCTTTGCCAAGAGTCTGGGATCAGGGAGGACATCACTTTCACTAAGAAAAGACAATCGGGAGGTCCTTTTTTCTTGCAGGATATGGCTGACTGTCAGACTAGCCTATATTATGAGGCCCGTCTGAGTGGCCTGCATGACAAAGATACACCCTTTGGTTTGTTTCCGTCTAGTGTTAATGTTAATAAGCATGCTAAGATGGAGGAAAATCTCGTATTTACAGATTCAGCAGCTAGTGAAGAGAGAGCTATTTCTGAAGCGAAGCAAACTGAAGAGCTTGCTGGAACTAGCAAACAAGATGCTTCTGTCCCTATTCACCAATGGAAAAAGAACGGCGAGCTTAATGTCGATACTAGCAATGTTGTTGAGGACAACTTGCTTGATTCCTCTCTCGGCTCACCATGGGCAAGAGTTAGTAGTCAGGATGGTTCATCTGGTTTTGACTCTGATCAGGCTGAGAGTTCTTCTCCTGATGCTTCCATGACTGACATTGCTCCAGTTCTTTATGAGATTGACCCACTTTTGGGTGCTGATTCCAATCGCCCCAATCCTATTCCTAAGGATGATTCAGACACAGATTCTCATGTCTCAGAGGATCATCAAATTGACGATGATAGTAATGATGAGGGCGATGACATTGATGCTAAAGATAATGTGGATGGAAAGAAGAAAAATGATGGGAAGGAAGCTGCATTTCTTTGGACAGCAGATGATGAAAAGAACCTCATGGATCTTGGGTATTCTGAGATGGAAAGGAACCGCAGATTGGAAATTTTGATGGCTAGACGAAGATCCAGGAAGAACATAAAGTTCGAAATTGATAACAACCTGACAGAAGTTGGTAGTAATGGTGCTGGTAGGAGTTTAGATGATTTGTCACGCTTCCATGCACATGTACCTCCTATTGCAGTGCCAAGGAGGAACCCTTTTGACCTTCCATATGACTCTGAAGAAGCAGCAATTCCTGGCTCAGCTCCTTCAATTCTGCATGCACGGAAGAACCCATTTGATCTTCCCCTTGAACAGTCGAATGACAGTGTTGTTGTCCCTGCCCCAGATAGTTTAAACTCTGGAGGATCTGTGATGTCTCCTCGTCGTGACACAATCTTCAGAAGGCATGAAAGCTTTAACTTTGGAAGGATGGATGCCATCCAGGAGAAGCGTTTTTCTAGACTCAAGCCATATTTTGTCCCTGAAACCGTGGAATGGAATGCAAGTAATTTCCAAAGACAGTTCAGTGATAAGAGCGAGTCTAAAATGAGCTCTGTTACTGAATCTGATATTGCTTCTTCAGTTGCTGATCAGGAGGATCACAAGGACCATGATGAAAAGGACCTTTCAGATGTTGGAAGTGAATGCTCAGATGGTATCAACTCCGTAGATGTTGAACTAGACAACAGTGACATTGATGACCGTGAGATTGCTCTACATCACTTCGTCTTTGAAAGATCACAAGAAAGGGAAGCACATCTTGCTTCAACTAAAGGAAAAGGTCATGAAGAAGATTATACGCCCAAGTCAGCTGGGAGTTCCACAATGCCATTTCATGTAGTTCCTGACCTGCTTAGCTGGGAAGATGGAGATGGTAAGCTAGTTTGATATGATCACTTCGTTTGATTGCTTAATACCACCTTCTGCCCCATGTTGTAGGTTGTTTTGGCTTTTCTAGATACATAGCTTTTGCTATGCACCTAGATATATGATACATCTAGATACATAATAAAAGATGTGTATCTAGAAAAGCCAAAACGAACTATAAATTGGGATGGAGGGAGTACTTGTTTTCACAGATTTATTAGAACCATGTCCCGTCATGCAGGTAGCAACAGCCTTGGTGCTAAACCTTCTTTCCAACTTAACGCAGAAGTTAAATGCTCAGAATGGGTTTCTTCCTCCAGGCCACCTGTGGAGGGTGAATCTCATTCTAGGGACCTTCCAGAGTACCTTGACACTGAAGTTGCATCAAGCTCAAACACAGTTGTACTTGGTGCAAGCAATACAGCTGAGAAAGGTGGAAATGTTGATTTCATGTCCTATTCAAAGAATGAAATGCCATTAGATAGCCTCATGGAGCTGCCTTCTGAATTTGTCACGGAAACATTGCCGGTCATATCTCGGGACCTACACCCTATCCCAGAGGAGAGAGTTGTTGAGAACTTCAACATGCAAGAAAAGCATGAAACAACAATTTTTACTGATTCAGCTGCTGCCTTGACTGGCCATGTAATTGAACAGCACTTTGATATTGGATCTGATGGAACTCTGAGCTCTGAAGTTGTTTCCTCGTATCCTCAAGCTAATGATGTCATCAAATCTCCATCAAGTGAACATGAAGAAATCTTGAATCCCTTTGTTTTGATGGCTACAGAACCTAAGAAGGTGGATATAAGTGACATGTATGGCGAAGCAACTGCAGGATATATACTTGATTCTGATGACGAGGCTGATAAAATCTATCCTGAGCCTATGGAGGGCAGTGGAATTGATGAAAGTTTCCTCTCGGAATTAGATGCAGTGGGAGACTTTGGAGTTGAACCGATACTGGACCAGCAGGTGACAGATCAGGTTTCCCATGATGATATCCCTGTCAATAGTGTTGCTGCAGATTCCGTTATTAGCCCTCAGACATCTGACAACGTCTCCTTGACCATGTCAGAAGTTGGTGCTGAAGACTCCAGGGAGCAGTCTCCATTGGTTGATGACCTAAATGGCCCTGAATTTGGCTGGTCATTTGGTGCATCTCGTGATGACCCTGAGCAGACTGTCTACAATCCCCGGAGAAGAATTCTTGAAGCAAGCCCCTTTGAAGCAAAGAACATGGAGTTGAAGCCACCACACGATGAGTCAGAAGTGCCTGCTTATGATACACCATCACCAGCAACCTTAGCAGCTGCATCAACTGAGCCAGAGGTTACTATAAATGGGTCAGTGACATCTACAACCAATCCTGGGATTACTGTTCTAAATGCAAAGTCTCTGGAGGATATTGAGACTGCCTTTAAGCTAGTTAGTGATGGTGTGGTTTCTGAGACCACCATGGGTACTGAAACTTTGCAGATCTCAGGTGCTGATGCTGCAGAGACCCAAGGGTCAGCTGAAGAGCTGCATGCCATTGATGCAAAATCTGTGGATGACATACATGCTGCTTTCCAGAAGCACTTTGATGCTATTTTTAATAATTCCTTCGAAGAAAATGAAGACAGGTATGGGCATGTAGAGACAGCAGAATCCATGAAGCCTGATGAATTTACTGAAGCAATACATACCGAAAGTGCGGGAGATGCTAGGGAGGCCTTACCAGTGGAGGTTACAAGCAGTATGAGCATTACTGAAGCAGAGAGCCACGATGACATTGATACAGCATCCAATAAGGTCTTCCATAGCAGTGCCATGAGTACTGCACAGGCAGTGGAGTTAGAGGTTTCTCACGAAAGAGAAGAGGAAAGTGAACAACAATGAATACCACTGGATGGACTGCTGAAAGGAAACGATAGAATGTCACCAGAGATGACTTCGAGACAAAAATGCTCCTTGGTTGAAGTTTGAAGGAGCTAGGAAGCATTGATGGAGTGCGCCACTGCGCATATACTTCACATATTCAAAATACATAGTTTTGATTTAGACCTTTTGTGAATGCATTTGCTTTAACTTTCTTTTATTCTTTTGAGGTTTTGGTGGGTTTGTTTTAGATTGATTGCCCCCCTCCTTTGGCTGTAATGTGAAGAGGTGTAAGTTTTTCTCAGACAGTTCGGTGTGGTTACAGGGACATAGAACAATCTGTTCTATCATGTGAATTGAGATTTTGGTGTATTGTTTGAACCAGTGAAGTTGGCAATAGAAGAATTACAAAGGTACATTTTACCTTTGAAATGAGTCGGTAATATTTACAGTGTCGTTACCGTGAATAAATTGTTTAATTTACAGCCTTCTGCTTATTTGTCCGCACTTGTCCTGTACCTCCTGTACAGTACAGCTCAGAACTTGACAGTCGTGTAGCTTTTGCTTTTCCTGAGAATGGTGGTGAATCTGCCTCTACTGCAGGGTTTACTTAGCATCATATGACATAATGGTATCTTCTATGTTTCTCGTTTCATGGTATTGTTTATCAGTATATGGATGTGCATTTTTGTCTTCGTGTTAAATCTGTATATGTCAAAAACCGTCCCAAGACTGTTACTCAAGAGCACCTGAAAAAGCTGAGTGAGTGCCAAATTACAGAAGTGGTAATGAAGATGGATGCGGTTTTGTTTGCTTTAAGGAACAGTCCATGTCTAAGATCTTGATGACGAGTTTTCTTTGTTCTCTGACATCTTTCTATAGCCAGTCAATTTTTCTTCGTGTATCTAGGTTGTCTTTTTTATTTCTCCAACTGGTCAGCTTCTGGGTTGTTCACATGCAAAATCCCCTGCTGATAATACTGTAAAATTACCTTCTGCTAAAGGCATACTTATAATCTACTTGTAAATGACTGGCAAACGCTTTACAGTCACTTGAAAATGGACTGACAGGCGGGACTTACACCCAGTCCGCACGCTAAAACACACATACGCAAAAAATGGATAGGCGCTCGCAGTGTCATGCATTGCAACTGCTGCTCCTTTAACAATGAATGAGAATGGTTTGAGTTGCTTTATGAAATTTTCTATGGACCAATAGAGATCGTTACCTTCTTGCTTATCCCTCATGGCCTGCGTGACGAAACCTAGCCAGTTGATATTCGGCCTCCAAAGCTCAAGAAGCCCAAGAAATATTTAATTCAGGTTTGGTTGGGGTGCGCCAGGCTCGGGCTGTAGTGCAACGCCCGAGCGACACATGAGGGCCCCAGTGGCAAGCCACTGTGGTGGACCTTCTCCCACAAAAAATAAATTTAATATCAAAGTGAACACATGGTCCACATATCAGATATTAAACTGATAAGAACAGATACTACACTTGATCTTAGCCAAAAGGCCGAGAAAGGTATGAGTTGATCTGGCACCCTGGGTCTTCTTTTATAGCGTTCCTCCGTCTCCGCTCGCCCAAAGCCACCGAGGTGGGACTAAAATGAAGCGCCGCACCGCACAGGAGCAGCGCAGCGCGTGCGCTTGCTATTGCTCTGTTGGGCTTTTGGGCTCGCAATTTGACAGTCCCACCTTGCGGCCCAGTCCTTCGTGCTCGCCTCTTCCCAACTGACTATGCGCGTGCCTAGCAGGCGTGGAGAGGGATATGACCGTGATGGTTCCATTGGTAGCTTCTGTTACCAGTTGATGCATTTATTTAAACCGTATACACAGAATGTGCACACAATCTAGACATCGTTACACACACACACCCCCCCCCCCCCCCATAGAGTCCACACAATACAGCGCTGCTTAAAGGCAACGATATCAGTTACCTGCAAGCTGTTACGCATTTGAACAACATGAAAAATGTGAGGGTCCATGATACTGATACCATCTGCTGCATCTATATATGATTGCTTGGGCAATTATCTTGACATAATGAACTGGTTTATCTCTGGGTTGGCATCGTGGACCAGCACGACGAGACCGTCGAGACGTGCGGGCGCACGGACGCAGGCCTTGCCGGCTCGCCGGCTTCCGCCCGCGCGAGCGTGGGGCGCATTACTAGGCCTTGGCCGCTGGTGCGAACATTCCTGGGGCACCTGACCTGAAACCCTTCCCTTCGTAGCTGGAATATTTGACTTGCAATCATAAATCATAAACGAAGCCAGCACATCGCTTGGTTACGTGTAGCAGTCTGATCCTTGACCCGCGTGGTCCACTGTCAGGCGCGTTGCGGGCTGTGTAGCAGCTGGCCGTGGGCCGTGGCCAGCCGACGCCGCCGCCGCCCGAAATGCTTGCCGTCGAGCAGCCTACTGGTTTTCAGCTTGCAGATTTGGTATGCTACCGTGGGCATGCCTTCACTGTGAAGCTATTCAGTTACCACTAGTAGGCCTTGTCGTCTGGCTCGAGGAGCCGCGTTACCGTGAAACGGATAAGCCTGCCATGGGCCATGGCACGAGAGAGCACGGATACGAGGCGCCGGGGCTCGACTGGACGATAGCTGTGTGTGACTTGTGAACACGCATGTGGCCTCAGTTCCGATGGCTCACAGATCAGTCCGTGCCCGGTTCCTTCGTTTTGCAAGAACCTGTGGCCGCGCACGACACGGTTCCAACTCTTCTTTTCCTGGAAAACACTAGCACCGCACCCGAGACCAGTCGGCGGTCGCGTCGCCTGGGCCCCCGCCCGCGCATCGTATAAAGCCCCCGGCCATCCCCAGACCTTGCCGTCTCTCCCGTCTCCGTCTCCCCGTCCGCGCCAGCTCAGCAGCTCAGCCCCTGTCACTCATCAGCCTTACCTCCTCGCACGTCCGCCGCTTCTCACGCAGAGGCCGGCCGGCCGTGCGCGCCACTCTGAATCCCCAGGACAGAGGACACCACACAGGCCAACCTCGAGAAGAGGCATCGGCAACGACGAGCGCTACCAGTCAGCCGGGCAAGGTACACGTCTCCTTCGCTCTCATCTTTCGATTGATTTGCTGGCACACAGTTTTGGAGCCTCTCACGCCAGCTGGGTCGTTAATGGTGTCCTAGGTGCTTCGCTAGTGATCGAAATGCCGGTTTTCTAATCCAGTGCTGACTATGCCAGTTTTGCATTGATCTGTAGCAGTTGCTTGTTCTTTGTGAGTTGTGACGTGTAAAACTAACTTCCAAAGACGAAATGGCGGCAGGAAAGTTATCCGGGCTTCTACGCTCCATTTCCATTTCGGAGAATTTATCCTGGGATTCAAACGATCAATTTCCGTTTCCTTTTTCGAGACTTTATATATACTGGGACTTGAAATTATCAATTGTTGGAACCAGCACATGGCGTTCCAAATTCTCTTTATTACTACAGAAAAAAACACGGCATGCTTTAAATCTTTTTTATTTTTTTAAAAAAGGATTCATAGTTTCACACCCAGGAAGGATAATTAGGCGTGTATACGTCGGATTCACACCGTTGAGTAATCAATATGGCCTCATTATAACCCCGCGCGTCGGTGCATTGCATTGCATGCAGATTGATTCGGACGAGCAGCCGATGATGCACGGGAACGGCCACGGCCACGGCCGTGTCCACCCGGCGTCCTCCAGCTCCGACTTCTCCGGCGAGATGAACCAGTCCGTGTCCGACTCCTCCTCCAGCCCGCTCTACAGCTTCCACTTCGAGAAGCCCGTCCCCCTGCCGCCGTCGTCGAAGCCGGGCACGTACGTGGTGCAGGTGCCCAAGGACAAGGTCTTCCGCGTCCCGCCGCCCGAGAACGCGCGCCTCTTCGACCACTACACCCGCCGCGCCAAGCGCCGCCGCGGCCGCTCCTGCGTCCGCGTCTGCGGGTGCCTGCTCGCGGGCGCCGTCGCGCTCGCCGTCCTCGCCGCGGCGCTCGCCGGCGTCGCGTACCTGGTCCTCAGGCCCAAGCAGCCGGCGTACACGGTCCAGGCGCTCGCCGTGTCCGGACTCACCGGGCTCACCAACGCCTCCTCCGCCGGCGTGTTCTCGCCCGGGTTCGACGCGACCGTGCGTGCCGACAACCCCAACGGCAGGATCGGCGTGCGCTACGAGGGCGGCCGGAGCCGCGTCTCCGTGTCCTACGACGGTGTGCTCCTGGCCGACGGCGACGGCGCGTGGCCGGCGTTCTACCAGGGGCCCCGGAACGTGACGGTGTTCGTGGCCAAAGCGAAGGGGTCCGGGATACGGTTCTCGCAGCGCGTGCGGGGGCAGATGGCCGCGGCGGAGCGGCTCCGGTCGGTGCCGTTCGAGGTGGACGTCGAGGTGCCCGTGCGCCTGCAGCTCGGCAAGGTCAGGACGTGGGCCGTGCCGGTGCGGGTGCGCTGCACCGTGGCGGTCGACAGGCTCGCCGCCGACGCCAAGGTGGTGTCCAGGTCGTGCGACGTCAAGGTGCACCTCCTGACCTGGAGGAACTGACGATGGATGGCGGTTTACATGAGCAAGACAGTTCTTGTTTTTCTTAGGGTGCATTTTTGGGTATTCGAGAAAAAAAATGCATTTTTGCTTATTTGTAAGTTGGTTTGATCGAGCAATATGGATCGTGTCATCATAATGTCATGTCATGGATGCCGTGAAATTGTCTTGCGACTTGTGATGTGGTTGAGTTGCCCACCTGTTCTTTTGCTCAAGAGTCAAGACTGAAGAAACCGTTGTCAGTAGTCAAGACGGTGTCCGTGTTGCATTCACCTGAAAAACACTTTTGAAAACTGATTGTTGACACTTGAAACTCAATTCAGATCTTGGCGACATGATTTCCAGTTGTAACTTCACTTCCAAACATCGTCTGTTGTCTTGGTGACATGATCACCTGAATACTGGGTAAATCTGAAGTGAAATTTCTGTCCAAGCAAAACTCAAAATTGCACCATGACCCAAAATTCCACTTACGAGACCAATTTGGACTTCAAGGGTTTGGAGAACAATTCTTATGCTCCGTGTACTGTTGCTTGATTTTTGCTCAAATTTGGTGGGTGCAACGTTGGGGGATACCAGAACATTTTTTTTTCGCGGGGGGGGCAGGTGTGGGGGGGGGGGGCATTGGGAGCTTAGCAATAAAAACTAGAAGTTTTGCATAACTTTGGAAGCCGCCACAAACACAAAATCTAGGAGCCAGAGCCAAATCAAAACATTTGTGGTTACAAATTTATGTGTCACTACACATTCTTTAGTACGAGATCACAGATCATCAAGCCGAGGCTGCACGGGACGCGTGTAACATGAGTGCCCGCGCGGCCTCGGCCACAAGCGGCGACATGATGAAGGCTGTGACGCGGCCCAGAAATTGGGCCAGCCACTGAAAGGGCAAGAGGTGGAGGAAGAGGGCCACGTCACTAGCCGTCCCCAACAGCTGAGCCACGATATTGATGAATCTTTTGAGTCTAGCTACTGCCGCTTGATAGTCTGGAAACATAGACACAGTGCGCACACAGAGGAGCAGCATGAGGGATGCGACCAAGCCACAAGTTGGCGCGAGGACTTTTGTTGTGTCCACACCTTGCTCCTAGTATACCGCAACCTTCTACGCCATGATGTCTCCTCCCATAGTGCTTATGCCACAACGTCTCCTCCCGCGGTGGTTCGGCATCCATTGGCATTACTTTGTTACTGCTTCGCTATTGTTGTATGGTGTCACTCTACCCTAGGGGCATGTGTCCCCACCCCATGGGCAGATTTAAATTTCCATACATATGCTTTATATGTCAGCTCAACAACATGGCATTTAACAAAAACAATTCCAATAAATGACACAAATAACAAGCAAGATAGCAACCGATCAACTCATATGACAAAAGCAAAGATGAAACATAAGTAGACATATAAGGATTTATATGGAAATTCTTTGCGAGGAAAAAACATGGGCATCAACAGAGAAATATGAAAATGAACTATAAGAGAAGAGGAAATAAAAAAACGTAAGATGTTTTCTATCAAAGAACATGATTTTAAGAGCGGATGAAAGATGTACTCAACCTTTATTTGGCGTGCGTGTTGAAGTTGTTGCCAACAAGGGACACACTTCAATGTGTCATTGGACTAGATAACATGCATGCGTCGTTTTCCTCGTGACATCTGCAAAAGTTTTGAGTTTGTAAGGAGGGGCAACTGGAACTCCATGTCCTCTAGGCTTAGGAAGGGGCCTCGACAGTGGTGACGGTTCGTTGGGCGGCGAGCGAGGTGGTGGGAGATAACCAAATGGTAAGAATTGATAACGGGGGCGACGGGCACTGTCCTTCCTCCAAATTGGCATTAGGCAATGGGTATGGTGTAGGCAACAATAGTAGGAGGTGGGACGGTGAGGTCATGATCAACCAAGCTGGTGATCGAAGCGGTGGTGGTGGGTAACACAGTGAGAAAAAAGGGAAGAGAAGAGAGAAAAAAAGAAGATACTCCCTTCGTCCCAAAATAGATGTCATTCTTGCTTCTCGAAAAGTCATCATTTTGAAAATACCAGTAATTATACATTAAAATATATAAATATTTATGCTAAGTAATTAATATCATCGGAAAGATCTTTAAGTCTAGTTTTTTAATAAATTTATTTAGAGATATAAATATTGCACGTATTTTCTATAAATCTAGTCAAAGTTGAGAAAGTTTGATCGGCACGTTTCCCATAACGTCATCCTTTCTAGGACGGAGGGAGTACATGTTAGAGAAGGATAAGCTACAACAATGCGTTGTGATGGATGGTGGGTGGCGACAAAAGTGGGCAAGGACGGTAGATTTGTTCAGTAAAGGGTGTAGTTCGAGAGGGAGAAAGAACAAAAAAAATAGTAGATATGCGAGCATTGGTAGCCATATATCTGTAATATGTCTCATAAATAATTATGAACGAGATAATTTTTTCTTAGTTTTTAGTTTTATAATGGATCTTTTATAAAAGGTTGGTACATTGTATTTTAATTTTTTTCAAATACATAAAAAAATATATGTATTATTGTATTTAAGTCGAAGAGTTTTTATAGAGACGTCGAATGAAGCGCAGCTTGGGATATGGACGGGACTAGCGGGGAGTCCAGATAGACTCGAGACTGCCCTGAAATCCGGCCCAAAATGATATCAGTACTTCTCAGCACTTAGAAAATTGGCCCAAACAAGCAACATTCAGTCGTCCGCGTCCGCCCAGGCACCAACCGAGCCACCGCAACGCTGATTCCGCCACCCCGACGGGAATCTGCGCGAGAGGTCGTGAACTCCGGACCGGCCACCGCCGCCCCCGCCCCCGCCCCCGGCCGAGCACCGAGGTCGAGCGGCGCGGAGATCCCCCACCGGGCGCTGGCTGCCTGCTCCACCCCTTCCGCCGCCTTTCCGCCTCGCCGAGCCGCAGCCCCGCCGCGGCGCCGCCCCACGGCCCTGCGTGGGCGTGCTCCGCCAGTCTGCCACTCCGCCGGCTGTGGGCGTGCCAAGCAGCTGACCGGGCCACCCGGCGGCCGCCCAGTGCTGGAGTGCCCCTATCCGCCTCTGGTCCCTTGCTAGCCTGCTCCTGTCTCTGCCTCCTTGTCCTTGGTGAGCTTGTGTTCTGAACTTCTCAATTGGATTTACTTCTGAACACTCATGCAAGTTTTCGATTCCGCACCTCTTGAATCGATCATGGTTTTCGATTCATGCAAGTATATATGTGAGCTCTGGATCAATTGTTCTTACCTTTTCTATTTTTGAAACTTACTAATATACTGTATGCCAATATCTAGCTCTACCAGAGTGATATATTATCGCTATACTTATAATTTGTTTTTGGCCGCAACTCCATTTGAACAATTGTATAATTCATTTAATGTAGAAATAGATGGTATATAAAGATCGCTATACTTTTTTAAATATATTATCGCAATTTGGTTAGTTTATAGTCATATATACCGAATTTTTTTTTCTTGATTTTACCGAATTGCATATGAAAATTTTTGACTAGGACTACCCTGATTTCAAATCCGGGTCCGCCGCTGGTTTGGGAGGACTCTTATTTTCTAGAGCTGCTGAATATTATATTTTCTGCGGCAAGGAAAAACTCAATCCGGAATTAGACACATGGGAAGAATCTGAGGGCATAGGTGAGCCGGACAACAGTATCAGACAGGTGAATTTCTGAAACACCGAAAGCATTTCGATCCATCCGTCTCCAAAGCCAGAACAAGGAATGGCGCAGAGAGCATTTGTGCTCTACTATAAGACTGGTCAGCATATTTGTGCTCTACTATAAGACTGGCTGTTGGTCAATTCATTCTCGTGAATCGTGATACCCGGGGAGCTAACGATAGTGCCAATGTGCCATCCACGTCGTGGCGCGCCCGGCTTACCATCCGATCTACGCCAGAGAAATTGTCATGAGCCTTTTTGTTATTTGTCAATGCGCCATCTTCAAATGCTGAGATCTGCATGCATATCCGCTTCCCAGTTCTGAATTTCTGAACACATTGGTGCGCCTCCACGAACCCCAACTGATAATAATTCAGTCGAAAACGAAAACGACAATGTTGTTGTGATCTTTAGCATCCGCGATCCGCGTGAGCCTTAAACAAGGTTTAACGCGTGCGGAGTACAATGCAACGCGATGACACAGCTTCGACAGTGCTGTATGCAACAGATTGCTACGGCGTATAGTAGCTTTAAGAAAGGAGACGTGCGTGCAACATGAACACGCAGCTAGCAGATCCAAACAGAACGACGATGCCCAGCCGCTTGCCAAGCAGCACGCAACGCATACAGACAGAGAGATTTCAGTTTCGGATACTTGACGAGATCTATATTAACGTCTCTGATTCTCCAAATAACGAAAGCTAAGTGACTGCCAAATGCCACCCCGTACTCCGTTGCCCTCGGAAACTGGCGGAGCACGCACGCCACACTGATGTGCCTCGGTCAGGTTCCCAACACTAAACACTAGGCTGATGCAGTGCATGATTGGCAAGCATAAACATAGTGGACAAAGCGATGCAGATGAATTCTCGGATACCAGGTTGCGCTGCAGGTTGGTAGCTCGTCGCACGTGGCAGTGTCAGCGTGTGATCATATCGTAGCCGTCGAATGGCGAGGGATGCGACGATGTCGCTGTAGGCCGGCGGACGAGACGACGCCATCCCGCCTGGCCTCGCATCAAAAAAGGCCCCGGGCACCAACCCCTGTGGCCGCGGCGGCATGTGCAGTGCAGGCGCGGCGAGGCGAGCGGAGCGAGAGAGGTGCGTGGGCGCGTGGCTGCAGCTGCAGCTGGCAGCGCACGGAGCAGACATGCTCGTGGTGCCGCGTGCGTCAGCGCCTGGGTCGTTTTCGGCCATAATGCCGGGCCACCATGCCAGGCGGGGTGGATCAGCTTCAGGATCGCCCCCTTTTCGGCGTGCTGGATGCGGCCTCAACGAGCACAAGGGAAGGGAAGGGAAGGACGGAGGATAACGTCTCCGATCTGGACGCCGGTCGGCGGTCGGATGGGACCGCGTCATGCTGATTGAGCCAAAAAACCATTGCACTGATTGATTGTTTGATGATTCTATCCGTGCTTGATAGTGCTACAGCGAGATGGTACTACGTTGATGGGAATTGGCCTAGTACTCGCTTGGATCCGAACAAAAAAAAAAAACATTGCACTGATTGATTGGTGATTCTGATCCGTGCTTGATAGTGCTACAGCGAGGGCGTACATTGATGGTTATGGGACTGTAGTATCGCTTGCAGTTCCGTTCCGCGGCAGGACAAGAACACATGGACGGTCTCGCGTGCGCTGCCGGCAACGTTACCCATCATCCTCGGCTCATCGGCGGCCGGGAGCGACCAGAATTGCGGCGCCGCTCTCTGGACGGGAAGGGCGGCTCCGGCTGCAGCCGGCCAGCCGCCGCCTGCCTTTGGGTAGTTCGGCGGAAAAAAACGTCGTGCACAGCACAAAGCACAGGCACAGCAAAACCACTCGTGGTTTTTGTTCCTTGCTTGCCTCGTCGGTTTCTCTAGCGCGAGGGCAAGTGACGCGACAGGGTTGGGGTGGGGGTGGTTCACTTGGTCTCGGAGTTTACTCTAAAATACCTGTATATTATATTTAAAAATATCTAAAAATTTTAAAATTTTATATACCAATAATAATATACTAAATAAACATTGTATCAAATTTTAGGATTCAAATACATTTTATAAAAATTCATATGAAAAAATAAATTTTATCCACTAGAGAAAAAAATCATGATGGCTGAATTTTATTAATTTTATCCATATTTTTATAAAATATGTTTAAATCTTAAAATTTGGTACATTACTATTGATGTATAAAGTTTTAAAATATTTAGACACATCTAAATATGATATGCAAGTATTTTAAAGTAAAATCCGTATACGCTCTTACGTACGTGGATGTATTTGAGGCTGCTCCCGCCGTTTTCTTCTTCCCCGGTCTACTCGTGACGGCTTCTGCCGACCTCGGCCTCGATTCTGTACTCATGCCGATGTGATGTGAGCAAAAGGGCAAATCAATACGCCGGAGATCAACCGAAAGCAGCATCAAGCGTCGTCACGCACGGGAAAAACTAACCTACCATGGAATTCCAAGGCGTTCCCTGTCGATTATCTCGTTGTGGCCATCCCTGGCGCTTTGACGGGGGCTGATTGCTGAAATTTTGTCCAGGTCACAATCTCATCCGTGCAGTGGCAATGGCCGCTAGTTTTTTTTTTCAGCCATTCCTGTGTATACAGTACTCGTTTCCAAGCTCTTCAATAAAGTAAGAGCCGACGAGTAAACAATCATCCCTTTCACTTGCTCCCGTACGTCGTTTTCCCGTGCACGTCGTGCCGGCTTGGTTCTGCCGACTTGCATCTACTCCTACTCTACAAAATCAAAGCATGACGCTACGAACAGGATATTGTTCAAATAAAATCCTAGCGAGAGACATGTGCGTTGTGAGGTAGTACAACCTATACAATGGATGGATTTTTAAGAATTCCGTATCATCTAATATCTCGGTGTTCCGGCCGTTCCTGACGCTTTGGCCCGTGCCTATTGCTGTGATTACTCCAGGTCTCATCCGTGGTGATGGGAGGTAGGCTTCTTTAATTCACAGCCATTCGCTGCTAATGTAGTGGTGCTGTCTCGATTATTGGTGTTTACTGGCTCTTGGCACCTTATGTGCTTTTTAAATATGCAATCCCCGAATGGTCTACAAGCACCTTGATGTGATACATGGTCCTTTTTGTTACTAGCTACTCCATCAGTTTTATAAAGATTGCGCTTCTAACTTTTTCTTAGGTCACCATGCCTACTTTTAACCATCAATTCCTATAGGTCCATGTTTAACACACAAATTAACATATGAATAATCTATTTTAAAACAATATTTTCTTCACCTCATATTATAAGACATTTTGACCTTTTGAGAACATAAATTTTGCTTTGTATTTAGATATACATTATGTTTAGATGTATAATAAAAAACACTGTATGTCAAAAAGCAAAATTGTTGTATAATTTGGAATTGATGGAGTAAATCATATGAACCTAAACTATACAGATTATTTTAAAAATTACAGTGATAGGATAGAAATGTTAGACTCTGGATAAAATCAAAATAATAATTAGAGCTTGTCTGGAATTTGTTTCATCCATTATGCTCCACAAACTGTATCGTCAAGTGGCTATAAAAAGACCCTATCCCTCTGTCTTAAAAAGAAAGACGACGTGACAAGCGTGCAACTTAAACCTTTTCAGCTTTGACTAGGTTTATATAAAATAAGTGCAATATTTATATCTCTATAAATAAATTTATTAAAAAAACTAGACTTAAAGATTTTTTCGATGATTACTAATTACTAAGCATAAATATTTATATGTTTTAATATATAACTGCCGACAGTTTGAAAATACTGACTTCTCGAAAAACGAGAATGATATTTATTTTGGGACGGAGGGAGTATAGTTTTTGCAGCATCTCGTTAGGTGCTCTCTATTGTGAAGAGGCAAAATTTGTATAGCTATATTTATTTGACTGCAAAACATAGAGCATATAACAATCTCAAATAGATCCTTATGCTTGTTTACCCGAACTCATGTATAAAAAAGATTCATTCAAGAGCACACCTTTCGCAAAGAAACTCTAAATGTTTTTCTCCTCACTCCTTTCTCAAGTGGAGTGCCATCTGTTGTAAGGGCCGTCACGGATTTAACTACGATCTTTTGTCATTTGTCATTGTCAAAACAGGACTCCCGAAGCCGAAGGTGGTGGAAAAAGTAAAAAAAAGAGGTAGAAATCTGTTAAGCATGCCATCTCATCCGGCCATCTGCTGCCGATCGCGTCGCGTGCGTGACGGACCTCGTCATCGTCACCGCACCGGGGTTTCCGTTCCGTGCTTCTTATCCCCGTAACGCCGTCCCGGGGCCGCCACGCCGTCGCGGCGCACAGGCGCCAACGAATCCCCTCGCCCCGGCGGGGCCCGCCACCTTTACCTCCCCCGAGAATCCTACCACTCTACTACTCCTACTACTGGTATTAAAGCCGCGTCGAGCCGAGCGGCCGGCGCGTCTCTCCTCGCGCTAAACAAAGGAAACCGTCCGTCCCCCGAAGCCCAAAGCCAAAAATTCCCCCACGCCCACAAAGGCCGCATCCTCCCTCCTGCTCTGAACCCTCCTTCCTCCTCGCGAATTCGCCGGCCGGGCTTTCCCAAATCGGGGCGTCAATCGGGTTGCTGGGTCTCGAAGCTGAGGTGTGTTCCGGTCCGTGAGGTATTCGTTGATCCCCGCCTGAAGGCGCCGAATTTCCGGCCGTTGCTGGAGCGGTGTTGGGCGAGGCTGTGGCGGCCGGCTCGGCGGGGCCTGGATCCGGCTGAGTTCCGGCGACAGATCGGGTTCTTGGAGCAGGACATTACTTCGTAGTCTTGAGGTATCCGTAGCTGCGCTCGTGGTGGCCCTTTCTTGAGGTGAATCCTTGTCTTATTGGATAAGTTCTATGTAATTGAATTATTTATCTATCTGCCGAGTCATAGTTAATTCTCCTATCAGTTTTAATGGCTTGCCATCGTGTTCAAGCATTATTTACATTTTGGAAGTAATAGTACTGCCTAGCAATTTTAGAAGTACAGGATTTTAGTGATATTTTTTCGTCTTCTGTCTGATATAAATATGCGATGTTGTTTTTCTAGTTTAGTTCAGTTCGTTTCCTACATCAAACTTGTGCGATTCATGTCGTTTGTACTAGCTTTGCTTTCCCCGTCGAATGCGTTGTTTACTATAGTTTGTTGCGTCCTTTGCTTCAGGAAACCGATTGCGTTCGAAGACCTGAAGATTTATTAGCTGGACCACACCATTCTTGACAAATAAAAGATTCAGCTGTTTCTTAGCAATTTCTGAAGAAGCAGATAGAGACGACTTTGAACCGGGCGATGCATACCAAGGCTCGAATCCACGCTGACCCGGTCCTGGAGTTTGACCAATTCGACAGCTTGCCTGACTCTCTTGTGCTGCTGATCCTGAACAAGCTCGAGGACGTGCGTTCACTCGGCAGGTGCTCTGCCGTGTCCAAGCGATTCAGTGGCCTGGTTCCCCTTGTCCACGACGTGCGTGTCAAGATTGACCACGTTGTGACCGTGGACGGTGACTCTGATGACGCTACGAACCTGTCGTCGCCGAAGCCCCACAACATCATCTCACATTTGTTCAAGCTGATGCTGTTCGCGATCGCCAAGCCCTTCCATGATATGCGGAGTCCCAATAGCTCAGGGCGGCCGCTGTTCCCTCAGCTCTCCCAGCATTCGCCTGTGCAGGTGCTCAAAAACTTCTCCCATGTTCGCAATCTTCAGGTGGAGCTCCCCTCTGGAGATGTTGCCGTCGAGGAGGGGGTTCTACTGAAGTGGCGAGCTGAATATGGCAGTACGCTTCAGAATTGTGTGATCCTGGGTGGCACCTTGGTTGATCGCAAGGCTGCTGCCCATGGGCATGAGCCATTGTCGGATGACAATGGAAGCATGCCTGAATCTTTCTATACCAATGGTGGGCTGAAACTCCGCGTTGTATGGACCATCAGCTGTCTGATTGCTGCATCGACAAGGCATTATCTTCTCCGATCAATCATCAGTGACCATTCAACGCTGAGGAGCCTGGTCTTGGCAGATGCCGATGGGCAGGGCGCACTCTCCATGGGGGCAGACCAGCTCAAGGATTTCAGGGAACACCAGTTGTCAGCCTCGCCATGTTCTAAGAGGACACAGGTACCGGCATGCAACATGAAGCTGAAGTACGCTCAGTACCTCGAATTGCCTGGCGGCTTGGCATTGCAAGGTGCCACCTTACTTGTCATCAAGCCTGCAAGCGATGGTAGCAACAGTGGTCATGGCAACCGGAAGGAAGTTGACGCCTTTGTTTCAGGCGCATTCGATGGACCCTTGAGGTTTGCTGCGAAGGCGCTGATGAAGAGGCGCACCTATCTCCTAGAGATGAATGGGTTCTAGAGACCTTGAATTGCCATGTATCTTGCTTTTTGGTGCTTTCTATGAAGAGGGGCATCTATCTCCTGTCTGATATTTGTACAGTGTAACCATGGTAGAGGATGATATCAAATTATTGACTAAGCTAAGCATCCCTACAGAAAATTGAGATGTCTGGTTGTGCACGATGGCAGCACACCGTTTGTGCCTGCTGAAAACCCGTGTAGCATGAAGTATGTGCCCGTTGATTCGGCAGCAAGTTCTGCAATGAAGGCAAAGGCTAGCAATGTCTGTTCGTCATCCCTAAAAAAGAAGCTGCTATCATTCACCTGCTTGAATATACCCCAGTTCTTACCTGCCTGAATATACCTCAATTTTTCTCATGTCCCTGCAACATAAGTCCAGCATGCATCATTCCAGACCCACTCACCGGTCATAATTTTTAATCCTTATCGTTATTAAAAGAAAATTTTAATTCTAACCCTAGTTATAACTAACCCTTTTGACCGCACCAAACCCCCTGATGCGACAAATATGCCTCTCCATCAGCGCGCCTTTGCAGCAAACCTTTCAGCGATGTGGTACTACTGAAACCGTTTAGGCTTCGTTTGACTGAACGTGGAAATCAACCACGTGTGCTGTCATTGACGCATGGAACGGGTGAACCCAGTCCCGTCACCCAATCTCTCTCCCACTAATCCCCTCTCACTGTGTATTCGGATGGTCGCACGGAGGTCTGAGCGCTGATAGCCTGATATACCCCAAACCACAAGCAGCCAAACGAGGCCTTAGGGTGAAATAGTCAAATAGCAGTATCAAGATTCGGAGACTCGGAGAGACACGAACATACTGTACAATTTTTCACATGGATAAGGATGTCTTGTGCCTATTATCATTTGTATTGTGTCTGTTAACATATTATCGAACTACTTCCCTAAACCAAGATATGAGAGTGGGCACAAATTAGCAATGAGTTTAATTATTAGTTATCCATGAAGCACTTTGCCCTCAAATCCAACTATGACAACTTTTTAGTGTACTTAATGTTTTCATTTCCTTGATTGGATTCTTGAAATGGGAATAATGAACGTTCTTACCAAATCTTAGAGATCGTAAAGTTCTTAAAGTGATTGAGTAGTCAATGAACTTCTATATATGAAGAGTCCATGGCCGCTGATACGCAAGGTATTGCATTTCACGGCATAAACATGAATTCAGAACCTAATAACTACAGTGCAACAAAAAATATATTTCTTTTTAAACTACAGAATGTGCAACAAAATTTCTCCCTGAGGCCGAATGGTGGAGCGCCGGGTGAAGGATCGGCGCCTCCTTCGTCCTGCCGCTTAGACGACGTCGTTGTGGAAGATATATCGATAGAGATAGCTTTAATTATCTTTCTCTTGACCGTTGAATTGACGATCACATATCTCCCGTAGGCCTAGCCGTAGAATTCTCCGGCGGTGAAGAAAATAGAGTCGGCATACGGAAGACTGGACGGGGTACGTGGCTAGCTGCCGCGGATCGGACATGCCCGAAGCATTCTCATCGATCCCGCCGGGTCGTGCGGCTACGCCTACGGCAACATGCGGCTAGCGCGTGGTATTGGTACGAATATTTTTACTATAGACACGACTAAAATCTGACACTTCTTGAATCTTGACTTTCAAGAACTCCGCAGTCGGCACTCTTAAAAATCAACCAACCTCTCTGATCGATCATCGACAACAATGCGTTGCGACTTGCAGTAGCGTCTAGAAGCAAAGCCACTACTATCTACAGTACAAAACAAGCTTTTGGTGCATCACTATTGAACACGATATCATGTTATGAACTAAATTACTTAATAAACGGTTGTCATGAATCGCAAATAATCCATCTTGCAATATCAAGGTAGCTTTTACCGCTCTACTTTCATTTAATGAAACACGGTATATATGTGTCTCAATGGCACGGCTGAGAAAAAACATAAACCGCTGCAACTCCTGTAAATACCAACAACTACATTTCTGACCTACTGGTTTAAACCATGAATTGTTCTGAATCTTGTGGTGGTGGAACATGTGTACACCAATAAAGAAGAACTCGTACTTATAACAATATTCAAAGAACAAGAACATTAAACGTCGGATGATTTGGTTTATAAGGTTACTATAAAAGCTGCATTCCCAAATTATCTCTGATACGAACACGGTGCACTGACATAGACAAACTTGGACCATGTTTGTTGGGTCGCCTACGTCTCCCAAAGTCTTGATGGACGAAGCCCATCCATGCGTACTGGTACTGCCGCCCTGACACGTTGATTTGGCCGTGCGCCCGCGCGTGCCGGTGGTGCAGCGCCATGCCATACACGTAACACACGTACGCCTGACCGGCGCCCTTGATCTGTTCTCAGCTCACCGCACCGCTGGAACACACGTACGGCATGTATCTATAAATACCCAGCAACACATGAACCTCCTCATCCAACCTCAGAAGTCACAGCACGCACATACTGCACATCTGGGCTTCAGAACTTGCTTGTGAGCGACCGACTGACAGTACGTGCACTACCGTGCACGGCTAGCTTAGCAACCATGGCGTCGTCGTCTCTGGCCAAGTCATCGTCCTTCGTTCTCCTCCTCGCCGTCGCTGCCCTGTTCGCCGCCTCCGCCGCGGACGCGGCCACCTTCAACGTCATCAACCACTGCAAGAACACGCTGTGGCCGGCGGCGCTCCCGGGCGGCGGCGCGCGGCTGGACCCAGGCAAGACGTGGACGGTGCAGATCCCCGCGGGCACGGCGCACGCGCGGATCTGGGCGCGCACGGGGTGCAGCTTCGACGGCAGCGGGCGCGGGACGTGCCAGACGGGCGACTGCGGCGGCGCGCTGGCGTGCATCGTGTCCGGGAGACCCCCCGCGACGCTGGCCGAGTACACGCTGGGCAACCCGGACTACATCGACATCTCCCTCGTCGACGGCTTCAACGTGCCCATGTCGTTCCAGTGCGGCGGCAAGGGGCCGAGCTGCAGGGCCGACGTGAACGCCAAGTGCCCCGCCGCGCTCAAGGTGCCCGGCGGCTGCGCCAGCGCCTGCGAGAAGCTCGGCGGCGACACCTACTGCTGCCGCGGCCAGTACACGGACAAGTGCCCGCCCACGGATTACTCCAGGTTCTTCAAGGGGCTGTGCCCGGACGCCTACAGCTACGCCAAGGATGACCAGACCAGCACCTTCACCTGCCCAAAGGGATCCAACTACGATATCGTGCTCTGCCCATGAGTAGTAGTGGAGTACAACTACATAGTACGCGTATAAGCGTGGCGATATTGTTATCGCACGTGGAGTAGTTAGTAAATAAAGTGCTTATTGCGTGCAGTATGTTACCTCACGAATAAGGCCTTGCTTTACTGGCCATCGATCACTTGCAACATCTGTTTGTCTATGAATAAAAGGAAAGATTGCAAAACAACCCAAGGTGCAGGTCTCATCGGAAATCCATGCTTCATATCCGTGATACTGACTAACGCGTGTGGCATTCAATTCAGCCATGTACCGTAACGCGTGATGCTGACTTTGTCGAACACCCACCGTCGACATGTGCGCCGTCCCCTGTCGAGTCTGGTGATACTAGCTGACTTCTTTGGCGTGCTTGAAGGCCTCGGTAGCGTCAGCGAAGTAGCGGGGTGCGTAGCCCTGTCTGTTCTTGGCAGGCTCGACGCGATCCGGAAAGCCGTGGAGCTGCCTCCGCGACCGTGCCTGCTTCACCATCCTGTCGCCGTTCGCCTCCATGGCGTCCACGCCGCTGGGTCGGGTAACCTCCGGCCTTCTCTTTCCTGCTGCTTTCAGCGCGCTGCTGCTCTGCTGGGTGCCGGCCGGCTGCACGGCGCCGGGAGGCCGCAAGCTCCATGGCCATCCGCGCAGTTTCCTCCGTGCGCCGGCGCCGGGAGGCCGCAGTCCCCATGACGACCGTCCGTTCGGCTTCGTTCGTGCGTGCGCAGTGCGGGGGCACGGCGGCGGGGTCTCTCCGAAATCTTTTGTCTTGCTTCGGATTCGGAAACGGGTGGGCGGTCCTCGTGTCGGTGGTCTGGATTTATAGATGGACAAATTCGTGGATGGATCGGTCGATCTTTCTGGAGGAACCTGGAAGCCGCCGCCGCTCCCGCAAAACCCCTTGCCGCCTCCGCCTTTCCCTCCGCACCTCCTTGCCGGCCGCCGGTCTCCACGGTCTTCTTGGGTAAGGCACCTCATCACCTTACAAATCCCCCGATTTATTCTCACAGAGGTTGGAATTCCCCTGGCCTTTTCTAATTTAATTTTCTGATCTGCTGTCTCAAGGTCGCCATGACCGCCGCGGCGGCCGCCGCCTCCTGGGTGCTTCTGGAGCCCTACGTCTTCCGCCGGGACGAAGACAAGTCCTTCCCCGACGACACCGTGGCGCCCATCAAGGCGTCCGGCATCACCTCCTGGGGTGCCAACTTCCGCATCGCCTTCTCCCTCGTCGATCCCCGTCCATCTCCCGCCTCTACGCACAGCTGCCAGGCTTTCCGGATCCCAGCGTGGAGAACCCCTTACATGTGGTGGCGACCCACCGCCACCTTGCCCTGCTCGAAATCACCACCACGCCGCCTTCTGAAGGTTTATTTTAGGACTTCTTCATCTTCAAACCCAACGAGAACAAGCCTTCCTCATCCTCGCTAATAGCGCTCCCCCTTGTACCGAGCGCAAGTATGATTTCCGCGGCAATCTCTGCCGACATCGTAGGCCTTCCAATGCTCGTTCCAATGATCCTCCCCGCCGGATGGATCCGATATCCACGGGCCTATGGTGCGGAGACAAAGGGCAGGAGTTCGTGGTGGCAGAGCTCACTGTTTTCGTACCCACCCGTGACCACATCCGCACGAAGGCCATTGCTGACATCTGCTTGCTGCGCTCCTCCTTCACTGACGATCAGCTTGGCCGCCGCAAATGGGACACCACGTGTGTGGAAATCCTGTCCACTACTGATGATGATCTCTGGAAGCTCTCCTGCTGGCATACTCACGCCGTCATCCCCTTCCAACGATGGCTGTGTTGGATCAGCTACCACCAAGGCATCCTCTTCTGTGACGTGTCCGAGAAAGTGGCCGCGCCTCCTGTCTCCTTCTTCTGGTTCCCTCCGGACGAGTACTCTCTTACCAGCATCATCCAAACCCCGTGCAGCGGCAACGGTGGCGTGTCCGTCGTCGACCATGGCCAGCTGCTCAAGTTCGTCTATGTTGCCCACCATGATAGGGGGCCTGCCTATGGAGCGCTCGAACCCGGCACTGGTTTCACCATCACCTGCCACACCCTCGCGGTGTTACACGGCAGCATGGAGTGGAAGTTGGACTACACTGTCACCTCTGATGAACTCCCTGATCGCTTTCGACGGGGGCTCCCCATGTTCCCTCGAGTCGACATTGACAGGCCACATGTAGTGCACTTCCTTTTCATTGAGTTTGGAAAAGCCTACGGGAAGATGTCGGTGCTCTCCATTGACATGAACAAAAAGTATGTGGAGTCATGTCGTGTGTACATGGATTGGAATGAGCCCACTGACGACATTGACTTCTTCATATTAAAGCGCTATTCTCCCAGTCCCACGCCCTTCCTCTCTTGTGAGTTCCCCAGGTTCTGCAATTTATCAAGGTATGTAATATGGCTGCTGCTCTTTTGTAAATAACTCAATAGATTTTGATTCTGCCGGTTCCATATTTGAATGTTGCTGCAAGTTTGTGTACATGGCTTCAATCTTGCAATGTTGTCATTTCATATGTTGTAGTGTAGCCTCTTTCTCCTACGTAGCCTGCAACATACTAAACATTTGAGCCAAAGCTTATGATTGGAACATCAGAGCTGCCTGCCAATATATGCTTTCTTTTATATGCTCTTGGAAATTACTAGCAGTTACTACCATTTAACCTTCAATGTTATCTTTTTTTGTTGCAATTCTTTCCTAAGTAAACAAATTACTGTTAGGTTGATCTCTCACCAAGATGGCCCAACGGCCACTTGGGCCTTGACCTCACGCCCTGATCGGGGGCGTCCAGTCCTTAGACGGCCGGTGGGCCCCCGTCGCACGGTGCTTATAAGAAGAGGTGGGGGCCACTGGCTCTAGACATGAGGTTCACCGCCGCCAGCGCCCCTCACTGAGAAACCCTACCGATCGGGAAGCACTGCCAGCGACGGGAAGCTCCACCAGCGCCGCCATCTTCCCCGACCGACGCTGCCCGTGCGCAGACTTCACCGAGGAACCAGTGATGGCTAGTACCGGATCACAACGGTATGTCTCTCTACTCCATCTCCTTCTCCCTCTATCTCTGAATCGTGCACCATCACCATGATGTTCTATTTGATTTACTCAATATAAAAGTGCGATTACCCTCTGATCTACACCTAGAATAATCCACGAATTCTAACAATGATATCAGAGCTCGGTTATGTATGGTTCTAGTGTGTGGATTGAGTTGGGGAAATAGATCGAAGAGAATTTTAGAAGAACAGAATAAATCGAGTCGATTAGAAAGAAATCCCCAAAATAAGAAACCCTAACCCTAATCAACAAGAAAGGTCAGATCGGGGTTGGGGGGAGTAGAAATGAAATGAATAGATCGATTCATGCGGATCGGGGAAGAACTCCCATGAACAAATGAAACCCTAACCCTATTGAACAGATCTGGGGAGCCACGGGTTATTCCCTACCTAGGGATCGACCGCTAGGTCACCGGCACCGGCCAGCACCATGGCCGCCACGCGGCACGATCGTGAGGAAAGAACAGATCGGGTTGGGGTAACAAGAAATGAGAAAGAACCACAACCGATTCCAACGAATTGGAAAGAATCAAATCAAACTCTGACGAAAACCCTAACTCTACAGAACCCAAACCCTAACCTCAGATCTGGGAGAAGGGAGAAATCCCAACAGATTGATGAAGAAGCATTGAAACCCTAGCTTGGATCAAAACCAAAGAAAAGGTCGGATCGAGGGAACCGGGACTTACCTGGCACTCCCTCCCGGCTGTCGTCACCGTGGCATCGAACATGAACACGAGCCGCCGCGAGTAACAACCGCCGATGGTACCGCTCGCAGACTGCGTGCTCAGCCTTGGGCGAGCACACACGTCGGCGAGAGGACCTGCGGCGGCGCCGGAACTCCATCCGCGCGGCTACTGCTGCTTCTGTTCGACTGCGGCGCAAGAGAAGAAGGGGACGAGAGACTGAATAAGCTAGGGTTTCGAACTCAGCTGGCGAATCAGTAGTTTTGATCCTCCGAGATCCGCTCGCGATCGTCGGATGGAGGTGAACTGTCGTGATGCGCCGTTGCTATCGGGCCAATTTTGGCCCAGGCGAGCGGCCACGCGGCTCTTACGCGGACCGAAATGACCAACGGGCCGATTCATCGGTTGCGGCCCATGAACAAACAGTGTCATTTTCGAATAAAATTTTGAATTCCTGAATCTATAAAAAAAGAAAAAAACGGCCGATGGGCCGAATCGTTTGCCGATGGGCCGCCAACTGTCGTGCTCGCGTGCCCGCTACGAAAATGGGCCACGGGCCGTTTCTGTTGGCAGGTTGAATGAATGATATTCGGCCAGAAATGAATAGTAACACCTATGAATTTCCAGAAATCATTTTGAAATGAATTTTTGAATGAATTTAAATCAAATTTGATACGAATTTTCTATACAAATTTTATTCAACGATAATTTTTTCCAGAGAACAGTAATGAATTGGAACTTTTCTGGAAAATTGAATTATGATTTTATGCTCATGTTTCCACTGCGAATTCTGAAATAATTGTTGCTCATTAATTTCGAACCAACGAGAGAATTTGATTTTGAAAATTGAATATATGTATACATTATTATAATATTGTTATTATTTCGACCAACGTTGACTAATGGCAATATTATAATGGTATTGATGGATTTAATTTGAAGAACAGTCATTGTTATTTAGAAAAATATTGAAAAGTTTATCCTTGAATGGATGAATAGATGGTTATTCAGAAAATGTTGAAAGGCCCATTCTCCAATTAAATTGGAACAAGTGAGAAATTTTTTGATTGAAAGAAATAATTATATGAATTACGATATTATTATTTTTTGACCAACGTTGATGATAATAATATTATAAGATTATGATTTTGAATCTCTGATGAATTTTGCATCTTAGAGACCAATTTTTCAGAGAATAGAAAAGGTCAAGAAATGCTCATGAAATAGAAGAATGTTTTTTTGTGTTTCCGCTGCAACAATGATAATTATCCTCTAATTAAATTTGAATCAATAGGAGAATTTAATTTTAAGAAGATATATTTTACTAAGTTAATTGAATTTCATATGGTGATTCCATTTCTGCCCAACGGTGATGTGAAATTAATATAGAATAATGTTGTTTTATTCTATTTCTGCCCAACGGTGATGTAGAATACAACGTAAAGATTCTAAAGTTTAATGAGCATTTCGATGATTATTGTTGAATGTTTTTAGATAAAGAACTTACTGCTTTTGAAGGCAGAAAAGAGAATGAGCTAGGTACTTATGACTCAGAAGATGAAAAGTGTAAGTTTTGCATTAAAGAAAATTATCATATAAGGGGCAATGTTCTCTTTATGAATTGAAAGAAAAGGATTCAGGTGCATTGATCTAAGAAAAGAAGATAGAACAATGAGAGTTTAGTTTAAGAAATGACTTTTATGAATAATAAGAGTGTAGTTTAACAAATGTGTTTTATGTACTCCTTCTATGAACCATGATAAGAGATGTAATATGCTATGTAACTTTTAATTTTAATTGTCATGATATGAAATGTAATGAGTTATACACATGTTTAATTTGACCAACATCGGATTAAGCATGGTTAAAGAGTATTTGTGTAACAACCCAAAAATTCGAACTACAAAATTTTTTTCGACAAAACCCTGAATGATGTGGTGCGACATGTCATCATCTACCCCTTACATATGCATCAACCCTAGCATGTCATGCATGGCATTCATATGCTGCAAATTAATTAACATCTCATAACCATGCTCTATGTTCACATGTTATATTTTAATGTTTCAATTGTTCAATCATCATGTTGCATTAAAAAGAGTGATTTGGATTCTTATTTGGTTTATGTGTTGATTATTAAAAAAATGACAACATAATATTTATTTTGATAAATAAATATTAAGGGAATAATACCCTAGCATTATTTGGGCCATGTATGCTCACTATTTTGTTGCACAAATTTAGCACACCATACATATATAAGTATATATAAAAATATATTTAAAAATGAAAAAGAAAAAGAAAAAAAAAGAAAAGGAGGAGACCGGCCCGAGCAGCCAGCCGGCCCGCACGCGCGCTCGCCTGCGCTCGCCGCTCGACCCCGCGCTGCGCGGCCCAACCAGGCCGACGGCCCAGCAAGAGCCGCGCGCGTCCGCGCGCCGCACCGAGCCTCCGTTGCCGATGAGTCGCTGACGATGGGGCCCCGAAGTGGGATCCACGTGTCATCGCGCCCGCTGAGGTCACCCGACCGGCCGCGCGTGCTCGCGTCAGCACTGTTCCCCGGCGTCGCTCCTAAGCAACATGCCTCGACCGCTCGATCCAGTGTCGCCCCGCATCGACGCGCGCCCGCAAGCCACCTGGACCGACCAGCCCGCGTAAAGTTCCCACGGCCGCAGGCAAGATTCTCCGCGCGCGCGAGCACCTGCGCTGTCGCCGCAGTGGAACGCTGCCGCCGTAAAGAACTTCGACACCCAGCGCTACCTAGCCCCCTCTCGCTGTTCTCTGGACCCAGATCGAGCCTCAGCTGCTGACATGGACATCCCTTGGCCGCTTGATCAAGCAGAAGCCGTGATCGACCGTCCGTCAGCTACCTACCACCGCATCCGCCCTATAAAGCAAGCACCCCGGTACCCTAGGGTTCCTAGGCCGCCGCCACCGCTCTGGTGGAGCCCAATTCCGCCTTGTCAGCCTCGATTGGAGAAGAGCTGAAGGAAGGGGGAAGAAAGGAGTCGGGGAAGAAGAAGAAGCCGCCGCCGGAGTTGGGGAGGAAGACCGTCGACTCGGAGCCGCCGCTGCTGCGTCAGGAGTAGGAAGGAGGAGCAGTACCATGAGCCGGAGCCGCTTGGACTTGTACCGCACCTCCATCCTCTTCGACCCGTCGGTGAGCACCGCCATCGCCGCTCTCTCGAACCCTCCGCCGTGTTGTTGGCCATGGCACTCCGCCGTGAGCGCGTAGGCCCAGGTCACTACCGACCTCACTAGACACACCCGCACACACACGAGACTAGCCGAGCCTCTTGGACCACGGCATCGGGAGGATGCCGGAACAGAAGCCACCCAGTTCATTGCCGCGCGCCAAGCTCCGCCATGGCGAGATCACCCAGCCGCCTTTCCGTTGAGCCTCGACCTCCATTGTTTCTGGATCCGCGCTCGCCTTGATGAGACGGACCCCGTGCACACCCTAGCTCCGCGTTTGCCTCGCCAGAGCACCGACCCGAACCACCTTGTCGTCGACATGTCAGTACGTTGCCGCTCCAGAACGCCGCCGTTCACCGTCGTTTCCTGCCACCATCGACCACCCTCGAGGAGCAGGAAGAAGTCGGGAAGCTCCACCGTGACGAGCTGCATCGAGTGGGCAAGATGGAGACCGTGGACCCTCTCGGAGTGCCGTTGTCGTGCACCGAGGACCTGTCGAAGCTCCGCCGTGGGAGTTGCTGCCCACGCGGACTCCGCCGTGTGTTTTGGTCACCGCCGGCACCTCGAGCAGGTGTTGCGTGACTCCAACCGTCCATCTACGCCACCAATTGGAGCAGGAGTGACTCGGTGTGAAGTGTACATCGAGCGCCGTCGCCATCGAGCCGCCGTCCGCCGTAGAGCTCGTCACCGGAAGCAAAGCTACCGCCCTGAAGCCCGTCAACGTGACCGTCGTGAAGTCCCGAAACCGATGGGCGGGTTAATGGCGCCAGAGATCCTTTGTGGCACCAGGAATCGAGGGTTTCCCCGCCGCCAATCGCCGAGGAGGAACTCCGCGTTCGAGCCGATCTCGTTCGAGACAGATCACGCGCTCGAGCTGAACCTCGAGTTTGACCCTTCGACAAACCGACCCTCGAGTTTGACCCTTCGACAAAACGACCCTCGAGTTTGACACCTCGATGCGCTGACCCTCGAGTTTGACACCTCGATGCGCCGACCCTCGAGTTCAACACCTCAAGCACCGTCACCCTCGAGCGCTGTCCGCCGTAAAGCACGTCGCCGGAACCAAGCTCCTGACTTGATGACCACCTACGTGTCCACCTTGACGACCCGAGGACGATGCACGGGTTAGCGAAGTCCTGGAGCAGCGCCTCGCCGGATGTTTAACCTCGCTGTCACCGGCCGAGCACCGTTGTGGAAGCAGAGCAGTTTTTCGTCTTCGACCATGCCCTCAAGAGCATACCCTCGAGAGTATACTCCTCGAGACCGTAACCCCTCGAGAGCATACCCCTCGAGACCGTATCCTCGAGACCATACCCCTCGAGAGCATACCCTCGAGACCGTAAACCCCGAGACCGTACCCCCTCGAGACCTAATCCTCGAGACCGTAACCCTCGAGACCATGCCCCTCGAGACCGTAACCCCCTCGAGACCTGCCCCTCGAGACCTAATCCTCGAGACCGTACCCCTCAAGAGCATACCCCTCGAGAGCATACCCTCGAGACCGTAAAACCCGAGACCGTAACCCCTCGAGACCTAACCCTCAAAACCGTAACCCTCGAGACCGTAACCCCTCGAGACCATAACCCCTCAAGACCGTAACCATCGAGACCTTACCCTCGAGCCCTTTGTCTTTTTAGAAAATGGTTAAATCTTTGAAAATTTATATCTAATTCATACGAGTTCAGAAAATTATGATCCACATATCCAAATTTTCTATAAATCGAGCCCTATCTATCTAGGCTATGTTTGAGTGTATTTGGATCTTCTATTTTGCATTCGTTCTTTATGCTAATCTATAGGGGTCGCTTCTGCGACCGTTAAATCTCGTTACAGGCTCGAGCGAGGACAAGTCTGATGACAGTGACTACCAGGAGAAGTTCGACAGCTACGTCAGTGAAGGTGCCACACACCATCCAACCTCGTAGATCCCATTACGCATGACAACTATAGTATGGCTAGTGCTTTACATTCATGTTGCTATAATGCTATGCCTGTGCTAGGACTGCATGATAGAGTATTTATTTGATGAGCCCTACCTTGTTGTAAACTATCACCTGCTTACCCGCTGTTATGATAGCCACCTGCTTATCTGCTATACTTATATTTCTATACTTCACTCGCTTACATTTTGATGCGACGTGATGAACTCGGGGAAGGCCTGGAGGGTGCCAGGCTGGATGTGTGAGTTGATGTTTTAGATGAGCATGTGAGCTGATGATGTTGTATCCGGGTTTGGGGTGGGGCTTACGGCAGGGAGTAGGGTGAGGGTTGAGTCGATCGAGCCGGGATCTACAACGAGCTTTTGGAGCAAGTCTTGCCAGGGAATGGTTCTGGACATTCCCATGAGAGGAGCCTGTGGCGGGCTAACTGAGATGTGATGGTGGTCCTTGGGTGTGATCCTCTGAGAGGTGGAGCCCGGGATGAAGGTGCCGTGGTAGCACGTTAAAGATAAACCCTGATGAAGATATCCCGGTTTGGTCAAATCTAGGAACTGTTGCGCTGGTATCCGGACCTAGGAATCTCTTGCTTTCTACTCGCTCTCCATGGGGGGGAGACGGTCGAACCGCTGGATAGGTCGATGCCACTACTGCTAGGCAAGAAGTGATATGAAGGTATATGCATGGGATGGAGCTAACACCCTACTGAGACGATCATGGCACCCCCTTCGGGAGTGGGTACATGGCATGGCATCCTCTTCGGGAGCGGATACATGCTCTCTTCATAGTTCCAGTGATCCAGTGCTGGATGGTAGAGTGGCATCGCCTATGGCAGTAGGCGCCCGGAATCTGCCTAGATGCGCGCGTGCATCGATGATGGTTATCTGGTGGATTAGTGAAACCTCTGCAGAGTGTATGGTTGATCGATCGATATATGTGCCGAATCCTCGGCTATGGACCTTTCCTATGTTTTGCATGCACCAGACTAGTGAGTGGAGTGTTCTACCTTCCTCTGAGTGTGATTTTCGGCCGTGAGCCAGTTTGAGGGCTGCGGGCCGCTGAGGCAAGCCAAGAGGGAGTTGGCTTGTCGACCAGAGTCTGAGAGGGTGTTGGAGGAAGATGAGATGATGTTACAGATATGGATGGAGATGAGATGATGCTACAGATATGGATGGAGATAGATGAAGGGAATGGGTTTGTGTTTAAAACTTGTTTATTATACTTTTGTTTTATATACTTGAACAATTCATAGGAAACCCCAGCCTTATAGGTTCCTTTTGAGATACCCTTATTTTTGCATCCACTTCCACAAAGCAATGCATAGGGTGGGAGTGTGGCCAGTACAAATCGTACTAAAAATTTGGTTTCAGGTTCAAGGAGTGAGTACTCATCTGGGGAGTACAGTGATTGAGGGTTTCGTACCTACGCTCAAGTTGGAGAGAAGAAGATAGCTTCCGCCCCTCAAGCCTTTATTGTTATGCTGCATGAACTCTGATTCCGCCCCTATGGCGATGTAATAAGTTATTGTAACTCCCTCTATTTGCTCTCTTTTGTTCGATGTATGGATTATGGATTCAACTGTTATCGGGTAATGTGATTTAAATGGTCATATTACACTCCGACACTGTGGATTTCCCTTCATGGAAATCAAGGTCGTTTCAATTTGACTTTATTTCTGAATTTAATAATTGAATATGCCCTGAGAGCCAATTCTGGCTTTGATATCCCTTTTATGGGGAATTCTTCCGCATGACGGAGAAGATTTTAACAAAACTTATCGACAGAACTTATTCTGCACGCGGGAGAAGAAAGTTGCATATAAACCAAATGACAAGAATAACAAGCAAGTGACTTGCAGAAGTACTGAATGACTCTGAAGTGGGATGAGGAAAGTGTACTCCTAAAAGATTTATGAAATAACTTTATATGGATAAAGTAAGTAATGAAAGTTTTCTCATTTATAAGAATTTTGAATAGTTTCAAAATTATGGCAGAAAAGTTCTTGCCATATTTCGAGGGAAAGATTTGTGAGATCAATTAAGAAACAGAAAATCAAGAAAGAAACTCCCCTATATTTTTTGACAATGTGATACATGATGTACATTATGAACAAGAGATAAATGTGATATGAAGATGAATATGATATGAAGAAGAGTGATCTATAAAAGATAAATGTGATCATTGAGGGAGTACAACAGTCACAATAATAATACCCTAAGTAAAGAAATAGCTAGATTCCTAAACCTTTTTATGGTTCTAATAGGAAGATAGCACAGTGAGAGATACTAAAACGGTGCTCAAAACGTCGTAAGAAGTTATGACAGATTAAACCCAATAAGAAATTTAAAGATACACCATCCTTACAAAGGATGGAGTAACTGGGGGAGCATGGTATGTAGATACCTAAAGAATTGAATAGAAGTGGGATTGAATGCCTACTACTATGTTTTAAAAGCGATAAATTGCTCAATCCCTGTTGATGTTGTATGACATATACAACACCTGTTGTTTGCCTTTTATGAAGATGAATAAGTAAATAAGGATCTTGCGATATTTGCCTCTTGGCAATGAAGAGAAATAACAACCCCATATGAGAGAAGTCCCAGAGGCTCTGGTAGGTCTCAAAGAATAAGAAAAATAATTATTTTGGTGACTATGAAGTCATTGTTGATAAAGAAATTTAAATGAAAGATGATCCCATCTCCTTTGTAGAAGCCATGAGAGACGTTCACTCGTCCAAATGGCAAGAAACAAAGGTAGATGAAATGAAATCGATAAATACCAATGATGTTCGGGATTTAGAAGAAATTTCTAATGGAGCCAAAATAGTAGGCTGTAATAGGTCTACAAGACGTAACGTGGCTCTGGAGGGAACGATGAAAGATATATAGTGCAACTTATGATGAAAGAATCACACAAAGAGAATAAATAGATTACCATGAATTTTAGTGGCACATTGTGATTTAAAGTCACATCGGATAGATGTAAAGATGACATTCTATAATGGGGATTTATGTGAATAGTTTACATGGCATAACCTTAGGGTTTTTATCGTGGAAGGAAAAGAACATATGAATGTTGTCTCAAAAAACCTTTTGAGAATTAGAGCAAATATATAGAAAATAGAATTTAAAGTTGATGAATCAAAGAAAGTTTGGGTTTTGAAGAGAATGTAGAGGACAATTGCATTTATGCAAAGTTTATGAATGGGAAATTTATTCCTAATCCTATATGTGGATGACATCTTAAGCTAGTAGTGATGTCAATCTACTATTAGAGAGAAAAGAAGTTTTGTTCTCAAGTTTGAATAAGAAGAATCTCAGTGAAGAATCATTTGAGTTGAAACTCATTGAAAGAGAAGAAGAGGGGTATTAGAACTATCATAAAGGCATACTTAGAAAATATTCTGAAGAAATGAAGTATGCATGTGAGAAAGACCTATGCCTGTTCTTATAGTCAAGGGTAATAGATTTAAGAACTTGAAATATTTTGAAGAACCAAAATGAGATCGATCAAATGGACGTCCTATATGCTTCAGCTGTTAGAAGCTTGATGAATTGAATAAGAACTTACCCTAACATAGCTCATGTATCTGGGATGTTTTGGCAGAAGTCGAATCCAGATATAAATCACTGGATTGGAATAAAGAATGTCTTGAAAAGATTAATAGCCTCGTGTAGAATAATAAAGATCAAGTACTCTCAAATAGTTGTGGGTACAAAGATAAAAGTTTAGCGAGATGTGTAGTGAAATCCACAATCACTAACACTCGTTGTTCGAGCTTTAATGTGGAAAAGCTCTAAAAAACAATTATGATATGATGAATGCAACAAAGTTATGCAATAGTATGTTATGAGGCTTAGGGGATAGGAGAAATGGTTAAGAGAACCTTTACCCGGAATAGATAATAGTTGACAACAGCAGTAGCCATTTAAATAAGTATCTTACTCCTATGACAACGGGTCAAGTGTGCTGCCAAACACAGTGACATGAATGTATTCGTTGTAAAGGAGAAAGTCTAAAATAATTTTAAAGATATTGAACATATAAGTAATAAGAAAGAACTTGCGGATCTGCTTACTAATGAATTACCACCTAGTGTGTTCAGAGGACACACAGTCGACATGGGTTTATGGTATAGCCTATGATTTCTAGACCATAAAGGGCCCATAAGAGAGTTTTGTTCCAAAACAGAGAAGTGTGTTGTGGCTGTTAGTCTAATGACACTAATTGTTGTGACGATGAGACATGCTCAATATGCTGATCTGTAATAGAATGAGACAGAAGTAAGAAAGATGAGAATTGAAGGTTGAAAGCAAGAAATTAAAGAATGATGAGAATGATATGAGATCAAGGGGAAGAATGTTAGGTTGATCTCTCACCAAGATGGCCCAACGGCCACTTGGGCCTTGACCTCACGTCCTGATCGGGGGCGTCCAGTCCTTAGACGACTGGTGGGCCCCGTCGTACGGTGCTTATAAGAAGAGGTGGGGGCCACTGGCTCTAGACATGAGGTTCACCGTCGCCAGGGCCCCTCACTGAGAAACCCTACCGATCGGGAAGCACTGCCAGCGACGAGAAGCTCCACCGGCGCCGCCATCTTCCCCGACCGTCGTTGCCCGTGCGCAGACTTCACCGAGGAACCAGTGATGGCCAGTACCAGATCACAACGGTATGTCTCTCTACTCCATCTCCTTCTCCCTCTATCTCTGAATCGTGCACCATCACCATGATGGTGCACCGTGATGTTCTATTCGATTTACCCAATACAAAAGTGTGATTACCCTCTGATCTATACCTAGAATGATCCACGAATTCTAACACTTACTTCACGACGTGCTGCCTTTGCATTGCTAAGCTTTCTCTTGCTCACACTACAGAAGCAAGTTTAATTTGATCATCATCCATCTAGTTCATTTTTAATTCGTCACAAAAATTATTTATTGCAGGAAGAGGAAGGATATGGAATGAGTTACTTGTCGTGCTTTCTTCTAAATGCTCAAAACTGAAGAAAGGCTTCTGTCCTCGTCAACAAAAAACTGAAGGAGCTATTTCATGTCGTGGCCTAGTAAGCATCTGTCTTATGGTCTCTACGTTCATGCTGTATGAACGGATAAGTTAGTTATCTCAAGTTTATCTTGTGTGGACAGCCTACTCGCGGCCATCAGAGAGGAAGCCGATGCATGGGTAGGTGCTGGGTTCGAGGCGCTGGCGCCGCTATTAGCCCTATAGGAGAGTGCTGCGCTTAGGAGCACTACGGTTTTATACTTACAACAATCGAAGCAGCACCGTATCCAGCCGGTGATTTTTGTATGTGTTTGGTCCTTCAATCATGAGGCATCTCGCCAACGTGATTGTTGGAATGTATCTTTAAACTATATCTTCCCTTAATGAGATACATGCTATGCACGTTTTTGAAAAAAAAAAAGTTTATCGTGTGTTCTGTAGGTTCATCAAAAATTAAGTATATCGTGTGTTCTGTAGGAAAGATTGCAGAAGCAGCCCAAGGTGCAGGTGCATGCTATCGCAGCTCATCAGAAATCCATGACGTGATTACTGACTAACGCATGGCATTCAATTCAGCCACAGCAAGATGAACAGAATGCATAAATGAAGGCTAACTCAAGCAAAAATGTATTAAGCCTTGAGTCATAAAAAATCAATTAAGCCTAATTAATCTATAATGAGCACATGTTTATTGTAGCATCGTATGGGCAAATCATGAACTAATTAAGTGTAATGGATTCATGCTGCGAATTAGGATTCATTTATGCAATTGATCTTTTAATTAGTCTATGTTTAATACTCTAAATTAGTACTAATTTCATCCCAAATTATAAGACGTTTAACTTTTTGTCTAACCGGCTTGTCTTATTCTAAAATTATGCAAAATATCATATTTTTTCTATGGCTTGTTTTATTAATAAGAAGTCTTTAAAAAGATTTAAATTTAATTATATTTTTATAAATTTAAATAAGACGAGTGGTCAAACTCAAAAAAGTCAAACGTCCTATAAGTTGAATTAGAGTGATTACCAATCAAACATCTAATGTGGCAGCTCCCTAGTCTAAACGTGCCTAAAGCTCCATAATCTCTCGTGAGCTCTCTGGTTCGGGTTGTTCACTAGTGTTGTGTTGTGTTTGTAGATATACCTGTCTGCATGCTACGTAAGTACTTAGGACTTAAAAGCAAGGTGGACCGTGCACTGGTTTGTATTTTTCACTAGTGTTGTGCTGATAGATGTACGGGTCCAACAAGCTCCTAGACTGTCCACTGGTACGTGGACTATCTTCGTAGACTGTCCACTAGTACGTGGACTATACATCGGCTATACGCTGGAGCATCCATTGGTTTGCGTTTTTCACTAATGTTGTGCTAATAGATATACTGGTTTAGCAAGAAGCTACCTTTATTGGATTTGACTTATAAACAATCTAAGTTCGCAAATTTCTCAGCGACGGCAGGGGGCTTGAGCCCCCTCCCCTCGGCCGCCCCAACGCTAGATCCGGCCCTTGACTTGTTGATGACAAGAATATGCCCTTGCCCAGCTTCGTTCCTGTGGTGATCCCATGCAACAAGTAGGGCCGAAAGACATTTTTTTTATGAGTCTGCTGGAGGGGAGAGAATCCCCAACCTGATTGATTTGATTAATTAATGGTGGCTCTGAATTAGCCTAAGAGATTACAAATCGGGTTCTGAAAGCTTATCGCTAAGCTTACATTGCGGTACTAACAACTGAACACTAAGGTGCAGGTGCAGTGCTATAGCAGCTCGATCATCAGAAAAAGAAAACCATGCTTCGTGTGCGTGATACTGACTAACGCTTGGCATTCAAAATTCAGCCTCATAGCTAGCTAATAACACGTGAGCTGACTTTGTTGAACACCCACCATCGACATGTGCGTCCCCTGGGGAGGCTGCTGAAGTGCAGATGCTATCTGGCTGAATTCTTTGGCGTGCTATCTGTCAGCGAAGTAGCGGGGTGCGTAGCCCTGTCTGTCCTTGGCATTCTCGACGCGATCCCACAAGCCGTGGAGGAGGTGGAGCTGCCTCCGCGACTGTGCCTTCTTCAGCATCTTGTCGCCTTTCACCTCCATGGCGTCCACGCCGCTGGGTCGGGTCGTAACGGCCAGCGTGCTCCTGCTCTGTTGGGTGCCGGCCGGCTGCACGGCGCGGAATTTTTTTAAAATTTAATTCTTTTTTAATTTAATATTTTAAAAATAATCCTATTTTAAACTTATTTTCATCCTGCACCCTTTTTGTCGCGTCAAATCATTTGGCACGATAAATGCATGTGGTCGCGCCAAATGATTTGGCACGACCACCTGTCCACCGTGGCTCGGCCGTTGACCTGAGGCTGGCGTGTAAAGTGGTGGGGCCCACACCGTCACGCCAAATCATTTGACGCGACCGGGGAGCTAGGGTTCGGGAGCCGGCCCAACCCAACTCATTTTCTCTTCTTGCTTCCTCCTCCACACCCTGACTCCGCGCGTCCTCCACAGCGCCGCCGCCGCAACGTCGCCGAATGCCGTCTCTGCCGCCGCCGGAGGCCCGCCGGCCCCAATCTCCACCACCTGCAGGGGCGGCACACCCCTCAGCGCCCCCTAGATCGTCCGGGATTGGAGCCTCTTCGGGGAGCTAGGGCGGCCGTCCCCGCCACTTCCACCTCCATTCGCGCCGCCGCCGGAGGCCCCGCGGCCCCCATCTCCACCGCCTGGGGGGCCACACGCCCTGCCTCGCCCCCCCACCTCCTCCCGGACCCGTACTCCGGCTGTTGGGGAGGCCCCATCGGTTGGGAGCAAGGGCGGCCACGGGGCCCCCTCCGCCGGTGGGTTGCGGGCGGCGCCCTCGCCGTCTAGGTGTCCAGCTCGTCGCCCTCCTCCATCTGCGAGTAGTAGGGGAACAACAAGGTCATCCTCACTCTTCTCCCTCCTCAATTTCTTAGGATATAGTATTATCTAGGTTAGTAATTTCAAATTTGTGAGTGGTTGAATCGTTTGATGCTGCAATTTGATGCGTACAGGCAGTTGATGTTTAAGTTTTGCATTAGATATGCCATAAACTATGTGTTGCATGTACGTATTTACTTCACACATGGAGGATTTACTTGTGTTGGTTTGGTGAATGTAGATAATGTGGTATGGTATGGTATGATTATGTGAATCAATTAGACATGGTTAATAGATGTGAATGAGTTTGGTCTTGTGGATTTTGGTATTGTGGCATAGTATATAAGATTTTCATATTCGTAAGGTTAGGTTGTTAATGCAGTTATGATTTATAGTGGTAGAATTGCTTCATCTATTTTTCTATGGTTTTATATTATTGCAAGTATGGTAGTTGAGGAGTTGATGTTTGCATTCATATTTTTGTAGATGGAACGGTTAGTTTGTTTCTATTATGGTGGCATAGTGAAAGATGATGGTCAGTTTGAATGCATGAAAAAACAAGTAGAGTTCTTCAGTGGACCTCCTACATTTGCTGATTTGCTTACCAAGTGTGGTGAGAAGTTTGGTTGGCCACTAAATATTAGAGCAAGATTTGACTGTGGGAAGGAACGATCACATTATGTCATGATGCCACTCTCTTGTGAGAAAGATTGGATGGACTACGTAGATGTTGTGAAGAGTAGCAACGTTAGGTGCTTGGAAGTTGTGGTGGAGAAGGGATGTAGTCTTTCTTATGTCCCTGTGGATGATAGTGTTGATGTGGATGTCGTTGAGAACCTAACCCAAGAACAAGAGTTGCAAGGAACTCGAGCTAGAGAAGTAGATATAGAGGATGATGTCGGTGCCATTGGTGATGAGTTTGATGAAGAAGGGTATTATGATGAATATGCTATGTGTGATAGTATATCAGAAGGATCGGAGGATGGGGGTGTTGATGCTGGAAAAGAGGTGGAAGGTGATGTCACCTCAAACGACGGTTGTTCCAATGATTCGTCGGACGATTTGTCGGATGATTTGCTATTGGGTGTGGAGAAACAGTGAGACCCTAGTATTGATGAAGGAATTGATAGCCGTGAGGGAGTGTTTCATGAGTCCTTACGAGCCCCAGCTGATGGCTCATTGAGATTGGAGTTGAATGACGCCGAACGAAGGATGTTGCGGGCCGTCCATGTTGATGTACCTAGGGTTCCAAACTTCATGGACCTTAGTATGGTGGACGGGACTGTTTGTGACACAGGATTGTCGATGTTGGAAGATGAGGTGCCAGAAAGTGAGGATATGGAGATTAGGAAGGGGATGGTGTTTGAGACGCTTGACCATGTCAAGTTCTTTCTGCAGGACTATGCCGTGAGGGTTCAGAGGCCTTACAAAGTGACTCAGAGTGATAAGGAGAAGCGGTACACGGTCCGTTGTAAGTCTAGGTGTGGTTGGGGAGTATGGGTTTGAAAGATGTGGGACAAAAAATGGAGGATTTGAAACGTTAAGCAACCTCACACATGTCATACCAAAAAGGCAAAGAAGGCCCATCCCCAGAACACGACCTCTTACTTGGGTGGTCGTGTTCTTGCTGTTATTAGGGCCGACAGTGACACATTTGTTTCCTCGCTAATCGAGACCATGCAAGGTTTCACTGGTTATAGAGTGAAGTACTCTAAGGCGTGGAGGGCAAAGCAACATGCTATACAGTTGTTGTGGGGTGACTGGAAGGAGGCCTACAACCGAGTGCCAAGGATTCTAAATGCCATGAAACACTTCAATCCTGGCCTTAGATGGTATCTACACCATGGCCGCATAGTAGATGACATGGATGGCGTTCCCAAGCCGATTCTGCAGAGGGTGTTTTGGTGTTTTCTGCAGTCATGTGAGGATTTCAAGCATTGCCGGCCCTTAGTGCTTGTTGATGGCACCTTTCTTATAGGGAAGTATCGAGGGGTGTTGATGATTGCTGTTGGAGTTGACCCAGACAATCAGATTGTTCCTTTAGCGTTTGCTTTGGCTGAGGGTGAAAATGATGATAGCTGGTGCTGATTCTTAAGGCATGTGTGGCAGAATGTCATACGTAACTGTCACAACATTTGCATGATCTCAGACTGACATCACAGTCTTCTTAAAGTTGCACGAGAGGAACTAGATGGACGGCCTCCCCTTGAGCATCGGTGGTGCATGAGGCATTTCACTACCAACATATGGCGTCGGCAGAAGAAAAAGGAAATTGTGCAGAAGTTGAAGTATCTTTATGGGTGTCGTACCAAAGAGAAGTTTGAAAAAACATTTGAGGAGTTGGATAAAGTCCTCAATAAAAAGGCAAAGAAGTGGCTAAAAGATCATTTGCCGCAGAGGAAGAAGTGGGCTCTAGCATTCGATACTGGTGGTCTTAGGTGCTGCATCATGACCACTAATTCGTCCGAATCATTCAACAAAGTGTTCAAAGGCATCCGTGCAGTTCCGGTGTCAGGCATTGTGGAGTGCTCTTTTAGGAAGTGCAATGAATACTTTGTGAATCGTTTGAACATAGCAAATCGGACCAAAGAGAAATGGGGTCGATGCGGTAGGAAGCACTTGGTGATGGCCGAGATGATATCTTCAAACCAATTGGGTGATGCGTATGGAAAATCAAGGCTAGTATACAATGTTTATTCTGCTGGAGTCACCACTCCGGGTGGCAAGAGGCACGATGGCAACAATTACAAGGTGGACCTTGAGAAGGTCAAATGCTCTTGTGGCATTCCACAACTTTATCATGCACCCTGCTCCCATGTTATCACAGCCTGTACATATAGGGGTATAGAACATGAGACAACCAGTTCATATCTCCCTTTTATCGCATGTCTCACACTCTCAAAGTTTGGGAGTCTAGCTTCGAGCCATACCTAGATCCTACACGGTGGCCTGAGTACCTTGGGTTGGATTATGTTCCAGAGCCTGATCTTTTAAAAACAAAGAAGGATAGGAGCAAAAAAGTGGCTCCGAGGAGAAATGGATGAAGCCAACAGTTATGGTAAAGATAGGTATGGTTCAGGAGACTTAGATGAGGCACCGGGTCAGGTGCGGTGCTCAAAATGCCACAGACCCTATCATACAGCCACCACTCATGATAGACATATGAAGGCCCTCAAACTAGATAGAGAACAAGCAGGTCGTAGTGGATCCCAACAGAGATAGGTACTCCATAGATGTTGTTTTTATTTTTGTCATTATTTTTGTACACTACATCTTTATGTTACTTGCTTAATTCTTTGAATATATATCTAACCGTGTCTTATTGTCTCATATTTTCAGGATGGCGGCCCCCCCGCAGTACGAGCTTTTGGACCCGCAGGTGGATAAAAACCACCGGGCCCACCTGATGGCCGACCAGGGCAAGGTAAGTGAAAAATGGCTCCATACATTGTCTTTACATTATGTTATTGATACATTGCGATCTAGTTTTCTTATTCTTGCATTGCTTGTTTTTTCAGGACTTGAAACCACTTTGTGCCCATGTTCGCAAGCTCCTTACGTGGAATGAGCATTACGCCACCTACCTGGAGAGGGCTGGGTTTCTACACTTGGCTCGTGCTCTCGTTGCAGGACTCCCAGAGATGGACAACGCTCTACTGACAACCTTTGTGGACCATTGGCGCCCGGAGACCCACACCTTCCACCTACCCTGCTGAGAGATGGCACCACTCTTGAAGGATGTGAGCTACATCCTGGGGCTTTGTGTTAGCGGTACAGTGGTGTGGCGACGTCAACATCGAAAACTGGAGGAACATGGTGGAACAATTCACTGGCATTCCTACAAAAGCCCCTCCGCCAGGGACGAGGGATAGGAGGATGTTTGGTGTGAGGTCAAAGTGGCTGAAAGATCACTTCAACCAGTTACTTCCAAATTTGTCTCCTCCTGGCGTGGTCGAGAGGCACGCACGTGTGTGGCTATGGTACATGGTGGCCTCCTTCCTCATGCCGGACGCTTCTGGCAACACCGTCTCCTGGATGGTGCTCCCAATTCTTAGTCAGAATTGGGAGACCATCGCACTCTATAGCTGGGGTTCTGCCACCCTCGCATGGTTGTATAGGCAGCTATGTGAGGGATGTACGAGGGCCAACTGTTAGGTCCTAGATGGCTAGAGGGGGGTGAATAGCCTATTAAAAATTCTACAAACCACTAGACAAAAGTTGATTAGTATACCAAATGGCGATAACCACGGTTTTCCTAGCCTAGATTGAGAGCAGGCCTCCTAGTGAAAATTCTAATATATATTATGATCTCTATGTCACGCAAAGACTATGTCACTACCTTCTAATCTATTGAGCTATCAAGATAATCTATTCTACACAAGCTATACAATATGAATATATATAATAAAGTAAATACAAGGGGTAGGATAGCAATTTCAATACCGATGGTGGAGTGAAGTTGTTGCCAATCACCAAGATAATATTTAATCGATCACAATGAAAACAATATAAATATATCGATGAAGAACCAATCACCGGGAGACAAGAGATGACACAATGATTTTTCTCCCGAGGTTCACTTGTACACTGACAAGCTAGTCCCCGTTGTGTCGACCTCCACCTATATGGTTCCTTGGTGTGACCCTCAAGCCACTTGCCCCGCAAGGGAACCACAAGACACCACTCTCAAGTGAGGTAACTCAATGACACGAGAAATTTACTAGAGTTGCTTTTGGCGCTCCACCGAGGAAAAGCACAAGAACCTCTTACAAATCAACACCGGAGGCGGGCAAGAACAATCACCAACTCTTCCTAACCCTCCAACAATCTCCAAGCCAGCTAGGTGACGGTGCTCACCAAGAGTAACAAGAAATCACCGGCCAAATGACTCGCAAGTGCCACTAGATGAATCAACTCATGCAATGCACTATGAATCACTCAATCCTCACTTATGATGTGCAACCAAGCAAGAGAGGATGAGAGGAGGGCTATTTTTCAGCTCAAGGGAATGATGAATGAGTTAGAGAGTCAAGAGATCCAGCCCAAGGCCGAACAACAACTATTTATAACCCCCATCCATCAAACTAGCCGTTGCCCCCTCGGGACACACGAGAACCACGCGCCGGACGCGCCAGATGGAACCGTCGGACACGTCCGGCGCGTTCACCATCCGCGTGTCAAGCCACCGGGAGCGCCGGACGCACCAGATGGAACCGCCGGATGCGTCCGGTGCTCCATCTTGTGCCACGTGTTGCCCACATTCAAAGTCGACCGTTGCCTCCCAACGGCTACTTCTCGAAACGGCTCAGATCAATGCGCCGGACGCGCCTGATGGAACCGCCGGACGCGTCCGGCGTGTTCACCATCCGCGCGCCAAGACGCTGGCACGCCGGATGCGCCAGTTCCACCGAGCACCGGACGTGGCCGTGACACTGTTTAGCATCCGACGTTTGAAATAGCTGCGCCTCGCGCCAGCTAAGTCAAACGCGCCGGACGCCAGCGTCGGATGCGTTCGCCGCACGCCGGATGCTACTCAGAGCTGACCACGCGTGGGGCCGTCCGCCAGATGCCAGTGCTGGACGCTGCGCCGGATGCACTCCCACGTCCGACCAGTGCTCCGGCCAGCCTGCTTCAACCTCCACGCGCCGGACGCGCCAGGACAGCGCCCGGTGCTCCTGTGTGCCGCGTCCGGCCAACAGGAAACCACGTTTTCAACATGCCGCGACGCGTTAACTCATGTAACATGCTACCCAACATTTGAAGCTGAGAGTAAGAATGTTTTCATCAACATTTTGCATCCGACGCAATAGAAAATATGCATCTCATTTTCTCAAAAATGCCGAATAGAAAGGATGAGCGGTTACCAAACCCAACCCAACCCTGCAAACACCATGACCTTTGCAAATGTGCTAAACTCCATCATGTGACATCTCCATGTGCAAGTGAGTTAGCATTTTTCAAAGTATTTTCAAAGGATTTTCATCGCGCACTAGATCCTAAATGCAATCACATGAAATGATGGACCTAGTGGCACTCATGAACCGAATTACCGAAGATCTCCCCTCTTCATAGTTCGGCTATCGATCCTAAACTACTCACACCCTCTATGGTATCTTGAATGCAAAACAAAATAGCCCTATAGGTTATACCTTTGTCTTGAGCCCATTTTGTTGATCCTTCAACCGCCAAGCCTTTACATGACATGTAACACTCCATGTCATCATGTAACCGTCTTGGTCCATCGATTTCGATATTACTTGCTCTTCTCCGTTGGTCGGTCCATCGGCGCCTAGTCTTGCCCAAGCTTCACCGTCACACGGTCCTTCACTTCAAAGCCTCAACTTGCCCTTCACACTTCCAACCAGTCCATCGAGCCAAGCCCATCTTGATCTTCACCATGCTTAGATTACATAACTTCATGTCATGACTCATCATCGAGCTCCACTTGGCATGGACTACCTTTCTCTAAATCATCCACTTAGAAACAAGGTTAGTCCTTAGGTTTCATCAATTATCCAAAACCAAACTGAGGACTTTCACCAACGACTGGACCAACCTCGGTGGTTTCTGCTACTTACTTCAAATTTGGATCTGGATGCGCATCCCCATTGGGAAACCACATAGAAGACATGTTGCTGTAAGTGTTAACATATAAATACATGGTCTATTTATTGTTCAATTACATATTGTAATCTTCTTTGTCCCTTCATTGTTTGTTTTGCAGCCATGGCCTCACGCAGATTCAAGGCCCCCCGTGGGGTACCTTTGGAGCAACACGAGGTTAGTGCCGGGAAATGCAGAACGTCACTATCTTTAGTACTTGGATCATTTGGATGTACTCACTCCAGACGCGGTAAGTTGTAAGAAAACATGTTTTGTTGTTACTTCATTGCATAATAAGGATGTTTGAGTAACTATAAAAAATTTCAAAAAAATGCAGGTTCAATGGCTACCATATGAAAGCAATGACATCCGCACATTGGGCGTTCCTGCTCAAGTTCAGGCCAACAAGATGATCTGGAGATCAAATACACCAATGCTCTTCTACTATGTGGTAGAGCATCACCGGCCCCGTAGATGCTGCAAGCAGTTTAGGCACAAACAGGAATGGCCGCTCTTAGGCTACGGGCATACAACTCGAGCGTTGCATGAGTTCATAACTTTAATCATCCTTTATGCCTCGCTTGTTCATGAATGCAATGAAATCTCAATTGTTGTGTTTCATCTGATTGCAGGACATCGAGGAAGAAAAGGTTTGGTGGTAGCGCAGACTGGATGGCCATACACGAGGCATATGTGCAGCAATGGATGAACAAAGAGATGGTGGATTCAGATGATGGGGTAGCTTCAACTATCAGTCAATACCGTGAGTACCTCATCTACCTTCACAAAGAGACAAGAGTCCATGTGAGACCACTGGCTTCAAGCATTCCAATCATCAAGCAAGAGAGCGATGAAGAAGACCCCTACGATGTAATCACAAGGAGGGGTGTACAGCCAGAGAGGGCTCCTGTAGAGAACTACATGGTAATAAATCCCTTTGACACATTTCTTACGACTTGGATTTCTAAAACGACGAACTTACATTGCTTCATCAATAGACCACACAACTTGCTCGCCTCTCCAATGATGCTGGATATTATCTTGGCCAAGCTGGGGGCCGGGAAGGCACGACACTTCAAGAATTTACGGAGGTACAACTTCAAGTATTTTACGCAATCTTACTTCTTTTAAGAAATCACTTTCTTAACATTTGTCATTATATGTTTGCAGAAAGTGATGACGTACTGTAGACGCATGGCACGGAAGATGAGCTGCTTGAAAGCGGATGATGTGCAACGCAACTATGGACTTGAGGCAGGAGGCACCTCCGCACTGGCTCAGCAAGTTGGAGGTACCTCCCGTTCTAGACCGCCGTCGGGCACTACGATGAAGGCTCAAGTTCAAGTGATGATGGCCATGGGGATCTAGGTGATGAGCAGGAGGAATTGGCAGCTTCCCAACTCTTTGATGCTCCACATGGAACACAAAATCAGGTGCGTAGTAGCAAAGAGACATCAACATAGTCAAATTGTAGCTCTATAATGGCACATAGACATGCTTCTAGCTCTAATATCAAATCCAATTGACCTGTTTAGGAATCTCCACCACCAAGGCAAAACCCTACGTGACGTCGTGACCGGTCCGAGGTGGGAAGTGCAAATCTGCAACCCACAAATCCTGGCCAGGAGCATCGGCAGAAGCTCCCACACACGCCAAGCAGCAACCGTCGCTGCCGTTGAAGGAGATGGATTTGTGCAACAAGTGTGAACTATGTGATGTGATCTTTGTGATGTGAACTATGTTTGTGAACTATGGGAACTATGTCTTTGTGATGGCCTATGTGGGTGTTTGAAGTGGACTATGGACTTTGTGAACTATGGTTGAAGTATCTTTGTGATGGACTATGTGCGTGTTTGAAATGGATTATGTCTTTGTGATGTGAATTTTTGTGATATTATGTTTTGATCATTTTCTGTGAAAATTGTTTAAAAACCTATGATTTTGGAAGTGAAAGAAACATAATTTCAAAAATTTCTCAGGCTGTCGGGCCAAATAATTTGGCGCGTCACTACGTCGCGCCAAATAATTTGGTGCATCACTACGCCACGCCAAATTATTGTTTTACCCAGAGCCGGCCTAGGCTTCTTTCGACATGCTGGTCGCGCCAAGTAATTTGGCGCGACCAGTATTTATTCGGACTTATAGCCAACTATTAACGTTCGACGGTCTCGTCGCGCCAAATAATTTGGTGCGACCACGTAGTTTTGTTACACCAAATAATTTGGTGCGACCGTACCCTTTTTTTGGTTGTTCAACAAAAGACACGTTACCAGAAAAATAAGACTCTTTTTTGCCAAATTTGATGTCAAACTCAAAGAAGGTCTAATATCCCTCAGATCAAATAGTTCTTACAACACACTCAAACATAACACATGACCTCAAACATAACACATCACCAAGGTTCCACAATAAGTCTTACAAGCCCATGATCATCCACAAATTAGTCTTACAAGCACATACTAGTTCAAATAGTTCTTACAACACATAGTTCAAATAGTTACAACACAAGCCCATTGACATCCAAAGCACCTGGGTGACAAACCAAATGGTGCCTCCAAAATGTGTGATCCAACACACCCCACACCTAGTAAGGGCGGAGTGGGATCCACATGGCACAATGATCTTGGTGCTCCCAGTCTTCATCTTCCCACTCCTTCTTTCGGTCAAGGTCGTAGTCGAATTCCCAAATTTCTTCGTCACTCTCCAAGGGATCCTCCTTACGGACCGTGGATGGGCCCGCTTCGGGGGCCGAGAGATGTCCGTCGTTCGGCGGCGAATCGTCAGGAACTAGGGAAATAGAATGATTGTTAATGCAAACCAATCCAATGTGAACAAGTACAAAATGTAACTTTGTGAAAAAGTTTGACCACTCACACAGCTAATGACACAGGTAGCTTGGGATTTCCTTTGAGTTCCCCCCGTGCTTAACACACCAACGGTTCTCAGCCTTCATCTGCCGCCTCTGCACGGCGCGGCTGTTACTAAAGCGATCCTCTGACATTTGGTCGTACCGTTCCTTGTTCCGGCGCCAAAATCTAATTTTCTCCTCCTCATCAATAGGTGTCCACAACTTCACGCCTTGTTCATTGGCCACCCGCTGCATGTCCCTTCCAACATCATTCCATGTCTCCCAGTGACATCTTATCACGTGGTTTTCAAACCGGCATTTGTTCCTAGCAGCAAGAAGCTTTAGTTCCTTCATCTTCCTCAACTTGGGAGTACAGACACCTTCCATCTTGAGTTCCTCCATTAGCAAGTCACGACCCGGGAAATCATCCCAGTCACATGTTTTACCAGCCTAAATAAATAGAATCAAAGAACAAACATAATCAGTTCCTATGTTCAACGAAAACTTTTAGAGGTCCAGTATATGTACTCACATGGAACTCATTGGGCCCTCCATAAGCATTGACACAATAGTGTCCTACCCCTAGCTCAGAAGGAACAACTCCTTCACGAGCCTTGATGCCACACTTGCACTTGATGTCCGGCAACTTCAAGCACGGCCATGGCTTCACGCCAGTTGCAAACTCTTGAATCTCCGTCGGAGTATGCCACTTTGGTTTAGGTCCATAGTCGCACTCGTGAAAGTCACACATTGGGAACCCTTCCTACAAATCAAAATGTCACAAACAAAGTATTATAGTGTCATCAAAGCAAATGTAGGAAAATGGGATAATAATCCAATGAACACTTACAAAGGAAGATTGACAACGGAAGAAGGGTTCAAACATTCCCTCCTTGCTTGGTTTTTGGAGGAAAGCAGGTTGGCCACAATGGCATGTAGGAGGATTTTGTTTACGGTCCAAAGAGGCAAAAAGCTTCTCAAGAGCGTTCATCCGAGGAGGATCGTCCGGTGGAGCCACCCACCGAACAAACTAAGAGAGTGGAAAACTCTTCCAAGGGTCGTACGAAAAGTACATGATGCGACGATCCCACTTGTCATAACCATCGATCCACCTGTAGAAGTCACATCCTTGAAGGGGGCCATGACGAAATGGACAACAGAAAAAAGCACGACCGGATGATAAGTCGTGCCTTGACTGCTTCACTGCTGCCGGGAAGTTGCAGAAATAGTTTGGTGGTGGTTCATCCGGTGGGTGTAGGTCGCGATCATCGTGCACCGGAGGATGGTGCACAAAGGGATCCTCGTTGCCAACCTCCATGAAACCTATTATAGAGTGAAATATATACAAATTTAATCAACATCAATTGGTACCACGGAAGATAGTAAGCAACCCTAAAGCAAATTCATGTATACTAAAAAAATGATCCCTAATTTCAACAAGTTACATCTTACTACATATGGAACCCTAAATGACAAACTTCGAAGCAATTGAACAAAGTCCTCATGACCATTATAACAATACAACACTTGAATTTTTCTTCCATGGAACCCTAGTTCCAACATGTTAAAGCTTAGTACACAAGAAACCACATCACTACCAAACATTTGCCATCAAATCTTCGCAAACCCTAAGAAACACTTTCCCCATCCAATTGAGCCAACCCATAGATAATGCACAACAATCTTACAAACATACTATAGATCGGGGATGCATACCTCAAACCCTTGATGATTTGCACCAAAAAGCACACACAAATTCTTGATCCAAAGAAGAGAAGAATAGGGGACAAAAGCAATAGAGTTGAGGATCCCACAGCTCCTCTCTCGAGTGTGCTTTGAGAATGACTGCCTGGAGAGGAAGGAGAGGGAAAGAGTGGGACTGGCGCCAGCATTTATATCGTCCGGTCGCGCTAAATCATTTGGCGCGACGGTGTAGGTCCCACCACTTTACATGCCAGCCTCAGGTCAACGGCCGAACCATGGCGCAACCACGTGCATTTGTCGCGCCAAATGATTTGGCGCGATAAAAAGGGTGTAAGGTGAAAATAAGTTTAAAATATGATTATTTTTAAAATATTAAATAAAAAAGATTAAATTTTAAAAAAATTCCGCACGGCGCCGGGAGGCCGCAAGCTCAATGGCTATCCGCGCGGTTTCCTCCGTGCGCCGGCGCCGGGAGGCCGCAGTCCCCATGGCCGTGTTCGGCTTAATTCGTTCTTTCGTGCATGCGTGCGCACGGGCACGGCGGCGCGATCTCTCCGATATGGATATCTTGTCTTCCTGTTGAACGGGTGGGCAATCCTCGTGTCGGTGATCTGGAATCGTCCACATTTATAGATGGACGAATTCGTGGATGGGTCGGTGTCCTACACTCCTACCATAGCGTCACGTTCGGACTCCGGACTCCCCAGGAACGGTGGATCATCAGAATTCTATTCGCATTCGTGTCGTATTGGCCTGGCCCGGGTCGACGGGTGGAGGCTGAAACAAACACGATAACGCAAACACGTAATAATGCTGCAATCGAGCAGAGATATTCTCTTGTTCCCATAGAGAGCATAAACCTAAAAGCATGTACGTGGCATTTTTCAATTCAGCCATCTAGCTTTTCTAATTAATAGCACGAAATGCTGACTTTGTCGAACACCGTCGACATGCATGAAGTGCATCCCAGGCGACGACGGCGAGGGCGGTAGCGCCACCGGCAACTTGAGCGGACACGTGACGTCCAACGTTCGACTCCCGCCTACGTGAACCGGCCGGTACTTGAACGCCCCGGTGAGCCTGAGCTCGAACTCGACCACGCCGGCAACGGCCTCCCTTGCAAACTCCGCTGCCCCGTCGCCGCTCAGCTCAAATCCCAGTGACGACGACGCGGCTCGCACGCGCAACTCCTCCGTGTGCCGGGGGTCGATGCTCATGCCCGTGGGAAACAGCCAAGTGCCTTCCAAGCGCCTCCCCGCGAAGAGCAGCTCGGCGTCGAGCGGCGCGGCGCGCTCAGCGCGCATCGCCCAGTTGGGGTTGCGTAGGGAGACGGTGAGCGACAGGTCGTACGCGAGCGCCGTGCCATTATTGGCGCCGACGAGGGCTAGCTGGAACACCGAGGCGTCCTTCACGGCGGCGCGGACCGGGTAGACGACACCGAAGGCCGGAACGAGCACGCAGATGAGCACCACCCCGATGAACAAGCCGCAGATGCTGGTGGCGAAGTTTAATGTAATGCGCAGCACAGGCAGCCGACACAGGATTCGACGAGACAACAGCAGCAGCAGCAGCAGCAGCAGCAGGACACGGAGTTCTTCATGATCCCGACCAATCCGCTCACGCCGGCGGCGATGCGGCCTAGCTTGTGCAACGCGACACGATCAATCAAGCAAACTCGACCTAGAACTACTGGCGCTGAAGTGTGAAATTGCGCCTTATTCGTATTCTCGGGCGTAGTTTTATTTCGTACTACAATGATAGTGTCCGGTTCGGTTTCGATTCCAATATCCAATCCGATTACAGCATTATTAAACGTTTGCCTTATCATGTTCTTTTTTAGAATGTTACCGTGTTTGTCAGATACCGTGACATACGAAACCTGAACTGATCGATCGCGCGAGCCGGCGCAGCGACCAGGAAAATTTTAGGTTGGACGGTGTCAACTAAAATCTCAGCTCAATCCACATAGATGGCCCAGGAATTTCAACTGGATTTTCAGCCTGGATTGTGGATTGGATGAGATTCGGCCCATGAAGAAGCAGGAAAACCGGGGTCCAGAGCTCATTATCAACCCATTACTTAGTTGAGAGGTAAACACTAAACCAGAAACAAAAAGGTGCGTGCTGCTGATCTTTTATTTTTTTGGGCAACTAGAGATCGTGTGCCACTTTATTTTGATCACGTCTAATCTTGAAAACGTCTACGCGATGAAGACTGGCACCTTCTGGAGGAGCTTCTTGGAGCAACGGTTGTACCAATGTACCAACGATCTATCATGGCTGCCGCTGATCTTGACCTGCATAAATCTAGAATGGAGAGCGATTGTGCGAACATGGTTGCAACATCCGTGGAGAAAGCTTGAGGCTTTATGGCTAGCCAGTAATCCAAGAAATCAAATTGAGGATAGAGACCTTCAATTCGGTGGATTGTACACGAGGATTATCGTCAAACATCGATGTCCATATGGTGGCGAGATGTAGTGTGTCTCGATCAATAGGGCTCATTTTTCTGTGAACAATGAATAAAATGGGAGGGATAGTGTTACAAGAATCTAACGATGGTTTTCACGGAATGTGAGAACCTGATCTCGCTAAAACGGTCTCCACATACAGGAAAAGATGATTGTGACAGAAAAATCTATGAACAATTGGGAAAGGGAGACAACATGGAAAATCCCCTTTCTGTCTAACTTTGCTACAATATCCTTTACTATACAATCGAAGAAATGTCCCTATTCTAGCCAGAGGGAAAGAGAGAGAGAGAGAGAGAGAGAGAGAGAGAGAGAGAGAGAGAGAGAAGGCCTACAAAGACTTCACATCAGCAGCCTGCAGCTGCAGAGAATGCCTTCCGGTGTCGCTCACGAATTGTGGTATACTCCAGCTAGTTTTGTATCGGGTTGGACCTGCTCGGCGTCTGCTCCTTCAGATTCTCGGACACCTCGTCGGCGAGGGCAGGAACCTTGTTTGCCGCCTTAGCCGCTGCCTGGAACACCTCTCGCCGCGCTTTCCCTGCGTCTGAGCTGACGAGTACGCTCTGCAAGAGCTTTCTTGATTGGATCCTCTCCTTGGAGACCATAGCGGCAGAAGGTGCGAGGAGGCAATGCAGGAGTAGCGAGGCAGAGAGGAGGCTGAAAGCGCAGACGCTGATAGCTCCCATGGCTGTGTGTTGGCGCTTTGGATGAAAGGGCCAGATACAAGGTACTCCTGTCCTGCCTAATGATGAATGATGAGATCAACTGAGAAATGAGAACTGGGAACTCACGTCTGCTCTTATATGTGACTAGAGTCAGCACCGAGAGATCGGAGATCCGAGCTCAGGAGCTCTCATGATTGTGTTTGATTTAGCATCATGTGTGATGTGTGCGCAACATTAGTTGCGTACCAACTCCCGTTGTATCTTTTTGTGAGAGTGCCCATTCGGCGATTGTGGGCACTGGGCAGCACATGGAGCCATAGATTCCACCCACCTTTTCATCTTGTCCAAGTATTTTATATTTATTTATTCTTTTTTCTGTAGGTCTTATTTTTTTCAGGAAAAGTTTTCTAGTTTATATGAGTTTTATTTCGTGGATTTCTACTATTTTTTATTGTCAGTTTAGATAAACGTTTGGTGTAGTCTTAATCTCAGTTCCTGTCAACTTGCAGAGCATGCAACGTCACTGATGCATATTCATGGAAATGGTTTCTTGGTAGTATTGGTACCAGTGACCCATCCGCAATTCATTCACCTTTTTGCTCCTCTTTGCTGTGGTCCTTGCTAGATGCTTGCTACAAAGCTGCTTTACGAGTGAGCGGCTCTAGATTTCGGTATCAGCGGTGTCATGAGAAATCAGCCACTGTATACCTGACGTACAGTAGTCCCTCTAAATCATGTGACTGGACCGTTCATTAATATATCGGAGGCAAATGTGATTGGAGAGTTAATAGGCGCCAAATCTGGTGCAATTAGAACTTACTAGAATAGAATTGGAGAAAAGAGGTAGGAGTGAACATCCACATGGCGCACCCACATGACAGATCCATTTCAAGATCTCTCAAAGGCCTCAGGCATCTGGACTCACCGGTTTGACCAAGCTAATCATTGATTTGTTGCCTCACCGCAGAACAAGTCCCAAACGTTCCCTAAGGTGCATGAACCTGTTTATCACAAATCCGCTCATATCGGGATGTATTATATATTTATATATAGAGTGGGGAAATACGCTAATCACGAATACAGTTAGGCTCTGTTTGGCGGGACTTCACTTCACTAGTGAAGTTTTTTTTTTTTCTTTTTTTTGGTTCGGCTTAGCAAATTGGCATGACCGTATGACGTGTGGTTTCCACCGAGAACATTAGAACAAGCCGTGATCGCGCTGCATGTCCGTCCAAGGCGTGTAATATGGCTGGAGCGGCGCGCCGGCGCACGCCGGGCGACCCAAACGGACAAGAGCCGACCGCGAAATTCCTGGTCCTGCCAGCGGCCGAGTCAAAAAATAGCCCGTCTCCGAACCGCGCATTTGGCAGCGCCTGCGCCCGCGCGGCCGCGGGAATATGCCAACAATTTTTTGCAGCTGATTTGGCACGAAACCTGTAGTAGATTATTGCCCGTCCGACTGTCCCTCTGGCTAGGCGCCCAGACCATCCGGATTCCGGGCAAGCCTTCCAAGGCAGGCTCTCCTTGAAAGTTGCTTTGGCAGCTATAGACGGACGGATGACGAGGATCGTAGGCAGGTGGCGGCGGCGTGAAGGAGACGACGAGTCCGCAGCAACCAACTGCCGTGTGCCCGTGTTCAGCCTGTGACTGTGACAAAGGCTTTCGTGCGACGACCATGCCCGTGGACAGGCACGGACTCTGCTTGCGCGCGCGCTCATCCAGTTCAGGCTGCACGTCGATGCACGCCAGGTGCAAACACACATGTTACCCCACGCCTGAAAATTGCGGCCCTAGCAAGAGTATCACGTCAAAGTTCTCAGTCCTGGACACGGCTGGACCAGCAAACGCTGGAGGTCGCCGTCTACTATTCTACAACCAACAGCGATGAGCGGCATCCGTATTTGGGGACCTAAAATCTTCAATGTCTGCCAACAACAGCGTCAAAACAAACTCTAAATCGAGTGTTGGGACTGTGTTGGCGAAACCGAAATATCAAACCATTCCAGTATGTATGTAGAAACTATTCCTGCTTGTCTTTGTTCAGAAATTAAAAAAGAAATGAATAAGCACAGCTAACACAAACACAAGCGATTAAGAGAAATGATGCATGACCAACAGGAAGCACACTCCTATTCGAGTGTCGCACTGAAGCTTAGAACCTATCGAGATTGTCACGTTTGGCAGCCACACGTACACAGCACAGAAACAAGCAGATACAAGCTCATAATTATTTTTTAGAGAGAAAAAAAAGCGAAAGATAGATATCCTGATGTCAACTGATAATACATACATGAACTTGGCCTACTTCCACTGGAATTACAAATCTGAATCCTTTGTTCAATTTGTAGTGCCAAGGATGACAATATGCCAACGACCAAACAATTAACCAAGAGCCAAAAAACCTAAATGTCTGTTACTGGACAGTTGCATATACAGACCAAACACAATTCAGGTTGATGAACCATGAAGCTCTACCTACTGGTTAAGGTGAATCGATAGATGAAACAGCTGATAACACCGCAATTCTTTCCCACAATGTTCCTTATTTTTCCACATGCTCCAACTTTGACTTAAATGGTTATTTCCCACTTGATCTTAAGCATGACAGTTACAATGAAATGTAGCACTAATACCTAGACGTAGTTCAAACAAAGATCTTAGACCCATGCATTGTTTTATCATGGCCCTGTGGCCGAATTGCATCAGTAATGCATTCAACGTGGAATCTTGATTATTAGGTAAGCATAAGCCATTGCAGAATGATGGGGTAGTGGCAACATCATGTTTTAGATATGTTCAACAAAAGAACTGGTTCCCAACATCTGAGCAGAAGTTTCAATGTGCATGTGCCCCTGGCTTGGTTACATGAAGACCTGGCTCCTATTCACTTATGAAAACACTAGGTCTCATCAACAAATCCCCATTAGGACAATGAGTCCTCTCATCTTTACATAATATCATTCAGAATCATATATATTGCATGCAAATCAAGCAACTGAAGCTATAACAAACAGGCTATCCATTGAGTCAACGATCAAATGAGCATCAGAGAAAAACTTTATTCTAAGATCACTAAGCATGTTATCATAAACACCGATAAACCACAAACCAACTCAAAGGAAATGTTTTGAGCCTCACTCCACTCCTTATTCCAACCAAATCTACAGGTTTCTTGGTCCATGCCCAAGAAGCAGCAACCGGGTGTGGGAGATGATGCACCATCAACTTACTCCTCTACCACTTACTTACCTTCTCCATCCCTTGCCTCATTGATGGCATCTGCTGCAGCATTGCCCACGGCTATCAACCTCTCCTTCTCTTCGGCAACGGTGGCCGGCTTATCTGATTTTTGCGCTCCCGTCAACCTGGCAAGGATCACGAAGGACATCCCACCAAGCACGTTGTTCATGCACCGGAGAGCAACAACGGACACCTTGAACACCGGCGCCGGTGCGACCTTGCCGAGCAGGTACTCGACCCCATTCAGCGTCTGGTACCGCAGGTTGCTGCTGACACCCATGTGGAGCGCCCAGGTGGCCGCGTTGAGCAGCGTGGGCGGCGCCTTGTTGGGTGTCTCGAACGCCGGGTCCATGCGCTTCCGCACCGCAATAAGCCCGTTGGAGATGGCGGTCCCGGCGAGCCCGGCCGCGAACCCGACCACGCCGAAGGTGGCGCCCTTGGACATGATGGTGGCGACGCGGGCGCCGAGCGAGTACGGGCCGGGCTCGAACATGTGGCTGGGGAGCGCGGAGGCGGCCGACGAGGCGGCGGCGGCGACGCCGGCGGTGGGGGCGAGGAGGTACATGAGGACGAAGTTGAGGATGGATCCGACGACGAGCGTGGAGAAGACGAAGTCGAGCTCGTTGAGGCCAAAGTTGGGGCGGGACGCCATGTCGCCGAGCACGCAGGCGGTGACGCCGACGAGCTCCTCCATGAGGACCTTGAACGGGAACTGCGGGTCCGCGGCGACGCGCGTGGCCCACCCGGCGAGGAAGAGCCCGAGGATGCCGCCCCCGCTTTTGCCGCCGTCGCCGCTGCCGCTGCCGCCGGAGTCCGCGGCGTCGCCAGATCCGCCGCCGTACGATCGCGGCGGCGGCGGCGGGGGCAGCCTGCCCCCCGGGCCGGACGGGCACGGGGACCGGAGGCGGAGCAGGGACGAGGAGGAGGAGGAGTTGGCGGAGAGCGGCGAGAAGGTGAGATTCGCGGTGGGCGCGGCGCGGTGCGGCGCGAGCCGCGGGGTCGAGTCGAGGTGGGCCGGGAAGAGCTTGGCGGCGGCGAACGCCGTGGAGGCGGCCATGGCGATCCGGACGCGAGAGGGGATCGCGCGCGTCCTGTGTGCCCCGCGTGCGAGACGGCGGCGGCGGTGAGGTGCGGGAGGTGAGTGGCGAGACGGCCTGGGTGGGGAAGGGTTTTGGCCTTTCTGGGGGTTGGTCAGTTGGAGTGAAGTAGTGCGGCAAGGCTGTTTGGTGAGAGAGGGTTGGTGCCTTGGTGGTGGGGCTTGTAAATCAAGTGCGCTCTGCCTCTGTTGCGTGATGCGTCTGCGGCTGCGCGCGACCACCTGTCCTCCTACGACTACGAGATGGCTGCAGCTGAAATCTGAACTGTGGGCGTCCGAGCTTGGAGCATCTCGTGTTGTTTCGATGTTGCTTTCGAAACGGCTGGGTTTCAATTTGTCAGGAGGTACGGTTTCAACAAACAGAAATGAGGAGATGGTCTTTTTCCGGTTTTGGCTGCAAGCAGAGTCGCATGATTAGGCATGATTGAGGAGAGCGTGCTTGTTGTTACTGTAGATGTGGTACCAGACTACCAGGTGAAGAGTGATTGAGAAACAGAACTATAGAAGAGGTCATGAAATGATTTTTTTTTAATACTGTTAGTATATATTTACCACTGTCAATCATCTGCCCTTTTAACACGGGCAGCAAAGAGAGACAGAGAAATGGAACGGGTGAGCTCCGTACACAGAATCATACTGCCTGTTCTCCAACCCAACAAATAACAAGTTTTGCAACACAAAGCAAACTGCAAATGACGGTGTTATGAATTCCTAATGAGTGTACAACATGTCCCACGAAGCCCTTGCTTGGGTTATTGGGTATACAACTTCTGGGAGCAAACTTCCTTTGAAAATACCTCACCCCGGTGGCCAGTTCATCTGCCGCCCACCGAGAAGATGAAGGTGTAGGTGGTGGTACACCGATTGAGCTACGTAATAACAGAAGACAAAAAATCAGTCGAAACCCCATTCACCACCAGGCCACCCGATGGGTCCTGTTAGAATTTTTTAGACCAAAGGCTATTGGGTCCTGTTAGAATCAGTGAATGATACTCACATCCTTCGGCCCCATCGTTGATGACAATTCTGAAGCCATCATCAAGCCCTTCCTGCTTTGCTACAACCTTGGCAGCATACAGAAGACTACCCAGAACCTCGACATGCCCTTCTTCTGCCTGGGAACAAGCACAGCAATACATTACAGTTACTGTAGATTAATTTTGCATCAGCATATGCACCAAGAACCTTGAATCCCTAAATAAGTCCTAAACCAAGGCATGAGGTTGACTGTTTTCCACTGTACTGATTTTGTCCTTCATATTCAGAGTGTTATGAGGTGCAGAGGGTGCTGAAAGGCAAGGTCTTCAAGGCTTAAGGCCCATCAAAGAACTGCAGTCTACAATCATATTTCATACCGAAACATAAATGGTTGTGAGGTGGTCAACTGCGAAACATTTTAATAGTTTCTTATTCTAGTCAGACTTTTGGAGAAAGATAACATTTTCCTCACAGTGTACTGAAAAGCAGCCTACTATATTTCAAAGTATGATAATTAGCTAGTCATGATATCTTAAAATCTCTCATGACTAGCCGAGGGTTTTTTTTTTCCGAGAACTTTTTTTTTCCGAGAACATGCATTAGCACGTATTATGACTAGCCGAGGTTCAAACCTTGGTTCCTGCCTCCATGTGCCTTCGCATAAGGCTGGCGTGTATTCTACTCCCGGAAACCCCAAAAGCTCTCGTGGCGCAAATCATGGCAAGGTCTGAACTGGTCGGTCCATTAGCATGTTTTGCCACCACCCCCCCCCCCCCCCCCCAAAAAAAAAAAAGAAAGAAAAGAACGAATGAAATAAAACAAATGGGACAGATAAATGATATGTATTGGTACGCTAATGACAAACCGGTACCACAAAAAAATGTGATTTCCTGAAAGCTAATATCATTAAGGAAGTGTTATTTCATGAACATAGAAAAGTCCATGTACCAATTAACATTCAAAGCATAAGGTAGACCGATCATATTTTCAAACATCTAGAACTCCACGATAAAAGCCATCAGCGTAGAAGGCACAATACTTGGCAAAATACAATCCATAAATATGGGGAATAGATGAATATGCATACCTTCGACAGCCTAGACAGCCCATCCGTAACCTTTGCAATGATTATGATATGTGTAGGAGCTTGTGGTGATATGTCTCTAAATGCAAGAACCTGCAGTTATAGGCATACAAGTGTGACAGCACAGCAGTTTAAATGTAATCACATATTACACTAATAATTCAATCTGATTCTTGATATCCTTGACCATACATTTCTGAAGGTTGTTGGCTTGCCAAGGAAATCTAAGGTGTTATTTCAGGAGCACAATTTTTTGAGGATAGACCGATTCATTTCCTTCTTAAGCATTAAAAATTTGAATGTGACATTCCCTGCTGGGTATGGCAACAAGGGTGCTAGAGACGCAAACTTTCCCAGATTTTAGAGCCCAGAATTTCAAGGAGGAATGTCTAGAGAATAGGATAAGTGGTTCTTGAGTTTTACCAATGGCGCATCAAGGAGGAACATTCACCATAGCACCAAGGTGACAGAGGCATCATTAATTTTGAAGTGTAACATTCATAACATTAGAATAGGAACTTTATCTTGTTAGCACAGATAATATTTAACCTTCTCATCCTCATAAACCACCTGAGATGGGATCTCCTTCCGAATAATTTTGTCAAAACTACAAGAGGCAGAGAAGTAACCATGTGAATGTATGAGTGATGTATGTGTGAAGAGGATAAAATTGTAGTCATATACAAAAATTACCAGAACAGCCAACACCAATGCTTTTGAAGTAAAAAAAAAGAATAAAGTTTGAATTTAGCACAAGTTAGCTGGTGTTTCACATATCTAAGCAACAAGCATGATGCCCAAGCTTGATTAGCTAACAGCCTAACAGGGACTGCCATGCAGAGAAGTTATCTGAAGATATCAGCAAGTTTCCCTAGCCATGCATCGTGACAGATAAACGAATGCTGCTGAGCCAATTACATATTTTCAGGAGCTCAATAACCAATTCCACCAGATGTCATAGCATGTGGGATTGTTTTGCTAGATGATGTGAGGTAACCAAGCATTTTCCAGCTATTGAGCTTATGTCTTATGGCAACTGAGCACCTGTTTCAATTACATACCTAAAATCAAGGCCCTTAATGTTGCCATCTGAATCAGCAATATGGACATGCTGCATTGGAATATCTTGATTCACCCAAATGAGTGATAATCTAAGCACATCGTCGTCTTCTATAAAATCTACCAACCTCGACAGAACAGGATCCTGACTACACGAACCATCGCTCGCATTGGGAATCAGTACAGCTCCGCACTGAAGTCAACAGCTAGGATCCAAAATCCAGGGTACTCTCTGCTTCTGCTTATTTTACTAGAACGAATTACTCGCCATGAAGCTACCAAATCGCCATCACGCTACCGAATCAAAGTGAATTACCCCCTCATGATGGTACCAAATCGAATTGACGGATACAGGATTTGGAGAGATAAGAGAGCTGACATGGTAGGGGTGCCGGTGGGCTCGGCGGCTTCCTTCTCGCCGGACATGGCTGCCGGACTGCCGAGCTGAGGGCATGATAAGTGGGACGCGATCACTGCGAGGCGGTTGCCGCTCGCGGTCGGCGGAGGAAGTTGAGCGCTCATCCACACTGATTTCCCTCGCACCCTCGCTGCTGCTTCTCTTCCGAAGGTGAAGAGGTTGTTGAGCACTCGGAACACTTGACCAGTTGATCCCCACGGAGTCCCACCCACACGAACTAGATTTTACGCCTTCTTAGGATCAAAACGTACTACATATCTGACACCAGTTTAGCGAAGCCTATCACGGTTACAAATTCGCAAGGTGTCAAAATGTCAGTAAAGCGCACTGTTCTACACTTCTATGCGATACAAATCACCCGATTTGTCCATCAGAATTCAGAAGACAGTACTCATATGAGCATGATTAATGTATTTAATAAATTAAATCCACATCTGCAATCAAGGCCCTCGTAATGCGAGTTTCAGAATCTGCACTTGATTTTGGTTCTCAAGCCGTGCTTGAAACAGTTGACAACACTTCATGCTGGTAAAACAGATACATCAACACCATTTTTCAGAAGGAAACACATCAGCATCTTATTGGGCTGTACGCGACGTTTCACCAGCAGATAATTGAACGGCAGTTAGTTATAGCTCGAATCAGCAGTTAGTGGGGTCAGCATAAGTAACCCTGACTAATTGCAATACCACAAGTTCACAAGTAAACCAAAAAAAATCTCTTAACAAAAAAGATATGTGGCAACTGGCAAGGATGACCTAATGGCGTACACATCAAGTGATTCCTTGTACCAACATTTCAGAAAAAGCAAAGCATTTCAACAAATAAAAGAATCCATTATTAAGCGATTCTCCCAGAAGACGCATCAAGAAACTGACTCTTGTCACTATCGCCTGATACAAGAAAGAATAACGAGCACAAGAGTCCAGTAATTTAACTCCGGTTACCAAAGAAAGGGGTTCCATACTGCTCATAGTTATATGTATCCATCTGGCACAATGCAAGCTTCGCAAGCACAGAATATCACACATGCAAGAGCAGGGTTAAAGTCAAACCATGTCAACAAGCTACGACCACTTACATGTGCCCTGCAGATTTACGTACTAGGCTAGTAGCAAGGCCTCGGACAGATCATGCTAGGCTCCTGCTGGTCTAGAGATGGGGAGGGAGAGAGCAAACCATCGAGCTAGGATAAGCAAAAACTCCCAAACTAGCAAATGATTCTAAACCGAAGAGGCAAAAACTTACAAGCCACAGGACTTAGAAACTACAGAACAAGTTATTCTGAATACAATCAGAAAGTCGCTGAGCCTGTTCTCCTGAGTTGGTACTTGGGTTCCGGAAGAGGCGCGGAGAAAAGTATCTTTTCCAACTCCTGAAGATAACACAACAGGGTGAGTCAACATTACGCATGGAGATAGGATAAAATCCATCATTAACTCCATCTGAGTATACGAATACAAGAACCTACCATGGGAACTACATTGAATTAAATAAAAAGAACCAAGAAATCAGACCAACAGATTGTTTGCAACTATCTAAGCATTTGCAGCAGTAGTAGAGCGCCAGTGTCTTGGTTTGATTTATTTTATTTTTCATCTTTTGGCACATGAGAAATTGATTGTCAGAATACGATGTCAGGAAATTGCTACAACTTGCTCATTCTCTGATAAAATTGCAACAATATGAAAGACGAATACTTTGTTGCAACCGACTAAACAAGATCACTTGGATAGAAATTAAGTTTGAGATTGAGGCTACAGACATACTGAAGAATGAACAGGTGGCTGTATAAACTATTGAGTTACCAATATCAAGTGGTCATCAGGATGTAACAACCAAGACCAAGATGTCAAGTCCAAACTTGAATAGCTAGTTACATATTACCAATCAACAATAGCATACAAAGAAAAGAACATTATCTATGATAGCAGTAACACATCTATGTAAATGACTTAACTCTGAACCCACGATGTAAAACAGAAATCAAACTGCACATTTTTTCCAAACTATTTAACCTATGAATCTCCAAATTACACTAGTAGAACTTAAATTTACAAAATTTTTGAGTTATCTAGAAAAACTTGAAATGACTCCACAAACAAATGATAATAACAACCAAGAGCTCTCTATTACAAGTATACATCATATGTCTATAGAGATGTAGTTCTCTTCTACCCTAAGTGTTTGATTGGTTGTTTGCATTAGCCTTAGCCTACATTAGGTATGCAGCATAACCTAAATGTATGCAATGTCTTGCCGTTTCGTTGTCTTGCCCAGGCAAGCTACATTTGATAAAATTGTGTGCTTTTTGTTGCATGTAGTCACCTCCACGTTCGAGTTGAGGTCTCATATTTCTAGTAGAAGTATGAGGGGTGAAAATATTTCATTTTTTGTGTGCGCATTGGGTTGTGCAAGCCTGCATTGTCTAATATGACCGAATCTGGTGTCCGTACTTAGCTAATGCAGTATACTGTGCAAGCCTGAGCTTATACAGGCAACCAATCAGACCCTAAGAATTTAGAACTAGATATAAGCGGGCTTGGAATGCACCCTTCTGATGCAAGAAAGTAAATCAGAATGTTATTGTATCCAGCAAGAACATAAAATGGTTCTCTTAGAGTTTAAATGAACATGTTTATCCATTTTTTTGGCACATCATTCACCTTAGCATAATATAACCATATACGATTACTTCAAATGTGCATAATAACATTTGGTGGCCTTTTGAGGGTAATTAGCGTAAATAAAAGATAAGAAGCTACCGGTGTTTCCGAATTGTAAATCGAGTCTAGTCACCTGGGCAACAACTAGTCGACTAGTTGTGAGTCGCAATTAGTTTAGGGCTAGTCAACCTAGTTGAATAGTTGGCCCGGGGCAACCTATTGCCTAGTTGGTTGGCTATCCCAGTATCACTGACTGCAAATCTAGTAGAGACTAGATGGAGAAGTTTAGCACAAAGATCAGGGTGACAGAGGACAGAGGAGACAATCGGGAACCAGAGAACAGAGGTCAGGGCATACGAGTGCGACACACTGTGGCATGGACCTCTGCTGGAAGGAGACGGAGGTGCACCGCCAGGATGGAAGAGGAGATGGCTGCAGTGTCGCAAGCTGTAGACGGAGGTGGTGGGCGGGAGAAATTTCCCTTTCCTACTTGTGCTCCATTACAGGCAGTGGGTAAAGATCGGCTACTTTGAAAACAAAGCTGCAGCTCTGTGTTGGTATATATAATTGGTGACAAGCCGAGGTAGTGCGGTCTGGGCCACAGATACTACTGGGCTGAAGCCAAAGTTGCCAGTGAGACATAGCCGACTAGTCAATGATTAGTAAACTAGCCAATGCAATCAAATTGATGCACCAAAAATGGTGCCCAGGGAATAATTTGTCTATTAACATTGATTATTCATGATTAACTGAAAGATTTCAAAACACTCGTAGCTAAAATTATAAATAGGAGTTAGAATTGGTATTCACTATTCGAGCCCCAATAAACATTTGAAGGGACAAACAGCACAGATCTCATAATTGGATCAACCAACACATGTAGCATATCAGATCTTAGTTTGTATACCTACCTGAATATGGTTTATGTCCAGCAATGGAAGCAAAAAGGATAGAACAAATGAAAATAAAAAACTTCAAGGGATTTAGGGATGTTTAGATAAATGCAAGTCTTAAAAGTGGACAGAAAGAGGCAGATGTCAATAAGAGTAAAATGACACCCATTCAGAAGCTTAGAAAGTCATTTGTTAGCAAAACGAGGGTGACATTCTGATGGTATTGTACTATTGTATTGAAGAACCAAAGTACCTTTTGCTTCTTTAGCTTCTCATTCTCCTCTTCTAATCGAGATACCTTGTTTTCCAGTTCATTAGTGTAGGCCTGTTGAAAATACAGTGTAAGTAATATTCAGGCTTAAGAAGAACAACGTCATCATTTCTAAATTTTTACTCACAGATCACAAGAAAAACTAGCTCAAATGCTCAATCAATTAGCTAAAACAGAGAAAGGCAGGAAAGATATATTGCAACCTGCTTCCTAGCCCTTGAACGAGCAGCTGACTCCCTATTCTTGATCATCCTCTTCTGCCTTCTCTCCATCAACTTATCTGCCACATCTCCTGGGGAACCACGCTTTCTACCAGGCGTCGGAGAATCAGAAAGTGCACCCATCATTGGTGAAGTAATGTGGCCATCAGAGTATGACTCCAGAATAGGACCTGGCCCGACATTCAGAGGCTGAAGGGCTAACCGACCCGGCATGTAAGCACCTGGTAAACTATGTTGCCCGTGCTGATGGGGCTCAATAGCTGCAACTGTAACCCGCTGCTGATAGTGGTCTAACCATTGTGCCCCAGCGGTCAAACCCGCAGCCCCAGCGCCTCCGACCTGCTCCACATCGCCTACGTCATTCAGGTCCTTCAGATATCCTTCGGTGACAACCCCAGCTTTCACCAAGAAATCCTCAAGCGTCATCTCCCCAAGCGTCGGCTGCCGCTCCCGCCTCCGCCGACCACCCGCCCCAACATTTCTCTTTGGCACATCCTGGATGCCCTTCCACACCTCGTCCACAGTCCTCTTGCTGAGCTCAGGCGGCATCGTGATGCTCCCCTGTCGCAAGAGGCCCGAACTCTGCTCACACTGGCTGGTAGTGCCACCATCAGGGTCCAGGCCATCAGGAAAGACACTCTTCAGCAGCTCCTCGAGGTTCATGCTGTGCAGGGGTTCTCCCAAATGGCTCTGTACCTCATCAAGGGTGAGGTTATACAGAGACCCTTGTCTTGCCAGGCTCTGCATCTGCCCGTGCTGCGCCACGCCGGCACCGGCACCGTCACTGCCACCCATGCCTCGTCCACCTCCCACAGCCTGTGACGCCATTGTCTGACTCCCCATGAATCAACGGATTTCAGGAACAACGCTAGCCGGTCTCCGCTTTACTGCCACTCAGATCAAGCGGAGACAAATCGCACATCTACGGGAAGGAAGATCACAACCTGCAGATCCACAATACGGGGGTAGCCATCAGGCAGCTGCCACTGAACCCAACAAGGATAATAATGAAAAAAAGGAGGCAATTTTATCATGAATCGTCAATCGAGGCATGGGAAGGGAAGAAACGACCTTAACTGCACGTGAGACGCGCAACCCTCGCCGGCGCCGGCGCCGGTGACGACACCGCCTCTCAGCTCGCCGCGGACGTCGACCACTGACCTGGGCGCCTGGCGTCGGTCTGGGGCTGCTTCGAACGGAACAGGAATGGGTCAGGCAACAAGGCGGAAGGCGCTCCCTTGTGTGGCCGCGGCCCGACCGAGGGCGAGCGCCCTAGCAGGGCGCGGGCGGCAAAATTTTTTGCCTTTCACTTCTGAAGAGGGCCGCCGCCGCCTAGCATCCGCCATTAGGGGTGGAGGTGGAAGGGGAGGAGGCGGCCATGTGGTGGCTGGTGGGTGTGCGAGGAACCAGGGGCCTGAGAGAGATCTTGTTTGGTGTTAAGCTGCAGTGGTAGCACGCTAACTAAAGCCTTAAAACTGCTGTAAGAGGGTAATTAAGAACTAATACGTGGGCCCCGCAAGCAGTATATTAAGAAAACTGGAATGGAAATGAGGTTCACGCTTTTGTCTTCTCCTGGCTGGGAAAATAAGGTCTTCGTGTCACAGCTAGATGCCAAGTGTAGGTACAGCCGTGTCTACACTCGACATTCTGCTTTTAACATCTCTGACCATGGCTCCGAATTTAATTTTCACATCTCGTAGACACGAATATTTTTACCACGCAGCGAACATAAATAAATTACAAAGTTGTTAGCATGTTATCAGAATTTGCTTAGAAGTAGATTGAAGGATATCATACTTTGAAACTGATAAAAATTAAAATCCTAGTCTACTTCCAAACTTATTCAATTTGATATATTGCTAACGACCGAAATGGGTTATCATGATATTTTTCAATCTTATATCTCGTCTGATCTAGAAGTGTTGAAAGTATTCACGGTTTATGATTATAGAAAAAACATTTAGGTCAATCTTCACATACTTTAAATTGGCCTTGAGATCACCGGACTAAGTGCACTCGTTCCCATTTTACTGAGGGCTTTGAACTAAAGTGGCCCACCCAATGACCACCTACCACAAGTTTGCACACTAAACGTGTTTTTGGTTCTGAGGACGAAAGGAGATTACGGATCCTCTCTATTAATGTGTTTTGGTTTGGGGACAACTAAGAATAGGATTGCCCGGAGGGGAATGTACCCTTAGATTCGGGGTGGTTCCCATCCGCACGAAATGAGGGGGCGGACTTGTCCTTTGTAGACATCATGGGTTCTCCGGCCATGATGAATCTTTAGAGGAGTTCTGTCAATTTGAGATTTGACTCTATGACAATTATGCGAAGTGGTACTCTGAATGACTATAGGAGTTGGAAGCTGAAAAAAAGGAGTTTCTCCCGAGTCTAGCACAGGGAAATTAGGAGTGCAAGGAGCTCTATCACAACCGTGTTATGTGTTTTCTTTTGTAGCTACATTGAACTAGCCTATTTGCTTACATGCTCCAAATTAAACCTCCTTATACTTTTAATGACATGGATATGTATCCTATGTCAAAGATTATCTCGATGATCTAAAAATATAATAGTTCATTTATACAAGGCCTAAATTATCAATTTAAAGCATACAGCTTCCTATTGTTATTTTCTTTATTTTGTCTTAACATCTGTGTGCGGTGTGGGTGAGCATTTTTCACATCTCAATTCTTGGCATGCATTCGGAAGTTTATGGAGAACCAAGCCATGATAAATTTTTTTTTTCCAGAAACTCCATGATAAAATCTTGTAAAAATACGTGCCACTGAAATATAAAGATCCTCAATATGGAGATAAGAAATATCTTTCTATACTGCTGCTTAGCAGTCTCTTTTTGTGTGTATGGCTAATTTAAGTTTTCCTAAGTAATGCATATAGCATCTGGGGGAGTAGAGACTTCGCACTCTAGATTCCTTAAACCATACTAAAACAAACTTCCGAGATGCCAACCTGTTAGTTTGCCTTTTTCGGTGTATAGACCACAGAGTAGTCTACATTTTTCATGCAAAATCAGTGAATAGTTTTGATCAGGACTTGAATAACGGGTGGTAGTATATTATGGATTTTCGTTCGATGATAGTCGTTGTAAGCTGCTGACCGATTGGTGTTGGTAGAACTTTCTCGCGGCAAATGATGGAGACTTGGCAAGCCGGCAAGCGAGCTGTGTGACTGTGAGCATTATAAATTAGCGTCATGTGTACCATTGGCGATAATAAATTAATAATATATATACATTGACAGCTCGAGGTGATACAATACAATATTCAGCACGAAAGAAAAGCAAGCGCAAACTCGCAATACAATAAAAGCCTAGTGTGCCTTGGTGGCAGACGAAGCCGAATGATGGTGACCATCTAAACAAAAACCCTTTAATCCCCAAGGCGCCATGTGCTTTACCTGCTGCTGCCTAGCTAGCCCTGCAGTCCTGCTTGACTTCACTGCCCCTGGCCGTCCATTCCATTTGCTTCCTCTGAAGGACATCTCGTTAGTCGTCTTAGGGTATGCATATGCTTACTAGCTAGTACAGGAGAAGATTAACCAAATGCTAAGGGCTAAAGGCCGGCCTGCCCTGTTCCTTTCCTTATGACCGATCAAATTAAAATTAAATAATGTGAAGCCATCGCGCTTAACAATTCGGCCGGCACGTACTGCTTTATTTGTTTAGACAAATATAAACCAGCCCAATAGGAATGGCTAGCTAGAGCACCAAGCAAGGTGGTAATGATGTATCAACTAGTATATGGCCCTGCCTCTTCACGTGAGGCTTTTAGGCATCATCACCGCGTCACATGCCTCCTGACCAATTGGAGGGTCGTCAAGTTTAAGGAAATCGATGATCTGAGGTTAACTAAGCTTTTTGTTGTAGCACTGGTTATGTAGCTCATCATCCTGATCGAGTCTCTGTTCCACAAAATTAGTAGCTCCTGTCGCTTGTGGCCATGGCCGGTGGGCCAGCACTCGGCCAATGGATGCTTCGATGGCAGCGGCGCGCACCTGAATATGCATCAAGTTCCTTGGCCATTCGAGCACCGCAAACCGCACATTCAGGCGGCAGAATGATTGCTACGGTGTTACTCAGCTGGCTGCACCTCGTTCCACCGTTGGTGCTCCTGCTTCTACTTCACTTGATGGACCGGCCAGTAGCGTGGAAGACTTGAGTTGATCGCGCGTCACAGCGGCGGCCGAGCTGACACAACAAGTGACAACCCCACAGCGACCGCGCAATTGCCACTTGCCAATACCAGGGGCGGCCGGGCGGAGGCGGATGATCCCGCCTGCCGCACTCGACTCTTGCCAAGTGTCGGCCCTGGACCGATCGACCGGCCGGGCGCTATCGGAGGAGGTCTCAACTCTCAAGCCGTCACTCGTCCGAGAAAAAGTCCAAGCGCGAGGACGTCGACGAGGGCCGACGAGGCCGACGGTGGAAAATCGAGGTGCCGAGGAAACGTGGGCTCTGCTGCAGGTGCCGGCCCAGCTCTGTGATGGATCCTTGTTCAAAAATCAAAAGAGGCCATTTCACATGTGCCTTGGAGGCTCGAGAGGGTATTCTTCCCGATACAGCAGCATCTGGCCAGCACTCGATAAAGATTTAGTAACAACCATTTTTTGCCCTACTACGTACCTGTACTTCATCATATCTAAACGCAGCCAATTTCAGCAAGAGATTGTAAAAAGAGCAGCCAAAAAGAGGCGAAAGATAGTGATTGAATCTTCTACGGCTGTAGTAGAATAGAACAGAAAACATAATTATAGCCGTAGAAGTTCACTGGTGTTCGGTCAATTCCTTGGGAAGAAATCAGGAAGGGAAAAACGAAGAACTTTATACTTATCTTGACACGACACACAATGTACGTACTCTTAGCATCATCGCCTGTCTATATATGGTTTTTTTCTTGGAGGAAACACGGTTGGTATTTCTAGTGAATACATGATGGGACGTTCATCTAAAAAATGTAGCAAAGTACTATCCTTGTGTCTTCTCACCACAACACGTACGCACCCACGTGTCAGCCTAGCAGCAAAAGGCTCAACTCCAGTTGGCAGGAATAGTGTCAGTCCAAGTGTCTCCACGCGCAGCGCACTCACGACTCACGTAAACCCATGCACACGAGAGCCGACGTAACCACTCGCCAAGCTCTCTGCTCTTTCCTACGCCACTCAGCAAACTATGGATTTTACACGAAACAAAACATGAGCTTCTATGGATGAAGGGCCCTTTGGATCAGGAAACACAAGATTTTTTAAGGATTTGATTCCTGTGGATTCTTTTCTATGCATGTCCTTTGGTTGACAAGAAAAATGAAGGAATAATTTCTCAGTAATCGATTCCTATGGATTTCTATGGCTTAATTTTACAGGAAACGAAACATAAGCTCCGAGCTCTTGGAAAAATTCCTGGCGCCAAAACAGATGTCTCGCGCGCCTCGCTCGCTCGTTTCGCACTCCCTAGTATTGCTCCCATCCATCGCTTGGTCAACGAAAATAATTCCCCAATCCCTGTCGCGGGCCAAAGGACAACCTGTGGCAGCTCCATCACCGTCGGGATGGTGTTGGCGGCGCAGGCGATGGCCGCCCCATCACCTATTGACGCATCGGCGGCCCCATCACCTCTGCACGAGACGGCGTGAGGCCATTCCCATCGCCGACCATCGAGTCGGCCTGCTCCGACGTCGGCGACCCAATCCGCCGGAACCCATCCCCGGCCAACAGGTCTGGCACTCGCAGCGACAACGCTGTACGGAACCATACATCCCATGTTCCTCAGTCCTCCAGGTACTTTCCTTCTTTTTCCCCATCTACCTGCAAGTGTGTTACTCTTCCGGTCTTCCACATCAAAAGCGAGTCGGAGGCGGAGCTCCCCATGGGACCGCACGGCACCCCGAGAGCCGAGGCTCCCAGCGGCAACTGCTGCCGTTGCGCCGCTCGCCCCAGCCCTGCCCACGCCCGCGTCGCTCGCCGCAGCCCCGACCATGTCGTGCGCCGGCGCCGCCGTGCCGTGCCGCTCGCCGTAGCCCGCAGGCCGCTGCAGGGCCGCTCGCTAACTGGCTGTACTCAAGGAAGAGGAGGATTTGGGGGTGGGGGATGGTTGCGGCGAGCAGACAATAGCCACAAAAGCATGTGGAGCTGGTCACGGGCTTGGCCGGGCTGTTCCTGGCGTCAGGAGCGTGCAGCTCCAAGCAAAAACAGAGAAGCAGAACGAACTGATGCAGAGTAGTGGCCGGATCCGATGGTGGCTGCCGCCGTCCGCCGGCCATGGTGCCGAGGGCGTGCTGAGCGAGCGAGCGAACCGGACGGAGAGAGAGAGAGAGCAGAGGGGGTGGACGAAGAGAGAGAGCCGCGGGACGGGTGGGTCAGTGAAGTTTCTGCAGCACCACGTCTTTCTACATTTATTATCCTGAGAGAGCGAGGGGGTGTATAACCGATGTGTACTGTTCCTGCAGGATTCGTAAAGTCACGCGCTTGCATTCCTACGATTTTCCTTTTCCTATCCTCTATCTACAGCAGAATCAAAGGGAGCCTTAGTTTTTTCATTCACTAATCGCGGTTTCAGTTGTTTATGTTTTTTAAGAAAAAAATGTGAAAATCTCGATTCATCATTAGGAGATTAAATATAATTGGAGTGAGAGCACCCCCAATTAAAAACTGTGCAAAGCCATTTTGACATTACAGCTTGGTTAGATTAGATGGACCCACAAGAGTACAGGCAAGAGCTAGAAATCATTCTGTCTTAATGATTTTGCGATTCGTCCACGGTTTTGTATGTCTCGATCTCTCCTAATCTTGATCACCTCCTTCGCCTCCTGCTCCTTAATTTGCACGATATGAGGATTGGACAAAGAAATCTATGACTATAGGAATAGGCACCAATGCCCCGTTGATTTGAGCTTGAGAATGTTGCACACAGAGGAATCACAATAAAAATAAAACCTGGACCCCCTAGCAAATGTGTTACTCGAATAAAAGGTCCAGGAATGGGATCATCAAGTTGGTCTCGATCTGAACGCTGAAGTAGTACTATGTGCTTGACCTGCAATGCAATAGCTGGAGAGCATTATTTCCGAGAGATAAACTCAATGTTTTTTAAAATTTCAATGGCGTACGCCTCATGAAGAACAACTCTGATGAATATAGCAATAGTTGCTATTAAATCTGCAATTATGTGCGATCCATAGGTACCAAAGGATGAAAAAGATTAAACTTTGCAGTGGCTTGTGAATCGAACCAATTTGATAATATAATGCAGGACACCATTAGTATGAGTAAAACATCCATCGTCGATCCAATGGAAAAAGGCAAAACCACGCAACTCACAAAGCTGCAATCAGACAACGAATGATATTAATATTAATTTTCCACATTTCCATAGCGTGAGCAGGTTTTATCAACTGATCGAATGATTCTGTGCGCCCGTAAAGCACTGCCTCCATGCAAAGGTCTTATTCAATTGACTTTGTCCTTCCAAACCATATGAAGAATTTGCAACAACTGTGCATCACTGCGATGCTAACTTAAACGGACTGAGAGTCGATTATAGATTGGGGGATTGAATAGGCTCAAACAATTTCCTGCAAAAACACAAATTAAAACAACAAATTTAAACAAACGGTTAAGAAAATTGTCCTGAACCATTTTTTAAAAAATTGGCTTGAACCAATTTTTAAAATGTCGAGTAGGTTTTAAAATTGGCCTGAAACTAATTTTTTAAACGTTGAGTAGGTTTTAAAATTGGCCTGAAGCAATTTTTCCGGCCAATCTCGATCGTTTGCCATACTGGCCTCCGCCAATTTTTCATGAAACCTGCACAAAAAATTGTATTTTTGCTCCCCCTCCTTCTCTAATTCAATCCATGGTATTTTGTGTTTTTTAGGGTGTTTTGCAACTTATTAAAAGTGTCTCTGCACCGCACCCATAAACATACACATACATAATAGACACAACCATACAAGCTTAAAAATGCAAACAAATAAAATGCAATTATGAGGTAGACCAAAGATGGAGATGGAGATGTATTTCCGGGAGTTCAGATCTCCACTTGGATAATATGAGTCCATTGTGAAAGGTGTGAGTGACCACCCATAGTCAAGCTCTGACGAGATCTCTTTTAAACACTTTTCGTACTTTTTTTCTTTCTAGAGACAAGACCATAACCCGCGCTTTCCGCGACACTACACCCCATTTTCTATCTTGTGTACCGTTTAGAGAGCCATCTTAGCTCTTTGTGCTAGCGAAAAATTCAAAATAAAAAATATTTATATTTAGATATTTAATTAAACTTCACAGATCCCGCAGTACGAGAGCCTATTGTATTGGGTATGTCTTTTTTTATATCCAATTAGAGAGACTGTTGGCTGGTATTTTCTTTACCAAAATACCTCTAATGGTGATGGGGTCAGACATTGTTGACATCTATGCTTTACAATCCTCTTCGGCCCCCTCCGCTCTCAATGGTACAATCCTCTCCCCTCCGCTCTCCCTAGTCCCTATATACCTGCCACGCTGCCTCCCATTAGTTAGTAGCAAGCAGTCACCTACCACTTCCAGTCTCCACGAAGCTTGCTGTACCACCGTCACCAAGCCGTCCAAAGAAAGGCAGAGAGAGCGATCACATTCACAGCCACGGGCCTGGAGCCGTGGCCGCCGCCGTCCAGGGCTCCAGCAGGCTAGCCCTGCCCTGGGCCACACTCGCGATGACGAAGCCGCATTCCCCTTCCTCTTGGGCCGCCTCCTCGCTCTCCTGTGTCTCCTCCTCGTCGGGCTCCTGCTACGTGCCGCCGCCGTCGTGGTCACCGGAGCGCAGCAGCAAGAAGAAGAGGAGCGGCCGTAGGAGGGCCAAGAACGGCGCCGCGGCCGCCCCGAGGAGGAACAGCTCCATCTACAAGGGCGTGACCAGGTGCGTGATCGCCCAAGGTTCAATCTTTCTCTTCGGCGGCGCGGCGGCGATGTCGTTGAGTTCTGCGCTTGTGATTTCTGAGTGAGCGTCCCGCGTCATTGCGTTCGTGTTGGTGCTGCAGGCACAGGGGAACGGGCAAGTACGAGGCGCACCTGTGGGACAAGAATGCTTGGAACCGGACCAAGACCAGCAAGGGCAGGCAAGGTGGAGTCTTTGTTTACTTGTGCCGCTGATGAACAAATTATTCTTTCTATTTCTTTGATTTCTCACGCTGTAGCAAAATGTGCTGACATTCTACTCTGTTTCTTCTCCTTTTTTTTTTCTCTTTTTCTTTTCTATGTGCTTGGCTACATCGACATTCGTGTGATATGTGGATGTTCCATATCTTATTGTCGCCTGGTTTCCAACAGTTTATCTGGGTGAGTCAAGATCCTCTCATATCCGTAAAAAAGCTCACGAACTTTCCCATGATATGATTCACCAATTATTTAATCTGGGTTGCGAGTGAACTGCATTGTGTTGTACGGGGTACTGATTGATTTCGGCTTTCTAATCTGCAAGAAACTGCTTTATCCCTTCTTTTTTCAACAAAAAGATCAATGAGTGCGGTGAAAAACAAAAACTTTTTGGATAAAGTTGAAAGGACTTGGACCGTGTTTTGTTTAATTTGCCCCCTCTTATTCTGCACAATTTAAGGCCATTTGGATTGTTGGAAAAAAAATGTGGGATTCTCATTCTTATGCATTATATAGAGTCCTCATTGGGTCCCACGTTTTAAAGTTCTAAACTTTAAACCACACTACAATTTAGACCACACAAGTGAGTTAAAATGTCCACTAAAACTTCAGACCACTTAGGCTCAGTTGTTTTAAGTCTGGATGCGAGTCATTCTAACTGATATGATATGGGCAGATTTGGTAGAGATAAATATTGCACTTTGGTCTGTGTAAATGGCTTACATGAAAAAATTTTGATTCTTTTTGTGTTACATTTCACAAAAAGTATTCTTTTTGCAGTTGATTCAAACTCAATGCAAACATACTATATTCCAACAAATTCTTTGTGTTTCATTTTCTCTGATTTGCTTATGCATTTATGCCATCCATGTGTTTTTTCTATGTATTTTTAAAGTTTCAATCCTACATTCCAAGAGGGCCCTAAGAAACGTGCCCCAGCACAAAACCATTAGGTATTTGCATATAAGGCAGGAATACATGGATTAAAATTCTTGGTCTTGTTTCTTCGCAGGAGCATTTGACAATGAAGAGGCAGCGGCCCGTACTTATGATCTCGCAGCACTCAAGTACTGGGGCTCAAACAGCACACTCAACTTCCCAGTAAGTCGAGATACTTCAGTCTGCATCTGTCATTGTCTCAGTAATGTAGCATCTTGCTAGATTAATTCTAATCGGCACTGTGCTAGTGTGAATCTAAACTCTCACTGTGATGAATTAATGCAGGTGGAATCGTACATGCATGAGTATGACAAGATGCAGCGCATGACAAGGGAGGCGTATCTGGCCACTCTGCGGCGCAAGAGTAGCTGTTTCTCGAGAGGCGCCTCCGGGTACAGGGGAGTGGCCAGGTAAGTACGAAAACACTCGGTGCTTAGGCCATCAGCATACAGTATCACTGTACTACAGGCTCAGTGGCTCTGCTGACTACATCAGCCAATAAGCGATTCTTTACTGAGCAAAGACACTAGTGTATCGTATCTAGGATGGAGTGTTTGTCTTCTTATCTTCAGTTTTCTGCAGTCACCACTCCTTCCAGTGAAGGCAGGCAGCAAATCTGAATGTTTTTGTTTGGTGATCAGGGAAGTTCTGATCAGAGTTTTGGTTCGCAGGCACCACCACAATGGCAGGTGGGAGGCCAGGATCGGCTACGCTCACGGCAAGAAATACATCTACCTGGGGACGTTCGGTATGTGTCTCTTTCTTGGTCTTCCACTGCATTTTGCCACTACTGATGATCGCAAGAAGCCACAGTTTTGTTACAAGATCACTGCATACGCTATACAGGATCACTGTTACAGGATCGTGCATTCAGTAATCTTATCCGTCTGGATTGATTAACTTGCAATTTACATTTTTATATATCTGATTTCTTGTGGCAATGTATGATCTTCTTGGATGATGATTTGCCTTTTGTAGTTTTGTTCTGAGATCATTATGCTTTTGCAATAGTTTTCTTTTGTGTGTGTGTGCGTGTGTGCCCTGCGTGCCACTGCTGCTGTGATTTGTGAAGGCCCACGGAATGTACTACTCTGAATTGTTGGCTGGTCCTCTTGGATGTTTCTTCTGCTGCAGGGACGCAGGAGGACGCAGCCCGGGCCTACGACCTTGCAGCTCTGGAATTGCGGGGGCACGCCGCTGTCACCAACTTCGACCTCAGCAGCTACACGGGCAAGGGCTACCAGCAACCGCCGGTCCGCAAGGCCCAGCCGAAGCCGGCTCTGAAGCCCAAGGACGAGCCGGTGGACGAGGAGGCACCGTCGCCGCTGCCCACGGCTCGTCATCTGGTTGCGACGCCGCCGCTCCTGACGCCGAAGCCCGAGCCGGGGTACGAGCTAGGCGAGCCCCTGGCGCTGCCGCCCGGCCCCGTGCTCCGCGACGCGGACGACGTGGACCACGCCATCGCCGAGATCCTGCCGGCGCTCTGCATGGACCCCGCCGACTTCGAGGCCCGGTACCCCGCCCGCCGCGGCGCCCGCGCGCTCGGCTGCCCGCCCGACGACCAGCTGCTGCGCGGCCTGGCGCTGCCGGACAGCGTGCGCTTCGAGGACGACATCGAGACGCTGTTCGACGCGCCCGGCGGCGAGGTCCATGTGCAGCTGCAGGAGCTCTCCGACGCCGCGGGCGCCGTCGCGCCTGACGTTTCCGGAGCCGACGCCGACGACGTCGCGGCCGCCACCATCAGCTCGCTGGCGTCCGCGCGCTGGTGGCCGTGGCCGTGATGAGCGTTGCCACGCGGCGTCGTCCCGGGCGTGCACCACTCCACCGGCAGGCGTAAGTACGTGACGACGTGTCGATTTGCTGGGGCTTGGGTGCCATTTTGGTTTGGTGTTGCAGCGATTGAGCGTGCGTTTTGGCGTGTAAATGCGGGTGATGTGGCCGCTCTCGCTCAGAGGATCCTTTTGCCTTTTGGGGTACGTGAAAGTGGAGATGGGCTCTTACTTTTGGGACGATCATCCACTGGTGGAAGTCGTCGTAACTTGTAACTTGTCGGCAAACGACGCTGCCATCGTCCGGCTGTCCAAGTTGGAGGCCGTGACATGTGTGCGCACGATGCTGTGTTCTCCGTAGCTATAGCTAGGGCCTAGGAGTAGCTAAGAGATACTGATAAGCTCAACTGAAATGACTGGCTTCTGATACTCCATGTCGTGTCCTTCTGCATGTGTGACCGCTCTTCGACCAAAATAAAAAATAGTATACGTGTCGTCCAGACATTTTGAGGAGTACGTATACGTATGTAAAGAGCACTAGCTCGCACGCACCGACCAAGACTGTCACTGGGCTAGGCTGCCGTCGCGCTCCGAGAAGATGGTCGCTGCCATGTGCTCAGCGAGTTTATCGGCTACGGTAGGAGACGGTGCTTCAATCAGGTTCTGGACGGACAACTGGGCACCAGTGGGCTCTCTGTGCCACTTCGCGCCGGCCCTATACAGGGCGACGTCGAGGCCTGGGCGTCGCAGGCTGCTCCGTGACGCCTTGCATGACCGCCAATGGGCACGGGACATCGTCGGAGCAACAACCGTGCAGGTACTGCGTGATTTCTTCCGCGTCTGGGCACTCCTGTGGGATGTGGTGCTGCTGCCTGCACAGCCGGACAGGTACACATGGAAATGATCGGCAGACGGCTCCTACTCCTCGGCTTCCACATACAGGGCCTTCTTCGGGTTGTCGGAGCTCTTGGGCGCCAAGTAGCTCTGGAAGGTCAAAGCACCGCCGAGGGTGAAGCTTTTCTTCTGGTATGCCCTACACAAGCACCTGTGGACTTCGGAGCGGCGAGCACGCCATGGGTTGCAGGACAGCGACGTTTGCGCCCTGTGTGATCAGGCTTCGGAAACTTGCGGTCACCTCTTCTTGGGCTGTAGTTTTGCTAGACAGGTCTGGCACGCTGTTTTGAGCCCGCTCAACCTTGCTGGGCTTGTGCCACAACAGGATGAGGATGTCGGTGCCTGGTGGACGCAAGGACGATGCTTGATCGCCGAGGACTCGCGCAAGGCTTTCGACGTGGTAGTGCTTCTAGTGTGTTGGCGCATTTGGAAAGAACGGAACAGTAGGGTGTTTCGATAGCAATCGACAACGGTGCAGCAGGTGTGCGAGCGCATCCTCGAGGAGGCAGAAGATTGGGTGCTAGGTGGTTTCGTTCCTGTCGCGGCCATTGTGCAGCTGATGTTGCAAAATGGTTCCGCCATGTGAAACTTTCGCTAAGGATCCAGTAGTTAGGGCTTGTGTTTGTTCGGCTTTTTAGCAACTTGTCATTTTTGCATTGCTTGTTTGTATCATATTTAACCCCTCTTAATGAAAAAAACGGATGAAGTTCCTGTCATAAAAAAAAAGTAAAGAGCACTAGCTTGTTAAATCCAGAACACACCTACCTACAAAGTAATAAGTGGAGAGTCTATAAAGAATTAAATATTACTGACTTGATAAATCAAGCACACCTAATTGAAGAGAGTATAAAGTTCCATGACTTGTTAAATCAACACCTTGTACACTACCTCCGTCCGTTCACGTTAAATCTACACCTCGCAACTATGATCTTCATCTCCGTTAAAGTAGTTTAACTTTGAGTCAAATCAACACCTTGTAGTACATCCGTTCACAAAAGAATGAAATACGACATCTACCTCAGTTAAAAGTAGTTTAAGTTGATCAAAGTTAAAGAGAATGACATTCACATTTATGTCTTCAATAAATTTATTTTGATAACTAATCTAATATAATACTCGCATGCCAGGTGACTGGCGTGCTTTTTTCTTTTTGAATGAGAAAGGTGGGCAAGCAACCCCCCACCCCCCACCACCCCACCCCCAACACACACACCGTTTGTCTTAAAAAACTAATTTAATAATACTTATTTTGTATCATAAATGTTAGTATTTTTTATATATAAATTTAGTTGAACTTACAATTATTTTTTTCAAAGCAATAATTACATTAATTTCTTGACGGAGGAGCCTACAAAGTTGCTAAGAAATCGAAGAATGAAAATAGATCCCTCACTTGTTTAATTAAATCTATAACTCTCACCTACCTACTCCCTTGGTACCATGCACAATACTACCTCTATCTTGATAAGAAGGCAAATTTAGGTGCATTCTAGGTTAAAGTGTTCAAAGTTTAAACAAATATATTGGTAAAAATATTAATATTTTTTATATAAACTAGTGTATGATGAAAATATATCTCAAGACAAAATTAATGATATTTTTTTGATGTTACAACTATTTACAACTGCCACAGAACAGTAAAAATATTTGGGAATTGGCTACAAACAATGGAACAAAAAATTTGGTTCCCAAAATTGGGGGAGGGGGTGAGTGCGATATGTTGATGTTGCATTTGACAAATAGAAGAATTTATTCTTATATCGGATTTGTTTTTGGACCTAATTACAAAAGAAGGGTATTCGACGAATTTATGAAGTGGGCTTAGTGCTTAGATCTTGAATCCAAAGTATGAAACTCTCCACTGAGACTAGTCATGAGAATTTTCACCGGTTATTGGTAGAAGATGTCTTCTAAAAAAGCGCAATGTTTAGTTTCGCCGTTTGAATTTGTACTTTGTGGTCAAAGAAATGTTTGGCTTTTTGTTAGTTTTAGTTTCCATCTAGAGGCTGAAACTTTAAATTTTGCTTAGTTGAGTGCACGACTCATACAGAAACCAGAATAAGAAGTTATAAAAAGAAGAACAAAAGAGAACCAGATGCTTGGAGATCCATAAAAAAAAAAAGATTCTCGGAGGCAACTGAATTTTGACGGCCGGTCAAAAGAAAAGGATGCATTAGCACTCTATAGGCGGGCGAAATGGAACGCAGTTTACTATTGTATCCAACCAGCCCAAATCGAACAAAACTGCCCAGTTTCCCAGCCCGCGGAATAATGCGCGGATAGGATCGAATCCGCGTCATAAAACTGGCCCATTTCATCTCGCCTTGCCTCGCGTTGTTGGATCCAAGCGTCGCGATCAGGAGCGACGGACGCATCATCCATGGCTGCTGACGAGTGACGAACGAGGCTGCCTCCATGCCGAGGCGGGTCTACTCAGCCGGGCCCCACGAGCGCACCTCGCCTCTATTTTATCGGAGAAAGAAGCCCGCCTCGGGACAACCCCTCGGACCGGACCGCACCGCTCGCTCGCGTCGTCGTCGCCCCACCACCACCACGCGCTCCCGCCTCCGCCGATCCGCGCGCGCAGATCGCCGAAGCCCGGCGGCTCATAGTCCAAGGAGAGGGAGGGAGCTCGCGGCAGCGGCAGAGGAAGGCGTTCGCCACAGCCGCGGTGAGTGCTGCCGGCCAAGCGCCTCTCAGAATTCCGCCCCAGCTCCCGCGCGGGCGCGGATCTGATCGACGGATCGAGTGGTATTTTTCTCTGCTGTATATGTGCGGGCTGCGGCATGATTAGCTTAGATCGGAGGCTAGTGTTGGCGAGTGTGTTCATCCGCCTGTCTCTGGTTTCTCATGCGAATCTGATTCGATCCCACGCCTGGCTTTGGATCTCCTAGGATTTCCTGGGGGAAGAGATGGGGCTCTCCTTTGGGAAGCTGTTCAGCCGCCTCTTCGCCAAGAAGGAGATGAGGATTCTCATGGTCGGTCTCGATGCCGCCGGTAAGACCACCATCCTCTACAAGCTCAAGCTCGGCGAGATCGTCACCACCATCCCCACCATCGGTGAGCCCCCTTTCTCCACCATGTTGTTCTGCTTTGCATGCTAAACTATATTGTGGGAAATTGATAATAAATTGTACAGGCATGCAATTTCTGAAATGCACCCTGGGATGTGGTGACATGCATTCGGTTGTATATTTGCTATCCATTCGTGAATACGATCTCATCCAGTTATAATGGTTTGAGTTATAAAAGTTGGCTTCTGAATGATATGCCATTGCCATTTTTTAGGAGTGTTCTGTGTATATCACAACTTGGTAAATATGAAATATACATTTGTTACCCATTCATGCATAGTTTGGATTTACTATAATGTAGTCTCATTGATAGGATTGACTTATCTTGGAGCTTTGCAGGATTCAATGTTGAAACTGTTGAGTACAAGAACATTAGCTTCACCGTTTGGGATGTTGGTGGCCAGGACAAGGTGAGCATATATATGCTTATAATTGAGTTATATATCTCATCATGGTATCAACTCTTTGCAAATGTGTTTTATCTCAAGATCCATACCATTATTCTGCTGTGATAAACTTTACTAAGGAATTATGGTTTCTTATTCTCTATGTCAAACAGATCAGGCCCCTGTGGAGGCACTACTTTCAGAACACACAGGGACTTATTTTTGTTGTAGACAGCAACGACAGGGAACGTGTTGTTGAGGCCAGAGATGAGCTCCACAGGATGCTGAATGAGGTAATATGGTATTGTTATTTTAGTAGTTCCAAAAGGTTCCATTGCAACTATCTGTTCTCTATGAGTAGTTTTTGTTTCAGCTACATTGCAATCATGAATTTGGATATTATATGAGCCAGCTTGCCAACTTAGTTTTAAAAGCTGTCAGAGCAGCTTATGAGACATGCATAGGGATGCTAAAACATTAAACATCTCCATTTCACAGTGCTAACTTTCAGTTTCAGTTCCTATATCTGTATCTTACTTAACTAATCCCTAATGATATAACTATATTTCCATTTTGTAGGATGAGCTGCGTGACGCCGTGCTGCTTGTATTTGCAAACAAACAAGATCTTCCTAATGCTATGAATGCTGCTGAAATTACTGACAAGCTTGGTCTGCATTCCCTGCGCCAGAGGCACTGGTAAGAAATTTTATTTTCATAATCCTTTACCTCCCTGTATCTGAATCAACGTTGCCTGGCATTCTGATATTTGTTAGTGCATCTGCGAGTATATATTGTGTATCTTTGAAGCACTTGTCCTAGTCATCATGTCTTCATTATGTGAGGTTATATGGGATCAGAAATGATGAATTGATGTGCACACCTTTAGATACTGTGATTGAGCTGAATCTTTCTTCATTTTGGAACTGATGTATTACTATCTTGTCTTCAATAATTGCAGTGTCAATTGCCTTTGATATTTAACAGATGTATACATGCTAATGTGTTCCCTGGTTTGCAGGTACATCCAGAGCACTTGTGCTACATCTGGTGAAGGGTTGTATGAGGGGCTTGATTGGCTTTCCAACAACATCACCAACAAGGTAACATTAGCTGCATGCTAATGTCTTATATGCTTCTGTGAATACGTGAAATAATGCGCCTGTTCTGATTATATGGTCCTTATAAGTTGAAGTAGCATAGACATACACAGAACACAGAAGCTCTATTGTTGCTACCTCAGTATAGTTGGGATTTCAGTGCTTCATAGGCATAGGATAAAGTTGCAGTCTTGACAGGCATTTGCCTTTGTCCTGCACTACCATACTTTTATTTTTGATTGATAGATTTTGAGGGGCTGCACTACCATACAATTCTGCATAGGCATAGAACACCTAGGACATGATGACTGGCGGTTTGCTTTCAAAAGAATTGCTGCTGGCAACTGACTTTTTCTATTCCGTCTGTTTGCAGTCTTGAAGCTTTTTGGCTGGGCTCCTAGCAAGAGGAAGACGTCTGAACAACCTATGGCTGCTGCTTTTACATATTGTTACCGAGACACAATCTACATTAGATAGTGTGGGTGCTTATGAAAAAAAAAACTTCTGAGCTCTCTTTTGAGCTATTGATACTAGATTGGATTGTATTTTTGTTTTTGGGTCGGTATCATGCCTGTTCGGTTTCACAAAACTGACTGTCAGTCATATTTACTATATATTTGAATAGTAAATTAAATTGACATGCCCCCTTATCGTAGATCTTCACCGATCCAGTGCTGTGGCAGATGTGACATGTGAGTTGCTAGATTTTGTTCTTATATGGGTATTACTGTGTGCGCATGATTTAAGACATGTTTGATACACATGGCTAGTTACTAGTGGAGACAAAAAGTTAGCCTAAATTCGCTACGGTTGGCTAGCTAGTTGTTTTTTTTTTTCCAACAGCTAGCTAGTTGGTTCGAAGGCTGGTCTAAACACTGATCGAGGCTTTGGGGATTAGGTTGTTTTCTGGGAGTGTGCATAGTTAGGAGTTAAATCAGTGTTGCGCCTATAGCTGAACTTTCGAAGCAAAAGCAGATCGCCCGGCTTTGCATAGTTAGGAGTTAGGACTGAGCACCTAGGGTGTCTCGCTGCCAGGTGGTTGAGCATCTCTAATGGTTTTTCTTCAACTCACTAAATTCTCAGTTAAAGAGTCATTTTAGTAAAATCGTTCTCTATATATCTCTATCCTCTGTCCTTCAACAACCGGGCTCTATATCTTGTTCGGTACTTTAGAGGAACAGCTTTGCTCCCTATGTTAGCTAATGGGAAATCAGAAAGAGGGGATGAAACCATTTGGTGATCCAGATGAAGCTTAGAGTTTTTTTTTAAAAAAAAATATCTATTCTTATCAATGCGGAAAGGCTGCTCAGCTTGACTACATCCATTGCAAAAAGAAGTTTCTAATTCCTTTTTTAATCACAATACATACATACATATACATACTCATATATGTTTGTATACTCATCCCTATGAGCCCCCTATACATCCTTTGTTTTTGTGTACATCCTGCAAATGTTGAGACTGCACACACACACACACAAACTAGCGATACTTACTGTCATATTTTTTTTTATAGGTTTTTGCTCTGGTCGCATGCTAATACACTTACCAAAGCAGCCCGAATCCTCATACATCGCACTCAAATGCTCTTTCATTCAACAGAACAAATGGATTTGTTATATCACTTCTTTTGGTGTTATGGTACATAATGGCAAAATATGTAGACTACGGTTTTCAAAAGATACATTATGAATGTCTAGCTTGATCCAACTTTTTCAAAAAAAAAAAAAACTATAATTGCATCAATGCCCAGCTTGATCAACAGTGTCTAAATATATCCCAGTCGATCTAACCAGTGTCAGTGAGAAGCCATCGCAACGGAGATCCACGCGTTGTACAGCCCATGGGGTTTTTGCCTGCAATGTTCAGTCAATAAAGGAGTAATATCTGAAAAGGAACTTGCAGGGAGCCAGGGCTGTGATTTTCTTACGAGTAAATATTTTGGGCATCAATTTCATTAAATAAATTGATGAAAAAGCGGAATCCATCTGGACTAACATCTCTGCACAACAGGCCTGAGAGAAATAGAGGTAGTCAGTTTCATTTTCAGATCATACATGTAGCTTGCAAAATACTTGAAAGTTACAGCCGCACATACCTTTGTTTTCTGCATTTAGAAGATGCTCCTTTGCTAACGCAGGAGCAATTCCTAGTGTGAATGCAGCATCACTTGGGCTAATCCCTTTCTGAAGAGCATCCGGCTTCTGTGCAAGTGATGAGATTCTTGCAAATACCTATGTTCATTGAGAAAAAAGTTAAGCGATTGCTAGTGGGCTAGTAGAAGTGCTAAAAACAATGCTAGCGACAAATGCACAAAGTACAAACATAGAAAACTGCATAATCTATGGCGGCAGTATAATCCACTAACAGAGTCAATGCTGATTGGCTGCAATATATGGTTTAGTGGGCATTCAGTATGCATTAAGGCTTATTGTTGTGATTGCTTACCTCTTCATCACTATGTGTCTTCGTCTGGATCACCTTCACTCCACTATCAAATTTCCTGAGCATGACTGGGCTGCTCATTACAAATCAACATCTATAAGCAAAACATCAAAACCATGATCAATGGCTGGTGACGAGCCAGCTGGAAAGGCATTGAATTACTCTTTGCAATTCCCATAATCCTGGACTGTCTTCAGAAAAGTAAACTTAGCTAATTTGGTGATCATCAAAAGCATGATATACATACACATCAACTTTCTCCCACAGCGAACAAGCTTGCAAAAGGTCCTCTGGTGAGATCAACTCTAGAAACAGATCAAAAAAACTAATTTCAGAACACAAGTAACAAAGAAACTCTATATGCATATTATAAAAAAACACACACACACAGACCTGTTCCCCTAGCACGGTTGAAGAGACAATAAACATCGACTAATGCCATCATACCACCTGCTTTCTCAAGCGGTATTCTTACGAAGTCTGCCAGCTGACAACAAATTGAGAAAATAGTCATTGTCAAATAACAAGTCTGACACTTAGTATAATGCAGCTAGAAATTAAGGCCTTGTTTGGATGCACATGCACACATGGATTGAGATGGATACATGTACATCCAAACAAAGCCTGAGGAGGAATGGAATATGGAACTGTGCTTCTCATATTAAAAGGAAACTCTGATTCTGAAAGCATGGACAAACTTTTATCCTTGCCTCCTGCCAATTGAATATATATAAGCAAGGGTGTGAATCTTGTAATTTGTTGATGGCTTGAAGTGTTCATGCTCCCTCAATTTCACTATGTTTGTCCATAGCACATCATGCACACTACCCAGCACAGTACTAATTATAAGGAAAAAAAAAATCTAATAATATAAAAAGTTGACACAACTATTTCTCTTCTTTGAAAGCATTCAATAAGTGATGGAGGATTGAAATGTTACAACAATGGCAACAACTTAAACTCTTTATATCCTCAATTGACAACATTGCAGGAAGTATTATCCCAAGGCCATGGACAAACAAAGTGAAATGAAGGGAATAAATGATAATATTCTCGAGATTTCTCCTTTAATGTACCCCCCTTCCCTATCTGTGTTCACATCTTCACTAACAACAAAGGGTCAGAGCTCCTGAATAAATTCTAGTAATAGTGTCCAGGGTTCAAGCCCCAGCCTCTGCACATTTGTGCAGGGATGGCTGCTGGCTATTTTCCCTTCCCCAGACCCCGCAGTGCGGGAGCCTACGGCACTGGGTACGCCCTTTAGTAAATTATTAAAAGGTTGAGTCTTAGCTCACATATATGAAAATGAACCGCAATTACTAAGTTTTGGTTCCCACCGGATGGAGGAGAAACATATAGGCCCTGTTTGGAAGAGCTTAGCTTTTAGGTGCTTTTCACATTGTAGCTGGCTTTCTCTATAAGCAATCTTTTCTAAGAAGCACTGTATATGAAAAGCTGCCCATTTGGCATCATGATGTCTACGTAGTTGTACAAGACTAGATTTAAGTTGTTGTGAACTTCCGATTCATTGGTGATGATAAATTGATAATTGTGTGTTGTTTTCTCTCAATTTTTTTTGTCATATGTTAACTTCTTATTAACACACCCACAGATCACCTGCAGGGGTGGGTGTGACATTGCACCCGCAGGTTTCATTGAGGGAGGGCGCAGGCAAATATCGTGGGCGTCGTTGAGGGTGGGTTTTTAGTTTTTACTCCCACACCTTACCCAACCCGCTGCCATCCCTATCAAAGAATCAAGAAATGAAGCTCGAGAATCACGTGGAGCTCTACCAAATTGGCCCTTAGCTTTTCATGTTTCTCTTTCTACCAGAGGAAGAACTTGGACAAGCTCACAATAAGCTGCGTGTTTGGGTTCAACTGAGTTTTTAAAAAACATAACCTAAGAAGCAGGGTTGCCACTTGCCAAACAGGGCCATAATTGTTAAACACAAATCTATTTTTTTTGTATATATATTATGTGCATAATCCATATTGTGTGAACCTCAAACTTAAAGATGGGGCTAGAGCTCCTGAATACATTCTAGCAATAGTAAGTTACTAAATGGTTGAATATAAAAAAAAACCTTCTTACAAAATCCGTGCATTATCAAAGCCAATTTGCATTCCAAAATAAGCTACATCAAAAAGAAATTGCAAGTTACCTGTAGTGACAACTGCTGATGATACAAAGCACCAGCAGTTTCTTTCGTCACAGGAGACACAATGCCAACACTCAATAGCAAATCCTGCATGTCTTGCTTAGAACCCATCTCTTCATCATTGGAATTTGGTTCAGTAGATGAGTTCATTAATAGCTTGAGCCTCATTTTCTCCGCTAACTGCATCATTTCCTTAGCTTTGCTCTGGAGCATAAAAAAACAACAACAGTTGAGTTCAAATTAGAACATGGTGATCAATCTCAGATGATAGGCAGCTGTGCAATGCTAACCATGAGGGCATTGAGATCCCGGAACGCATCTTGCAAGTTCTGGCCGGCGCTCTCCCATGACTCCTGCTCCATCCGCAGTATCCCCGAGACCCCAACAACGGGTATCCGGATCGCAATGTCCTCCGCAGGCCCCGCGGTCCCCTCCACCACCGGCGTGCCGCTCGACGGGGCAGCCGCGGGGGCCACCTCCCAAGCCCTCGCACGGATCGCCTCGAGCAGCCTCCCGAAGAAGACGTCAACGTCGGCCTTACAGGTGAAGACGATGGCGACGACCTCTGATCGCGCGGGCGGCATGGAGATCTGGAGGCGGATGCGGTAGTGCTGCGACGAGGAAGACGAGGACGAGGAGGAGGAGAAGAGGGAGCGGAGCGGGTTGTGGCTGTGCCTGCGGTGGGGAGGGTAGGCATGGACGACGGCGGCGAGCGGGAGGCCCCGCGCGGAGCGGGACGGCTCGTGGAGGAAGATGAGGCGGTGGGAGGTGAGCGCGAGGAGGCAGGCGCGGAGGGGCGCGCGGCCCGGGTTCTCCTCGGGCTCGAGGTCCACGAGCGGGAGGAGGTTCCGCTCCACCTCTCCTGCGGACAGCACCGGGCGGCCGGACGCCGTCACGGACGCTGACGGGAGCCAGTCGGCTGCGGCGGCGGACATGGCGACGGTGCTGTGGTGGGTTTGGGTTTTCCCTTATGAAGTTAAGAGCTGTTTGGACTTTTTTTTTTACGAGGAGCTGTTTGGACTTTGGAGGGGCGGCGTACAGATCCGGAGACTTTCCTTCCGTGCCATTACCAAGCCTGCTACTGAAAAATTGGTTTTGGATTGTGTGACTAACGTCATCTTTGTTTTTTTCTCTATGCCATTTCATCCGAGTTATGTCAGTTTTTAACGGTTTGACCCTCCTGATACATAGGTCCCACCTAAACTAATGTCTAAATTGCCCCTCTCTTATATTCTGTCTGCTCCCTTCCATCTCTGCACGGTGGGGCTAATCTATGCACATGGACACTGATCACACTTCTTCTTCCTCAGTCCTCACTCATCGGGCAGAGGTCGCACCCCACCCAGCCTCCCATCGCCGGTGGCCCTCGGCGCCGCCCGCGAGGCATGCCGGCCCCGCCCCGGACTACCAAGCCGTGCTCCGCGCCCCCAACCCCCCGCAGGCCGTGCGCACGCCCTCGGCGTCGCCCGTGCGGCATGCTAGCCCCGCCCCTCGGCTGCGCGCCACGCCCACCGGCGGCCACACCAGCCCGCGCTCGAGGTACAGCTATGGAACTTCACGGAGCTGAGCACGGTGAGGTGACCCGACGGCGCGTCGTGACGAGCAGTTGCTCCGCCCCCGCCCCCCCCCGGCGAGGCCCTGTGAACGGCGTCCGCCTCGCACGCCGGTAGCCACGGGCGAGCGCCGCTGCGCCTCGCCCGCCGGCCGCAGCGACGAGGGCGGCTACGCCTCACGTGCGCACCGCTGCGCCTCGCGCGCCGGCCGCCGCGGGCGAGCGCGGCTCCGCCTCGCGCTGCCGGACACCGCCAAGAGCCAGCCGCTCCTGCTGGTTCGACTTGCAGGCATGGGCAGGGAGCTCGCTAGCGGTGCTGCGACGCGACCCGCGCAGGGGGCGCACGCGGCCAGGGCGGAGGTTGCCCGCGGGCCGCGTAGGAGGCGGCCACGGCGGGGCTGCTCCCGCACGACGGCCAGGCCTCGGCGGGGCTGCTCCCGCGCGACGGCGAGGTGGCCGCGGCGGTGGTGGAGCTCCCCTTCAATGCCGAGGGCCCGGCGGCGCACCCACGAGCATGGACGCGGCGGGGCGGCTCTCGTACGCACCCGACGCCACTGCGGCGAGGCTGCTCCCGCGCGCTGGCCAGGCCGCGGCTTGATGGCTCCCACGCGCCAGCGAGGCGGCCTCGGCGGGGCTGCTCCCGCGCGCCGGCCAGGCCGCGGAGGGGCAGCTCCGGTGCGCCGGCGAGGCGGCCACGGTGGGGCTGCTCTCGTGGCGAGGGGGCTGACACGTTCGGTGACGGCTCACCTCGCACCGCTAGCTACTCCGTGGCCCTCGTCGGCGCAAGGCTGGGGTCGGCGGAGGGGCGCGCAGCTGGGGGTGGGCCCGTGGCCATGGGCGTAGGGCGACATCCTGCTCGTCTCATCGTGAAATGGAGGTTGGGGTCGTCTTTTATAATGGCATACAGGGAAAAGGCCCACAGATCCGGTGGGCCTCCGGCTCATCAACACGGTAGTGCAACCGCCGATGCCCAAAATAGTTTGTCCTTCCTTCCGTTCCTTCGCTTTCTTTCTTGTTCTTTACCATAGTTGGAGCTATTTTTGTTGACTTCCTCGTCTGAATGCACATGTGATAGACTGGATTGGCATATAATCTAATTTATTTATACTCCTTCAACACAAGTAAATTAAGACGAATACATGCGTATCGAAACAAGGCTTAGATGACATTTGAAATTTGGATGCAGTGAGGGTTAGGGATATGGATATGAGATGGGTTAAGATTAGTTCATTTCTCTCTTCTAAATTAACGACATGTGATGCTATTATATTTCATTTATTGATTTTAGATTAACCCAATGATCCAAAATAAATGAAACTTGTGCTCCAACCCATCAATGGAGCCATGGAGGTAAACATAGTCACGCGCAGTTGTTGACGCTGATTCGCGACCGTGCCAACACACCAGTGGGCCTTGGACGCCCAAGGAGGTTGCTTGGACAACCTGCAATGCAGCAAACACGCAGCGTAACCGGCCAAACCGATCTAAAGATTAAAAAAGCCGATGTGGAGCTCGTGTATGGCTAAATAAGCCTCAGAACTGCCTCCGGAAGGATCTGTTGGGAGGGAGCACGTGAGGGATCTCTTAGGACCAGCAAGGCCGCCTAAGATGCCAACCAATCTTGTGGAGAGAAGGGCCGGACAACAGGTAGAGAGGTTGAGGAGAGAAAAGGGGTAAAAGAGGTGATAGATCGGTTTTTTGTTCGATTGATTGGATGGGATCAATCAGCCATGATCCTCTCGTTTATATAGAGGGGGGTGGTCTTATACCAGTAGGAAATAACACCAACACATGATCTCCAAGTTTTTCATGCCTAAAACTTTCCAAAACTTGATTTAGGATCAAATCGGTTCAGACTCAGCACTAAGCCGGCCTAGCCGGCCAGGCACCCGACTGAGCCGGTTTCTGCGGGGGCGGTCCTGATGAGGACATGTGACCTATGCATACGCCCATAGAGGCTAAAGATAAGATGAGTTCATTCCTTCATTTGCACAATGATTTTTGGTACAATTCACTTGGTTCCACATGTGCATGTTTTTATTTGAATGTAGGTACGAACGTGTCTCAAAGAGCAAACTCATCAAAGTCCAACGTTCGGTTCGTCGGCAGCCAGATAGGGCTTCAGTGGGAAGGCCATAACTCATGCATCCAGAGTGCGATTGAGGTCAATCAGTACTTGTTGGAAATATTATTTGATAATCTTTCCAATAGGTCTGGTCTTACCTCAATATCACATCGAGAAGGCATCCAATTCATCATGACATTTCGTCACTGTTTCTGCCAAGGGCTACGTCATCATCATGGGCTTGTTATTCACCATTGGGACTCTGACCCAAGTGAGAGCATGCCCCAAGGAGATGTGGAACACACCAAAGAAGCCCTTGGACGTCCTCCTCCTTGGCCACCAACTTTGGATACTAGCAGGGACGTTCAAGCTAAGTTGGAGGCCCAATCCAAGTCAAATTCGAGGCCGTCTCGGGCTCCAGGAGCAGCATGCAATAAAACAGACACCCAGGTTGCATACGGACTCTGTTTTCGACGATCTACATATGGATGAAAAGATAATTTGATAAGGAACCAATGAAAGTGGACCCACTTTAAAATTCCTTCGGGATCAACAAAAATCGTCAAAACAAGTTGACGTCCAGAATCTGTCAGAGCGCTGCATCATCATCTTTTGGGCCATTTGGGCCTTGTAATGTGTCGGGGCTGTGTATGGACGTGTGTAGGGGTCCTTGGATGCCCCTTAAGCTATATAATGAGCAGCCGCCGTCTACATTAGGGTTTAGGTTTTGCTTTAGATTAATCTGTCTTTGAATAGTCGCCGTTATCGGTTTGTGAAACCCCACTTTGTGATCTTAATCATATATCTGCAGTTTGTCCCAATATTTGAGCTGCGTACTTTCAAGTTCTTGCTTGTGTTCTTCGATTCGCAGGCAGGGATTAGCCTTCTTGGCGAGGTCAACCGATTGGTGACACGGTTGATAACCAGAGGAGATCTGGTGCTAAGGTTGCAGGTTCGGGTCTTTGTGATCTAAAGCCGGATCGGTGTGTCGTGCTCCACCAAATCATTGTTTATCTTGAACTGACGGAAGATCGGAAACCTAGTTCACATCAAGTGGTATTCAGAGCTAAGGTATATCGTCAAGTTCATGTTTATCCTAGATCAATTTTATTTCTATTCATCCTATAAATCCAGAAAATTGGTCCCAAAAAAAATATTTGTTTCATCATTGTTTTCTCCCTATCCTATCACCCTTGTGCCATTGCAGTATTTATTTCAGTTTGCTTTCTGGAACGGTCGTCCCTCGTTGTGTCGTTGTGTTCGTTGGTTTAGAGGAGTCTGGGTCTGGTTTGTGTCATCCATCAGTTTGATCGCATTTTTTTAGCAAATCGTGCTCTAGTTGCATGTCCCTAGTAGAGTTGTGCGTGTACACAAGCTTTTGTGTAGAATACATAAACGACTACCTAGTGGAGCTCACTAATTCTTTCCATCGATGCTGCTCTTAGATTTCAAGAAGTCAAGTTTTAGCCGAGTATATTAAAACATTTTATTTTGGCTAGTCGCACAAAGTTTCAGAATTCTATTGTGGAAGCACGCAGAGAAGGCAAGATGTTGTCCATCTAAAAGGAAGTAAATTATCTCCTTGGCATCTATAGGTTTAGGGTGAGTTTCATTTGCCGTTTCCAAATCAATTAGTTGTGTATCTATACTTTGCGGCGTATTCTGTAAAATAACGAAAGAAAAAGGCAACGAGGTGCAAAAAAATAAGGTAAAAGCCGCACCAAAAACAAAAGTAAAAGGCGATGAGCTGCAACAAAAAATAAAAGCCGTAGCCAAAAAAAAGCTTAAAAAAGTGGAAAAACATTCAGAAGTGCTTGCATCCTTTTATATTCTTGTGCTGAGTTGTATAGTCGTTGCTTGCTTGAACTAGGTCCACGGCGAGTTTAGGCCAACGACATAGACTAGCTTGGGACTACTTTTCAATCTTGCAATTTCTGAATTAAATTATTTCTATTCCTTGCTACTATATTTTAAGCCTTCTAAAGCTCCACATATATACTTCAGATTAGTACAGAAAAAGACCTTGCAATCGCGGTGCCACTTCTTCACAGGTATCATAATCAAGTCCCCGGTTGCCATCCTCTACTAGCGTTGATAAGAACTTGGTAAGAACTTGGTAAGACGTGTGTGAGGGTGTGATTCCACCAACCCATAAATAGTTGCTAGGGCATTTATTGTGCTAATAATGTCAAACAACGAGTTTCTTTTTTAGAATGAATTACAGGACATCTCACAACGAGTGCTCAGTTCTCAAATGGAGAATGCAGAGAAAAACCAGCTCAACAAATTGTTCCAAATATACTTTGTTGTAAAAGAATGGCGTTGTCAAGTTATGATTGATGGTGAGACTTGCAGCAACCTTGCAAGCCTAGAGTTGGTTGAGAAGCTTGGTCTAACCACAAGACCACATCCACATCCATACTACATTCAATGGGTAAATTCTTGGGATAAGATAAAGGTAACTGAAATTGCACGTATTGAGTTTTCCATTGGTTCTTATAAAGATAGTGCTGAATTTGATATAGTACCTATGCAATCATGTCAATTATTATTTGGTAAACCTTGGATATTTGATAATAATGTTATGCACCATGTGATTACTAATCAATATTCGTTCAAATACCTTGGTAGAAAAATTACTCTTGTACCTATGACTACTGCTGAAATTATAAAAGAAGATCTCTTAAGAGTAGAGAGAAGGAAAAATGAGCCTTTTAGAAAAGAATGGTTTGTTTCAGATGTTAAAGTTTCTTCATCTAAATCTGAATTTTTGCAAAGTGAAGATATTGCTTTGCCTCTTATTCGAACTAATATTTTGCAGCATGAATTTAAAAACGAGGATAATGTGACTAAGAAAGATCAGGTAAATGTCTCAAGTAAGAACTCTCCTGCTGAGCTGAATTTGTCCACCACTCATGCTATAATAGAGCAACATTTAGTGGACACCAAATTTGAATTGCCTTTGGTACATGATGAACTTTCTACTAATATTTATGATAAAGCAGAGTTGAGTGATAGTGCTATGCTTATTCCTATGTCACAACTTATGAAGGCAACTAATTCTTTTATTTTGGAATAAAATACTTGTGCTGAAAATAAAAAATTATTTCCCATTAACACTGAAAAAGATGAGCATAAATTATTGTTTTCTCTAAATACTTTGGGCTATATAGAGTTTGATGCTTTGTGTGCTAAGCTTAAATGTTTTGAACTGCCATGGTTGTCTACCTGTACATATCACTTTATTGGCAAATATAATTGTAAAGGAGAGTATATGGTGCATCGTGTCTTCATTTGTTCAAATCTGAAATCTCCTTTGACTATGCATAAATATGATCAACTAGAGGGCTGTAATAAGTTTTATTATAAAGAAGCAGGTTATATTTCAAGAAGGAGAGCAATGTTGGCTACTACCTACAACCTGTCCTCCAGCTAAGCTCAAACCAAGGACGGTTTGTTGTCAAGAAGGAGAGGATGATGAGGATATGGGACCTATGCATACGCCCATAGAGGCTAAAGATAAGGTGAGTTCGTTTCTTCATTTGCACAATGATTTTTGGTACAATTCACTTGATTCCACATGTGCATGTTTTTATTTGAATGTAGGTACGAACGTGTCTCAAAGAGCAAACTCATCAAAGTCCAACGTTCGGTTCATCGGCAGCCGGATAGGGCTTCAGTGGGAAGGCCATAACTCATGCATCCGGAGTGCGATTGAGGTCAATCAACACTTGTTGGAAAGATTATTTGATAATCTTTCTAATAGGTCTGGTCTTACCTCAATATCACATCGGGAAGGCATCCAATTCATCATGACATTCCATCACTGTTTCTGCCTGTCACACCCTGATTTCAGAGGAATGAAACCAGGGCCCAAAATTCATGTGCGCCAGGAACAATTTACACACATGAATGACAAATTACATGGTTCAAAAGCACCGTGTTTGAATAAAACATAGTATAACGATTACATCGTACCATTATTACATAATTGTCATCAGAGTAAAGCGGAATACAAATCACATCGTCCAAAGCGAATAACAACTAAACGACGTAGACGTAGCGACTCCATCTCGCCACAGGAAGGTCGACGGCCGCATCACGACGCCTAGCATCCCGGATAGTTCTCAGGAAAGTCACCATCCGAGTCATCACTCGAGCATCCTTTGGTTGGGAAATAGCAAGGGTGAGTTCCATGTCGAAACTCAGCAAGTACAGACGGAAAGTAGTGACATGCAAGGCTAGTACAAGGTAAAGCTGAAAGGTAGACTGTTGTAGCATTTTAATGTAGCAATTAAGACTTTTACTTAGCAACCTATTCTCTAATCGACTAGGTTGAAACACCCAACCCTTTGTTAAGGTTCAAGTAGTATTTAATGAATCATTTATTATCACAGATATAAGAATATATCATTAATGTCGTTAACCTTGAGATCGCCATCTCAAGCAACACAGGATAGCCATCCCGTTCAGAAACAGAGGTAACCACCTCCTCAACCGCATCACCATGATTTAACAATTTATTCCATTTGGCTAATCATGCGAGGATCTGGGCCGCTCGTGACCGTGAGCACGGACGATATATCGATTTTAACTCTGCGCAGAGGTGTACACTTTCACTCTAGAATGTGATTACTCTTGGTGCCCGAGGTGATCAGCCTCTTAGCCCATTGCTGAGATAGGCTGGCAGAGGTCACAACAAGGTCCTTCACAGGGTCATAGGCAGTAACAACCCGCCAGCCTTGAGTCCAAGCGTATGGGAGACTTCCCAGTGAGGCCGCCCCCATCACAGATCCATAGCCCCTCCCATACTAAATACTTGTAAACAAGCCCCAGCAGCCATAGCCATGGCCACCCGTCGGTAAGATGTCTCCTGCCCATGATGATCCCACTAATAAACCAAGCCAGAGCCCATTAGCCTGGAGCTGTACGGAAGTCCTAGGTTGCCGCTCCATGAAAGGTCCAGAAGGGGGAGGAGATACGGATGACCCCATCGCTACGGGCCCACTGACATCCGTTCCCCCTTCTTTCACCGCCAACCAACGATGCGGACATGCATCAACTTCTCCAACGGCCGAAGCCAAGAGCCCACGGCTCCAACATATTTTAAGAGGCAAGTTTTATCTTCATTAAGCGGTGAAAGGTGAGATAGAGCACTAGCAACCTAATAACCTGTTAACTAGAAACCCCATAGGTGATATATGGATAGAGTGGCTAGTCATCCCTATGGTTTGCCGATTTAAGACACATGCAATGCATTAATTAAAAGTGAATAGGCGCAAAATGATCAAAGGATGCATGCACTTGCCTTGGTTGATGTCCTGCTGCACGTAGTGCTCCGGGTTCTGCTGATCCTCGTTCACCCACGTCTCGTTCTCTATACGTCACAAACATCACACCGAGCAATACATGCAAGCAAACATACTTTAATTAGGGCAGTACACCAAAACATCTCAACAGAAGCAAACAATAGCATAAAACTGTTCTACTCATCGAGACGATTCCAAAAAGTATAAGTTTGCTAAAATCGGAGTCAAAACATGAAAGTTATGGCCTATACAAGGTTAGGGGCTAATCTGCAGAAAACAGGACTATAATCTAATTATTTTTGAACTGCGCAGGACTAGATTGTAAATATAGAAAACAACAGGGGCTTTTCAACAAAATTGCAAAGACTGTCTGCGGCCTGACCGCGTTGACGCTGTCAGCGTACACGTGGCGCTGACGTGGCGCCTGCGTGGCAGCCACGTGGCTGACACCTCAGCAGGTGACGTGGCCGGGTTGACCCCCGGTCCACGGCAGGTCGGCGGCCGATCTGAGCCGCTCGGCTCAGATCCGACGGCTGGCAATCACCCGGCGGCGCGGGGTCGCTGGAGCGGCGCCGAGACGGCGGCGCGCTCGCTGGCGTTGGCCGGAAACGCGCTGCGGTGCTCGGCTGGCTGCGCGGGTTGGCCAGGGAAGCACGGCTTGGCCTCGCGGATACATTTCCGGGGTCAAAGACGATGGCTGATGGCCGAAGCCGGTGGCCCGGCCGGGCGACGCCATGGCCGATGGCGGATCTCGCGGCAGGCGAGCGCTACGGGGCACGGGAAGGGGTGCCGAGTGCATCGACGGGCGTCTCACCTCAAGGCGAAGCCGGTGAGGTGGTTCTTGACGGCAAGAACGGGCTGGTGACGGAGATCGACGGCGGCGGACGAAGCTCCGAGCGGCGGCGGTGACCTAGGGTTACGGGAAAACGGCGGAACGGAAGGCACGGTGGCGGCTAGGATTCGGAGAGGCGGCGCAGAGAGGCGGTCGACCGGCTTTATACGGCCCGATGGTCCTCGGGTTGCACGCTCGCACGGCGCGCGGGCGGCTCGGGCTGCGCCTGACACCGAGCTGGTGTCCGTCTCCGTGGGGGAGACGACACTGTGCGGGTGGGCCCCGCCTATGTGGGCCCCACCTGTCAGCGGCCGTGGGTGCGGTGACGCGAGCGCTGGCGCAAGCTGCTGGCGTCGGGCTGACGTCAGCGACGCGGGCGACGTGCGCACGGCGCGGCGGTGCCGCGGCCTATTGGGCCGCTCGGCCCATCAAGGCGGCGCGGCGCGCTGCGGCTGGTGGCTGGGCCGGCCTACGCGGGCGCGTGGCCTGCTGGCGCGCGGGCGCTGGGCTGCGCGGTGTGGCCTGGCTCGCTGGCCGGGCAGGCCGTGGCCGCTGCTGGCCGGCTGTGGCCAGTGCTACAGCTGCTAGGCTTGGCCATAGCTGGCCATAGCTGGCCATGGCTGGCCATGGTTGGCCAAACTTGGCCAGGAGAGGCTAGGGTCGGCCAGGACCCTCTAGGGACTGGCCTGGGCTAGTTAGATTAGGTCTTGCTAGTATAGGGTTAGTGGGGACAAGTTAGAGCATAATGCAAAACCCTAAAACACAACAGGGATGACACGAAGAGCTCACACAAGTCAACCGAAAACTTATGCAGCAGCATGAATGCAACAATGCAGGGTTTTCTAACGTGCTACTCATTTTAAAGTAATTCATAAAACTTTGATAATTGTCCTATGAATTTTAAAACATCTATGCTAAAATAAAAAAATCAAATTCATTTAAATTTTAAAGTTCAAAAATCAGGGTGTTATACTGCCAAGGGCTACATCATCATCATGGGCTTGTTATTCGCCATTGGGACTCTGACCCAAGTGAGAGCATGCCCCAAGGAGATGTGGAACACACCAAAGAAGCCCTTGGACGTCCTCCTCCTTGGCCACCACCTTTGGATACCAGCAGGGACGTTCAAGCTAAGTTGGAGGCCCAATCCAAGTCAAGTTCGAGGCCGTCTCGGGCTCCAAGAGCAGCATGCAATAAAACGGACACCCAGGTTGCATACGGACTCCGTTTTTGATGATCCACATATGGATGGAAATATAATTTGATAAGGAAACCAATGAAAGTGGATCCACATCAAAATTCCTTTGGAATCAATAGAAATCATCAAAATAATTTGACATCCAGAATCAGTCAGAGCGCTGCATCGTCATCTTTTGGGCCATTTGGGCCTTGTAATGTGTCGGGAGCTGTGTATGGACGTGTGTAGGGGTCCTTGGATGCCCCTTAGGCTATATAATGAGTAGCCACCTTCTACGTTAGGGTTTGGGTTTTGCTTTAGATTAATATTTCTTTGAACAGTCGCCGTTATCGGTTTGTGAAACCCCACTTTGTGATCTTAATCCTATATCTGCAGTTTGTCCCAATATTTGAGCTGCGTACTTTCGAGTTCTTGCTTATGTTCTTTGATTCACAAGCAGGGATTAGCCTTCTTGGTGAGGTCAACCGGTTGGTGACACGGTTGATAACCAGAGGAGATGTGGTGCTAAGGTTGCAGGTTCGGGTCTTTGTGATTTGAAGCCGGATCGGTGTGTCGTGCTCCACCAAATCGTTGTTTATCTTGAACTGATTGAAGATCAGGAACCTAGTTCACATCAGGTCCGGCCTCCAGTGCGGACCTGACTAAGCCAGCCTAGTGACCCAGCTTAGCCGGCCCTCACTTGCCACGTCGTCACTGGGCCGGCTTAGCCGATCTGCCGACCCGGCCTAGCCGACTTGACTGGCCCACACGGCCAGCAGGTGGCAGGGCTGGCTTAGTTGGCCTGTGATCCGGCTAAGCCGCTAGAGGGCAGCCGGCCTAGCCGGTTTGGCCAACAGGCCTAGCCGACTGGGCAGGCTCTCTTGTGGCTCGCCGCCTTCTCCGCGTGATTGCTTGCTCCATTAATGGCACCACTTGACCTTGATCATGTCTAGGATTCCTGTAACTTGTTCACATTGCCAAATATATCACTGGACATTTTTGAGTATCAACATATGCCCCCTATTTTTAAGTGAATGATGCATTGAACTTGAAAACACTTGTCAAAAAACAACCGACCAGCACGATACCCATCACACCGGCTGACCAGCGACTAAGAACGATGTATACATCGGCCATTTTTGTGCTAAGGGTGATACATGTATTGGCCATTGCTTGCTAGAGCACTTAGGCGTCTTGCCAAACACTTGGAAAGTATTTTTTGAGCTACCTTCCGTTAATTGCTTTTGGGAGAGGCTCACCTTTTAGTGTTTTCAGCAAGTATGAGTTCCCAAAGATGACTCTAATCACTCTAAAAGGACCTTTCTAATTGGGCGACCATTTGCTAAATTTGCCGCTCTTCGATCCAATAGGAAGTATAGTTTGCCAAACTAGATCTCCTACTTGAAACGACTTACTTCGAACCTTCTTGTTATAAGCCTTGCAACACGGACTTTGTCCTTCTCAATTTCCTTGAGAGCTTGCAACCTTTTATCTGTCACTTCATCCACATTGTTCATCATCAGATCATGGTACACAACAGGAGATAGATTATTTTGCTTAGCAAATCTGTATGCACTCAAGTTCACTTCGACAGACAACACGGCTTCTTGACCATATATTAGCTCAAAAGGAGTCGCTTTATGAGCACCATGCTTTGATGTGCGATATGCCCACAAAGCTTCTGACAAAGTTTCATGCCACTTCCTTGGTTGTTCCTCGATCTTCTTCTTGATGAGCTTGATTAGAGTCTTGTTACTAGCTTCAGCTAGGCCATTAGCTTGAGCATAGTATGGAGATGAGTTTACCAACTTGATCTTGTAGGATTCGGAAAACTTCTTAACCTCTTTGGACATAAATGAAGTTCCTTGATCCGTGGTTAATGATTGAGGAATGACGAATCTATGAATAATATGCTCAGTGATGAACTCAGTAACCTCCTTATGGGTAATATTCTTCAAAGGAACCACTTCACACCACTTAGTGAAATAATCAGTAGCAACCAGGATGAATTGATGCCCCTTCAAAGATGAGGGATGAATTTGGCCAATAAAGTCTAGCCCCCAACCTTTGAATGGCCATGGCTTCACAATAGGATGGAGTTCTACAGCAGGCACCATCTGAATATTACCAAACCATTGACACTCATCATAACCTTTGTAGTAGCAAAAATAATCGGCCATCATAGTGAGCCAATAGAAACTAGCCCTTCTCAACAACCACTTCATCTTTGGGGCCGATTGATGCGTACCACAAATACCTTCATGGACTTCTCCCATTGCCACTCTTGCATCATCAGATCCTAGGCACTTGAGCAATAAATCATCAGCAGTTCTTCGATAGAGCTCATCATGTTGAATAATGTATTTGAATGCACTTCTTCGCACGCTCTTATCAACTTTAGCATTAGGATCCTCCAAATATTTCATTAAGGGAGTCCTCCAATCCTCCAAATCGGTACTAGAATTATCAAAATCTAAACTAGACCGATTTAGAGCATTATTGGGTGAATCAGCAGCAGCACCTGCAGTAGAGCCGGCTAGGCCGACTGTAGCAGTCGGCTTAGACGACTAGGCTGCCCAATCAGCAGAGTCGGCTAGGCCGAATGTGTCAGTCAGCTTAGCCGACCGGTGCCTCTAGTCAATAGGGCCGACCGGCTTGGCGACCCAGCTTAGCCGTGTGGTGGCCGGCAAGGCCAACTGAAGCAGTCGGCTAGGCCGGTTCATCCAGACCTACACAGAAAAAATGATCATCTTGATACATCGGCTTGTTTTGAGTATGAAAATTACACCCACTGACGTTAAAGCCTGATGCTTGTTGAGCTAACATGTTGGCCTTCTGATTTTCATGTCTTAGAATATGCCAAATTTTGAATTCGGTAATCTTAGAAATAAGATCAAGACAAGTATTAAGAGAAGCTCAAAGTGACTCATCCAAACATTGAAATTCACCAGCAACTTGCTGTACGACCAGCAATGAATCATCATAGGCCTTAACATGCTGTACCTCCATAGAAGTTAACATGATCAACCCGAATATAAGAGCTTGATATTCGGTTTGATTGTTAGTGCATTAAAACTCCAATCAGCTAGACATCCCTGTCTCAACATTGTTAGGAGAAACAAGAACAATACCAACACCTTGGCCATCTTTGTAAACCGATCCATCAAAATATAGCTTCCATGGGGTGTAAGTAAGATAATTGACCTCTTCATCAAGATCAATACCATGCTCAACAATAAAATCTGCAAGAACTTGACCCTTTATAGATTTCAATGGTTCATAAGTCAAGTCATATTCAATTAAAGAGTATGCCCATTTGCCCAACCTTCCACTAAGGATTGGCCAATATTGCATATGCTTGATGATATCGGCCTGGCATGCTACAACACATGTACTTGATAAAAGATAATGTCTCATCTTGTTACGTGCAAAGTACAGTGATAAGCATAATTTTTCAATATGGGCATACCTTGTCTCGGGATCAAGAAGATGACGACCAAGATAAGCAATCACATACTCTTTTTCTTCATCTTCTTGAGTCACCACAGCCCTAATAACCAAGATAAGCAATCACATACTCCTGCTGCGAGGATCGAAGGGGCGGTTAGGTGGGCGTAGTAAATGCGGGGTTTACCTTTTCCCACCGTCGGATCCGCACGTTGCTCTTCCCCTGAGTATAAATTTATGGGAAATGGGGTGCCGTCCACTTCCATTCTCGCCATCTCGCTTTCGCCGCCATCACTAGAGCTTCCAAATCCCTGCCCGCCAGCGCTAGAGAAGAGGGATTAGTGAGAGTGATCATGATTGGGAATCTTCCCGATCGCCCGTCTGTCGAGCAAATCCGCATCGCTGCCACCGCCAGGGCACCCACTTTTCTTCCTCCGGAGGCCTGGCGCCCGTCGACAGTGATAGAGCGGAGGCTGTTGGAGCTGGTGGGGGAGGGGCTCCTTCGCCCTATCACCACGCCAGCTCGGCCGAAGTGGATAGCACCGCCGTGGATGGATCGGGAGCCAAACCCGCTGGATGGCTACATCGTGAGCTTCATCAAGTTTCACCAGCATGGGCTTGGATCACCCCCAAGCCGATTCATGCCGATGCTGCTCTATCATTACGGGGTCGAGCTTTAGCACTTCTCCCCCAATGCCATCTCCAACGCCGCTACCTTCACGGCCGTCTGCGAGGGATACCTGGGGGTGGAGCCACACTGGGAGCTATGGCTTCACCTCTACAAGGGGGAGTTCTTCGCCGCCCTGATGGAACAGGGCATGAGGAGAATCATCCGCACTGGCTCCTGCATCCTAGTGCTGAAGACAGGCCAGGGGGCGAAGCCGCGCGAGTACATCCCCACCAGGCTGATGTCCAACCACACTTAGTGGGATGCACAGTGGTTCTACCTTCACAACGACGAGGGGTACTTCCTGCCGTACACTGGGCGTCTCATTACGGAGCGTCCGTTTAACTGGCCGCATGGTGTGGCATCAGATTTACAGCCTCGATTGAGGCTTCTCCTCACCACGCTGAGGAGGCTTTGTGACACGGGTCTGACGGCGGCGGTCATCGTCTCGGCCTTTCATCGTCGGAGGGTGCTCCCTTTGATGGCGCATCCATTACGTCCGGACCAGATGGTGCCCGAGGCGATGCCCGAGCAACTCAAGGGGTGTCGCATGTCGACCGAGGCGCTGCCCCCCGAGGACATTGTGTAGCGGGTAAAGAGGGCAGTCACCGGCGCCTTCAAGCTGGAGCACATTAGCCGCATCCCCATGCTGCCGGAAGAAGGCCATCTTGACCTGGTGAGTGCCTCGAGCCATGGCTTTTGAGTTTTACTTTGCCTCTCTTCCTTCCCTTTGTTATTATGCCCGGATGCTTTCGTGCAGGGGAAAATCGATTGCAGGGAGTCAAGGCCTCCGGTGAGGAAGGATGACCCCGACCAATAGGTGAGGCGCTTTACCGCTCAACAACAGAAGAAGGGGTAGGACAAGGAGAAGAAGAGGAAGAAATAAAAAAGCCTCGCGCGTAAAGAGCGTGAGAAGCGCCGCGCGAAGCAAAGACGCGATGGGCTACCTGAGGAGGAGTCTCCCTCTGAGGAGGATGAGGAGGAAGATGATGACGATGATATCGAGGGGATGGCAGTGCGCCTCGAGCCCCATCTCTCCAGTCTCCCCCGAGCTAACATGCCTTCTGCGTAGGAGGATGTTCTGGAGCAGCCACAAGATAGGAGTCAAGACGGTTCCTCGGCCCATGCTGGTTCCTTGTCTTGATGCTCACGCGGTGGGACCCCGCCTGCCACGCCTCGGGAGACCCGGTCCTAGACCTCAGCGCTCGAGACACGGACTCAGGGCCGCGCGGCCTCGTCGGAGCGGGAGGGCGCGGTGACGCCATCGGAAGCATCAACTGGCCTTGGCTCCGGGGGAGGTGTTGCTCCGAGTGGGGCCTCGAGGTGCTCTAGCAGCTCAAGGGGTCCTGGGAAGGTCATCGTCCCCTTTGGGTAAGCCTTGCTTTTTGAAGTTTCCTTTCTTGTTTCTTTGACTAACGTGAGGTGGAGGCGTGACGCAAGCAGAAGCAGGAGGGCCTGCAGAGGAAAGAGGAGGAGGAGCTGCAGAAGCGGCTAGGAGAAGAGGGGCTGGCCAGAAGCCAGCCAGAGCAACAGTAGGAAGTAGAGTGACTGGCGCCGAGCCAGCTGGAGCAACGACAACAGCAACAGCAGTAGCAACAGCAACAAACGCTGCCGGAGGATGCGTCGCCTCTGGATTCGCCGTCGCCGTGGTGGGTCGAGCTGTCGGAGGAGCTGGTGGTCTCGAGCCTCCCACAGTCGCAAGGGGAGGCCGTGATTACCATGGATGAGCTGCTGCAGTAGCAAGATGCAGCGTGGGATGCGTTGCTGGTCCTGTGCGTGCCGTAGGCTCAGGAGGAGGAGGAGCGTTCGGCTTCGAGTCGACCGGAGGACGTGGTGATGTCGGACCTGCCGCCTTGGCACGACGTGGCACTAGGAGAGGTAGTGGTCTCGAGCCCTCCTCCACCATAGGAGGTGACCATGGATGCCTCGAGTAGGCCGCCGCCACCGCGAGGCACGCCATTGGAGGAGCCAGTGGCCTCGGGTTCGCCACAACGGTGGCAAGAGGAGACGGCTGCCATAAGTCCTTCACGCTATGCCGGCGGGAGGAGGAGGATGAGGCCCTTCTACTTGCTAGGGCATCCACCACCCGGGGGGTCCCTGGTCCGTTGAGATGGTCGGCCCCTGACATCGGGCCAGCGGTGGTGAAGCCAAGTCGTTGTTCCCCACCCTGGCTGATCGGGTGGAGCGCTATGGCGGTTCGCGCGAGGCGGTGGAGTGCGTTAGGTCCTCAGTGCGAGCGAAGCTCGAAGCGGCCTTCCCACATTGGGTCCAAGAGCGTGTTCTGCTCCAAGAAACTCATGATTCCTAGCGCTCCCAGGATCTGGATGGACGACCCAGCAGAAGTAAAGCGCTGGGAGGACATGGAGGAGTATTGGGCATGGCTGGCGCATTCTTTGAAGCTGGCCGCCAAAATCATCACCGAGGACCTTGGGCGAGGCCTTTTGGTAAATGTTTCTCTGAGTGTGTTTGGCTTTGGTTCCTCCTTCACTGGTGATTAATTTTCTGCTTCTTATTTCTAGGACATGAGGAGCCGCTCCCACTCGAAGTCCCACTTCCTCCATGCGACCCACAATGGTCGGGAGGAGGTGCTGTGTCAACTCGAGGCCGGCCAGTCCGCCCGGGACAGGGTGGCTCAGGCTGAGGAGGAGGCGAGGCAGGTGAAGGAAGAGGCTGCCAAGGCGAGGGAGGATGCCGAGGCGGCTCGAGGGGAAATCGCTCGTGCAAAGGAAGAGACTGCCAAGGCCAAGGAGGAGGCCAAGAAGGCCAAGAGCGACGGTGCTCAGGCCCTAGAAGAGGCATGGAGGGCCTTCGAGCATGTCAAGTCACTCGAGGGAGAGGCTCAAGACATTGCCAAGCGCATCCAGAGGCTCCAAACCAATTTCACCCAAGCCTCTGAGGCACGCGACGCCCTCACCATCTTGGCTGGGTTGGAGAAACACGGCGGCGACACACTGGCCGCCGAGCTTGACACGATGAAGGAGACCCTTCGAGAGAAGGAGCAATCCATCATTCTAGTCGGCCAGGCCCTCAAAAACCTGTGGTTTGAGAAGACAGAGGTGGTCCGTGCCTTCAAGGAGGCCCAGAAGTAGCGGGACGTGGCTCGAAAGGAGCGTGATGATGCGGCGGACGCCCATGAGGCCCTTAACACCCACTGCGCCAGTGAGTGTTCTTGCTTAGTTTTGAATCCCTTGTCTCCTTGCACCATGACTGACTTTTGTTTTGTCCTTTAGGCCTCGAGACGGACTGCTCTCTGCTCAGACCGCCACCAAAGTTCTACAGGAGGGCCTTCTAGCTGAAACAACGTTGACCGATTGGCTCCGCGTTGCAATCAACAGGCTCTACGACTCCTGGGGGATCGAACCCGTTGATGAGGTCAGGGAGGAGGTGCGTGGGACCACGCTCGTCGACTGGCTGTACCACCTTGGGGCCACCTTGAGGCATCGCATCCGTGAGGCACTCCACATCGGCGTGAAGTGGGCGATGGCGGTTGTCTACTCTGGCTTCACGTACGACATGAACATCGTGAAGCACAGCTTCATTTCTGACCTCACCAAAACAGATGCCGAGAACAAGGAGCAGTGTCGGGGCCTAATCGAGGGTGCTGAGGAGCCGGGCGAGAAGCTGGCGAAGCTGTTCGAGCCCGAGGTTCTTCCTGCCGAGGACGCGGGGGGCGCCGGTGAAGAAGGTGATGGTGGCGATGATGACCAGGGCCTATGAGCCAATTCTAGGCAGAGAGGCCCATGTAATAAGTTAGTTTTTGTGATATTGTGGTATCATGGCCAGGAGGGCCTAAGTCCTTTTCTTTCTTGCATGCCCTGATTGTGTTTCTACTTAGTGAACTCGCTGCACGGTCATGCCCCTCGAAGGGGGAGAGTGAGTGGAGTTACCATAGCGCAGAGGCATAGGCGAGCCCCTGGCTCAACATCCCTCAACCCTCGGGACACTCGTGGCATTTTTTGGCTAAGTAACGAGACATATCGAGGCGCGTAAGAAAGGATAGACATTGAGTTTCGAAAAAATGTGCGAGTTTTTTGAGGACTTTGGGGGGTTCCCCCTGTAGCCCCTGAGGGAGGCTCGACTCTGATGGAGCAGAGTCAAGGCTACCTTATGTGAACGAATAAGAAAATATGCTGAATTGAAGCCATTTTTTATTCATTCATTCATGATGCCATAGTTTGTACAAAATACAAGAAATGTACAAGGCCCCGAGGCCCTAGGGGTAAAAGTGACGTAGTTGTTCGATATTCCAAGCGTTGGTGAAGGTTTCACCTTTGTTGTTTGCTAGCTTGTATGTCCCAGGTTTCAGCACCTCAGCTACGGTATATGGGCCTTCCCTCGGTGGAGTCAACTTGTGGCGCCCTTTGTTGCTTTGTTGTCGACGGAGGACAAGATCGCCAACTTGGAAATCCCTCTTGCACACATGCTTATTGTGGTAGCGTCGAAGCTTCTGCTGGTACCTTGCGGAGTGGAGGAGGGTCATGTCTCGAGCTTCTTCGAGCTGGTCGACGGCATTTGCGAGGGCCTCCTCGTTTGTCTGCTCGTGGTAGGCCTTTAGTCGAGGGGACCCGTACTCGAGATTGGTGGGGAGGACGGCCTCAGACCATAGACCAGGAAGAACAGGGTAAATCCCATGGCTCGACTAGGTGTCGTCCTTAGGCTCCTACGACTGAGGGTAGCTCGGCAGCCCACTTCTTGCCATACTTCTTCAACCGGTTATAGATTCTTGGTTTGAGGCCCTGAAGGATCATGCCATTGGCGTGTTTGACCTGGCTATTGGTTCGAGGATGAGAGACAGCGGACCAATTCACACGAATGTGATTGTGGTCGCAAAAGTTCAAGAACTTCTTACCAGTGAACTACGTGCCATTGTTGGTGATGATGACGTTGGGGACCCCAAAGCAGTGGACGATGTCGGTGAAGAACAGGACTGCTTGCTCAAAGCAGATGTTGGTAACAGGCCGAGCCTCGATCCACTTGGTGAATTTGTCGACGGCTACGAGCAGATGCGTGTAGCCCTCGGTTGTCTTCTTGAAAGGTCCCACGAGATCGAGCCCCCAGACCGCAAATGGCCAAGTGATGGGGATCATCTAAAGGGCGTGAGCCGGGAGGTGTGTTTGCTTGGCATAGAATTGGCACCCCTCGCATGAGTGGACGAGGTTGTTGGCATCGGAGATAGCGGTCGACCACTAGAAACCTTGCCGAAAGGCATTGCTGACAAGGGTTCTCGGGGCCGCGTGATGGCCGCAAGCCCCTGAGTGAATGTCCTCGAGGAGCCTCCTGCCTTCCTCGATGCTGATACAATGCTAGAGGATCCCAGTCGGGCTTCGTCGGTAGAGTTTCTTGTCATCGCCGTAGATGACATAGGTCTTGGCCCTTCTAGCTATCCGTCAAGCCTCGGTTCGGTCTTCTGGGAGCTCCCCTCGAATAAGGAAGTCGAGGAAGGGAAGGAAGCTGAGTTCGGTCTTCTGGGAGCTCCCCTCGAACTAGATCACCGTGGCTTGCGAAAGTGATGAAGCCGAGTTTGGGAGCCTAGAGTTATGGCTTCATCGCTTTCATGAGCCACGGTGATCTGGTTCGGGAGCCTGGAGTTCATGTCGCTTGGCCACGGATATGACATGACTCTGCTCTCGGTCGGAGATCCGAGCGGAGGCCGCAGTGAGCCCCCGCGCTTAGGAGGGGCCGTATGTAACACCCCAGTGTTACGAAAATAATAGAATGCATATCATCATGCATTGTGATCATTGTGTTGTGATTGTATCAAATACAATGCATATATGTTGGTTGATTTGAAATTCAAGTTTGAATCGACTTTTAAGGAAATTTTTAAAAATTTAATTCCTGAATAAAATGATGAGTAGCAGTTGTTTCATTGATTGGAATAATGATTCTAGTTTAATATGATATTCTAGATTTTGATGTTTGAATGATGGAGTATTCAAAAAAATTAAATACCAAATTTTAAAAGTAATTATTTAAAAGCCTAAATTCAATTTTGAATTCAAAAACCTAGTTTCAAAAATATTAAGAATTTGGCTGTGGTCCAAAAGGCAAAGTTGTAGAGCATAATATTTTGAACAATTTTTATTTTTGGATATTTTAAAGTTGCTAGGCAATTTTGAGAGTAATTTGAAGAAATAGGAGGAGAAGGGCCTCTGCTATAGTACCCAACCAACAAAGCGGAGGCACGCAGCTGCTTCACCGATGCCGCCGTGGCCTTCTCGCCGTTTCCAGCGCCTGGGCGTCCAGCTGCTCATGTATCCGTGCTCAAGCTGGAGCTGGCGACGCCTAGAAGCCTCACCCTCACCTTCTTAAATCGCTCCGGCCGCCGTCCTTTTCTTTTCCTCTTCCTCTGTTCTCCGTCCGTCCGCCATGGCAGACGGAGCGCTCTGTGGCGGCCGCCCGACTAGCTCCTCCAGGCACTATCGCCTCATCCCAAGCTTGCCCTTGCACCGCCCCAACCTTCCCTAGGTGCTGGTGCGTCGCTCCTCCTCCGTCAAGCACCAAAGCCCGCTCGCCGTCGGACAGCTCGGCTCCGTGACATCGCCGTACATGGCCAAGCCACCTTGGGCCACCGGAGACGAGCTGTCGCCTTTCGCGGGTGCGCCAGGGCACTCTGGTGCTCAGCCGCCACCGCTCGCCATCGGGGAGCCACCCCACCGGTCGGATCGAAGCCGCCAACGCTCTACTCTGCTCAAATTCACATGGGGACAATGGGCATGAATTTGAGAAAACACAGGGGCCTAGGTGCAGAATCTATGACTAAGGTGAATAGTGCCAATAGGGCTGTTTTCTTTTTCTTATTTCGGCTGAAACTTTAGAAATTCATAGAAATTTATAGAAAAATCGTAAAATAGAAAATTAAAACTTTTTGGAATCCTCATGATGAGTACTATCCAGTAGTGTAAAAATATGTGCTATGTTAGTTGATGTTTTATGAAGTTTTCTATTACTTTTGTTAGGTGCTTTATTTAATTGTGTGACTTTGGTAATTGCATATCTCACTGTGTAGTGATCCAATTGATATGAAATTTTTGTGGGGGTACTAGGCATGATATAGAGATGCTCTAGTTTAATTTTCAGCTATGTTGGATGTCATATGCTCCAGTTATAGAATTTCATTTGTGCATGCTTTATAGCACTAATCTTTTTGTTTATTATGATATCTTCAAATATACTTATCAAATGGAGTTAAGATTTTTATGGTAGTCTTCTGATACTATGTGTTTGCTACAGAATTTTTATTAGAATTTTCTAGGCACACTGTATATAATAGAAAAGTCCTATTATATAAATGCTTAAGGAAGTAACGTGATGTGATCTGGTGATCTTTTAACATGTCCTAACCGTTGATGAAGTTGGTTGTGCCATTTGTGATGTTCTCCATATCACTTATTAGATAATTGCTATAATTGTTGTTTGTGGACCTTGGAACACCTTTACCTTTGCTATTCATGACATATAATTGCTTGTTTGGCATACTCATGATCAGTTGGAGATGATAGAAAACTAAAATGCTTTCTAGTTTAATTAAGTTTTTCACTAATTGATGCATATATATGTAGATGGGAATGTTAGTATTTATTAGAGAGCAATGTCAACTTGTCTATGCATGATGCTTACTGTTACACATCTTCTATTATTTTGATGTTGATCGACATGTCTAGGTTTGGTGTTATCACATCAGCCATCGTGTTTCTTGTTTGATGTTCTCGATATGAGAATGTTATGATGATGCCTTGGGGCTATCTTAGCATGACAAGTTCATGTAATGCTTAGTTGATATTTTATCTATCCATGTGCTGAGGTCAATTCTATTGTGACCATATACTTGTTTGTTTGCAATTGCAAGATATTTTAGATTTGCTCTTTCTCATATGCATGCATCGCATCAATGCATATCATCTAGGAACAATGAACGTTGATGGATCGACAGAAGGCTATTGAAGTTCAACCAAAAGACTGTGTCATGGTGACCTTTCCTAAAGACGATGGTTGATCGTTCGCCGAAGATGGAATACTAACTTAATACAATATTAAGTTATCCAGGCAAGCCCCGGAGCATTCTAAGTATCCTACCTCTCTTTTGAAATATATACCTGAGTATACTTTTATGTATTGTGCATTCGGTTATAGGATTAATGTGAAACCGTTGTTGCATATCCTATTGTGCATTCGGTTATAGGATTAATGTGAAACTGTTGTTGCATATACTACCTTACCACATAAACTTAATCTCCTCCTTAACTAGAAATAGGTCGTATTTTGCTTAGCCATGCTTAGATCGGTAGAAGTCAGGGTGGTTTCTGTCATCCGCGAGATATAGGTGGATACTTTATCACGGTTGGCTATATTTGCTATCATGGAATTAAACCATATGATTAAGGACCGTACTGTATTCTGGACATTGGTGAGATTGAAGGTACCAAACATATAACAGGGGCCTAAGTTACAGTTGACCGTGAAGCCGCGTCCTCATTTGGGGTAAGTTCTGGACCATTAGCAATTACTGGGAGGGGAGTATGAAGGGATGGGACTGCTCCAAGACCCTGCTTGCTATAGGCTACGGGCTAAACGTGCATGTCTTGTGAGGATACAGGACCACGAGTTTTTGCGAATGGTCCAGTCTCACCACCGAATAGAGTGAATGGTGATTCACACAAGTATATGCTACAGGCCATGAGTCGTTGGGGCATATAAATGCTATAGGCCATGAGTCATTGAGGTATATCTTGTGTGGGTGTGTGTTTGGGATTATCCAGCTGGATTAAATCGATTCGAGTCGCCGTCTCTCTCGGATAGTGAGAAACTCATACTTTGCTCTAGGGACGTACAATTTAAAATGGAATATAATGGTTATGCTGAATTTGCCAAATGTGATATGGTTACTACTGTAATGCTTATTAATCAAGTGATTGCTCAGGAAAGATGCAAACTTAGCTTTAATTGGTTTCACTTAATTTATGCTAGTTTATTGATTAAAAATATTGAAAGTAAGGACTGATTTAGTAAGCTCTTTCGCAAAGCTCTGCTAGCCAACAAAATCCACCATATAAAGCCTTTCATTATCCTTGGAGTCTTTTATATTATCTCCCTGACGGGTAAGTCTTGCTGAGTACAATTGAGTACTTAGGGTTTTATCCCACCCTGTTGCAGGTGGAGCATTTTGTTTGCTGAAGAACTAAGTGCCGGTGGGCTCGGCTATTCCATATATACTTTTCATCTATTCTTGTTAGAGGATGTCATCTGAGCTAGCAATATGTTTTCTACTTATAATTTGGTAATCCTTTCAAAGCTATGTTTTAATATATTTGATTCAAAACTAAACTTGTATTCATTATTTTAATTCTACTGTAATAATATTTCTGCTGCAAACTTTGAGTATGTGATATGTATTTGCTTAATCGAGTACGATCCGGGTTGTGAATTTGATTTACCGAGGTCCTTCATGACACTCGGCGGACTACCGGGTTTATATAAGTGATAGTATGCGCGTGTCAACGTGTTAAACAGGGACCGTCATACTTGATCTTGTATAAATTGGGCGGTTCTGTCACACCGCACGCCGGTCTCGCCACCATGCCTCCGCGTCCAGGAGGAGGCATGATCGGCGCTGCCGTTACCATCAACCTGCGTCTGGGTTGCCACCAACTGCGTTTCCCCCGCTCCTGGTCGGCGACGAGGGGCCCCTGGTTGGGGGCCAATCTGACCCGTGTCCAGGACTAGAGGACCAGCCGACAGGGCTCTATGGAGACCCTGACTTCACCTTCGCGATGCGTTCATCGAGGGAGCCCGGCGAGGCTCCTCCGGCGCACTCGGTATCGTCACCCCCCCAACTTGCTGCCGCACAGACTGTTTGGAGCTTGCCGCCAGTTCCTATTCAGTCTGGACAATGCTGCCAGAACGAACTCCGCCACGATGCGCTTGAATGTGAGCACGCATGAGGATCGCCCGGGGGCTCTCTTTCATGCTAGCATGGACCTGGCAGCTGTCCTGCTGACCTCCGAGGACCTTGGCTTCTTGGGAGCACCTGGCCCAAGGCAGTACACCCTCGGCATGATGCGACTCTAGCTGGAGGAGGAGCGACGCGAGTAGTTCCCCATCTTCTACTCTGGCAGCCCTGACTCTAACTCCAACCACTACGACTCCACCCATGAGTGTTTTCACATCGAGGGCGGAGTAGCGTTGAGTGACGACACCATCGACCCACGGCCATAGTAGCAGCTGTAGCCGGAAGGGCCCTTGTCGTGGCAGACTCGAAGGAGCAGCCTCCAGCTGCACCCCAAGACGAACGCCCACATCTGGATGACCAAGACGCTCAGCTTGTGCAGGTCCGGGAGATGCGAGCCAAGCTCGATGAGGATCAGGAGCGCCTGCATCAGCTCGAGCGGACCCTCGAGCAGGAGCGCCGACCCTCGCTCAGCGGAAGGGCCCGAGCTAGAGCCCAAGTGGTCAGCTGATAGATCGTTGAAGATGGGGGACCCGAGCACCCCGTCATCAACTATTTCCCCCAAGCCAGTCAGAACATCGTCGTGGCCGCCATGCTTCTTCGTAACATGCCCACGCCGTCGAACCCTCAAGCTCGGTGGATACAGGACGAGGTCGAGGGACTCCTCAAGGTCGCAGCCGCACAGTAGGCCGAGAGCTCAGCCTCGAGACGTCGAGGGATGGCCTCAGAGCAACCTGTCAAGCCCCCCATGATGAGAGGGAGGTCTCGGTTCACCAGGAAGTGGCCCCTCGAGCAAAGAAGGCGATCCCCGTCTGAGACCGCATCATCGACAACCGTGAAGCCCAAGATGTGCGCTATGACATCATCGAGAACTGACGGCGCAAGAGCAGGGACGCTGAAGATCGAGGCTACAACGCCCATCGAGGGGGACGCTACGACAGCAATGAGGACCATCGGGCCCCCGAGCCGTCGGGCCCTCGAGTCTTCAGCAGGGCAATCCATAACACGCAATCCATAACCCTTCTGACCACCCACGAGCGTCGTCAAGTACAACGGGGAAACCAAGCCCAACCTCTGGTTGGCCAATTTCCAGCTAGCTTGCCAACTGGGCGGGGCACGCGATGATGACGCCATCATCCGCCAACTCCCCCAGTTCCTCTCTGACACTGCTCGAAGGTGGCTCGAGGAGCTCCCTTCCGATCAGATCCGCAACTGGGCCAACCTAGTGCGGGTCTTCAAGGGAAACTTCAAGGGGACCTACGTGCGCCCCGGTAATTCCTAGGACCTCCACAACTGCAAGCAGCAGCCTAGGGAGTCCATATGCGACTTCGCCTGACGCTTCTCCAAGCAACGCACCAAGCTCCCGCATATCCCTGATGTTCGTCTTAGGTACCACCTGCAAGGAGTTGGTACAGGATCTAGGACGCAATCACCCCAAGACCATCGATGAGCTGATAGACATCGTCGCCAACTACACCGCTGGCGAGGAAGCGGTCGGAGCCTTCTTCGGCAACGAGAAGGACAAAGGGAAGGCATAGGTGGCCGATGCCGAGGGCACGAGCAAGGGCCCCAAGAAGGGCAAATAAGAAGAAGAAGAAGAACCAGCAGGGCAAGCGTGAGGCTGCAGACGACGATCTCGTCATCGCAGTCGAGCACAAGAAGCCTCGAGGTCCCCCAAGGGGGCTGTCTTTGATAAGATGCCGAAGAAGCCCTGCCCTTATCACAAGGGAGGGGCTAATCATAACCTCGAGGACCGCCGCATGCTCAGAAACTACTACAAGAGTCTGGGCATCGAGAAGGACGATCAGAAGAAGGACAAGGGCGGCGACAAGGGTGGCAACAAGGAGGACGACAAGTTCCCCAAGGTCTTTGACTGCTACATGATCTACGGCGGCCCCTCGACCCAGCTCACACCTCGACAGCACAAGAGAGAGCGTCGAGAGGTCTTCTCCATCCGAGTCACTACACCCTAGTACCTCGACTGGTCCGATGCTCCCATCACGTTTGACCGTGATGACCATCCAGATCACGTCGTCAACCCAGGAGTCTACCCGCTCGTCGTCGACCCGATCATCATCAACACCCACCTCTCCAAGGTCCTCATGGACGAGGGCAGCAGCCTCAACATCATCTACCTCGAGACCCTCAACCTCCTGGGGGTCAAGAGATCACAGCTGCGGCCTAGCGCCGGGGGTTTCCACGGAGTTGTGCCAGGGAATAAGGCCCTGCTCGTCGGTCGCATCGACCTCCCCGTCTACTTCGGCACCCCCACAAACTTCAGAAAGGAGATCCTCACCTTCTTGGTGGTTGGGTTCCACAGCATGTACCATGCCATCATCAGTTGACTCGGATACCCGCAGTTCATGGCGATCCCCAACTACACGTATCTTAAGCTCAAGATGTTGGGACCCATGGGCGTCGTCACCATCGGCTCCTCCTATGAGCACGCATACGACTGTGACGTCGAGTGCGTCGAGAATGGAGAGGCCATCGAGGAGTCCACTAGGCTGGCCTTAACCCTCGAGGGACTCGCCGCTGAGGCCCCCGAGCCCAAGTGCCGTGCGGGCAGCTTCGAGCCCGCAGAAGACACCAAAAAGATCCCCCTCGACCCGAGCGGCTCCAGCGAGAAGACGCTGGCGATCAGTGCCACCCTCGATAGCAAATAGGAAGCAGTGCTCGTCGACTTTCTCCGCATGAACGCCAACATGTTTGCATGGAGTCCCTTGGACATGCCGGGCATACCGAGGGAAGTCGCCGAGCATGCCTTGGAGATCCAGGCCGGGTCCAGACGAGTGAACCAACGCCTGCGATGCTTTGACGAAGAGAAGTGTAGGATCATCGGCGAGGTGGTGCATAAGCTTTTGGCAGCCGAGTTCATCAAGGAGGTTCATCATCCCGAGTGGTTAGCTAACCCTGTATTAGTTAAGAAAAAAAATGGAAAAATGAGGATGTGTGTCAATTATACTAGTTTAAATAAAGCATGTCCTAAAGTTCCATTTCCTTGACCACGTATTAATCAAATTGTTGATTCAACTGTGGGATGTGAGACCCTCTCGTTCGTTGATGCTTATTCGGCTACATCAAATCAATATGAAGGAGTCCGACCAGCTCGCGACCTCCTTTATCACCCCTTTTGGCATGTATTGTTACGTTACCATGCCCTTCTTCCTTTGAAACACCGGGGCAACGTATCAGCGATGCATGCTTCATGTTTTTGGTGAACATATAGGGACGATAGTTGAGGCCTATGTCAACGACATTGTAGAAAAATCTAAGAAGGTCGACAACCTCATCGATGACCTCGAGATCGCATCGGGTGCCTTTGAGCCAAGAATATCAAGCTCAACCCTGAGAAATGTGTCTTTGGTGTGCCTCGATGCATGCTCTTAGGATACATTGTCTCTCAGCACGGTATCGAGGCCAACCCCGAGAAAGTCACAGCAATCACCAAGATGGGGCCAATTCGAGACCTGAAGGGCGTACATAAGGTCATGGGCTGCCTCGCGGCCCTCAGCTGCTTCATTTCGTGCCTGGAAGAAAAGGCCCTACTGCTGTATCGTATTCTAAAGAAATCCAAGCACTTTGCATGGACCGCCAAGGCCGAGGAGGCCCTCGCTAAACTCAAAAGTATGCTGACCTGCCCTCCGATTCTTGTGCCGCCCAATCTAGCCGAGCCTCTTCTCCTCTATGTCATCGCAACCACCCAGGTGGTCAGCGCGACCATAGTGGTCGAGAGGAAGGAGGAAGGACACTCCCTACCCATCCAACGGCTGGTTTACTTCATCAACGAGGTACTCTCAGAAACAAAGGTTCGCTACCCACAAATCCAAAAGCTGCTCTACGCCATCGTGCTCATGCGCCGCAAGCTCCAGCATTACTTCCTCAGTCACCCGATCACCGTGGTTTCATCTTTTCCCCTCGGGGAGATTATCCAAAATCAGGAGGCCATGGGAAGGATCGCTAAGTGGTCGATCGAGCTCATGGGTGAGACCCTCACCTATGCGCCCCGCAAGGCCATCAAGTCTCAGGTGCTGGCAGACTTCATCGCCGAATGGACCGACACCCAACTTTCACCAGCATAAATTCAAGCCGAGCTGTAGACGATGTACTTCGACGGGTCGCTCATGAAGACAGGAGCAGGCGTGGGCTTGCTCTTCGTCTTGCCCCTCGGAGTCCATATGCACTAAGTTATCCACATCCACTTCACCGCCTCCAACAATGTCGTAGAGTATGAGGCCCTCATCAATGGTCTACGCATCTTAATCGAGCTTGGGGTTCGACGCCTCGATGTTCAAGGTGATTTGCAACTCGTCATCGACCAAGTAATGAAAGCCTCAAGTTGCCACAACCTTAAGATGGAAGCCTACTACAATAAGGTGTGTGAATTAGAGAACAAGTTCCATGGCCTTGAGCTCAACCACATCGCTCGATGGTACAACGAAGCTGCAGATGAGCTCACCAAAATCGTGTCTACTCGTGGCACCGTCCTGCTTGACATGTTTTTGAGGGACCTCTTCGAGCCCTTTGTTGACTTAGGTGTGAGGGCTAGCATCACGTCATCAACACTCGATCCCCTGCCCTCGAATGAGGCCACCTCAAATGGAACTGAGGTCATGGAGATCGAGGGGTCACCGCCATCGTCAAGCCCACCACCAGACTGGCACGTTCCCTTCCTTGACTTCCTTATTTGAGGAGAGCTCCCAGAAGATCGAACCGAGGCTCGACAGATAGCTCGATGGGCCAAGACCTACATCATCTATGATGATGACAAGGAACTCTATCGACGAAGCCCGACAGGGATCCTCCAATGTTGTATCAGCATTGAGGAAGGCAGGAGGCTTCTCGAGGACATTCACTCAGGGGCTTACGACCATCATGCCGCCCTGAGGACCCTCATCGGCAATGCCTTCCAGCAAGGCTTCTACTGGCCGACCGCCGTCTCTAACGCCATCAACCTCATTCGCTCATGCGAGTGGTGCCAATTCTACGCCAAGCAAACGTACCTACCCGCCCACGCTCTGTAGATGATCCCCATCACATGGCCTTTCTTCGTTTGGGGGCTCGACCTCGTCGGGCCTCTGAAGAAGACAACCGGGGGCTTTATGCACTTGCTAGTAGCAGTTGACAAGTTCACCAAGTGGATCAAGGCTCGGCCTATTACCAACATCCGCTCCAACCAAGCAGTCTTGTTTTTCACCGACATCATCCACTGCTTTGGGGTCCCCAACATCATCATCACCGACAACGGCATGCAATTCACTGGAAAGAAGTTCTTGGCCTTCTATAACCACGATCACATTTGTGTGAATTGGTTCACAGTCGCTCATCCTTGAACCAACGGCCAGGTCGAACATGCCAATGGCATGATCCTTCAGGGCCTCAAACCAAGAATCTACAACAGGTTGAAGAAGTATGGCAAGAAGTGGGCTGCCAAGCTACCCTCGGTCCTATGGAGCCTAAGGATGACACCTAGTTGAGCCACAGGATTTACCCCGTTCTTCTTGGTCTACGGGTCCGAGGCCGTCCTCCCCACCGATTTCGAGTACGGGTCCCCTCGACTAAAGGCCTACAACGAGCAGACGAACAAGGAGGCCCTCGCAAATGCCATTGACCAGCTCCAAGAAGCTCGAGATATGACCCTCCTCTACTCAGTGAGGTACCAGCAGAAGCTTCGACGCTACCAACACAAACATGTGCGCAAGAGGGATCTCGAAGTTGGTGATCTTGTCCTTCGTCGAAGACAAAGCAACAAGGGGCGCAACAAGTTGACTCCACCATGGGAAGGCCCATATATCATGGCTGAGGAGCTAAAACCTGGGACATACAAGCTAGCGAACAACAAAGGTGAAACCTTCACCAACACTTGGAACTTCGAACAGCTACATCGCTTTTACCCCTAGGGCTTTGGGGCCTTGTACATTTCTCGTATTGTGCACAACTATGGCATCATGAATGAATAAATAAAAAATAGCTTCGATTCAGCATATTTTCTTATTTTTTCACATAAGGTAGCCTCGACTCTGCTCCCTTAGAGTCAAGCCTTCCTCGGGGGTTATGAGGGGGAACCCCCCGAATTCCTTAAAAAAACTCGCACGTTTTTTTAAAACTCAACGTCTATCCTTTCTTACGCGCCTCGATATGTGTCGTTACTTAGCCGAAAAATGCCACGAGTGTCCCGAGGGTCGAGGGCAGTTGAGCCGGGAGCTCGCCTATGCCTCTGCGCTATGGTAAGTCCACTCTCTCCCCCTTCGAGGGGCACAACTGTGCACCAAGTTCACTAAATAGAAACACAATCAGGGCATGCAAGAAAGAAAAGGATTTAAAGCATATGAAATATATACATGCATAAATGTTTTAAGGCCCTCAGAGCCATGACATCATAATGTCACAAAAACTAATCTATTACATGTGCCTCTTCGCCCAGATTTGGCTCACAGGCTTTGGCTCTCATCGCCACCATCGCCACCACCCTCATCGCCGGCGCCTTCTTCGCCTTCAGAAGGAAGGACCTCGGGCTCGAACAGCTTCGCCAGCTTCTCACCAGGCTCCTCGGCATCTTCGATCACTCCTCGGCACCTCTCCTTTTCTTGGCGTCCGTTTTGGTGAGGTTGGAGATGAAGCCATGCGAGACAACGTTCATGTCATACGTAAAGCCAAAGTAAACGACCGCCATTGCCCACTTCACACTGATGTGGAGGCGTCCCAGACACGATCTTTCATGGTGGCCCTGAGGTAGTATAGCCGGTCGACGAGAGCGGTCCCGTGCACTTCTTCCTTGACCTCCTCTGCGAGCTCGACCCCCCAGGAGTTGCAGAGCCCGTTGATCGTGGTGCGGAGCCTGTCGGTCAAAGCAGCCTCGGCCAAAAGGCCCTCTTGCAGCGCCTTGCAGGCAGTCCGGATGGAGAGCAGGTCAGCCTCGAGACCTAGAGGGTAGAGCGAAGTCAGTCGCAGCGCACGGAGACAAGAAAGTCAAGGCCAAGAAAGAAGACTCACTAGTGCAATGGGTGTCAAGGACCTCACGCGCATCCACCCCTTCGTCGTGCTCTTTCTGGACCTCCTTGAAAGTGTGTACCACCTCTGTCCTCTCGAGCAGCAGATCCTCAATCGTCCTTCCAGCCAAGATGATGGCCCCCTCCTTTTCTAGAAGGGTCTCCTTCAGCGCGGTGACCTCAACAGCAAGGGCGTCAGCACGACGTTTCTCTGCCTCGGCCGAGACGTGCAGAGCATCGCGGGCCTCAGAGGCCTGAGCGACGTCTGTCTCAAGTACTTGACGCACTCCATGGACTCTTGAAGCTCTCCCTCGAGCATCTTAAGATGCCCCTCCGAGGAGGAGAGGGCCTCGAGGGCTTTCTGCACTTCCATGTTGGCTCAGCTGGCCTCCTCCTTGGCCTGAGATGCTTCCCCATGAGCCACCTCAGCCTCTTCCTTGGCCCTGGTAGCCTCCTTCTTTGACTTCCTCGCCTCCTCTTTAGCCTGGGCCACCCCGTCCTGGGCAGACCGGCTGGCCTCAAGTTGGCATCGCACCTCCTCCCGTCCTTCGTGCGTCGCGTGAAGGAACTCAGACTTCACAAAGGAGCGCCTCCTCAGGTCCTAAGGACAAAGAGCAGGAAATCAGGTATCAAATTAGGAAGTTATCCAAACTTAACACACCCAAGGAAACACTTACCGAAAAAACCCGGCCCAGATCCTCAGCGGCGACATCGACGGCCAGCTTCAGAGCATGGGCCATCCATGCCCAATACTCCTCCGCATCCTCCCAGTGGTTTATCTCCGCCGCGTCATCCATCCAAACCGTGGGGGTGCTAGGCTCTAGTGGGTTTTGGAGTGGGAGGTGCTCCCTACGCCAAGAAGGAAGAGCCGCCTCGACCCTCTCTAGCACCGTCGACCTTATGCGCTCCACTGCGTCAGGTGAACCGCTGTAACGGGCCACCCGATCGGCCAAGATGGAGAACAGCAGCTCAACCTCTGCTCTGGCCGTCGACAACTTGGCCTCACCGCTCACCTACGCCGCCAAGGCAAAAGAGCCGGGGTTGGACCAGCCAGGGCTGCGTGGGCCCCTCGAGCGACTGCCGCTCTGGCAAGAAGAAGGGCATCCCCCTCCTCCTCACGCCGAGGCGATGGCCATGATCCCTCGACAGCCACCTCCTCGAGCCGCTCCTGTGGTGCCAGCAGAACTACCGACACCTCCTGTGCCACGTTCTGCTGTTGTGGTGGCTGACCTGAAGTAGTCACAGACTCCCCCTACAGCTGCGGGAGATTTGAGGGTATCGGCTCCTCCAGCAACTCATCCTGTCTCCGAGGTAACGGGGCTAAGGGAACTACACCCTTCGGCGCTAGCTGCCGCTACTGCTGCTGTAGTTGCTGTTGTTGCTGTTGCGGGTGCAACTCTGGCTGGCTCGGTTCCAACCCCTCCACCTCTCGCTGTTGTTCGGGTTGGCTCGGCTCCAGCCCCTCTTCCTCCTGTCGTCCTTGTGGCTCCTCCTCCTGCTGCTTTTGTAGCCGGTCTTCCTCCTCCTTCTGCAGGCTATCCTGCTCCCACTTCTGCTGCACCTCCATCTCGTGCAGGCCCTTTGGTCACGGCTCCCGCCCTTCTCGCTAGGAAGGAAGCGCTCCTGCTTCCTGGGGGCGCTCCACCATCCCCTTGATAGAGATAGGAGGAATCACGACCTCTTTGTCCCCAAGGACGATTGGGGCGTTTTCTGACCCGAGCTCGTGGCTGTAGAGGGCTCCCCCATTAGTTGCGGGGGCCTCGACCGGGCCAGGTGTAGGGGCCATGATCGTCGAGACTGGGGCACCGACCCTACTCTCTGGCACTTGCCCCCAGTCGGAGTTATCGCCCACCATGGCCCCCTCACCGCTCGAGCCTGCAATGAGACTAGAGCCCCTCAGCCTGCCCCGAGTAATCGCCACCTAGGCTTGTGATAGCCAGGCTGCCTCTGATGTCGACAGGGGCCTAGGGATCACACCTGCCCCTCCTGCCGCCATCCTCGTGACTGCATCCACCTTGAGGCGCTTGGCTGGTGAAGGGTTCGCCTCCTCCACTTGACGCTTGAGCCTGGGCAACGTAGGGAAAGGCAGGAAAATCAAGCAAATTTGGCGGATCATAAGAAAAGGGAAGGAAATTTTAGACAGCAAAACTTACCCTAGAGGAATGACGATCGACCCAGGCCTCCTCGAGTTACCTAGGCGCCTCAATGCCCCCCTTCGAACCAGATCCTGTCCGGAGCTAGAGCTATGCAGGACGATCGGCTCGGACCTCGGCACCTCAAGCTCCACTGGAGCCGCCTCCCGCGAGTCGTGTGCCGAGGGCGTCTCAGGCCCGTATGGCCCCGGGTCCTCGCCTTGAGCATCAAAGACCTGGTTTGGCAAGGCAAGGCGCTGGACGGACCCAGGATGAGGCTGGTAAAGTGCCACTGCGCTGGCGATGAGACGAGGACCCCGTGCGGGTCGAGGAACCCCTTGCCTTCTTTCTTACGGGTGCTCCAAAATGTCCTCCTACGCAGGAGGTGCGTCAGCTTGAGGAAAGCCGGAAAGATGGGGCTCGAGACGCCCCGCCACTCCCTCGACATCATCATCATCATCATCATCCACGTCCCTCTCCTAAGGGGGGACTCCTCGAGAGGAAGCCCATCCCACCTTTGTTTAGCCTAGTGCATCTCGAGCGCCTGGCGTGCGAGGTTCTTCCTCTTCCTCTCCTTCTTCTTTGGATCTTTCCTTTTCTTTTCCTATTGAGCATCAAAGCGCCTCACCTGGTGATCGAGGTCGTCTTCTCAAACCAGAGGCACCGAGACCCTGTAGTCGATGTTGCCTTGCACTTGAAACTGCAGTCAGAATGTCAAGACAAGCCAAAAAACAATGGAGAAACTCGAGGTTGTGAAATTGAAGGACTTACCAAGATGATGCTGCGGGGATCCGGTAGCATCGGGACACGATCCATGTCCCCTGGCCTGAATTCGCCAGCTACCAAGCTTCTAACCCGCTTTGCAACATCCTTGAGAGGCAGGTCTGCGGGTAACATTCGGCACCCCTCGAGCTGCTTGGGAAGCACCTCGGGCCCTATCTGATCTAAGCGCAATGGGCGCGCCATCAGAGGTAGGACTCTTCGGGTGTGGAAGCTCGCGACGACGAACATGGCATGCACACCCTGCTCGGACAAGGTGCATAGCGCATCGAGGAGGGGATTCAGCCTCCACTGGAAGGGCTGGGCCATGCCCTAGAGCTAGTGCTTCAAACGCTCCCTGATGACACACCCAGTGTAGGCAGGCAGCAGGACGTCATCGTTGCGAATGTAGAACCACCGGACTGCCAATGGCCGTGGTTGGTGGACAAGCCTATCCTGATGTGGAGATCAGACTTCTTCTGTGCCAGGCTGCAACTGCCCATGTGGACAATCCTCCTCTTCCCCTCCGAGATCCACTTGGTGTAGTGCTCACCCTTGAAAAGGTGGAGCCACAGTTCCTAATGCGGTTCCTTACCCATGTACCCCTCGCAGAGTGTGGCGAATATCACCGCGTTGGAGATGGCGTTGGGGGTGAGGTGTTGGAGCTCGACCTCATAGAAGTGGAGCAACACAGGCATGAAACGGCTCGGAGGCGAACCAAATCCCAACTGGTGGAACTTGACGAAGCTCACCACGTAGCCTTCCGGCGGTTGCCACTCTCGATGGTCCCTCGACGGCACGATCCACTCCGACCGCTTAGCCGAAGCGATGGGGCGAAGGAGTCCCTCATCCACCAACTTCTCTAGCTCCCACTGTGACACATTGGAATGGGGCCAGGACTCTAGAGGGAGGAACGTGGGCGCCATGAATGCACGTCGAATCTGCTCGGCGGACGGGCGATCGGGAAGATTCCCGATCCCGATTTCTCTCTCTCGCTGGTTCTTCTTTAGCGCAGACAGACGAAGGCTTGAGCACTCTAGTGGCGACGGCGGAGGCAAGATGGCAAGATGGAAAATGGAGAAACCCTACCCCTTGTATTTATAAGCGACAGGGCCGAGAAGCAACGGGCGGATCTGGCAACGGCATGGTAATTCCCCACATTTAATGTGCTCACCTAACCGCCCCTCGATTCCCGGAACAGGCACATGCGTTGCCCGCACGATCTCTAGCCGTTACCCGGGTCCACCATGACCACGCCGCTTTAGCTCTTGCCTAAAAAGATGCGCCCAACGGATGGGAGAAGTTATCCACAACTTTTCCTTTTACGGGAAGTAAAACGGACTCTGGTCCCACACTGAAATCCTCGAGGGAGTGGAGGCTGACCCTCTGTCAGGGTTTGACAGCCGCGCTCGAGTACCCAAGTCAGGGGCGCCCGAGGGGAGCCAACACAAAGCTTAGCTTGAGGACAAACCCTCGAGATCCCCTCAGGCGTATCCAAGGAAAAACAAAAGGATTACCATGGAATCCCCATGAAGGGAGGCATCGAGCCACCGAGTCCTATCTTATGGAACTGGTATCTATGTATCTACACGTTTGCATCAATGAGAACATCTCAGGGCCACCAGTCAACCCCATCGAATAGGGCACGAGCTCTCACTTGGATCTCCCGTTATCAGCTCACAGAGAACGTCAAGACTCGCCTGATCGAGGGTAGTACGGTGCTTCTCACCTCACATCCGATCGAAAGGACTCGTGAGACGGACGCCTGAAGCTAGCAAGACCCTAGCCGCATGAGGCTCGGGGGCTCAACTACGCCGGGCACCCCTCGGTGAAAGAGGGTCAAAACACACCCATGGGCTCGATGACTCGAGATACCCCTGGACTAGGCACTACGACTCCAGTTCACATCATCCTAACCTTTCAGGGATGCTTGCTACGCCCAACTGGACGAAAACACCTTTTGGCACAAGATAGGTAAAGCCCTCAGAGGAGTCTCCCCACTCCTCCGAGGCCTCGGGGGCTACCCCCGAAGGGTACGCTCGCGCGCACCCTCCGAAAAATTACGGTCGACGCCTCGATCTCGATTCAAGACCCCCGCATGACTGCCAGCACTCACGCGAGGGCTTGGGGGCTACTGTTGGATACCTGAATAAGGGGTACCCTTAACCCTCGACTAAGTAGCTCAATTCCTGCATTAACACACCCAAAACCCCCATTATTATCCCCCAGCCCAAAAGAACATAAGATATCTGATCCAAGTATCAAAATACGCTGGGGCGGCCCACGAACGGGTTTTGACAAACCAGGCCACGGTTCACTCAACGAGACCCTCTCAACTCGAGGCAACCCACTCGGGTGGGCGATCACCCCCTCTAGTGATAGAATTCCCCCATGCGAATGATCGACCGTCAAATATCGTGCACCCCCTCGACCCGCCTACTTCATGTATGACTTCACAGACATTTAATGCATTTCACCTACTCCCACCTAACCTCGTGGCTACAGCCATGGTAACAGTGGATGGTACTCTGGTCAAATTCTCCTTTTACTGCCCATACCCAGGAAACTGGCAGATCGTACCGTACTGTTTCACCATACCACGCACTGTGCCTCGTTCGGCACCCCCTTGAGACGCATTCGTCAACACAGACGCCGCATTTACCGGGGCTTGGTCTTATCTGTTTGGGTCTCGACCTCCTCGACTATGTTCGGTCCCCTCGACCACCCCCTCAAGCAAGACTTCAACACCATCAGACAATGCTCCAACCACTCCCGACGCGGCAGCTACAGGGATTTGCACGCTCGCGTATGGGCACCGGTCTTTCACCGGACATCTGCGACATCATCACACACACGGGAAGGACGGTCGTCATCTCTAAGCACGTCGCTACAGGGCGAGTCATGCCTAAGGCATGCCTCTACAGCAACGGTGACTTGATCGGCATCTTCTTCGATGTCATAACCTACGCCAGCCCTATGAGCGTCGATTTTAGGGTTACACTGTACACCTGTGTCCCTCCTTGGCCTATAAAAGGAGGCGTCAGGCTAGCATAAATGGCAACTAGAACGGAACTCAACCAAAAATAGAGAAAGGCCAAAGCCCGCAATGCTCAAGTCCTAGCCAGCCACACTCACTCGCTTTTATTCACCCCTGTACAAGCACTTCGGTGTAAGATAATACAAACTCTCCCCCCGCTGGATGTAGGGCCTTCTATTGCCCGAACCAGGATAAACCTTGTGTGTTCTTCTTGCATCACCATCCGGATTAGGGAGCATATAGTACATATTCACTCGTTGGTGCTCGGCCCCCGGGGTCGAAACACCGACACTCTCTCTCACCCTATATCTAGCAAAGCTTATGTGGAGTTAGCTAATGCATTGGGCCCGATCGAACTATGGATCTAGAGGAACTCACCATATAACCAATCGGTTGTGCATGTGTGGTTTTATATGTGGATGATGGAATATAGAAAATATCTGTGGAAGGAGAAGGGGTGCAAAATAGTTCTAATGCTCCTTTATTTGAAAATAATTCCTCTTTCTCTAAACTTTGGAGAACTGCTGGAACAAACTAGGCTCATAAATTTCTTTCTCTTCTCTTTTTTTAAAGGACTTTTGTCCAATTTCTTTCTTGCAGTCCCTAGTTCTTTTGTAAATAAAACTTTGTAGAGGAATGTAGGATGAAACTTGGAGCACCGAACTTGAAGTAATTTGGCTAGCAAATAAACAGAAGAAATATTTTTGGTTTTCACCCTCAGTGTAAGAGTGGAACAATTTTCTGATAGGTGAAGATGGAATATATATGTGGTGCGTACTTCTAGAGTAGAAGCAGCAAGGGGTGAACATGAGTGTGTGTGATACCAGGATTTAGCCATATGATGAGTCCCTAAGGGTCAACACAGCTCGAGCAAACACAAGCCCTATAAAATATGGAGGCTTCCTATCTAATGAATATTATGGCGATGGTACAAATTTTATACTCTCTGTCATATAAGGAACTCATCATGAAATACTAAAAATTTTCGCAATCAAATCTCTAGAATTTAATGGCGCTTAGGAACACAATGAACAACAGCTCAGACTATACCATCTCATGTCCGTCAACTACCTAGACTTAGTTAAGAAATATGCTCCCACAGGTTTAAAGAGTAGAGTAAATTTATTTATCAAACAGTGTATCCAATCCTTGGGAGAACTCAAGTTTAAAACTAGGTATTCGAAAAGAATTACGCAGAGCAACTATTCATCATTTCCATCATACATTCTTCAAGTCTACACATATTTATTTAAAGCAAACATAACTGGAAACTAAAGCAAACCTATAAACTCTTTTTATTTGGTCTTTATTTTTAGCAAACTTAAACTTAAACAACAAACTGAACAGCAAACAGCAAGCTAAGCAAAAAATTAAACAACAAATGTTTATCTGATTTTTTTGGTTTTTTAAATACAAAAATTAAAGAAAAGAAACAAATTTGAAATAAAAGGAAAAGAAAACTTACTTGGATAGTGGGAGTCCTCCCCCAAGCTGGTTCTTGATGAGATCGATTACTTCGGGATCTGAAGATACGAGAAAATATCATGTAGGGTGCTGTTGGCTTGGTCTTGTACCTCTCAGATTGTGGTCAAGGTCTGCGTGGTGTCTTGGTTCCACTGGTGCTGGTTAGCCCAGTTTTGCTCATTGAGAGCAAGTGAAGTGTCGGTGCGTTGCTGAAATGCTACTTGTTCATTATAATATTGCTGGGTATAGTGGAACCCAGCAGCCTCAGATCTATGTCCTGACTCAAAGTCTTGGTGTGGTTCTTCTGTCCTTGTACCATGGGCATCAAATGAATGCCTTGGTGCTCCGCCCGAAGTTCCCTCACCTGTGGGAATGAATGACTGCAGCTGGTAGTACCCATAGGGTGGCTGGTTTGGGTAGTAGTGATGGTACACCCCTGGGTTCAGCGCGTGGTGCTGGCGAGCCACCCAGTCTTCATAACTGTAGTGTGCAGCTTCCTACTAAATAGGATTAGCATCGTGCCACACTGGTTCATGCTGGCATGTAATTCTTGCAGAAGCTGTCCTCTGGGGTGTCCTCCTGTTCATCGGTTGTGCCTGTATCTCAACATGTAAAGTTTGGACAAAATATAAAGCCAACTCTGGGTTAGGTAACTGGAGCTTACCTCTCCATACATCATGAAAAGTTCACCTTTTATCTTTTTCAACAAATGAGCATGTCTAAAATGATCATATACAAAAATGTCCTCTGTTCTTCTATGAACTCTACAGAGGCACCATCTATCAGATTCAATTTCATGGCTAGGTGGGTGACAACAGAGCAGATGGATACAACTCCTAGCTTGTAGTTGGGGACACCCAACCAATGATCGACTAAAGCACAGACAGGTGAAACTTTGACTTTCTTTACAGTTGCATACATCAGCTGTAGATCCACTATCCTAACCTTGCTAGTGTCATCACGGGGGAAGAAAGCGGTACCCAACCACTTGTGTAGGAACCTGAGCGTGGGATGCTCAATGTCCCCTATGCGGTGTGCGTGAAAGAACTACTCTTTAGAGATGTCAGTCCAGAACCTATGTGTGTCATAATCACCTAAGGCTCCAATTATGTCGGTGGGTGCATCAGAGGGAAAACCTAGGAGATCACTAAGGTTTCTCCAAGTGAGGTTGAAATCCTTAGTGAAGAGTCTAAAATAGACTCCTGCGTCTTTGATTTGGAGGGTGCAGAGAAACTCTATGGTCAAGAGTTTTGACCCTACCTCGGTGATAGTTGCAAAAGAAGTCCATCCAATAAATCAAAAAATAATGTCGAGTTCATTAGCCATACCTGTCTCATATAGAAATGTTTCGTTAAGGACTGGCGTATGTGCGTAGCTCCTATCCTTGAGCTTCTTGTAGACAGCCCTCTCCCGAGAGTTTCTTAGGGCAAGGTGAGATGCCTTGAAAATGATCCTCTGGGGTACTGAAGAGGATGCTGGCTGCAGGACGACTAGAGGATCGGTGCTCATGTTGGAGCTGACCCTTGATGAAGCTTGTCAGGACGAGCTCCTTGTCCTAATGCTCTTGGCCTTCCTGACTATTTCCTTGGCCCATCTCTTCATCCTGCAAAATTTCTTACAACAATACTAATGCAAAGGAGTTAGTTAAAAAGTTAGTGGTCAGCTGTCCAGAGTTAGCGGTCCAGGGGTTAGTCGTTCTTTCCAAGATTGAGTCTATTTTCTAGTTGGATTTTGATAGAACCTCCCCTCAAAATTTTAAACTTCTTAACCTACTTTGGACAGCACCTCCACTAATCCTTCTATGAAGATCTTGCAGCACTACCTTACTTCACACTAGCTCTAAAGCTCTTGCTCACACTCACTCACTTCTCTACTCTTCTTCTTCTCTCGCAAACTCTCTCAAGAAAACTCAAAGTCGAGAGCACCTTGCTGGCTACTGAAACTAAAAGCTTGTGATGCCTAGAAGTGAAGAGAGGAGGGGCTTTTATAGAGGAGGAGATGACCGGGCAGGCGCCCAAGTGGTGGGGGCGGCCACCCACCTGCTGGCTCCTCTTTCACTCGAAATTTGTGTCCTCCACCTTGCTTCCTAGCTAAGTCTAGAAAAGAGAAGAGATGGTGGATTTGGCGGTGGAAAAGAGAAGATGGTGGAGGTGAGTGGAGGTGGATGAAATAATGTGATGTGATGTATGTGAGGTGAAGTCTATGACATGTGGGACCCATGGTAGTGGGCCCACCATGCTCCAAAAATATAATTATATAATAGGAATTGAAAATTGAAAACAAACTAAGGCATAAATATAAATATATGTATATAGACTAAAATATTTTTGTGCCACCACAATAAATATTTTTAACGGGTTATTACATACTGAGGAAAATATTTATATGGGGCGTAGGATTTTATAACGCAATGCTGTAAAATAAATATGCTTAAAATGAAATCAAGAAATTAAATGTGGGGTAAATACCGAGTTACCTTCCGGCGAGGATTCGAATTTTTAAAGTCCTCGAACTGGGCCTTCCCAAAATATTTATTCTGCTGTTCCTAGAATCGGTGACTCTGGTGATTCTTCGGTCTTGTCTTGATCTATCATCTTTGCGGAGGAGTTAAGTTGTTGTTTTGACTTGAATGCAAATTGCTCTTCTTGTCCATTTTTGGTAAACTTGATTTCTCCTTTCCCAATGTCAATATGTGCATTGGCGGTGCTCAAAAAGGGTCTCCCGAGGATGAGTGACACCTTTGAGTCTGGATGCATGTCCAGTGCCACAAAGTCTACTGGCACGAAGAACTCTCTTATCTTGACTGGGATATTCTCGGCAATGCCTAGTGGATATCGAACTGATTGGTCGGCCAGTTGTAAACACATTGATGTTGGCTCAAGTGTTGTGTGATTAAGCTTGTAGTAAACAGCAGCGGGCATTACGCTGCACTTGCTCCAAGGTCATAGAGTGCATTGTTGAAGTATTGATCTCCAATTATGCAATCAATGGTCGGACATCCTGGATCTTTCTTCTTTTCTGGTAATTTATTAAGGATGGCCGCACTGCACTCTTCTGTTAGCTTGATCACTTCAGTGGATGGTAGTGGTCTCTTCTTGTTGAGGATATCTCTGATATACTTGGCATATGTAGGGACCTGTATGGCATCTAGCAGAGGTATATTGACATAATTTCTGGATTACCTCCACGAATTTACCAAACAAATCATCTGATTGTTGTGGCCTTCTATTTTTGTGAGGAAATGGTAGGTAATTTGTTTCTTGGAAATTTTGTCTTATCTCATGATCTTGTATTGGTTCGGGTGATATTTCTTCAGGAATATTGTTCTCTTCTTCTACCACTGGTGGTACTACTGTTGGTCTCCTTGCACCATTTGGATAGGGAGGATCCTTGGTGAATTTTCCTCCTCTTGTAGTAATAGATCTTACCTGCTCAGGGTTAGTGGCAACAGGCAACGCAGCAGCTAACCGTGCTATCTTTGTTTCTATCTTTTTATTATACTCAAGTTGATTATCAAAGGCAGAAGAAAAACTATCCATTTTAGCAATTATATTTTCCAAGGTTTGATCATTAACATCAAGCCTAGCTTTGATGTCCAGATTTATTTTAGATTGCTATATAATTAATTCTCTTAGAGTAGGTTTCTTTGTAAAATTACCTGAATTCATACCTTGGCTTTGTTGTCTCCAATTTGATTGATGTGGAACCTTCCTAACGGCAGGACTTGAGCTTTGGTTATATGTTGCTTCAATCGCCCTTTGGTCTTCCTTGTACTTGGCTCTCATATCTAGCCAATGGAGTAAGTCATCCATCTTGGTGGACAATGCATTTACTTCTTTAATTGTTTCTTCTCTTTGATGACAATGTTGAATGTTGTCTTGGGACCAGCTTTGATTATCTGATATCTTTTCCATGAGTTCTTTAGCTTTCCCAAGAGTGAGTGATAAGAATGATCCTTCAGCAGTGGCATCTAGGTGCTCATGTGTCTTCTGGGTTAATCCATGATAAAAGCCTTGCATGAGTAATCATTCTTCCATCCCATGATGAGGACAATCTTGAATGTATCCTTGCAAATGCTCCAAAGCTTCTGAAATGGTTTTTGCTTTCTGCTGCTGGAAGTTGGTGATCTTTCCTCTTAAGGCATTTGTTTTCCCTGTTGGGAAGAACTTTGTGATAAAGGCCTTGGAACACTTTGCCCACGTGTTGATGTCTTCTTTATTGGCGTAAAACCACTGCTTCGCTCTTCCCACTAGTGAGAATGGAAAGAGGCGAAGTAGTATAATATCTTGGTTAACTCCTTCTATGGCAATAGTGCTTCCAATTTCCATGAAGTCCTGTAGATGTGCACTTGCATCTTCATGTACCTTTCCGCTAAATTGGACAGCTTGCACCATGTTAATGAGGCTTGGCTTGAGATCAAACTCAAGATCTTCAGTTGCTAGTATTGGTCCAATGCGGATGTTCTCTACTGTTGAAGCAGAGAACTCCAACAAAGTCTTTTCAGCCATAGCTTCAAGTATTGGTGACGAGCTTCCTTCTTGGTTGATTTGACTCTGATGATGTAGAGTTGAGTGAATCAAATTCAATCCTGCTAATACCCTGTATAAAATATAGACATAGAAAAACAAACAGGGGTAAACCTACCAAAGTAGAGGTGACTAGTGACAAGCACTCATTTTCTAAGTATCTGTTTAGGCAATTTTTCTCAAAAAGTTTATTCCTTCCCCGGCAACGGCGCCAGAAATGCTTGTTGATACTTCTAACGCCACTTAAGCTAAGTTGTCAACCCGAGCATGGCGCCAGAAGTGTTGGTATAAAAACTGCTCCTCTAACAAAATAAATATAGGATCCACAAGCGTACAGATTTGGAGTAGCTATTTTAATTCTTTGGTGGAGAGATCTCTAAACCCTGGCTCTTCTGATGGCTACGTCTAGAATGATTCTTGAATATGAAATTAGGGTTTCACCCAGGGGCTAGGGGTCTTGCTTATATAGCCCCCTAGGATGCACCGTAGCCCTTGGATCAAACTGACCTATATAGATGGCTGAGATTGCTCCCCAAAGTCAGTGGAGGCAGGATCCGTGTGCTCGCACCTGATTGGTGGAGGTGCCTAGGTGGCCGCCCATGTGGCTTGGGCGCCCGCCCAGCTACTACTGCCAGGTGGGGCTTGCTTCGCAGGGTCACCTTCTCGAGTCTTCTAGATTATTCCTGAGTTACTGGACGTGGTGTTCTCTCTATGTAAACCCAACATGTGGGTCCTATTTGATTCTTTTCTGATAACCCCCTGCAGAAACAGACATTCACCAAAACTCGTGGAAATTGTCAGTGAAAGCCCTAAGTCTATGGTGATGTTCATTTTATAACCCTTTTTCTCTCTTTAGTTGACATATAAAATTGATGGTTAACAACCGTCAACAATATACTACGTTCACATCTCCACGTGGCGGTGATAGCTCATAATCCACCATCTCTTCTTCCGACACTTCTGCATCCTCCATGCCCACCATATTAGCAACAACGGAAGCAAACACCTCTGGTGAGTATCCAAGATTTTTAGAACCTGCAAGAATCGACATGGGCATCTCAAAAGACACTACAGCCGATTCGGGAAGCACCTAGGTAGTTTCATCAGTGGAAGCCGGCTTGGCCGACTCATCAGACGGCCTGGCCGTCTCAGTCGGTTTAACCGACTCAGCAGTCGGCTTAGCCGACTTCTGACCCACTTGGTCAGCGTCGGGGGTGAAGGCTGGCTTAGCCGGCTCTGGAGCCAGCTTAGCCGACTCAGTCGGCCTGGCCAGTTCTGGGGCTGGCTTAGCCATCTGAGCAGGAGCAGCAGTTGCAGCGATGGTCTTCTGTGGAATTTCTTAGGGCTTTTCTGGTGCAGGTGAGTTTTCAACCATCCCAAGAGCTTCCTTCTTCAGTTTCTTTTGCCGAGCACGCTGTAACTTCCGCCTTTGGGTTCTATCAAACCCTCATGGGCACCACTTGGGTTGAGTGTACTTGGGGTCCCTTGACGGCTTCTCTTGCTCTTGGACTCCAACAACTTCTTTAATAGCTCCTTCTTGTTTGTTTGCTGGATCTTCATCTCCAATCACAATCGGCTTGTTGTCATTAACAACAAGACCTGACATCGAGTCGATTATGATGCTAGGAACTTGCATAGGCTTCTTGGACACTTTGATCTTCTTTGGCACATACACTTGCTGCGTAGGGGCCTTCTTTGTCCCTTGAGGAGCTTCAACTTGCACACTAATCATCTTCTTTTGATTTGCTCCGTTATAGCTCGATTGATCTCCCAATCGGCTAAAGACAGAGGACTTTGAAGATGGACCAGCGATATCTCCCAATCTTTGGAATACGAGAGCCTGAGGATACGGCACCGACACCCCATGAGGTCCCCATTGTGGCGTTGGTATAATTGGCGGAGCCGGAACCACCGGAGGTCCCCAACGCAACACACGGGGACGAGTGACCTGCAAGGAAGAATCAGCTGATGGAGTCATCGCCATTTGTTTGTTTCTATCTTCTTCATGCTTTGGCGGTGTAGACTCCCTTTTTTATGGGCCGATTCTCAGAATCGGCCTTTTGTTTCTTGTACTTTGCCATAAGTCGATCAAAAGTACAAAGTGACTTTGCCACAAATTTCTTGGGTCTCTGCTCCTTCTGCTTCCAAACACCAACTTTCGGGTTCTGAGGAATAAACGTGCGAATCACATGGACATCAAAAGCGGCACTGCCAGGAGGAGGAGAACCGGCCTGGCCGACTGGACCAGTCGGCTTAGCCGTCTGGCTGGACTTGGCTAGGCTGACTAAGTCAGTTGGCTTAGCCGACTCTGGCTGGTCTGTGCTACAGTCGACTTGGCCGACTGGAGGAGTCGGCCTAGCCGGCCTCTGCATCGCCACACGCGTCTCATACCATCTTTGCCTTCTCAAAACCTCCTCTGATCCAGGAGTGATTGTAAGCTTGTTCTTGCCTTCCTGGTCTTTCTCAAGCACCACTTGTCGCCCTGAATTCTTTTGAACATTCGGTGCGGCATGCAGCCGATAATGATGTTCTTTCATTTAGCTTTATCGGCTTGCTCGGGTCGGATCAGGATTGCTGGACTTCCTGCTTCAATTGTATTCATATGTGCAGGAAAAGTATTCTTGTTGATCTCCATGTCAGAAAAACTCAATCGGCCCTCATTAAGCGCTGATTGGACCTGCCGACGGAAGACATTACAATCATTAGTGGCATGTGAGTAAGAGTTATGATATTTGCAATAAGCTCATCTCTTAATCTCATTTGTAGAAGGCATGGTATAATGAATTCTAATGTATCCGATTTTGAGTAACTCATAAAAAATCTGGTCACATTTAGAAATATCAAAAGTAAATTTCACTTCCTCATTCTGATTCTTTTGAATCGGCTTGAGGGAAGGACAAGTAACATGTTTATTCTTCGCTGGCCATCTAATTTTAGCGGCCAACGTCTCTTTACTTTCATCATCCGAATCATCTGAAAAAGCACCAAGAGCATGTGTATTTGAACGATATGGTTTATATGCATCATGAGATTCTTTAAGGCGCGATTCCCAGAAAAGGGCCCTCTCAACAAGATGACTAAAGCTAGCAAATTGAATATTCTCAAGTTTATCTTTAATCTTATCATTCAAACCATTAAAGCACATATCAACAAAATCTCTTTTAGAAATATTTAAATAAAAGCATCTATTATTTATCTCTCTAGCTTTCTTAAAGAAATCTTGTATAGATTCACCACACATTTGCTTAATGGCAGTAAGATATGCTAGTCTAGTTTCTTGAGCTCTAGTATAAAAATGATCATGAAATTTTTCTTCTAAATCAGCCCAAGTACAAATAGTTAAAGGTGATAAAGAAGTAAACCAAGTAAAAGCAGTACCAGTAAGAGACAAAGGGAAGCAACGAACTCTCATATGATCATGATTAGCGGCTTCTCCTAATTGTGCAAGGTAAATACTTACATGCTCTATGGTTGATTTATTATCATTACCACTAAACTTTTAAAAATCCGGTACCTTCCAACCATCAGGAGCTCTTGCATGATCATAAGCTACTGGGTATGGTTTTGAGTACAAATGCTTGGAGGATTTTAGATTAACACCTAAAGTTTCTTAGATAGACTTAGCAAAATCCTCCTTGAACCGATTCAAGATATCATCGATATCGGTAGAAGGAGCCTTATCACGTGTACCTTCAAGCAGAGGATTCATACTAGGAGACTTCGGTGGGTTAGGTAAAATGTTATTTCCCTCCGAAGTTGTTGATGCCCTATAAACGGTTCGTAATGTTTGAACCGATTTTTGAGCACCACCTGTAGAACTAGTTCCAACATGACCGGTCTTATCGGTTTGAATAACTGAAGAGCCTGATGTTAACTTTTTAGCTTGATCATAAGAAGTTTGTTTATCATAAAAACCTTGAGGCATACCAAATTCAGGTTGCATTAAAACACCCGATTGATCTAAATCGGTTGTTTTGCCTTCTAAAGAATCTAAACGTTTAGAAACATTTTGATATGCATATCGTATAGTATTGTTTAATGAATCAACAACTGTCTTATTATTTTGCACAATCATATTGCAAACATACTTTTGCGAAACTGGAACTTCATCATACTTAGGGGCATTGTCTTGAGAATTTACCTGCTCAGATGATGAAGAACCCAAGATTTCAGCAATGCTTGGCGCCTTGAATTGCACTACCTAGAAGAAAAGCCTTCTGAAGTTCTTCAATCTGAGCCTGGAGTGTTTGTTGCAATTTTGGCGCTAACTCCTCCACGGACGTGGGACTGATGATGTTGCCTCTATGCACTTGGCTCGAGTCCTTCACTGCATCCCCATCTATACCCATGTCGCTGGTTGATGGATATGTCAATCTACGTCTTGATGTCCCCAGTGGAGTCACCAAAAAGTATGTTGACGCTGATTCGCGACCGTGCCAACACACCAGCGGGCCTTGGATGCCCAAGGAGGTTGCTTGGAAAACCTGCAACGCAGCAAACACGCAGCGTAATCGGCCAAACCGATCTAAAGATCGAAAAGGCCGATGTGGAGCTCGTGTATGGCTGAATAAGCCTCAGAACTGCCTCTGGAAGGATCCGTCGGGAGGGAGCACGATAGGGATCTCTTAGGACCAGCAAGGCCGCCTAAGATGCCAACCAATCTTATGGAGAGAAGGGCCGGATAACAGGTAGAGAGGTTGAGGAGAGAAAAGGGGTAAAAGAGGTGATAGATCGGTTTTTTGTTCGATTGATTGGATGGAATCAATCAACCATGATCCTCTCGTTTATATAGGAGGGTGGTCTTATCTCAGTAGAAAACAACTCCAACATATGATCTCCAAGTTTTCCACACCTAAAACTTGCCAAAACTCGATTTAGGATCAAATCGGTTCGGACTCAGCACTAAGCCGGCCAGGCACCCGGCTAAGCCGGTTTCTGCGGGGGCGGTCCGGCCTCCAGCGCCGACCCGGCTAAGCCGGCCCAGTGACCCGGCTTAGCCGGCCCTCACTTGCCACGTCGGCACCGGGCCGGCTTAGCCGGTCTGCCGACCCGGCCTAGCCGACCTGAATGGCCCACGCGGCCAGCAGGCGAAGTCGGCCTGTGATCCGGCTAAGCCGCCTGAGGGCAGCCGGCCTAGCCGGTTTGGCCAACCGGCCTAGCTGACTGGGCAGGCTCGCTTGTGGCTCGTCGCCTTCTCCGCGTGATTGCTTGCTCCATTAACGGCGCCACTTGACCTTGATCATGTTTAGGATTCCTATAACTTGTTCACATTGCCAAATATATCACCGGATATTTTTTTAGTGTCAACAGCAGTGCCATGCCTCTATTAGGTGCAGTATATCTATATATATGAGTTGGATACTTGATTGTCTCTAATGAGGACTCTATGTCACAGTCAACCTACATGCGTTGGCGTAGATTGAAATAGAACTTAGTTCAATTCCACTCCAATCTACGAAGATATGTGGTTGAAACCAATACATGCGTATCCAAAGAAGTTCTAATGGAAAGTGTGAGTTTGGATACATTTTTTTTTAGAAATAGTTTGGATACATGGGACGCGTAGGTGCTCCTGCTCGATCGCCTTAGTTATTTGACCTCAACAGGTGGCTGCAGCTCCAGCTTTATTAGACCTTATCTGAATTTTCAGAGATTAGCGGTGTCTTTTTGACCAGACCTGAATTTTCAAAATTGAGCCGTGGTGGCACTTTGTTTGGATCGAATCATGGAAGGAAAATCAGAGTAAGCCATAGCCACTGCAGCGGCCGAAGAAAATAGGAATCGAACGAGTAAACATCAGCTCACGTGTTTTGTTTATGCATCGACTTGCTAAGCAAACATGTAAAATCTATATCTATACCTATCTATAAAGAAACAAAATTTCTTCACCTCTTTTTTCTTTCACCTCTCCGTGTCCTGTATGTTTACGGTTAGAAAACCATAATAATAATAAAACGTCAAAATTTTCACCTAATAATCTCCGCTCCCTGATTCAGAAAAATTCTGTCCGCCTCTCCAGCCGCTCCACCCCGTCACTTTTCCGACTCCAACTCCAGTACGGTAGTGCTATAGAGATTAAATTGGGAATAGAATAAAAAATAATATAAGGTTTCAAATAAAAACAATACAAGAAAGAGGAAAAAGGTGGAAGGGCTTTAATAATTTTTAAAATAGGCCAGGGTTCTGAATATAAAATGTTAAAATATTATAAAATTCACCAAAAAGTCACAGAAAAATCAAAAAAATATCAAACCAATTTTATTAGTTTTATAAAAATATGATCCATCCATATATGTTGTGAATATAATTAGGTTATGTTTTTATCTACATATGTGTTAATCATCCTTATATAGGTTACATGTATATGGTTTGAATATATATAGGATATCCTCTTGGTTATTGTCCCCCCAAGTCTTCACAGATTTTTCGTTGTCCAATTTCTACCCAAGACAAGGCTCAGCTCATAATCCCTACTTTTCAATAATTATTATGTTTATTTCTGTATTAAATTTTAAGGAGAAAGATTTACACCATCAATTTAGTTTTGTTTAAAAATCAAATATAAATTAGTTAACGGCATAACAAATTATTTCATAGACCGAAAAATGACAGTATATAATTCTTAACTTTTTATTAAAATTTTAACGAGAAAGATTTACGACATCTATGTCAATTATATTTAAATAATTTATTGGTATTTAAATATGGATTAGTCAATTGTACAACTAATTATTTTATGAACCGAAATGTTCGGCAGTGTGTGGTTCATGACAAGAGCTACTATGTAAAAAAATACTATCATAATCATCGGTGGACAGAACAATCCTAATGCAATTACGAAAGTTGGTATGACGATGCGTAAAAAAACTACAAAGGTCGAAATCCATGAGCAGTATAAAAAAGCTACAAAACTATAATATATTTATTTATATCTAAATAACTATACGCTTTACAAGAAAAAAAAATATACCAAAGTATGTTAATTCGATGCAAGTTTAATATGCCATTGTTATTTATTGTGAGCATTAACGTATATTATAAATATGATAATCATCATAAAATAAATCATAAAAACATAAAATTTAAGTTTGTCCTATTACAACACACGGACATATTTGCTAGTTGAACATAATTGAACGTCAATCAGAATTGGATGAGCATTTCCTATAAACGTATAACTTCCACTAGCTCAGCTTGACACACTCTCTTAGCTTTCTTTTTTGAAGCGACACTTTCTTAGCTTTCTTCACCAAGCGATCCAATTTATTTCTTTTAAAAGCCCTAACTCTATGGGCAGAGGCCACTTGACTGTAGGTTCTCAAGCAAGCTACCTTATTTATCTTGGCATCATATTTATCGGCATCACTCAGCAACTTTGATAACACGTCTTCTGGAAACATCTGAAAGAGACAAGATAGACCATCACACGAAAAGTACATGAAATGCACTGCCGAGCAAATGAGAATACATTTTTTTTACAGAAAAGTACCTTATCAGAATCACCAACTTCATTACTTGATACGATCTTAAATGCTGTTGCAAGTCTCAGAGGGTCCCAACTCTCATAGTCGATGCCAGACACCTTCTTAAGGAAGTGACGAATGACGCACAAGTTTTGATACTCTTTCTTCTCAACATCATCACATTTAAACAAGACGTGCGCTGTCGCAACAATCTGCTCATTGACCTGGAAACAATGAGCATTGCATCATCACAGAAAGATAAGTACAAAAGGCAATTTTTTCTAGAAAAAAATGCATGAAAAGCTTTGGTCCATGAAAATGAAGGATCTTAGTGAGTACACAAGCTATTGTAAAATTAAACACTAAATGAAAGGGTGATATAGCAATTGATGAACTCATCATCTCTGGTTCGACATCAAAGCCATACCGACGCAGTAATATTTGCAGTCCTTGACTCATAGAGAGCCGGTCCTCCATAGACAGCTGTGATTTTTCTCTGGGCACCAGTTTGTGCATGAGATGCTTGATGCCCCACATTACCTCCATTACAAGTTCATTATGCAGGCAGTTTATTCCCTGAAAAAGTCACAGAAAGATGGCGCTCAAACTTGTTCATGCATTTAAGCAAACAAGGAGCATACTTACCAAGCTTTTTTCAATGATTGATTTATATTCTGGCTTCCCAACAAGCAATTTCTTCTTAGGGCGGTGCCACTTCATGATCATCATAGTAAGCTTTTCATCAACTCCAGTATCAACATTAATGGCACTTGACTTGTCATCAAAGGTTTGAAATTCATTCAGCCAAACAGTCTGATAAGAAAAACAAACAAATATGTTCAGGAGCAAAGAGAAGCAATTAATCAAATATCTTGCATTGTCTCAATCTGTGGAACCTTATTCTCAACTTGATATTTATGTCTCAATTGTAATGATATATACCTTGTTTAAGGCCTCATTTATCAAACACTTGCAATGTAATTAAGCGATAGTATCATGTGTTCTGCGTATTTTTAAAACTGAACGTGGTAGTAATGAGATCATGCTACATGCTTTACCAACATAAGTTTTCATCATGTTAATAATAATGGTAAACAGCTCATGAACAGCTCGCAATATTGTGTTGATATTCCTCCCTCAATGCAAAAATAACTTGGTAGTTTGGCGACAAGCAACTGAGGCCTGAGGGAATATAGAATGATAAGGAAAAAAACAGTGGTAGTAATGAGAAGGGAAGGCAGAAGGGGTCACTCACATCTTTTGCCAGAAAATGCTCAGCAAAGTTTACCCAGATACTCTGGAGACAAGGATAAAAGAACAAGAGGAAGCAGGTATCATCATTAACCTTGTAACGAAAATCGAAGTACCTCGCACTAACCAAGGAACGAATATCGAAATACCTCTATGGCATTTGGTACGTAGAGGCTGATTGCATAAAAATTGAACACTGCGAAGCCACAAGGAGTCTCAAACAGGAGAGAAGTCATCCCAAGAGTCTCCCATAAGTCCGCATCTGCGAAACAAAGAAGTCAAGCAAAAAAACAAGCTGGGATTGTACAAGAAAATCATAAATAAACGAAGCGCGAGGCCGGCCCTGGATCCGATGCTAAAGGCCATAGCCTCCGGGTGATCCGTCGCCGTGGTTTGCTTAGAGGAGAATGGCTCACCAAAATTGGCTGTGAGCCCCCACCCAGGTGGTTCGGCGGGAGTCCTGGATCCTCGAGGCATCGCCGATGAAGGGATGCGGAGGAACAGCAAAGCCCGCGGTGAGGCGTGCTCGCATGCGGACGCTGGGAGGAAACCAGCGCTAACTTCAGGAAAGGAAGTTTCCTACGCAGATTGTGTTGTGCAGACGTGTGCAGAGGAACAACGCGTGCTTCCTGCTTCGTATGCGGACAGAGTTTTATAGAATTTATTTACTTTTGTGTTGAGGAATTTAGAGTACCAGCGAGCAGATAGCCTTGCTTGCCTTGGTAGCGCCTCGTCCTCGAAATCAACACGGTACAAGCCGTAGTGCGACGTGAACCCTGTCAGGTACTCGAAGACGTCCAGGAAGCACCACGCGAAGTAGCCTTTCACGTTGGCCCCATTCCTGCACGTCAAAACAGTATGAGGAAAAATCTCTGTTAAAAATAGTTCTTCCTGAAAAAAAAGGCTGAACAATTAGTGAAAAGTTTGTCGATTGCCTGATACAGATTGCTCTGCTATTGTGAATTTTTTTTACCGTCCTTGGAAAGCTGCTAATCGAGTTATAATTTTGGTACCTTTTTAGGAACCATCAAACCCACTTTTCTATCTGATTTGTTTTCTTAAATATGCAAAAGCTTTGCGCATCTTTATATTAATAATGATGAGTTTTTATAAGACGCGCCATCTTGCAGGGCACTACGATCTGATATCTCTCACCTTAGAGAAGTCAATGTGCTGCTTGTGTGGTTCTTCATGTAATCAACCCTGTCAGTATCATGGAGGCTACCGTTTCTGGTTGCATAACCTGAAGAGAGAAAGGAGATGAAGAAAGTATAAATCTAATGCTATGTCTGATCATAATTCATAAATATCGATGTTTTGAACAAGATATGATCAACTTTTTTAAAACTTAACTGTCAATATTTTTTCTGAAACAAGAAAACCTAACTGTCAATAACTTTTGACAACATAGATCTGTCTTAAAATGCACTTTAGTCTTATAACTTTGTTATATTAAAAATTTATTTTAATGTAGATGATAGTGGTCAAAGTGGCCATTGAAGATCATGAAAAGTAAGAAAACATCAAGTAGTTTTTACCAGACAAAGTATATGTTCCAGAAAGAGAGGTATATAGAACGCATTGATGTCTGAATAGTCACTTTTTGTTTTCAGAAACAGATATCTGCATAGTCATTTAGAGGTACTTCTTATGACTATCTGAACTAGAATTTTGAGGCCTGCAGCTGGGAAATAGACTTTCCTGTCTCTTGGATATAAATGGGAAGGTTCCCATAGGCTTCACTCAGATACTCTAACATAAGTTGCAATCATCTGGGATCACTCGGAATAGATGTTGGGGCATGCTGCAGTAAAATGAAAAGGCTGTATCTGTCACAGCATTGAACAACTTCCAAATATTACACACTCAAATAAGAAGACCACTCAATGTGTTTTTATCTAACGTCCCATGTTAGACAGGATTTATGAAAAATTGTCGACGAAAAACCTTACCTGACCTTCTGGCGGATCCGTTCTCGAAACTGCATCAAATAATCTTTTTGTTAGATGCATTAGCTTGTAGGTTTCATAACATTGCGAATATGTTTCAGAAGCATCAGAAAATTATTTGGTCCATGTGATACCATGTTGAATTTCTGTAGGCCGTTGTGTATGTGACACAAGATAAATGAATCATAAGTCCCAGGGATTTATCTAAACGATTGCAAGAAGTAAAAGGATAATCCTGTATCAAGTGAAAAATTGTTTTACCTCTATAGTCAGCAGCGACATCCAGTACGAAGTCATGGATGCCTTTTTCTAAAGGGCGGTCATTCACATAGACAGAGAGATAGTGGTTTATTCCAATGAAATCTAGAGTGCCACGAATCACATCAGATTGAACTTTTCCGAATGACGGAAGGCGAGAACCCACATTCTTCTTCACTACACTTGGATAATCTCCAAACAACAATGGTTCTAGTATCCTACAATTGATACATCTTGTTTTCTATTATCTATGTAAATGTTCCATATTTGTAATGCAACAAGAGTTAAAAAGATACCAGCCACAATAGAAGTCCAGAAATCTTTGAGCTGCTTCTAAATCGGCAGTGGAGTTTGTTAGTGGGTATGCCCACATTGAATATATATTTATGCCAACAACTCCTTTTTGTACAGCCTACAAGTCAGTCATTTTATGCTTGTGTAAATATATGACTGATATAAACATTTAAGAAACCAAAGGGAATGTTGTTGGTGTAGTTAGAAGAGAAACTGATGCCTTGGCTCATGAGCAAAACGTGTTCAAATGTAAGATCTATTATAAGGATCAATTTCAGATGTCATGGCATATATGATTCTGATTTTACAAATGTGTGTGTGGGTGTGTCTGTACATTATGTGCATTTCTTCTTCCAATGCAATGATGCTCAGCTCTCTTGCGTGTTCGAGAAAAAAGAAACAATACAAGACTAATGTTAAGACACCTGTGATGTTTTCAGGTACAAGATTACTCACCTGGTATTTTTCTCTGTACAGTCTGGTAGCTGATGCATGTGCCAGTAGCATGTTATGAGCTGCTATATATGGTTCCACACTTGAGTTCCCCGCTGTACATTTTTTTGTTCCAAATCCAAACGGATCAGAACATCTTCCAGGTGCAATTTGTCCAATATCATAGGACCCAAGTGCAGCCACATTGGCTTCATCCAGAGTGGTCCAGTGTGAAACCCTGTCACCGAACTCCCTGAAGCACACATCTGCATATGCCGTGAAATCCTCCCTGCGTTTTGTGGTAGCATGGATGATCAAGATAAGTTCATTTTGGGAAAAATATCATTCACGGGCAGCAAAAGTTACTGGATCTTACACAATCTTTGGGCTTAACCATCCACCATACTCGTCTTCCAGGATCTGAGGGAGATCCAGCTGGTAAATCATAATATGGACTTGGACACCTGAAGAACCCAAATACACAATAGTTATTGATATTGCTTATGTTCGTACAATTACCAGATATACATACCATTCAAAATTTATTTGCAATAGGCATACCATGTCTAGCTAGCTCGTCTATGAGATTGTTATAGTACTCTAATCCTTTTGGATTAACAGCACCTCTTCCATCTGTGTATTTAATTTAAGAAAGTTTAATCGAAGATCCTAGAAATTTGTTGCTTCGTACATGATAAAGTTTCTGCACAAAAAGATGGTTATACTTGGTATAAGCCTGGACCAGGAGATAGAGAATCTATACGCCTCCAGGTTACTCTCAATTATGAGCTTAACATCATCCTGAAACATTAGATGGTTTAGATCAAAGCAAAAAACAAATAAAAAATACTCCTTTATTTTCCGTATGTTGAGATTAAAGGACAGCAATTAGTTGATAGGCATAGTAAAAGAAACCAGCAGCTCGATAGCAGCCAGAGTTTTTCACCTTGTACTTGTGGTACCCGTCGGCGGCTATATCACCGTTGCCTTTGTCCGGCATGTTCCCTGTTATCAAGGATGAAAAAAGAGTGGCAGTAATACTCCAGTCAGGCACTCAATCTACACAATAACTAAATCAATGCATTGTTAAACATGAATCACTGTCACTAGTATCTTTCCTCTCTCTCTCTCTCTCTCTCTCTCTCTCTCTCTCTCTCTCTCTCTCACTAGTATCCAGTTTTAGAATTTTCATCAGTAGCAGAAATCCAACTGGCGAGTGACGTGCGGACCTGCGTGAGTGAAGGTATCCCAGATGCTTGGGCTCCTACCATCCTCAGCAACAGCACCCTCGTACTGCAGCAGCAATTCATTTCAAAATAATAACTAAAAAAAATACTGTAGTTGCCTACGATGAACACGCAGGAAAGCCACATGACTCGATGCACGGGAGCCCCGGACGGGCTCATCGGTTACCTGATAAGCCGAGGTAGCGGATCCGAAGACGAAATCTTCAGGAAAGTCGCTCCTTGTGAAGCCGAGAACGGGAGCCGCGCCCTGGACGTAGACCAAAAGCAGGAGAGAGATGACGGCAAAGGCGGCAGCCATGTCTATCCTGAAAGCTTTCTGCCAGTTCGACTGGTCCAAATGACAGGACCAAGAGGCCAACAGTGTTGTGAGAAAATTTTAAGAATTGGGCATGTTTAGATTCATCTAAAAGTTATAATTTTTTCACTCTCTCTCCATTACATCAATATTTAGCTGCTTGCATGGAGCATTAAATATAGGTAAAAAAATAACTAATTATACAGTTTAGTTAAAAATCACGAGATGAATCTTTTGAGCCTAATTGATCCACGATCGGACAATATTTGTCAAATAAGACGAAAATAATACTATTTATCAGGTTTATTTTTTTCCACGGTCTAAACGAGGCCTAGACATGTGTGGCTCGTAGGTATGCGGTGCGCTAGTGAAGTGCTTCTCATAATCCCAGCGGATAATGCACCATACTCCCTCCCCACATCCAAAAAAATTACATATATATAATTTGTAGAAGTCAAACTAGCTTAAATATAACCAAATTTATTCTAAATAATAATAATAATAATAAGGAGGTTATAACCCAACAAAATTTACTATAACCAAATATTCAATACTTAATTTATCGATACTTATTTTATTTTATATAATATAAATGTTAATATTCTTGTAATTTAGTCAAATTTTAAACTATTATAATTTCTCAAAAAGTAACAAAGTATGTCGCTCTCGTGTGAGTAGCGGATTCCACCAATAAACAGTTCTCTTTCTCTAAAAAAACTGTCATATAGAGAAACGAGGTGGACAGTTTGCTCCACCAGATCCCACCTCTGGATCCCTAATTTCTATATTTTTCTCAGTCACTCAAACCTTTTCTTCTTAATCTTAATAATCTCTTAAATAGAGGAGAGCAAGCAACCTTTTCTCCAAACTTCTTTCATTTGTTAATTTATTAGAGCATAGTTACCATATTCCGTACACTCTAAAGGTCCTCGTTGGCTTATGGGAGAAGCGTAGGAGAAACGTAGGAAAGGAAGCATCATGATCGTTTGGAATGGAGGAAAGTCTCCTATAAAGTATTGTGCTGAGATGTAGATTTGAGAAGAGACAAAAATCAATTTGAGTGTTTTGAATCTAAAAAATCAATCTGCAGTATTTTTCTCTTTTCGCAATGCAGTGATTTGTGCAAATCATTGGCCAACTTTTGTGCAGTGCAACGTAGTACGACTAGTCGGATTGGTCGGAGATTTGCCTCGGACTTTCACTAAAACATGAGCTCAAAAATGTTTTAGTTGCTGCATTTTTTTGAGCCAATAAATCATTTCATTTGAAATCCATAACGTGCTTTCCTCCGTTCCAAACACCACTAAACCCATAGGAAATAGATTTCTCCCTTTTTCCTGCGCTCATTCCATGAACCAAAAGGGGTCTAAAAGTATGTTTTGTCAATCCTCTTTAACTGTATCCTTAATTAATCTGGTTGTGAAGATACTCATGTGCAAAAGAAACAGCCGACATGTACAGCTTGCTTATCATGGTCCCAGACGAAAGGGACAAATGGTCGCATTAGACCGTTACGCTTACGGAATCGCACGGAGCGTACTTTGCTTGCCGACGTTGCGGTCGTTTCTCGTGGGAATTCAATATGACGTCACGACGCCGTTAAATCCTTTTTCCATGCAATTTATATATATAAAAAAGCTCCCGGATCCGTCGGCTTTCAGCCTCTAATTTCCAAAGCTAAATTTCTGGCTTCGCCTTTCCTTCTCCCATCTCTCTCGACGAGGCTCGCCATCGCCGCCATTCCCATTCGCCTCCTCCTCGTCTTCTCCACCTCCGCAAAACCCTAGCCGCCGACCCCTCGAATCCCCTACCAGCGCCCGAATCCCGGCCTCAATCAGCTAGGGTTCGCCTATTTCTGGCCGGGCCGTTGAAATTCCGGCCGGTCTTTTCGGGTGAATCCTTCGGTTTACTCTGAGTCTCTGAGGGGATTTTTTGATTTCTGCGGCGCACGATGGGGAGCAGAAGGGAGGAGGAGAGGAACGAGAAGATCATCCGCGGCCTCATGAAGCTGCCGCCCAACCGCAAGTGCATCAATTGCAACAGTGTGGTAAGCCTCTCGCGCATTTTTGGTTCACTAATTACTAAGCTGATAACTGGGAGGCGTCTGCTGTTCCACTTCGCGGATCGTTACATGGGAGGCAGTGGAATCTTTGTGTCGTTTGGAATGTTACGCAGTTAGCTCAGATTTGCCAAAAAAATATCTGAGTTCCTTGTGAACTTTGGCTCGTTGGTTTAAAAGTTTTCAAGCTGTACCTGTTGGCTGGACGATCATTATTATTTCTATGTTGTTTTCAGTATCACTTGCGGTACTTCTAGTTTGTCCTCTTGCGGTACTTCTAGTTTGTCCTTGGTTTACTCTGGATTGTGAAACTTAAATGTTGCTACTGTTTCCTAATACACAATTGCTTGATTCATATGTTGATAAATAGTTCTTTGATTTATTTGAGCTACTTTATGGTTTGGTTACATTTGTCTGTACCTTCTGTTCGTGTTTGACAATTAAGTTCCTTAGTTGAGATTGAATTGCTGAGCTTTTTAGTATACTTTATAATTGTCAGTAAGTACTATTTGTATTGCATTTACCAGTTTATGTAATATAGTGTGGCATTAGAGATGATTTTCCTATTTGGTTAACTGTTATTGAATCTACCTTTGATATTCAGCACAAAACTTTATCCAGTGATGCATTTCGTCTCAGTTTCTTGCCCAAGTGTTTTTTATATACTGTTCTCTTGATTTCACCTGAACCACTTTTGTTTTGTTATATAGGGGCCGCAATACGTGTGTACCAATTTCTGGACCTTCATTTGCCTTTCATGTAGTGGAATTCAGTGAGTATCTGTTTTCCTACCTTAATAACTTTTGCTAGAAAATGTATGGTTTTGGTATGTGATGCTTCAAATAAGGCAAATAGTAAGAATGTGCTTTAGATGAAAAACAAAATGGTTTGTCTGCTGCTCAGAAATGGCTGAAAAACTACATTTAAGGGCTGTCACATTATTTTTGGTTAGTTCCCTAATGGAAATTTCCATCATGCCATTTTACAACTCCCTCTGGATATTTTACTTGCACATGCAATCAGTTTTCAACTGGAGAAGCAGATAATCAAGTCCTATTGTACATTGTTAACCTTTGTTTGTTTGGTCCGCTTTTAGTTCTGATGTATCTTCTTGATGTTGTTACCTTCTTGACGTCTTGTGGTGTGATATACAGCCGTGAATTCACTCACCGTGTTAAGTCGGTGTCAATGTCCAAATTTACTACCCAAGAAGTGCAGGCCCTCGAACAGGGAGGTAACCAGGTAAAACAAAACCCACAGATATTTTATCTTGTACCTCTGGAGGCCCCCATTTATCTTTTATGACTTAAAGTTGGGGTCATGACTGCAGCGAGCACGTGACATCTACCTAAAGGATTGGGATTGGCAACGAATGAGGTTGCCTGTAAATACGTGAGTTTTGTTTCACTCTTGAGTAGAGTTTTTATGGGTACTTATGTTTTATTCTATCTGAAGAATGTTATATTTCTCATCTATGTTTTGCTTCAGCAATCCAGATAGGATAAGGGAATTTATCAGGTCTGTTTATGTGGATAAGAAGTATGCTGGTGGATCCTCAAACAAACCAGCAACAGATAGTGAGGTAATGAGCTGATATGTCTTGCGAGTACATTGCGTTATCCTTTGTGTAAGTCTAGTGAACTTTTGAACTGCCATAGACCATATTGCTATTCCAACTAATTCCCATAGTCGTCCACATATTCCTCTTGAAACTACCATAGTCCACGAATATGCTTTAATTACCATTTTTTCTGGCAGAGTATGAAGAGCAACGACAATGATATGAGAAGAGCTAGCTCTTATCATTCATATTCCCAGAGCCCGCCCTATGATTTTCAGTATGAAGATAGGCGATATGGTAAGCAAGTTGACACACTTGCTAGAAGGCCTTCAGATAGGGCGCTCTTCGATGGGAAACTTGGCAACTTACTATTCAGTCCAGGTCGTTTGCGAGAGCAGATGAACGAAGACCGTTTTGCTAATGAAAGTTCAGGATCAAGGTTTTCCGACTTCTCGGCCTCAAGCACTGGTGACTTTAGAAATGATGTGCTTTCTCCTAGCTCTCAGGAGACAGGCTACAGCAGTCCCTCAGTCCACCATTCAAGAAATGTCTCTGCTGACAATCCTCAAACTCAAAAGTATCCTAATGCAGCTTCACAAATAGATTTCAATGGAGTTCGGCATTCACAGGTTTTTTATTCTTCTGTTCTCTTTCCTTTCCAGTAAATGCATCTTGGACTTAGAAAACTCTTTCAAGTATAGTGGATTATATATAAATCGTTCCTTCTTTCCATGTGCAGCGAACATCTTCATCTGGAAGTTTTGGATCATTTGATGGTAGCTCAGTTTCCAACAAATCAATTGAATCAGGTCACCCACCTGATGCACCAACAGAAAAGTCAGTGCATTGTGCTGTAAACCATCAGACTGTGGCTTCTCCTGAGGCTTCGACACAACAATATGCCTTGCCACCCAACAATCACAACTTGGTACCTCAGAAATCTGCTGATTTGAGCCAAACTGCTGCCACCAGGAAACCAGTGCAACATAGTGGCACTCAGATTGAAGCTGTGGTGCCAACACGTGCTCCAGTACAACCAACAACTTCCACACCTCTTGGCCTCTTTGATCAATCAACTGTGCAACAGCCTGTCACATCTGCTGTGCCGATAGATCTGTTTGCTGGCTTTAATGAACAGTTACCAGCTTCTCATAGTACAGATAATGTATCCAGTCATTCTGATGTTGCTAAAGAACCTGCCCATAATGTTGTTGTTCAGAAGGGCATGGTGCCAACAGCTGAAGCTCTCGCCGCATCTCATGCTGTGCACCAAGATTTGTTCAGTCTGTCAACTTTGCAGGAACCAGCAACACCCTCACCCTCTCAGCCAATAGATCTATTTGCTGGCTTTGACCAACATTTGCCACATTTGTCTACTGTTCAGAAAATTCCACCAGCATCTCCATTGCCTGCTAATGATGGATGGGCTTTCTTTGACATGCAGCATGGATCGTTGACATCTGTTTCAAATGTGCAAGGTCAGGTGCCTGCTGCATTCCCTCCATCTGATGGTGTTGCTGAAGGAATTGATCAATCAACATTACCAACTTCGCCACCAAATGTGATTGGGTCACAAAGTTCTCCGGCTTTGATGGATAACTGGAGTTTAAATGCTGAGGAAGTGAAGATCCCTGTCCCCAAAGAAAATTCTCAGGTAATTTTGTCATTGGACATATGAGGCTGTTAATAGATTATTATAGCTCCACTTGTTTAGTAACTTTCTCCTGCTTTTTTATAGTCTTGGAATGCCTTTGGTGAATCTACTCAGAGCACATCAAATAATCTGTTCGCATTTAATACTATGCCTCACGTAGAAGCTCATCAATTCTCTTTGCCAAATGGTCCATATGTTGAAGCCAGAACTCCACAGGTACATAAGTTTCTGTTAACGATTCAAAAAGTATATTTCTCAAAGAGGACTGGACTCAATATTCTGAATTATTCTCTAGGATTTAGCTGGGGGTGCGGATATCTTTTCTGGCTTCAGTGTTTCACATGTTGAGGTGGTTGGACCATCATTTCCTTCATCACTCCAGCCCCATTTGGTATGTTTTATCCATGATTTAAGGTTGTTTCCTATGATAGCCAGTTACCTTTTAAGGTTCTTTCCTTTGATAGCCAGTTACCTTTCTTGTTTGGCAACAGTTCCATTTTTTCTGAGAGTAAACACGAACAGACATATTAGAATTGTGCCCTTCGACATGTAATGTATATTTGTTTGTGGGGTCTATTTCACATGGCATTATCTAGCTTATCATAGACATTGAGGGAACATTTAACCAAGACAATTTGGACTATGAATTCTGAATTTCTAATGCTCCCGCAATGCATACATCACCCTAGTGGGCACCTGCGAATGTCATTTGGCTTCTTTGCATGCCCTTTATTTCTTGTAATCTGCCCGTCATAGTGCTCATGGGTAACTGGGACCAGTTTACCAAGTATCAAAACAGGATTATTTTACCGCGGTAACAATTTCATGAATTTTATTTCAGGGTGGCATGGTCTCTCATCCTGGAAAATCAACAAACCCATTTGACATGGCATTTGAATCTGATGTTGGCACCAATGACATGGTATTTTTTTTTTTTCTGATTTACAATAGCATTAAGAATAATGCGGGCTAGTAACTTTGTTCCTTCTGTTTATAAGCTTCTTATTTGAAACGACAGTATTCATGGTTGGAATATGAGCATACAAAAGAAATTAAGCGAAACAGCCTAGTACCTAAGTCAGCCTACAATTCTTCAAACAGAGCTATAGTACAAGGAATTCAAATTTAAGTTCTTGATGGTCTTGACCATAGGCTCCCTCCTAAAGCAAGACTTACCGTGAACTTTCAGTCTCCAAAATTTCCTAAGATGTATCCCTTCAGTGATTTCGGCTCCCATCAGAAAAAAATGTGTTCCCTGTCTTTGTGACTTCATAATACACAAGTTCAGACTAAAAGGAAACCATTCATTGATTTTTTTTTCGTTTATTATGTGAATACAAACCCAGGAATAGAGTCTGTACATTATTCTTTGGTTCTTGACATGCTAACCTGAATGCAGTTGTTCCCATGTTGCCTAATACTATTTTTTTTGTTCTCGTTATTCACTGACACCTTTGGTTCCCTTTCTCAGTTCATCGATTTGACCTCACTGCAAGAAACATTACCAGATCCTCACACTCCCACAGATTATTCTGGAAGCCTAACAGAGCCATGGATTTCTCAAAATTCCACTATGTCATATGTTCCTTCTGGGCCTCAAGGTACTTGTTTGTTGCTCATATTACTCCTCATCTACTGATGCACAAATATACAGTCACAGAAAGACTGAAAATTCTTGCTGTTAATACCATATCTGATTTTTGGTCCAGGAGGGTTATCCTATGTGGCAGGACAAGACTCTCACATGTTGTAAGCTCCTTGATGTGTTGAACTCCTGTAATAAAGTGATGATTTAGAA